>JAKKPZ010000027.1:0-600000 GCA_022814885.1 Ditylenchus destructor | reverse complement strand
TTGATTCTTAACATTTAGACTCAATCCGGGTGCCCGTCAAATGCGTTTTCCCTAAAATTGACGCGTTCGAACGATTTGTCAAATTCTTTGAAGAAGAAATGCACTGAATTGGAACTGTTGTTTGATTTGAATAACAAGATCGAATGAAATGATTGCTCATATAATCCAATTTACTCTATGTCTGCTTTCAACATCCCCATAAAATTTCAAAGTGAAACAAAATCTGATTCATGGAATACAATACAAAATTCTAACCGTATCTTTCCATAACAAAAGTACACATATCATACATTCCATGCTTAATCGAAATTTGCTATTGCTTTTTTATTCTCATACATAGATATTACTTATAAACCTACAAACAATATATATAATTGAGATTCGTTTATTACATGAAGTATGAGGTCAATAATTATTCAAAATAGAAGTGCAGTCGAATCGATTCATGTCCACCCGTCCGGTTCTTCTCTTTTCGGCATTATAGCGGACCTAAACATTAGTGTGATACTTGAGTACACCATCTGCTATAATACACAGCTCCATCAGCACAAAATCACTGTACAATTTTGAGTTTCAGGTAAAATGGAAAACTTACTAAAAAGCAAAATTTGCACGAAATGCAAAATGTTTCTCAGTTAAAATGTATAGTTCTTCACGACTTACAATACGTATTTCGTTTCCTGTAGTCTATTTTACATTAAACACATAGAGAAGTATGTTGCTGCTGCGCAAAAATGATAAAAACCGCCATCGCGCAAGTTTTCACAAAAAATTATCGTATGATGGACAACTTTTTTGGGAAGTTTCTCTGTGTGATATATGTTTGTCAGTTTTGCTCAGCAGTGACAAAGTTCTGTTAGAACATTTCCATATTTTAGTGTAATAGTAAATGGGCCAAATTAGTTTGCCCCAAAAACGCAACTTTCCTAGCCGATTTCGCTGATCTTGGTCTCAATCAACAGAAAATTGTCATATTTCAGTGTAAAGTTTTTCACTTTAGCAAGATAGGCTCCGGACAACATCATTAGCTTTTAATTCTTTACATGCACCCTTTTGTATAATCTGAAGAGTGACGATCAGTATTTTCTTAAATTTATTCCGCTGTCCTTAAATATTCGATATAAAGCAAACCTGAGGCAACTGCTTGTAAATTGTTGAATCGAGGCGATGCAATCCTCTGTCCACAGTCGTCCGATAGTGCAATTCGTCAAACCAACACTTGATTGCGCCGAAGTCGAATCCAGGCATGAGTTTATTCACAAAGAGGTAATTTGAGTTCTTAAAATCGTACGGTAGGTCCTCTATTCCGAGCACACACACGCTGTGTCGCCAATTGCCCGAACGACATTTCGCTTTGTCAATCCATATCGCATATCTGAAAAGTTTAATAAAATTTGGAATCAGACCCACTGTCAAAGCATAGCAAAGTTCGCCCATTTCTACACTAAACTTAGTGGCTGTGTATTTATCCTACGGATCTTTATCCGTTATTACTAAACTGCCTACTTGGCATATAAGACAAAACAAAAACTCACACAGTGACGTGCGGTACTGGAAAGCCTCTATCGAGACATTCGTGAGTGAAACCTCCAGGAACACCCAAAGCTTCAGTGGACATGAGCGACGGCCAGAAGACTTCATCCACACCATAGCTCGGCTGCTCCATTTGAGATAAGACTTTGCTCACGTCCAGTTCGTTCACTATGAAATCAGCAGCTGGCCTTGAGAAGCAACTGTGAGCGTATCCTTTCGCGAATTTCAGTTGAGGCGTTTGTCCACTAGGCGCTATCTTGTTTCGAGTGTCTAGATAAGTATTTAATAAACCACTCACAATTCATTCCTTATATGATGTTGTTCCTCGTTTTTTAAATCGACTTAAAATGCGATGAAAGACATATTTCTAATACTAACATCAAAAGCACATCCAAAGGATTTAAACGGTATTTTCTACTCACAATATTATTTTTCTTGTAAAGCCAATTTTGTGGACATTAGTCATTAGTTAGCCCCTTTTAGGAATAAGAAAAACACTGTCTGATAAATGTCGTTAACAAAGAAAAATAATTGTTTGCATACGCATTTTACACAACTTTTGTCACAATTGACACCGAGTTGACAAATTTTCGCAGCGTCAAAATCCCCGATTTTTGAGCTAGTAGCGGTAAGCGATAATTCGTTCAAGTTACTCTACTTCATTAAGCAGCATCATTGAAAGCTTTCCATATCACGTCGGCTTTTTTTTGTATGGTTTTGTATCAAAAAGTGTGACAGGCATGTTTTTCTCGTTAAAATCCCGAGATTTTTGGTACATACCCTAATTCGAGTACGGCGAGTCCGAATTTGACCTCAGATTTGGGTTGGTCCCGCCACGAAAGTTGGGAAAATCGCGTTTTTGGTACAAAATGGCCCAAAAATGGTCATTTTTGATGCGTTACGTTAAAAATAATCGCAGATTCGGACTCAGCGCATCAAAATACCCCTAAAAACACATTTTGCTGACATTCCAAAAAAATTTCATTTTTTGGCCATTTTTCACCACATGGATTTTGAAAAAAATCGATTTTTTGAAAATGTGGAAAATTTTTCTGCAATGAGTGTTTTTAGGGGTAATTCGATGCGCTGATTCCGAATCTGCAATTATTTTTTTCATAACACGTCAAAAATGGCCATTTTCGGACGATCAGTTGTGGGTTTTTCGTCTCAAGTTCGAACCCCACGTCCGTCAATCAATTTTTTTTTTCGCGAAAATACCGAATTTTCTTAAAAATAACCAAAAATCCTTGTCTACCGATTGATTAAAAATTTGGAACTGTAAAACGAAATACCATCAATACTAATTTTCTGGCACCATTTTGTGATAATTTTCGCCCAAAAACGCCAATTTTCGCGGCGGGACCACCCCCGATCTGAGGTCAAATTCGGATTCGCCGTACCCGAAATAGGGTAAGTACCAAAAATCCCGGTCGATTTCAAACATTCTAATTCGCTTTTTCTCGAAAATACACGAAAATGGCCATTTTTGGGCAAAAAAAAACGGAAAAAATATCATATTGGACTAAAACGGTCATTTAGGTTCAATATTTTATGAAAAAGTAAAAATTAAGGACCTGACCGATAGTCCCTGAAAAGGAAATATTGATCCTTCTGTTTAAAATTAAAATCTGGGGTCTCAAAGTTGACCCATTTTACACTGAAAAACGCAAAGTATACCAACTTTGACAGCCCAAATATTAATTTTAAACAGAAGGATCAATATTTCACCTACCAGGTATGGTAGAGCAACACCTGAACTTGCGTCCTGGCAAAAAAATCTTAGACAAATGACGATTTGATTTTTGGCTGAAATTGGCCGCCACGCTTTTTGATACAAGAAACGCCGATGTGATATACATAGATGATGCTTAAAACTAACTGTTTCGGAATAATTCGAGTCCTTCAAACGTCCAGTCGAGATTGTAGTTTATTCTTTCATCGTCTGGCACCGGTACTATCATCACATCGTTCGTTCCATTAAACCATTTAAAAATTTGCACCAATTCTTCGTTCGTTCGCACAGAAATGTCATTGTTCTGAAAATAAAATAGGTATTAAATTATCGATTTAGTTGGTCTGACTAGGACTAAATTTTAATTAAATTAAACTAAATCGAATATTTATCGATTTAATTAGAATACCTTACTATCGAATTAAAGTAAAGTTAAAGTAAAAAACGGCTATTAATTTTTCGTTTACATTCATATTATAATGTTTCTAAATAAAAACTTCTAAAACAACGCTACTTCATAAAATAGTAAATTAATACGCTGGTCCTAGTGCGGATGTGCCAACCTTACAGCAGTAAAATAGTTAAGCCGTCTAGGATTTATAACCTTTTAACGTCACCGCTACACTTTACGGATTCAAATTTAAGACAAGAAATGCCTCATGCCTGGACGAGAATCACATATTCCCACTTTTTGCTTCGCTCCGCTAGATTCTTGAGACATTCCACGAAAGAAGCACTCATGTTATGTCCATTGCTGTCCAATCGATAGTGCACCTAAAGACGTAAATAATAAAATGATATTTGTTGAATTTTGACTATTTTAAACGATACAATATCAGAATTAGCAAATTATTACAATTCATCAATACGGACCAGCATCACGTCCGACGGCATATTATAATAGAGATCTAAGGACTGAAATTTTTGCATCCTAATAATAGTTACGGTTGCCCATATTTAGCAGACTTGAATACCCATGCTGTTACAAGCAAAAATAGGGAACGCACTGTACTGCAGTTTAAACAACTGGACTACATTGCGTTCAATATTTATACACGCACCTAAAATTTCGGTGTTAGGGAACCAAAACAGTAACATCGACTTCAACCACTTTTACAACTTTATAGACCTTGCCAGGAAACCCGCTTTTAATATAAAAAATTAGATGTCGATCAATCAAATATTTCAAATTCGAGACAAAAATGAAATTACGGCGTTCAATATTTATACACGCACCTAGGAAAAAGTGGTTCATTTTTATTTTTTGCAACGTAGCCTGTGCAACTTATGGCGATAGATTGTAGCAAATTTTCAGGCGGTTCAAATGACATATTACTTGCCTTGGCATCAAATCAGGAGACAAAGAAAATTTGGATTCAATCACACACACTCACAAAAATGGGCATTTTTTGCCAAAAAAGTGCCATTTTTGGACGAAAAATGGCACTTTAGACAAGAATTGCCTTTTCCTACCCACGTATTTCCCGCCGAGTTGGGTAAGAAAAGTGCGCTCAGAAAAACGATATCTCACCAAAAAACATGAGTTTTAAGGATTTTTAAATATTTTAGTTTGCTGGAAAATATGGGGCTATATTCAAAAAAATCGCCAAAATTGGCATGTTTTGGCGTTGTGCTACAATTTTGAAAACATGTTCAGAATGGCAAGGAAATTTAGAACCAGATATATATGGCATTCTGCACATGTTTTCAAAATTGCCAACAACGCCAAAACGTGCCAATTTTGGCGGACTTTTGAATATGACCCCATATTTTCCAGCAAACTTGTGTGTCTAAAATTCCCTAAAAGTCATGTTTTTTAGTGAGATATCGTTTTTCTGAGCGCACTTTTCTTACCTAACTCGGCTGGAAATACGGGGGTAGGAAAAGGCAATTCTTGTCTAAAGTTCAATTTTAGTCAGAAAAATGCTACTTTTTGCCAAAAATTGGCCGTTTTTGGGGTGTGTGTTATTGGCATAAAAATTTCTTTGGTTCCTGATTTGATGCAAGAGCAAGTAATATGTCATTTTATCGGCCTGGAAATTTGCTACAATAGACAGCAGTAAGCTCGCTAGGTTATTCCGCATAAAAATAAACCACTTTATCTTAGGTGCGTGTATAAATACTGAACGCCGTTATTTCGTTTTTATCGTAATTCTGAAATATATTAATGATCGAGTTCTGGAATTGTCTCTTAAAAGTATGTTTTCGGCGAAGCTCTACAAACTGGTAAAAGCAATAAATGCGGTAGTCGCAATTTTTTACCAAAACTCCCAAAAACGAGGTGCGTGTATAAATATTGAACGCACTGTAATTTTGCAATATGTCAAAGATCAGATCACCTGATTTACAATGACATTCGGGAAGCATGTCGACAGAGCGAGAACCCGCTCCTTGAACACAATGTCGGCTTTGGAATCCATGGCAAAGCAGTACCAATTCTGCGGTGCGTAGTTCGCGGCTAATCCCATTTCCAAAAGACGATAATCCTTAAAAATGACGAATAATATTGATATCCTTTCATATATATATATGAAAAAAGGGAAACACAGAATACCACAATTGCAGGGTTTCCATCGACTCGGCTCCAAAAATAAGAACATTTGCCCCAAAAACTAAGATTTCGGGGTCAAAAATAAGAACATTTTTATAATTTTTTCAAACCATAGGGTCCCCCCCATGGTTTTTTAGCAAAAATTTTTTCCAAGTGCATTCTTAGGGGTGCATTTTTTCAAATTTTTAAAATTCGCGCCGAAACTATAATGCCAATATTTTATTCTGTAGGAACGAAAAAATAGCGCCGCAGGCGAAAATTTTTCAATTTTAGGCGATATTCATAAAAATTTGCACTATTTTTAAATACTTGGAGAAAAAATGGCATCCAAATAGCGCCGCAGGCGAAAATTTTTAGGAAAAGTTGCTTTTATTTCAAAAATTCCCATTTGAAATTGGATATTGCGTGAAATAAGGACAAAATAAGAATATTTTGACCCTCAAAATAAGGACAAATCTTAGAAATAAGGACATTTTATTTTTCTAAGATTTGGACCCTCAAAATAAGGACAAATCTTAGAAATAAGGACAAATGGAAACCCTGCACAATTGTATATATTTTGTAACTTTTTCCTTTCTGTTTAAAAGAAATTAAGTACTTCTGTTTCAGTTCAGGAAAATGTACATATATTAGTTTAAAGTAACCGAGCGGGCTCTATATATATCTCTTGGGTAAAGCTCGAAAAAAATAGGCCCCGAAACGAAAATCGGGCGAGCACATTAATGACCGATTTTAAAGATATCATAATTCGTGGCATCACGGCTTGATAAAATTTTCAATAAATATCTGAGGAGTAGGATGAGTATCTCTGCTGTCAAAATCAAACAATAATCAGATATGATCAGATCACACAAACCAGTTTAGTTTTTTCTCAATTTTCAAATTTGAGCTGAGTGGCAGAAAAACTGATTTGAGCAAAAGTTTGTTTGATGTGAACAACGGAAAAATTGCTTCGATTTCATAAATTGCAGTTAAAGTATCCACGCTCCATTCACATTTTAAAGGACCCTGCCATGCTATGAAAACTCGTTTCCGTACATAAGCATCCCTATGACAAAACTTCTAACCCCGATACCAAAATCTGAGATTATTTGTGTCCGCTAACTTGGTGACAGTAAGACCACAGTGACGGCTATACATTTCATGTCGTACAATGCAATAGTTTATTTTGCGATTACTTCAGCTAGGAGAGCAAAAGTAACGCTAACTTTATATGTGCAATATTACCTTGTGAACAACTCGAGAAATTGCAATAGGAAAATTTTCTTCTTCGAGAGAAGCAGGTTGTTCAACAAAACGGTTCCTTTGACGGACAGTGTCGCAGTCCATTGGTAGGTCGAGTTCATCCTTATAGCGAATTCGATTCCTTGCAGCCCTCCTCAAGTAAACGGGATCATCACCGGCCAAAATCCGAGAACAATTCAAATCGGCGACGGAAGAGAATTCTGGATTTGAAAGCAGCGATCCAAAGTATTCAACAGCAGAGATGCCTGTAAACAATAGACATGGCGTGAAATTAGTGTATTAATAATAAAAACTAAAACTTTTAAAACAAATTATCCAAACATCTTTTCTTAACTTCAAGTTACCTGTATTTGCATAGGAAGCGATGAAAATGACGAAGCCGAGCACGGTGAACATAAAGCAAACAACGGATAAAGTCCTGTAATGACAAAAATTAGGAAAATTCGCTTGCTTTTGGATTTAACGTATTTTTCATTTAGAGACAAAATAACAAAATAGATAAAAATGTTCGCGACGTTTCAAAAACGAGAAAACGAAACAAATTTTGACCAACTTTATATCGACTTGACCATAATTAACATTTTTATCACTATTGTAAAAGTAGAGTCAAAAACAAAAGTTTATAAGCTAAAAATGTAAGACTTTCGGTACGTATTTCTTTAGTTACTTAAAAACGACATAAAAATTATGTGTTAAAATAAATCATTTCTCTTCTTTCTTTTTCAGTTAACTTTACTAAAAACTGCGTGTAAAATACGATTTCGTTATTATGTTATAAAGTTATTACATACGAAAAGTCAGAACAAATTTTGCGGAAATTTAAATTGTCATCAAATTTTGTGATTGTTTGACTGGAAATAAAATCTGCGCTGTCATCAAAAGCTTTTTTTAGAGATTTCAGACAAAAAGTCTGGTAAAACTGCTAAACAAAATGATAAAAAATTAAACCCAATCTATCCGTCAAAGCTTGTTAGAGAAGAAAATTTGTGTCCATTCGTGCTTTAAACATTTTCATTTTGAAAATTAATTTGCGCCAGTTTGAAAAGTGTTCCGAACTAAGCTTTGTTCTTTTGCTATGTTTCAAACAAAAACTGCTTAAGGTTCATGAAAATTAAAACACTTTGATAAAAATGAAACAATCCTAATCCGGAGTTGGAGTGATAATAGAATCTATAGAAAACACATTAAAAAATGGTAGTTCCGATTAAAAAAAGCATACCTTGAAACCCTAACTTCAAGATGCACTTTAATCGTCCTGTGCACATAACCATGCATCGTTCGCCGCAAGCGCAGCGGCGGAATTCGACGCAGAACAAGAGGAATTTTGAAAAGCATTCGTAAATAACTTCGCTTTCACAAAACAAATGCTCTCGTTAATTGAATTATCGATAAAATCTAGCGCTTTGCTCCCTCAAAACTTCGATTCGAAGCCGCTCAATGGGAAAGGCGCTCTCCAAAAGCTCTGGCCAAAAAAAGTTAATTTGCAAAACAGCGGCTTTATTGTCCCTGGCACCGAAATGACTCTTCATTTTTCGCGCCGCAGATTAACTCTTATCCAATCCGCGACTCGACTAAACTGATTGCCTAAATTGGTCAAGCTTTGCGCAAAATTTTTGTCCGACATCTGAGCAGCGATTAGAGATCCTAGCGTTCCGGCTTCCGATAATAATTTGTCTAAGAATAAATATTGCCATGAAATGGTGCACAAAATGGGGGACGAAAAAAGTTTCTATTTGTTCAATCACTCTTGAAAAACCGTTTTTGCATGCTCTAGCCCAATTTTGGTATCATCCGATTTCAAGTGACTTTTTTGTATGTTTCGCAGAGCAGATAATATACTTTTTCGGAGGTGTCATTTTATCTGATCACTCATAATTGTCCAAATCGATTTCATGTAAAAATATAGCTTCCAAGGGAACCGGTCATTTCGCCCTCCCATTTCGGAGGCGAAATGTCCGAGATTCAGCTTCCAATACATCGCATTGACGTTACTTTATCTGTAGTCATCCTCCCAGTAAGCTAGCTCTGTCCGTCCGAGCATGACATTGATCTTTGATGCCTTATTTTCTCCGTCCGAAAGCCGCGACAACTGGTGTCATTTGAAATAACTGAGCGTCTTATTCTAATTTTCGCCAGCGTTGTGCCTCTGGCCATATTTTAGATTGCGACAGATTGTTGATGTTTAGAAAAGAGAACTCCGTTATACAGGGTGTCCGAAAAAAACCATAGCACTTCAAACCCTACTAAAATAACGATAAATAATCGATATGACATTTTTCAGATTTCCGATATCGCGTAAAAAAAGTGACATTTTTCGACGAATAATGATCAAAAATTCGTATTTTTGGGCAAAATTGGTCATTATTCGTCGAAAAATGTCACTTTTTTACGCGATATCGGAAATCTGCTTGCAGATCAACGCATCGAAATACCCCTAAAAACACTATTTGCCAAAAAATTCCGGAACTTTTTAGAAAATCGATTTTTTGAACCATGTGGGGGACCACATGAAACACGAAAAATTGAAAAAAAATTTTTTTTTGAAAAAAGATCTTTTTTCCTAGATCCATACAAGTCTTCTGGTGAATATACAAAAGACCGCTCGTCATATCGATTATTTATCGTTATTTTAGGAGGGTTTGAAGTGCTATGGTTTTTTTCGGACACCCTGTAGTCAATCCCTCTGTATGTTTGAATACCGAAATTAATACGTGTTTATTATATTTTAACGTGTTTGTACGTGTGTTTTAGAATGATGATTCAGACATTGTACCAGAATTAAATCAGTCCCATTAATCGGTTATCTGGATGGATATCACAATAGCCATTTGGTTTTAAGAAAATTTATAAACTGTAAAACTTGGCCATGAGAATACCGAAAAGTGTTAGCGAACAACATTCAAAAGACCGTAACGAAGGGTTGCTACAGCGAATAACATCCGGCTTTTTGATATCAGAGTGTTAAGGATTGTCCAAAAATGAAAAAATTTTGGAAAAGTTGCTATCACCTGCTTATGATCGTAATTACCTTACAATTACCTTTATATCAATATTTTCTATTGTGCTGCTTTACTAATTTTTTTTTATCAAGCTACCATTTGTCCATAAATAAAACAATTGGTTAATTATTAGTGCACTATATGAAACTTTATTAGATTAACTGAACATATATATTTCATCTTTCTGTTACACAAAATGACAATAAGACTACAAAGTAATACCAAATATAAGCATCGGAGCCTGTAATACATTTCAGGATTACATCATATAACTGCTCGCATCCTGCCATTGGCTCTGCCCAGGATTAGCGTCGCTCGCCGCCCAATTGATCGTGTCTTGTTGCGGATTGGAGCTGAACTCCGCCAAATATCTTCCGGCAGGACCGGCAGAATCTATCGGGATGTCCGCAACTCCGGTCCATGGATCGCCTGCTGTCGTGTTTTGCTGTGGAAACGAGTTTCCGTTATCCGGCGCGTTTGTCATTATCACGGAGGAGCCCTGAAAATTTCTGGTTAGTTTTTCAATAATTCAAGACAATTAAAAAATCCGATGTTTAAAAAAGATCTAAAAAGGAAAAGTAACGATATTTTTGTAGCGATCACCTTCGAAACAAAACAAACAAGTTACAAAGTTCGACTTGTGCAAATAATATTCCTTACCAAATATGGCTGTCCGGAAGAGACTACATCAGCAAAAATTCCGTGATCCGAGGCAGAATATATCGGCATTTGGGCAGTAGGGTTATTGGCAACTAAATAAGCGCCGTTGTTGTTGTCCATTGGCGAATAGTTTGAGTCTATATCGACGGCAGGCAGCACTTCGATGGACGCCACTATGTATTCCAGTTGCTCGGAATAAGGGTTCAGGAATTTGTAAGCGTCGATGTTGCAATTCACGTGATTATTGGCGCGTTGAGATTTCAGACGGCAACTCATCTGAAATTTAGTAACGTACGAAAAAATTTTAAATTAGTTTCTAGCATTATAGAATTTTACATAAAGTGGCTTCCGACTAATTTTTATGAATACGTTTAAGTTGCTTTTTGAGCAAATATTGAATTCTCTTCTGGAGAAAGATTCCCTAAATAGGTTAATAAAAAAATGAAATAATTAATTACTAAAAAACAAATCATTCTGAAACTCATAGACTAAGAAAAATGATAATAATATTTAGACTACAAGAACTAAGCTTAAGCCTTTCTTAAAAATTTATAAATATTTGTTATTCAAGCCATAACGCGAGCCTAACGCAAAGTTCTCACCTTCATAGGCTGGTCTCCGACGAGCAGCTGATTAAATGCATTGTGTAGCATTGGCTCATCCGCGCTTTGAGCCAATTTCCACCAAAGTTTTCCTAACATTTCGTCTATCGGAGAACCGAGCAATTCCACCGCTTTCTGGTCCACAAACGTCACTTTTCCGTCTTCGGCCACACGCATCGTGAATTGGTTGTTGGAATTTTGTGCCGGTCTTCCGGAAACTGGATCCAGCCCGTTTCCATAGGGCATGCTCGAAATTTGAAGACGACCTAAAAATAAATGTATACTTCTCTAGAACAATTCGACATCAAATTCCAAACCTATAGCCACAAGACAGTTGTGTCCGGACGATCCATGCGAGAAATTTGCATTGTTTTCAGGAGGACCAGTGACGCCGGCGGGAGGACTGTTCTTGACGTATCCCGTGCAATGCATTACTGCATAGTGCTGACCGTTGTGCGTGAAAATCGGGCGGCGATTACGCAATCGAGGCATCGCGTCGAGGTTACCTGAAGTAGTCTGAGGTTAGAATATTCAAAAAGACAAATGATTAAAGTGCAACTAATGCCGTTCGACGTGGCTTATAATGAACATAATGTGAAATGTGTAAATAAATTGGTCAGTAGTTGATATTTTTCAATACCTTAAAGTGTTAATATCGTTTTAAGGATATAAGCGTAGACATATCAGAGTATCGATTGTCGTTCTTTTGAATTGAAGACAATTTTAGAGAAGTTCCATTATATCTTTATTAAAACTTAGTTGAGAATTTCCAGGAAGAATAATTATGGTATCAAAGCGTATTAAACTATCGAAGTCGGTGTTACCAATCCCATACCCTGTTTATCATCTAAGAGAAACAACACTAATTTTTGCATACCTATTCTCATTCGACAGATGAATCCCCTCCGGCAATTCATATGCATTCTGTTGAGCCCGCCGTGGTCTTTCTTCACAGTTCCGTGCTTCATATCCAGCAATCGATTGAGGCTAGCTTCACTGCCACACAATTGATCTCTCACCTTCTCGATGTCATCCGGATGGATCAAGTCGTATATTGAGTGATTCAACCATTCATCCTGAAGTTTTTATTTGTATTAAAGCTTATTTGACTAGGGTTTGATTTTACTAGCAACATTAGCGGAAATTGGAGCCATTTACGAGAGCGAAACAATAAATTTGATCTAAGCCAATTCATAGGAACGAATTTGGTTTGTAAAAACAATTTCAGTCTCAAGAATGTCCAACTATATAGCTTTACACAAAATATATAGATTCCTGTGTGAGCCTATTTTCAAGCTAGTTTTGAAAGTAAATGTTAAATTTTCTTGAACCTTTGTAATTTCTGACCTAAATTAAATAGGAAAGCCTTGTAATATCCGGTTATTATTAAAATACGCCAAGCCCTAACCTTGGCTAAATTCAACACCGGCAAAATTGAGTCAGCCACATAAAGCACTCGGCCAGTGTCACACGAGAGTACAAACAGGAACCCATTTGCGGCTTCGAGAATGAGGTACTTGAGCTCCTGATCGGTCAAAAACGACGGCTTACAGAGTGACGGATCATGGTTGGAGCTGGTGGCCGACGTTTCGCGGATCGATTTCATGTGTGACACAGCCATTCGAAGGATTGTCAGTTTGTCGGGCTTGCGACCGAGCGCCGCGCATTGGGGCACCATTTCGGCGAGTTCCTGAAAAATAATCTATATATAATGACCCAGGATTAAGGTACGACTTGACTAAATAGTCTAGGCTTTGAGCATCTTTCAGTGTATGGGGCAGATTTTAGGTTGTATAATTATTTAAAATCTACCTAATTACTTTATACATGTCAAAAACTAAAACTGAGTGACTAAAATTCAAGGAGATATTTTTCAGTCTCCATAGCCCTAAACATAAACAAGCTCAAAGCGAAGAATATTCGTACAAATCATAGATTAATTTTAGTCCATTACTTAAAGATATGTTTCACTCAATTATAAAATTTGTTCTAATTTGACGTAATTGTCGAAATTTTGGCAAAATACCCAAATTCTGAAAATTATAGCAAGTTTCTGTCTACAGCAAATTCCTATCACTTACGTTGATATAGAACGTCATTTTGTTTCTTCTCCGTCTCTCGATCTCACTGTGATTCTCCCTCGCGAACCGGTCTTTGTTCTCGCCATTCTGCTGCCCCGGTGCCATGTTCACGCCGGGCGTCATCGGCATGCTCGCGTCCATGTCGTGGAAGCCGTTGTTCGGTGCGGCCATTCCGATTTGGTTCATTGGTTGAGTGCCTGCGGAGGAGGAAGGCTGGTCGAAGTCATTCTGGTATATGTTGTTCATCGGTCTGAAATCATAAAATGAGACTGCTGTTAAGTGCTCGATTTGGGAATATGACGACGAATATTATACAAAGCAGAAAATTGTGAGACGGGCAAAAATCATTCATGAGCCGCCTTTGTCTTAGCTTTACAGTCTCTTATAAAGTGAAAATGGCATAAAATTAGGAGTGGAATGGGAAAAAGTTCCGCATATCATTTACGGCTGAGATTGCTTCTATTCTTATGCTAAACGGGAATACATATATGGCTGCTTGAAACAATGAATGAAAATGTATGATTGAAAATTTTTGTAGACTTTGGGTTTAAGAAAATGGACATTTTCCAACACTGAACTGTTTTATTCTTCACAGGTTAAATGACTTTTGGCAAAATGTTTCAAAAAATAGGTAATTTCCTAGAGGACGTAAGAAACAATTTGGGGCGAAAAAGCTAAAGTTTCTCTGAGAATGTTAAAAACGATAATGAACTAACTTTCAAAATTTGTTGATCGATTTTGCTATTTTTGTCTATTTTTCGCTGGGTTTCACTAAAAATTGCGCAATGCATGCAGAAAGAGACAATATTACTTTAAAATTCCAACATTTTGAACCTAGATTTACGAAAAATATGTCAATACTGTATTAGAAGATGAAAAGTGCATAAAAATCAAAAAGGTAAAATCCAGAAGTTCCTAGACTATAGACCAATTCCGGTTTTCTAAAATAAATATTGGGACGATCCTGTTATACGATCCAAATCCTGGATTAAAGAACACTCCTTTCTCATTGCGATTGCAATTGCAACAAATAATTATTTCCAGAAAAATGCAATATTTTTACATAAATTCGTTAAAATTAAACTAATAAACATCTCACAAATATAATTTCACTATCAGATTATGAAAAGATCAGATTATGAAAATTTGTGGAAGAGAAATTTTCTAAGTAATTTCCGGAATAAGTGAAAGAGAGCACGAGGGCAGAACTTGTAAATGTTTAATACACTTCACTCTCTTCCCAACCACTTCCGCTATCTGGGACATTTCGTTCCGGGATTTGGATTTCAAAGCTCAAATTCAAACGACAAATATCCAAAATCAATCAAGACTGCTCCAAATTGCGCATGTTAAAAACAAAACATCGATAAGGAAAGTGACTCGAATCATATGTCTTTGAATGTCAATTGACGAGCGTTTTGGCCAGGCAAAGCGAAATTCAACGGGGAAAGTGGAGAGAGCAGAGAAAATGTGTGTCTGCATAGCAAAAGACAGCACGCGCCGGCAAAACAAGGCCAGAGAGTCGATCGCAGAGTCTGTCCGCTGCAGAGCTCGGTTATGTGCGCACTTGGCAGGTTTACTTAGCAACAGCTTGTGCCTCCTAATGAATAGAGCGCTTCTGGATGGAACACGCCATATAAGAGGGGCAGCAGCCCTTCCAGGATGTGTTTTAATAAATGGCCGAAAATCCAAGCCAGCCAACACAGAACAAAAGGCAAATGTAGCGGTAATTATCAAGAAAAGAGCGGCGGCCACTTGTTATCGATTCCTATCATAACAATTAATTATGTCTTGGGGTAATTTCTCGAAACGCACGCAATGTTTGCGTAGGATTTCTCTGAGGTAAACGGCGAATTTGTTTAAGACCAGAAATACCTTGACATTTAAAGTTTTGCAGGATATTGTCCACTCTAACTAATCGGCTGCCGTGTCTGTCTGTGTGTCCCACAACCGATGGACACCTTTTCGATGCTGCCGGGCCCCAGGCTCGCGGCTACCCCCCTAAATCGGCCACGCTGAGTCGAATGGCACAAGCCGTTTTCACGTTTTTTCACGTGAAACGTGAGTTACGTGAGTCACGTGGGGTCACGTAAAAGGGCAACTTTTCACGCCCCGCTCGGATCGGGCCGAGTGATAGCTCAAAATGCTCCCCAGCTCAAGAGAAGACGATCGGTACCAAAATCAGCCCGATCCGAGTGGGGCGTGAGAAGATATGGCTTTCGGAAATCCTGGAAATCCTGGATTTGGCGCATGGGCCAATTTTTCACGCCCCGCTCGGATCGGGCCGAGTGATAGCTCAAAATGTTCCCCAGCTCAAGAGAAGACGATCGGTACCAAAATCAGCCCGATCCGAGTGGGGCGTGAGAAGATATGGCTTCCGGAAATCCTGGAAATCCTGGATTTGGCGCATGGGCCAACTTTTCACGCCCCGCTCGGATCGGGCCGAGTGATAGCTCAAAATGCTCCCCAGCTCAAGAGAAGACGATCGGTACCAAAATCAGCCCGATCCGAGCGGGGCGTGAGAAGATATGGCTTCCGGAAATCCTGGAAATCCTGGATTTGGCGCATGGGCCAACTTTTCACGCCCCGCTCGGATCGGGCCGAGTGATAGCTCAAAATGCTCCCCAGCTCAAGAGAAGACGATCGGTACCAAAATCAGCCCGATCCGAGTGGGGCGTGAGAAGATATGGCTTTCGGAAATCCTGGAAATTCGGGATTTTTGCCAGTTCGCGCAGCACGGATCTCCTCACGCCCCACTCGGATCGGGCCGAGTGATATGTCAATCGACAGCTCTCAACGAGCCCAGCAAAATGGGCTATGACTCAGCCCGATCCGAGCGGGGCGTGGGAAGATATGGGCTGCGCGAATCCTGGAATTTCGGGATTTTTGCCAGTTCGCGCAGTACGGATCTCTTCACGCAAGTTTCCCCCATGAATGATGCATTTATTCTAGAGGGTACTAGATATGATCCGATGGCGTGAGAAGATATGGCTTCCGGAAATCCTGGATTTTTGCCAGTTCGCGCAGCAGGGATCTCTTCACGCCCCACTCGGATCGGGCCGAGTCATACATCAATCGACAGCTCTGACCGAGCCCAGCAAAATGGGCTATGACTCAGCCCGATCCGAGCGGGGCGTGGGAAGATATGGGCTGCGCGAATCCTGGAAATTCGGGATTTTTGCCAGTTCGCGCAGTACGGATCTCTTCACGCAAGTTTCCCCCATGAATGATGCATTTATTCTAGAGGGTACTAGATATGATGCGCCGCGCCTTCGGCGCGTTCATGGTTTAGCGCAATGTTGGGGACTAGACATCAGTTTGCAAGAAATTAATATCCAGATAAAACTCTCGAGGCCGCCGCTTTCACCCCTTTTCGGATATTTAATTTTTGTTGTTTAAAACCGTTTTGTTGTTTAAACTTCCTGATAATCAAAGCTCTCACCCGATAGAATACGAAACGTACCTGTTTAAACAACAAAAATTAGGTATTCCAAGCATTAATTAAGTATTACCCCGAAAAGTATTAGCCACAAAAAAGCGGCGGCCTCGAGAGTTTTATCTGGATATTAATTTCTTGCAAACTGATGTCTAGTCCCCAACATTGCGCTAAACCATGAACGCGCCGAAGGCGCGGCGCATCATATCTAGTTCTTAAGTAAAACAAAGTTTCCAAAGTTTGACAAAAACGCATTTATCTTTTTGGGGTACCAATAAATTGAAATGACTTGAAGAAAATGCCGAAAATGCAAAAAGACAAAAATTTCCATTTTATGATATTAATTATCATTTTAAAGAAAATGTTACGGAAAAAACATGCATATGCAAAATTTTAATGACAAAATTTATCCCAAAAATTTAGGAACAGAATAAAAATGAGGATTTCTTTGAAAAGAGCGCTTGGACCGTTTTTGTCTACAATGCGTTACACAAAAATTTAGGAACAGAATAAAAATGAGGATTTCTTTGAAAAGAGCGCTTGGACCGTTTTTGTCTACAATGCGTTACACGAAAAGCTTCTCGAATTTGTCTCTTGAAACAATGTCTTCCAACATAACATAATATAGAATATGGACAAAACTTGAGCTCATGGTGAAAAATTTTTTTTCGGGTTGTGATTCCCCGCACCTGAAAACTCCCGTGTACAAAAATTTAGCGTCGGAAATGCTTGAAAGTCCGAGAACCGAAAAAATGGACCAAAATATCCCGTTTTTGTCAAAAAATAACCGTAACTCTCGAAAAAATGGAGAACACCATAATTCCAAAAAACCTCTTCTAGTTAGCTCCTCAGGAATCCAGAAACAACAAAATGTCCAAAAAAGTGATGCGAAGGGGGTAACCGAGACAGAGGTGCGGAAACTACTATAATACATTTTTGAGTAGTTAAAAGTGTGTTAAATACAAATGTTACCCTAATTTGCTGAATTTTTGTCTGACAATAAATTGAAAAAAATTTACTTTTCTTCATTCTTTTGATTCTCTCATTAATGTCATACTTTGTGTATTAGCTAAATTCACCCCTTCATTTAATTTTCCATAGTTCTTCTCATTTCACTAATTGTATCCACCAAAGTATCTATGTGTTTTTACTACGTCACAATTAACATTTATGAATAAAACATATAAATAAAACTTTTTTCGATATGTATAATATTTCATATGCATTTCAATTTTGATAAAATTTCGTTATCTCTTCCGTTTATTTACACAAATAGTTAATATAATATCAAACATGACATACAAAAAGACAACATCTTAATAGAAACACGGGTTGTGAGTGACCCAATGGGCGGTTGGCTGATTTTTCGCTGCATCACTGCTCGTGTATAACGCTTTTACCGCTTTGGACACGCTCGGATCATCCTGGATACTTTGCGGCTGCTTTCTTTTCTGACCGTGCTCCACTTTTCCCGGTTCTTGTTTTTCCCCATTCTTTGTCTTCGATTTGGAGTCAGTGTCTAAATATGACCATTTTAAGACATTAATTCGAATTTAATGAGACAAATAATAAGTGAAACTAGTGACTTTTCCGTTCTATTACCATCTATAAATAAAATATTTTTCTTTCGTTGTAAGATACACTTAAATAAAGTTTTTGTGATCCCCAAAATGTATGATTTTATTCAAACCTCTTTGAATTTAGTATTTGAATTATACTCAGACGATACGCGGAATCATAATAGGCAACATTCTGATCGATAACTTAGCATCTATGTTAGGGTCTACTGATGAGTCTCGACTAACATAGTATTCTTATTTCTAACCGTCTACGATTCAGAGACGAAACGGTTAGTCCCATCAAGTCTTTTAATCATTCTTTCGTAACACCCTTCTCATTGTATTTACTAGGTAACTTACTCTAAACGATAAATAAAACATTTCTCTATTAATAATTATGTAAATTTTCTATCACACATTGAAGTGTTACCAAAATAATTAAGTAATTAATACATACCACATGAAAGTTATAGTAAAATATGCTAACCTTGTTGCTTTTTCTCTTCAAAGGCTTCTGCTGAGTCAATTGCAGCCTTCCTGGATGCCTTCTTCTGAGCCTGCTCCGAAGCGATTCGCTCTTCGTATTCCTTCAGCTTATCGTCACCGGGATAGAGCATAATCGTTTGAGCCGGATCATATGGACCGCTGCAGCTGACGCACACATCGGGCTTCAGTTCGTTGATAGCTTTTTCGGACACAACGCATCCGCATTGCCAATTCACGATGAAGTTGTTCGATCCGTTCATTGGAATGGCTCTAAAACGGATAATTTAATCGGAGGAATGTTACAAAAATTGAACTCATACGTGACTGGACACACCCATGGCGTTTCGTTATGGTCGTAGTAAGTGTCTCCCTAAATATTAATATGTTCAGAAAGTTAATTATTTGGAGAGCCTTTTTAGAGAGAGAGCATTTGATATGACATCAACCCAACTGGGGGGTAAACGTCTGCAGTGCTAAACAACACTCGCCATATGTCTTTGCGCCAGCGACGCAGAGGATTTGTATGGTAAGCATGAGAAAGAGAGTGCTCTAGCCGCCTCGGCCCAGTAAAAAGAGCTTTTACTGCATGCAGCCAGTGAAGAGCTCTTTTTACTGGCTGGAGCCAGTAAATTTATTTAATTATGAGTTGGAGGAAAGCGAGTGCGTTAGAGATACACACTCTCTCGCAAACTGAGCATCAGCTCAAAATGTTGCGATTTGCCAGCTAGAACACTCTCTTTCTCATGCTTACCATACAAATCCTCTGCGTCGCTGGCGCAAAGACATGTGGCGAGTGTTGTTTAGCACTGCAGACGTTAACCCCCCACCCCAGTTGGGTGGTAACCCATTTGATATGGATTATAGCGCCTAAAACATTTGCGATAAAAGTCGATTCCGTATCACACGTTTAGCCTTGGTTATTTATTTTATTTATTTTTACATTGGATGATTTAAGGCTTCTTTACATAAATACATACACAGAGCAATTTTTTGAATATCAACTTATTCAACCTCGAATATATGAAATTTGAAAATGTATTATTCTGTAGCAAATGTACCCCCCCCTCCTTCAATCCGGTCATTGCAAAAACGGTCTGCGAGGTACATTTTAAGAGTAAAGTAAGCCACTATCGAATATGCATCTACGAAAAATTCAGATTAATATTATCTGAAACGATCACATGGATACAAGAAAAATCAGTCAACATTTTTCTTATCCTAATTTGTTTCAATTCTTCAATGACAACATTTTTTTCACCTATTGAGAAGAATTATATTCGAGATGCGCAATGGCCGCAGTTTAACAGTCTTGAAATATTATAAAACTTACATTCTCGGGGCCGTCATCTTTGAACGACCTGTTGTCGGTGAGGCGCAATTCCTTCACATCGCTCAGTTTCTTGATGTGCTTTGTCACTTCATTTGACTGCAGCTTTTTGTCCAGTTTCGCCTTAAGAATTGCTTCTTTGTTGTACAGCCTATAAATAAATTCCTTGATTCCTTCAATTTATTAAATTCCGTTACTCAAGAATTCATTGCATGAATAAAAATGCAATGATAGAAATGCAATTTACATAAACATAATAATAATAACAGTAAACCTAAAAACTGTCATTCCAATTTCTTGCTATTTTTATACAAAAATTACTCAAAAATCTCAAAAACCAAAAATATTACCGTCCAAGTTTACACGCCACAATCGGTTTCTCGAGCGGCAACTGCGTGATCTGGCACGTGCGCCACGAAACAGCTGCTCTGACGTTCTTATCGATTTTTTCCTTCTTCTTTTTGTTTCTCACGAGCTCACAGCGCTTCGGAATTGTGCCACCGTCGGCTCCCATGATGATCGCGTTGTGTCACTGAAATCAGATGACATTAGAACGAAATGAAAGCATTCTTACATTCCAGAAACGAATGCATTAATCTTATGGATTCAGCATCCATCGAATTTGGAAAAATCAATGCCTGCAGGCTTTTGCCTGATTTTTTGATCAAATTACATTGAAAGAATGCGAAAATGGAATATCGAATCAAAAAAACGAGCAACTATTGATTGTTTCAGATCAATGTCATTTTCAAGACAGGATTATAAAGACAGGATATGATAGGAGAAAGCACTATTCACTTTTCTGACTCATAAGCATTTTTAGGAAAAATTATGTCAAAATTAATTAACTTTACATAAAATTTTAACAGTTAATTAAAAACTTTCGGCGAAAACATTTCTGAACAAAATTTTGGAGTCATGGATAAAGTTAAAACGAAGTAGATTTGAATTTCGACAAATATACAAAAGTACGCAACAAAATGCAGTTTCATTTTGCGAACACCTAACGGTCCAGTACAACGCCGAATAAAAAATGTTCGACTTTTTACATTGGATGAAATTCCCCGAAATCTTAGAATTGTAAAAAAACAAGAAAGAACCCGCCGATTCTCGGCGGATTACCGCCTCGAATCGGCGGGTTCTTTCTTGTTTTTTTCCGCGGTTAGCGTGCATCCGCGGCGCTTCGCGCCATCAGTATGCATTGTGACATGCAAGTGACATTTTCCTGAAGGCATATCTCGCGCAGGTTGTCCGTGTTGCCTCTAATTCCTTCGGGATCCTACTCTAGACAGTCTGGGGAGCATTTTGGTACCAAACTTGCCTGGAAAGGGGGAGGGGAAGATACGTAAACTTCGGTTTTTAGGCAAAAATTGCCAAAAAAAAACTCGAAAAATGACATTTTTTGGGCAAAAAAGCCACTTTTTGAGATCCCCCGAAAAAAATTTTTGCAGATTCGTTCTTAGAATTCCCTGGGGAGCATTTTGAGCTATCATGCGTCCCTGTATCGAGGGAACTCGAGGGGGGGGGGCCCGACCGACATCCATCCTGCGAAATAGGTTAGAGTGGATGTGGAAAGAAGCTCCGAAAGAGCAATCGATTTCAATGATGAACGAAATGCCAACATTTTATATCCGAAAATTTGTTGGGGAATTCAAATCGGATTTTAGAAAATTTTGATAAGAGCATTGCTGATTTGGAGAATAAATGACTTTTGGCTTCACAAAGTTCGAACTTTGCACTTGCGATGTCCTCAATGTTGCATTTATGAAAATTATTATTAGTGATAACTAAATTGCTCGGACTAAATATCTGTCACCGCTATCGGAATCCTATGCTATCAGTTTTTGGGAGCAGGAAATTCCTTCAATAATTTTGAACTTTTTGAAAAATATTATTTAAAATACCGGATCCATTTTTTTGTACAAATATCTAATTTTGGCATAATTTAATGGATATTGTAATTTTGAGACAAATATTATGAGTAGGCCGAAATTGAATCGTGTCCGATCCTGTTCAATGTGCTGTGTTCTGGTACCAATGTTCCGTTACCAATAAGGAAGTAAAACAATAAAGTGTTGCTTTTCAGAAAATATGGCGCTCAGAACCGCAACAAATTTCTGTAAACGAATGTCTGCGAACAAAGGGAGACCGCTTGTATTTGGAATGCTTCACTTGCCCGCTTTACCAGGGTTTGAATACCGTATTCCCTGTAATTGCTACCCCCCCTGAAATTTTTTACCCCCCCTCTAATTATTACCCCCCCTGGAGCTCGAACGATTTATTATTACCCCCCCCCATCTAATTATTACCCCTGTAAATTTTACCCCCCAAAATGTGCCAAAAATAAGCCAAATTTTCTATTTTTGTTGTGTTTTTAGCTATGATTTCGTATTTCAAACTTAAATAGACAAAATATAGACAGTTTAGTCTATTTTTTACTGCTTTTAGCTTAAATTTAGATTATTGCCATATTTTTTTGCAAAATTTTCCTAAATGTGGCCAAAAATTGGCCAAATTTTGAGAAAACATGAGAAAGACGATGGAAACAACCGTTATTTCTGTTCTCGTTTTTATTATTTATTTAGACATTTCAGTACTGTTTTGTACTATTTTTTAGATAAATGTAAATTTTTGCCACATTTTTTGCCAAATTGTGGTTAAAAGTTGCAGAATATTGCAAAAAAGTAGCAAAATTTTAGGAAGTTTTGCTTTTTAGTTTTAACTTCAACTAAAGGTAAAACTTTTGTGAAAATTCCTTTACAAAATTTTATGTAAAGGTTAATTTTAGGGATTTAAATCTGATATTATTATTCAAAATTTAACAAAATTTTGGCAAATTTAAGCAAAATATTTAAAAATCTCCTGAAAATTGCCAAAAATATAATAAAAATATAATTTAGTTTTTTTAATAGTGTTTACTTAAAGTTTAAAATTTTAAACTTTTTAGAATTCCGTTTTTGTATTATTTTTACTAGACCTTTATTTTGTTCCGTTATAAGAATAATAGAAAAATAGTTCGTATTTTCGAATAAAAACGAAAATTTATCTATTTTTGATAGAACTTTCCATTTTCGATTTAGTCATTTTTATATCATTTTCAAATTTATATTGAAATTTATTTATTATAAACTAGACTCATTTATCGTGCATTTTCAAGATTTTTTGAGAAAAATATTATCCATGCCTTTAGCCTTCACTCAAATTATAAAAAATTGTGAAAACTGAAAGGAAAAAATCGATTTAAATTTTGAAAATTATTTGAGAAATATAGCTAAAAAAGTAAAATTCATAGTCAACATTGATTCAGAGCAATAAATGCGCTTAAAAATTTAGAGATTAATTTTAAAATCATTCAGAAAATGGTAAACTTTCATAAAAATCTCACGAAAATTAGTAAAATATTGATAATAAATTAGAAAAATTCAAATCTTGCCCAAATAATTTCGTTTGGTTTAAATTTTGAAAATTATTCGAGAAACTTTGACAAAAATGCGAAAAAGTTTCAGAAATTTAGCTAAAAAGGTAAATTTTGACGGTAAATTTTTGAAATATTCAACCCCAGAACATTAAATTTTTTTAGTTTTCTGTAAAAAATTCTCAAATTTTCCCCCGCCCCCCCGGCCCGGCGACATTGAAATATTATTACCCCTCCTGTAATTATTACCCCCCTCTAATTATTACCCCCCCTGGAGCTCGTTTGAAAATTATTACCCCGGGGTAGTAATTACAGGGAATACGGTATATTTTTTGCAAAAGAACAATCATTTTATAAACAGCTGTCCATAATACCTGGCATTGGGAGAGCTCCTTTGAAATTTTGTTAAAAACAATATTTTTATTTTCAATTCATGTTCAAAATTTTGAACTTTTGGAGACTTTTTTGGGAGCGTTTTGTCCATATTCTTTTTCTCATGTGTTCATGGAAATGTGTCAGTTTTCATCAGGATTCTGAAAAGTGAGGACTGCATTTGTCGAGTATTGCTTTCTCCTACCCTTATCATTAAATAATTCAAAGCTTCTCTCCGAAGTTTAGCCGAAAACATTGCCAGATATTGCAACTTTCAATCCTAAACACATCAATGTTTCATTTTAGATCACCAAATCATCGGCTACAACTTCCCGAGATTGCGGCGAAAGTTCGCGAGGAAACAAACATTTATGCGGACGTCGGCGTGGTATGAAGACATTTCATTACAGTTTTAAATACTTTAGATTTTTCAGGACGGCTTGATTCTCGAGAACACGAGCGACTTGCCTTATGTTTTGGCCAAGGATATGGGACCTCAGGTGACCTCAATCATGACAATGCTCAGCGTGGAAGTCAAGAACGTTCTGGAGAAAAATTTCGACAGGAACAAATTTTTGCTTGGGATCCAAATTCTCGCAGGAGCAAACAGGGAGGCTCTGGCAGTGGCACACGCAGCAGGTAATTTTGGGGCTAATCACTAGCCCAAATTTATTTTGATATATTTAATATAGTAAATTGTGACGAAAAAATATTTATAGGAAGGTTTGAAGTTTTAATTTTTTTCAGTTTAGGTCTTGATTTCATCCGCGCTGAAGGTTATATATTTTCTCACGTTGCTGATGAAGGCTGGATTGACGCTTGCGCCGGTCCCTTGCTAAGATATAGGAGAGAAATTGGCGCTGAAAATATCGCTATATTGGCTGATATCAAGAAGAAACATTGGTATGAATTTGAGACTGAATCAGTCCGCTAATTTGGACTGCTGTAATTTTGAACTTTAAAACTCTGAGTATTTAAAGGTTTGTAATTCACATATTTTAGTTTACTGTTTAAACTTAGAGAGACTCGATATTAAAAAACATACTCAATGACTAAGTCAGATTGCAACATCAGCCAAACGAGGGCTCATTTTTGAAATACAGAAATTGTAATAATTTATTTTACGGAGTGTTATTTACATAAAAATGAAAAACCTGTGCTGTGCTGTACACAGCACAGACCCACGACAAACCGTCCTAAATGCTTGTCCATAATTAGCTGGCTTTGATTAATGTCCCGTTAATTGCAGCTCCCACGCAGTCACGTCCGACATAAACAGCGAACAGACAGCTGAAGCAGCAAAATTTTTCCTCGCAGACGCCATCGTAGTCACGGGTATTGCAACAGGGCAAAAAGCCATCCCAGGAGAAGTTCGACGTTAGTGTTACGTTTTTAGTTTTTAATTAAGCGAGAAAGTTAAGCGGTATTGGGCACGGATCCCAAAGCAAAATATGGATATTAGTGAAAACTAATGAGTGAAGCTGAAATTTCAGATTTCATTTTATCATAAAATTGCGGTTTTTGACAAAATTGTCTACTTGTGAGCCTTGTTAATAGAGAATTTTGAACTCGCATATCGGTGACATAAATTTGGTGTCTCTCCAAAATAATGTACCACAAATTAAATTTGTGCACCAAATATTTTTTCACTATACGCAATAATTAATTCCACTTTCAGGTGTCAAACAGAGGTGTAGCCTGCCCGTCGTGGTGGGCTCTGGGATGACTACGCAAAATGTTTCCAACTATTTCGCGGCCGACGCCTTTATTGTGGGTTCTCACTTCAAAAAGGATGGAAAGTGGGAGAACGACTTGGATAGGCCAAGGATTGAAGAATTCATGAACAGAATAAAAGAGGAATTCACATTAGAGTAAAAATTACTGGATTATACAAATTTTTGTCTTATTTTGTTAACGGTCAAACTGCTGTTCTCAAATTTTTGCAGTATTTGGCCTTCGTTGTGTTATATTTCATTTTTGTTAGCTAAATAATAAATTGGACTTACAAACGGTACTGCTAATGTGTTCCAAAACAAGGAATCCTAACGAGGACATTGTTTCAATTCTTGCTTCGCGAGGCTGCACGATTGAGATATTTAAAGCTCTATCTTTATTTTGAGCGTCTATTCGGACAGTTACGTACAATAATCTGCTCCGGTTACAGGATAATTTGAAAAGAATGCTTGAAAAACTTTTCCGGAATATACATCGCTGTGTCAACGGAATATTAATCGACGAGTGACGCGCCGCAGCGGGTAGGTATAGTCCGTTACCCGCCCGTTTTCCAGCCCCTGGAAAGTCCGGACCTCGTGAGAGACCTGGTGAAAATAACACGACCTCGTGAGAACAAATCTCGAATCTGACGTCAGATTCGTGATCAGCGCATTCGAAAACCCCCGGGTGCAAAAAAATCAGACCCGTAGGCACATTCCATCAAAAAACGATATTTTTTGGCCAAAAAGTGGCTTTTTTTCAAAAATGCGCCAAATCAAAAAGTGTAAAAAGCACCTCAGAAAACGAATGGGAACATATATCCACTCTAACCTATTTCGCAGGATTGATGTGGGGGGGGGTCCTATGGGCCAACTTTTCACGCCTAACTCGGATTTGGGCGTGTGATACGTCAATCGCTTCATCTCGACGAGAGAAAACGTTTGGCACCATTTTCAGCCCCATACGACCCCCTGTGCCCCCTTTAACCCCCCAGGGGCCCAAAATGCTAACTTTTCACGCCTAACTCGGATTTGGGCGTGTGATACGTCAATCGCTTCGTCTCGGCGAGAGAAGGCGAATGGTACCGTTTTCAGCCCCCATACGGCCCCCTGTGACTCCTTTTACCCCCAGGGGGCCACAAAAGGAAACTTTTCATGCTGTGTTCGGATTTTGGCGAGTGATACGTCAATCGTTTCGTCTCGGTGAGACAAGACGATTGGTACCGGTTTCAGGGGCGCCACGACCCCCTGTGGCCCCCCGCGACCCCCTTTACCCACAGGGGGCCGCGGATGCACGCTAACCGCGAAAAAAATACAAGAGAACCCGCCGATTCGAGGCGGTAATCCGCCGAGAATCGGCGGGTTCTCTTGTATTTTTTAAAAACACTACTTTCCATGCCTAAAACCCCTAAAAACACGTTATTGCGTTTTGGCGCGAATTCAAATATTCAACTTTCAAATTTTTTTCGCGACCCGGTCCTAGCTTTTCGAGACCTATCGAATGAGCTATCGCTAGCCTCTGGATAACGGCTGGATCGCGAGATATGACTATTCTGTACGGGTCATAGACTACAGAAACAGCACTTCAGTAAAGGGGTATAGAGTGGCTCGACAGTAGTAATTTGCCCCCTTCAAATTGCCGCGTAAACAAAACGTCATTCCTCCTTCTTCCTCCTTACGTAATCGTAAACACGCCGCGGGTTGTTTACGATTACGTAAGGAGGAAGAAGGAGGAATGGCGTTTTGTTTACGCGGCAATTTGAAGGGGACAAATTACTACTGTCGAGCCACTCTATGTGTCAACGGGTCCTTGAATTTTTAATAACTTTTCCGGAAGTTGAAGTGGATTATGGTGTGGTTTGGAGAAGGCATTGCCATTAGGTCGTTAACTTAAACGATAAACATTCCAAACCTAGACTTCATATTATATTTTGCTTATTGTGCTTCTGCGCGTCTGTTGTGCAATTGTTAGTTAATGATTATCCTAGCGCAATGTTCGTATATCTGAGCATAATAAACATCATTTTGATTGACATACAAGGCAATGTGTCGGGTCATTTGATGGAATTTCTTGATATGGATCAGTGTCAGATCGTTGCTTTATAGGGCGGTAACCAATGCTGAGTAATCAAACAATGGACCTAAATTTATTTCTAGAATTTTCGACGACTAAAAAGAAAGATATATTTTTCGGCCAAGAAATCCCTGTTTTTCATCAATCGAGGAATGTCGATTTTTTATCTTGACATTTTCAATAACTGAACACTTATTTGTAGGGCCCGAATTTTTAGGTGCGCACCTAAGAAAACCTAAAATAGGTTTTTTTGGGTTTCGGCACCTAAAATGGGCTTCTTCACCTATTTTAGGTTTTTGCACCTAAAATGGCCTTTTTTGAAGATTTTTAGAGCATTTTGCACAATTTTGGGGAAATTTTGGAAAATTTTAGAAAAATTTTAGGAAATTTAGAAAAATTTTTCTGAAATTTTTTGGGAAATGTGGAAAATTTATGAAATTTTTTTGAAAAAATCGTGAATAAATAGTTCAAATAAAATTGTAATTTACATAAATCGCAAAATAAATAAAAACAGGTAAGTAAAGATTATTTTGCCTAAAACTATGAAAACCTAAAATACCTTTTTTAGGTTTTCGGCACCTATTTTGGACTTTTAGCGCACCTTTTTAGGTACCTAAAACGAGATTTAGCGCACCTAAAAATCCGGACCTTACTTATTTGCTTTGAGAAATATTTCAAATTGCAACACTAATTTTTCTCGCAATTCTCTGCCATTTCTATTCCTAGCAACTATGTTGTGTCAAGCCTAAACCTTCAGCAGCCAAATCCAGGAATTAACTTCTGTGAAATGCTCAAACACCAAAAAAACTGTTGGGAACAGCTGAGCAAACAGACAAAAAAATTACCTGCCTATCGAACTCGGAATGGGAAACCTAAATTTGTTTGCCCAAGAGGCCTATACGCCTCATTCCATTGAAAAGAGGAGCGGGCAGGAGTTTCTTCAGCGCAATGATCGCAGTGTTCATAAAAGCAAATGAATTGTCTAAAAAAGGGCCAAGCCTCGACTTGGTAAGATTAAAAAAATGTGAACAGTTTCGTTAGACCGATCTGTCAGATTTGACGGCGCTTATGACAGCTAATCAAACGAAACTTGCGGCGAAATTATTTTTACCGCAAATTTGGGTGGACAAATTTCAATCAACCCGTTATCCTTTTCATTAATCTCTCCAAAACGATCGTTCCTTCAGTTTAGTTTCATGGGAAACCACAGAAAATTACTCAGTCTATCTGAGTAGTTGGTAGGACAATTCTTTACCGTAACCTGTTTCATATTTTCCTGAACGCGATATAACCTTAATGTAATAGTTTTGATCGATGATGTTTAGGATGAAGATGTTGCCGAATTCCGGCGGGCATCGCCCATCCATCTTTTTATTGGCACTAGTGAGTGCATTCCTTTTTATTTCGTCAACGATTTGCCAGGGTCAAGTCAGTGAGGTTTGTGAAAATTATATGTAATAAGTTTTTAGTCCTCAAAATTTTCATACGGAAGTCTCTCACACGGAAATTTTCGATTTTGGGGTCGAACACGATTTCGGCGTTGTTTTTGTAACATACCTGATAAACGCTAAAACTGGATATAAGATCCCATACTAGAATCATTACCATACGCCCTAACGCGGAAATTATACCGGACTCAAGATCAGCATGGTAAAGGGTTACAAAGCGCACAAAATTTTGGCCGAACAAGTGGAGTCGGTCCAAAAAGCTTTTATTAGGAGGGGTATAAAGCGGGTTTGGGGATAGACTAAAGGGCTGATTTCGGTGACGAATGCATGCTTAAGGAGTTAAGGATGGCCATGTGTAAATTATGTGATAAGTTACATAGTTTTAATTTCAAAAACATCACATTCTTTTGAAATGGCTTAATTCGGCCATTTTGAGATCCATTTTGGTTGTTAGAGCCTCTATCGATTGCTCCTCAAACACCCCTCAAGGAGGTCATCCCTCAGTTTTGCCTGAGCTATAGGTGAAAATGTAGTTTCGAAATGAAATATTTTCATCTTTCCATCTCTTTCAGTCGGGATCGCAACAGTTTGATGAGTCAGGCTTGCAAATTTCTCAAGGAAATACTTCTAAACTGTCCGATACAACGACACGAAGCCTGTCTCGTCAAGAAGAGCATCCGAGCCCAACAGAGGAATTATTTCCCCTAACGTTTACGGAAACCGTTGTGCGGAAGAAGCGTCAGGACGAAGACGGAGGTAAAATAAATATGTTCAAAAACAAATATGTCTTTTAACACTTCCAACCCGGAGAGTGCCAAAGGGCTTATTTTGTAGAGAATTTTGTGCTGATTAATAATAAAAAAAGGAAGTTTGAAAAAAAGTGCCACTTTGGCTTCTTTGGGGATTTTCGCCCGAAATTTTACACCCTAGGGGGTTTTCGAGTGTGCTGAATTCAAATCTGAGATCAGTTTTCACGAAAGCGCCAAAATTTGGCGTTATTCTGGCGTTCTGCCCAAAAACGCCAAAGATGGAAATCGCTAATAATCGAGGATTCCATCTTTGGCGTTTTTGGGCAGAACGCCAGAATAACGCCAAATTTTGGCGCTTTCGTGAAAACTGATCTCAGATTTGAATTCAGCACACTCGAAAACCCCCTAGGGTGTAAAATTTCGGGCGAAAATCCCCAAAGAAGCCAAAGTGGGCAGAACGCCAGAAACTGGTACTACAGTATGCTGAACGCCAAAACTGACATCAGCATCGTGTTCAGCGTGGTCTAAAACCCTATAGGGCCAAAAATCTCGGTCGGAAACGGTTTGGAACGCCGAAAACCGGCTATGGGAGATTTACATGAAAAAAATTTGAAAATTTTTTCAGAATTTTGAATTTGCCTCCAAATTTAAATTTTCGTGGCGGGACCCAAAACATGTTTTGGTGTATTCTTGTAGCCTGAGTGGTGGGCTTTCTACTGATATATAACATGGCTAGGCTCCTATCGGAAGAACAAAAGATACAGGCCCTCAAACACAGGCACCTCGAAAATTCTGACGAAAAAAGTGGTTTTCGGAAAAAGCCCCGTTAGGTGTCAAATAGCACTTTTTTTCAAACTTTCTTTTTTATTATTAATCAGCACAAAATTCTCTACAAAATAAGCCCTTTGGCACTCTCCGGGTTGGAAGTGTTAATAACATTCCAAACTGTAAAAATCATAGTAAAATTGTTATCCTACAAGTAAGCTAAAGCGAATTTTGTGGTATTATGCGGCAGTTATTCTGTATTAGGTGATGATGATGGGGGTGGAGGAGACGATGACGGAGGAGGTAACTGAGTTGTTGTAGAAAAATAAAAACTTTTGTAAAAATTTTGAAAATGCTAAGAGAAATATGTCTCTAGAAAAGTGAAGAGTATTAATATTTGAAAACCTGGGTAGAAGTTGTGTAATAGGAGATGATGATGGAGGTAATGATGCTGACGATGAAGGTGGAGGTGAAGGCGGGGATGAAGGTGGAGATGAAGGTGGCGGAGGTGACGACGATGGAGGTAATGACGGAGTTATCTAGAATGAAAATGCAAAATATTTGCTACAGTCAATTGTATCACGTATGTATTGGCATGCGCGATTTTATACTGATGTTACAATGGAAAGATATCATAAAATTTTGAACAAAACAGTCTAGATATAAAATATTCTTATATGGCTTAAATTACGTTTTTTGAACATTGTGTATAAACATATTTTTTGTTTATAAAAGGTGATAAAAAATTGCATAATAGCAGACGAAGGTGGAGGTGACGAAGGAGGAGATGATGGAGGAGGAGAGGGTGGAGATGATGGCGACGGAGGAGGGGACGATGGCGGTGGAGATGACGGAGGTAGTTAGAGAAAAAGAGAAAGATAGATTGCTGTTATTAACATACAAAACAGGAGACCGTATTCCCTCTAATTTAAGCCCCTCGGTTTGATCGCGCCCGGAACCTTGTATGAAAATAAGTACATATTCATGCAGAATCCGTTGAGTTACGAATATTTAGCCAGTTTAACATGTTTTTACCCTAAAAATTGGAGAAAAATGGTGTGGAAATTTTTAAAAATTTATGGAGGTTGAAAAATCTAAGCTTAAATTAGAGGGCATACGGAGCACTACCAGGTGAGAACCGAAAATCGCGGACTGAGATTTTTAAATTTTGAATTTTGCCGCTCGTTGGCGATTCGTTTCTCTTATATTTTTTTAGCAAACGGAAGTGAGATAAAGCGAGATTATTGGCTATGTTTCAGCTTTATTTTGATTACGTAACATATTTAGATGTCTCAATATCGTTTTTAACACCTTAAAAAGCATCGAGAATGCTTTCTCTCACTTCCGTTTGCTAAAAAAATATAAGAGAAACGAATCGCCAACGAGCGGCAAAATTCAAAATTTAAAAATCTCAGTCCGCGATTTTCGGTTCTCTCCTGGTACATGGTCACATTTTGTTACACGAGACGGGTGAACAGAAAGAAGTGCTAACCCTTCATTTCCCACAGTATGGATATCCATACAATTTTGATTTGCTAAAGACTTCACAAAAAGAAAGAAACGAATGAGTGTTCATTATTCGTACAAAGAGTGTGTCTGTAAATAGATCAGATAGAAGAGAGAAATAAACAATGGCGGCCATTATTATTTTGATAAAGACAGCTCACCAAAAGAAAAGCTAATGGTAACGCCAGATTTCTGCCTTTTGTCTATGGCTCGGGCAATGAAGGGTTAAGAACAAATATGGAAACAAATTCTCTAAATCCTGACTTTAAGAATGGCCAGTGCTATGTTTAGTTCACCATTGATACTGTGCGACTAAAATATCCGTTTTTGACCTCTGACATCGAAAGACATCAATTTGCGTTCTTGTTGATAATAAAAGTATTATTATTAACGTAAAGACAATGGTCTATAATTTGCGTAATTTTAGGAGGTGACGAGGGCGGTGGCGACGAAGGAGGTAAGAGTCTATTCATATCACCGATTTGTGATAAGCTTTTGAATATATGACTACTGCTACTACTGCATTTGCCATTATGTGAAAAATAAATTTCATACCTTAAGGAAACGTGATAATACATAAGAAACATCTATATATTTCAGCATTCATACTTTATAGCAAGCTAAATCAAGGTATAATATTATTTCTGTGTTTACATATTTTAGATATTTATCAAAGCCACTTTACTGGCTTAGCAGCCTAAGCCAACCCAAACATACCTGTGCCATATAAACGTAACTGGGTAGTCAAGAGTTTGCTAATCAATAGGGAGTCACTAATCAGTCAAATTAGAAGTTTTGTCTGCGTTTTTCAAGCCACTGTCTGAATCTCCGTTGTCTGACTGGTTTCCTCGAACACAGTCTTTACCTTTTAAATTTATCTCAGTTAGAGGCTAAAATTTTGACAGACTTGATTGTCGTTTGATTAGTAAAACTGTGGCTGCCCTGTTATATTTTTACTGATTTGACAACCATGGTGACAATGGTGAGGGCGGAGATGAAGACGGCATTTATAAAACGTTTTCAGCACTATCATCAAGCAAGTATTGAGGTAATCAACATCTGCCTGGGCTGCCAGAAAATGTACTTGGCACAGTATCACGTAAGTGCTTAGCTGAAACTAGAGTCAGGTCGTAAATAAATTCCTCACATCAGTCTAAAATATGCGTTGTGCGCATTTCTAATAAAATATGGACCACCAAATATTGCCACAACATTTAGGATAGCAAATTTTTGCGGAAAAAATGTTTTGGTTTCTTTTAGCCTTTGCTCTTGGAGCCAAATCAATGATCCAGAATTTCAAAGGATTCAGTCAAAAAATACTGGAAAATCACTATCCTATCCAGCAAAAGAAATGATTTATTTGTGATTTCAGCGAGGAATGGGACCATTATAGGAAAGATCACTTTAAGTAAATATGGATCATATCTAGGAGCTGAGGGTTGCAACACCTGTAATCCATTAACTATAAGGCAAACTTGACAAGCATACCTAAAAAGTGCCATTGTTATAGAACTAGGATGTCCTTTTCCCAGGTGCTAAAAATGTGGCCTTTCCGAACTTAGCACTACATCTTAGTTATGTACAAATATTTTTTAGACTGGCGCTAGGAATTCGTATGCAACTTGGCCTAGGGAGGTCCTTTGTTAGTTATTATTAGGGATGTGCAATGATAACCTTTGCTGAATCAGGAAATTTCGGCTATCATGATAACCCACAAAGTTATCATGATAACCGTGAGGTTATCATGCATATAAAATTCTTAAAATATTTACACATTGATAAAAGAATTGCATATTTGGAATCCACAGGAAAAACTGACATAACAACGTCTACATCAGAATTTAGGTATCTCAGGTAAAAACGAGGTAAAATAGCATTTTTAGATCTGGACCGATTTCTTGATTGGGTGTGGGGTCGACAGAGAAAGAGAGATATGAAGCGAGGGATCTGGCGAGCAACCCAAGGCTAGTTGATTCTGGCCAATCAAGAAATCGATGCAGATCTAAAAATGCTATTTTACCTCATTTTTACCTGAGATATCTAAATTGTGATGTAGACGTCCTTATGTCAGTTTTTCCTCTGAATTCCAAATATGCAATTCGTTTATCAATGTGTAAGTATTTTAAGCATTTTATATGCATGATAACCTCCCTTCGTTGAAAAGGTTATCATTGGAGGAGTTATCAAAGGTTATCATTGCACATCCCTAGTTATTATCATGCATGTCTTCTATACAAAATTTTATTAAGGTGACAACGGTGATAGTGCTGTCTGCTATCTATATGGGGCCTGCTGCTACAGGAGATGGTTACGGTGGGGACGAAGCTTAAATTATGAAAACGTATAATGATATATAAATCTAGTAGGAACACAATTGGAATATGTTATAAAGCATTTGTTACAAAAATATGAAAACAGTTTACGAGTCGCATTTGGAACAAAATGTTGACATTTTGGTATCGAAAAAATATTTTGGTTCAGTTTGTGGTATTATAATCTCAGAAAAACATATTATATCTGAATTGCAAACAAACTGATGCCAATATTATAATTGTTAAGGACATGGTACTTAATATGACAACGAAAGGCTAATATAGAAGAAATTGAAATCGGGTCCTGTATATACACATACATAAAGAATATGTATGTGTAGGATCAGAGTTAAAAAAAGCAGTAGTAGCAGTAGTATATAAGAGGGCTATTCGCAGTTCGTATTGCAATTAGTTAGCCAATAGCATTGACAAGTTCATATATAACAGGTGACGGAGATGGTGGAGAAGGTGGAGACGGAGGAGATGGAGGCGGAGATGAAGGAGGTGGAGACGGAGATGGTGCTGAAGGAGGTGACGAAGGTGGAGACGGAGATGATGGCGAAGGTGGAGACGATGGTGGAGGAGATGCAGGCGGAGACGAAGGTGGTGACGAAGGGGGCGGAGAAGGTGGCGAAGGCGGTGGTGACGAAGGGGGCGGAGAAGGTGGTGACGAAGGCGGAGGAGATGGTGGTGATGGAGACGGTGGTGGTGACGGAGATGGTGGCGAAGGTGGTGGTGACGAAGGTGGAGACGGAGATGGTGGCGAAGGTGGAGATGGTGGCGATGGAGGCGGAGACGAAGGTGGCGGAGAAGGTGGTGGCGAAGGTGGAGACGGAGATGGTGGCGAAGGTGGTGACGAAGGTGGAGATGGTGGCGATGGAGGCGGAGATGAAGGTGGTGGTGACGGAGATGGAGGCGAAGGTGGTGACGAAGGTGGTGGCGAAGGTGGAGACGGAGATGCAGGCGGAGACGAAGGTGGTGGTGACGGAGATGGAGGCGAAGGTGGTGACGAAGGTGGAGACGGAGATGGTGGCGAAGGTGGTGACGAAGGTGGTGGCGAAGGTGGAGACGGAGATGCAGGCGGAGACGAAGGTGGTGGTGACGGAGATGGAGGCGAAGGTGGTGACGAAGGGGGCGGAGAAGGTGGAGACGAAGGTGGAGATGGCGGCGAAGGAGGCGGAGACGAAGGTGGTGACGAAGGGGGCGGAGAAGGTGGCGAAGGTGGTGGTGACGAAGGTGGAGACGGAGATGGTGGCGAAGGTGGTGACGAAGGTGGTGGCGAAGGTGGAGACGGAGATGGAGGCGAAGGGGGTGACGAAGGTGGAGATGGTGGCGATGGAGGCGGAGACGAAGGTGGTGACGAAGGGGGCGGAGAAGGTGGCGAAGGTGGTGGTGACGAAGGGGGCGGAGAAGGTGGTGACGAAGGCGGAGGAGATGGTGGTGATGGAGACGGTGGTGGTGACGGAGATGGTGGCGAAGGTGGTGGTGACGAAGGTGGAGACGGAGATGGTGGCGAAGGTGGAGACGAAGGTGGAGATGGTGGCGATGCAGGCGGAGACGAAGGTGGTGGTGATGGAGACGGAGATGGAGGCGGGGATGAAGGTGGTGGTGACGGAGATGGTGGAGACGGAGACGGTGGCGAAGGTGGTGATGGAGACGGAGATGGAGGCGGAGATGAAGGTGGTGGTGACGGAGATGGTGGCGAAGGTGGTGATGGAGACGGAGATGGAGGCGGAGATGAAGGTGGTGGTGACGGAGATGGTGGCGAAGGTGGTGATGGAGACGGAGATGGAGGCGGAGATGAAGGTGGTGGTGACGGAGATGCAGGCGGAGACGAAGGTGTTGGTGACGGAGAAGGTGGCGAAGGTGGTGATGGAGACGGAGATGAAGGTGGTGGTGACGGAGATGCAGGCGGAGACGAAGGTGGTGGTGACGGAGAAGGTGGCGAAGGTGGTGACGAAGGTGGAGGAGACGGAGATGGAGGCGGAGATGAAGGTGGTGGTGACGGAGATGGTGGCGAAGGTGGTGATGGAGGCGGAGATGAAGGTGTTGGTGACGGAGATGCAGGCGGAGACGAAGGTGGTGGTGACGGAGATGGTGGCGATGGAGGCGGGGATGAAGGTGGGGATGGTGGTGGCGGAGATGGTGACGGAGGTAACAACAGAAATTTCAAAAAAGCAGTGTATAAGGCAGTAGTAGGGTGCATCTATCCGCTGGTTTATTGTACCCAAGAATTTAGTATCTTTTATTTGAATATGGTATTTGATGTGCTGACTAGCAATATCCTTCTAAACAATGTCCTTTTTGTTGATGAAACCAAAAATGATATTTTGTATAACTAGCTCATCGCACCAAAATCAGTTACGGTGAAAATTTTCCGATATAGCCCAGAGATTCAAAAAAAAATATAGGTATGACATTGGTTGGTGGATGGACCCTTGTAGCAGTAGTAAATTGGTTATTAAAGATAACCGGCGAATAGCTTTATGGATTTTTATAACTTTCCTGTTATATAATAGGGGATGATGGAGGAGATGGTGGCGATGGAGGAGACGGTGGTGATGGGGATGATGGAGGTAATGTGTATGTTCATATAAGACACTTCTTCGTCTATATGATCTTTACGCCGTCTATAGGCAGTTGGTAGAAAATTAGTTAGAAAATTTTGTCTTATATTCATGTTTGGGGAAATTAATAAGATTTACATTAAGTTAAACAGTGATCAGTGTGAGTTTTTTACCAGTCTGATCTATGTGAGCTACAATGATTTCTGTAATCTGTGTTTAGGGATTGATTATTATCCGTGCACTAGGGGTTACGTGGGTGGAGATAATGGCGAAGGTGCTGTTGGGGTGTTAGTTAAGGTTATAAGATTGAGTACCGTATTACCTGTAATTAACCACCCCCTCTGTATGATTTATAAATAGCCTCTATTGTTAATCATACGAAAAGAGCGCCTGCACACTTTTCAAAAAGGAAATTGGAAGTAAACAACGCATGAGCATAGCAATTGGAGACAGTGACTCTATTGGTTGGAAGATTAACCCTTTATTTCCCACAGTATGGATATCCATACAATTTTGATTGTGTTCATTATTCATACAAAGAGTGTGTCTGTAAATAGAAAAGAGAAATAAACGATGGCGGCCATCATTATTTTGATAAAGACAGCTCACCAAAAGAAAAGCTAATGGTAACGCCAGATTTCTGCCTTTTGTCTATGGCACAGGTAATGAAGGGTTAAAACAGAGGGATGAGTACATGGTTTTGACAAGCCATACGCGGCTTCGTGGCCAGACTCTGCTTTGTTGATTCACAAAAAATCTGCATTACAGATTATCGATTGGCTCCTTTTGTTAGCGAAATTAATTTTACTAACAAACCATTTCCTTTACGACGAAATAGTGTGCTAGCGCTCTTTTATTATGATCAAGAATAGAAAAAAATTACAAACCACACATAGGTGGGTGCTGATGTAGGTTGGTATGATGAAGTGCATACAGGAAATCGAATGTATACAATGTATCATAGTGTAGTGAAGTTTTGCCTATATAAGGCATGCACGCTAATATCCTCAGCGGTAGGCCATGGTTAAAGGGAAAGAGCTCAAGATCCCGGGTGAGAGAGTATGGTTTAACTCCCCACGGGTCTCCCCTTTTACTTCTTCACTATAATAGTATAGCCCCTTCTTGTCTTCACTATAATAGTATACATTGTGTATGGTTTGCAGAAGAAAATATATTTCTTTGATTTGCGGGATACTGATATCATTTGCAAAACAACAGTGTAAAGTGTGCGCGAAGCGTCAACCAAGCATATAATCTAAGAATGTGTAATGCTTTTCCGGTAAGTTACGAATATGTGTGTTGAACACTGCGTTGATAAGAAAGAATTCACTATTGTAATGCAACAACTTATGCGGAGGAAAATATTGCGTTATAGTTTTGGCTGATACTTATTATCTGCCTAAAATAGCGGAAACCTGGCACAAAATGCTGAAAACCACATCAGCTGAAATTCTCACAAGTGCAAACTGCCGCTAATGAAAGAGAGATAGTGTGATTTTAACTGTACTCTAGACACATCGAATTATATATTGGATGAACACAAGAGAGAGAAAACAACGTTTTTACAATACTACAATATTTTAAAAACGAATTCGCATTTTTAGAATATTTAATTTCAGGTGACGGAGAGCCCGCTGATGACGGCGACGGTGATGGAGGCGGTTAGTTAGCATATTATATATGTTGTAGTTTAAAATGATAAACTGTTTAAAGTGACACAGCATCCCGGGGAGAATTTTTAACACTTTGGCTATTCGGACCCTGTCAGGGTCCAAACACAGGATACTGGATGTCCTCTCTTGGATACATTGGCAGGTTTAAAAAAGGTTTTTTAAACCTCCCAATTTGAACTATCATGACGATTTTATGTCAATTTAAGTTAGCAATTTACATTTCAGATGGAGGTGATGAAGGTGGTGACAACGAGGCAGCTGATGCCGAGGAAGCTGGAGAAGAAGGAGCTGGGGGCGGTGGAGAAGACGGTGGTATCTTTTATACTGCCTAACTTTAAAATAACGTCTAGTGATATAAAATTACAAATCTTTCGCGGATTCGATATGAGCTCGTTAAAACTCTACCAAATATAACCCCTCAAATATATCCCTCTCATAAATGGAGATACCCCACTTGCAGTCTTATTGGTTTGCCACTCTACCCACTGTATGCCTTGTCTTCTCCTCATGAAGGCGAGGTAGCACGAAGACATTCCTAAGATAGCAGACGGTTAGAGGAATCTCGTGCGGCCAAACCCTTGTAAGGACATACTTTTAGGCTTAAGGAACTCTTTTACAGCTAACCTTGAAATTGGTGATAGTAGTGGTTTAGGTAATAGACTATTTTCGTGCCCCGGAAGAAAAGTTAAGGCATACAGTGAGCAGAGAAAGTGGTTAATGTCCATCATAGGTATAATTATTTTCGATAATTATATGAAAATTAGGTTTTATTCTTCCAAAAATTTCTGAATACATATTGTTGTGTAGGTGGTGGTGGCGAAGAAGCCGGAGGTGGTGGTGAGGAAGGAGGCGGCGAGGAAGAAGGTGGTGGAGAAGATGGTGCTGAGGGCACTGGTGACGATGAGGATGCTGGGGATGATGAGGACGGACCTCAAGATGAGGAAGGTGGTGGGGATGAAGAAGACGGTCTTGACGGTGATGAAGAAGAAGGTGATAATCAGATGGCCCATGGAGGTAGGAGGAAAAAGGGAAGAGGTCGAATGCATTCTCCAGGAGGTAGAGGCTCACATCAGCAGAGGTGTCAGCATTCAGATGGCACGCTGAAACGGGAAGCAACTCATTGCCGAGACGAGATCAGCCACTGTCATAGACATTTTCCAATCCACGGCAGAGAAGTTCGATCAGATAAATGTCTGCTTAAGAGTAAGTTTAGTACGAACGAAGTACTAATAGACAAAATTTGTATGTAACCAAATAAATTCAGGTAAAGAAGCAAAAGCTTTGCAATGTGCACACACTTGCAGGATGTGTTGTATTCGAGAACAGACCATGCACGGTTGCAAGGATGATAAAAGTATGCCGCTAAATCTGATTTGGCTTTTGCGATAACTTCTTTGATATTGTTTTTTAGCATACCATTGCTCTTCGAAACGTGCCTTTTGTCACCTCAAGAGCAAAATAGGTCGTGAAGTGGCAAGAAAATGTAAAGCAACATGTGGACACTGTGAAGTTGGACCACACGACAAAATTTATAAGTGCGACGACAAGATAAATGGCTGCCATGCCCTGAGAAAGCTTTGCCATATACGGGAATACAAAGCACACCTGTTGAACCAATGCGCAGGTACTTGTAATAAGTGCCACTTGAAGAAAGATGATCCCCTGCATGCGCGCATCAAAGCCAGTAAGACTATTTTCAACATATTATTATGAATATTATTCTCTACCAATCCTTTATAGGACATAGCTGCAAGGATAGTGCATCGAATTGCTTAACGCATATCACGTTGTGCCATGATAAGGTGAGCTGCTATCAATCCAATCACTAATTCTATTGTGCTTTCATTCTTTGCTCATTTTCAATTTTATTCATTTCGAACACGTTTTTAAAAAGTAACGGTAATGGAATTCCATTCCAAAGAATTGTTTTCAGAATAGCAAAAAATAAATCTCGATGTGGCATTCAATCAATACTAAAAACTCTCATATAAAGCTGTAAATTTCAGACCTGGTTTGACACGATGACAGACAAATGCGGCAATACTTGCAGTCGATGCGAAGAGCACAGACGAAGAAAGAAGAGTAAGAAGTGCAGAGACAGGAAGCGACAGTGAGTGAATTCCTTTTCTGAAAATTTTGCTAATAAGAAAAAATATCAGAGGTGTCATTTGGTCTTAAGTTATTTTTGTTATTTAGTAGTTGTAAGAAATGGAACAGACAAATTCCGCCATTCTGCAACAATGACGCCTACTTGGTTTCTACCAAGAAGCACTACTGCCGAAAGACATGTGGCTTGTGTAAACCGTAACCGACTTCTAAGCTGCAACAACTTGGGTTGACGTTGAAAATATATATGTGATTCAGAGATTGAAACTATCAGAGTATAAATCATATTGTGATAAATTGAGAAGTTTATTGCGGTTAAAACATATATCTAAAAAATTTGAACGAACAGCACTAGAGACTTAAGTTTTGTTACGAAAATGCAATATTAAAACAAAGTCAGTAGAACAAAATAAGTTATTTTACTAAGTTTTTCACAGTGTTACATATAATTTTAATGAGAATTAACCATAGACCTAAAAGTTATTATTCTCTGTCTTTATACCCACATTCCTCTAATTAGACTGTAACAATCTATGGGTACTCTACTGAGGAGCCCAGCTCATAGATAAAATTTTGGCCCTAAACACCAGATAGGGCGAAACAGTGAGCGTATGTTATTACGTCAATCGTTTTCATGTCTTTTTTCTATCTCAATATTGCTATAGGATTTTACATACACATGCAATGTTTCTTATTATGCAACGTACTGACTTGTTGAGAAGGTAGACAAGACTTGTCTTCAGTCGAAAGCATTTAGAATGGCAATACCTTTTGTTCTTGAGAAATTTGATTCTTTTCCATATAATAAGCACTATTTAATTCGTGCCTATCAACGATACTACCATTTATAAGTCCAAACTACAAACCCGAGCATTACTCATCTAATCCTCAAATAAAAAGGTCAGCAACCGTTGACCTTCTTTATAAATAAAGGAAAACGATTGTTTATCAATACGCATTTGTCGATGGTTATATACTAATTTTTGCAACAATAAATGAATCTGGAGAACTATGTAATCTCACCGTATATACCTTATGATATTGTGTTCTTCTTTGTTTATAAGTCCTTGCAGTTTTGAGCAGAACGAACTAATAAATTTAACATATAGGACTCAATTTTGTCAAATTTCATCTTGTGAAATTGCTTACACGTTCTATAAAAATGCTTCGAAAGGTTATTTCCATTTCTCGGTAGTCACAGAAAAGGGGTTATTTTCAACCGTGAAACATGCCAATTTTCCACAAATATGCAACAATGGAACGCCAAATTAGGAAAATGTGTTATAGTGCAACCATAGATATTTACCAAATTTTTTATGCAAAATGTTTATGAGGTATCTTAGATTTTACCTCTCATCATTTTCCGAGTTATTTTTGATATATATAAATAAAAATAATAATTTTGCTGATGACAACGCATGCATACCCACACCTTTACACGCCAACTATGATTGTAGGTGTAATCGTTTCAGCTCAAAGATACGAAGCTACTTGGGAAGTTATTTATACAACAAAATTCTATGCATTTTGATGCTAAAACGTTTTGTGTATATTTTGAAAGTATAAGTCTTGATGCTTCTGATAGTAAAGCAGACAAGCGGTTTTGAATCATTTTTATCAATGACGTAAGTATTTGTAAACCTGGCATGGTCTAATCCTCAAACATAACAGCGACTACTGTTGAACTCCCTTTTAATGTTAATCAATGTCATCATTTTTGTGACCGTTATTCTTATTATATCGGCTTGTATAAGGCATAAATTACCTACTGCCGGTAATTGTATAGTATATACAAGGAGAGAGAACCCGCGGCTATCGCCGCGGAGCACACCCCAAATCTAGGATTTTCAGGATTTGCGGAAGCCATATCTTCCGGCAAATGCCGATGTTCCCAGCGAGACCGGTACCAATCGTCTTGTCTCGCCGAGAGGAAGCGATTGGTATATCACACGCCCGGATCCGAGCCCCGACGGGGGTACTTGCCCTTTTACGTGACCCACGTGATTCACGTTTCACGTGAGTTCGGAATTAATCGGATTCGAGATCAGCGGGGTCGATTTACTATAGAGGGGTTGCAACAGAAATGGTCCAAAAGCCGTAAAACATGTGTCTGATTCCAAGGGGTTTGTAACGCAGATACTGCGGTTTAGGTAAGTGTTGATAGTATATTGCCTATATTGATTACATTGCTCGAAGCTATGAAATTGTATTACTTTTTATCGATATTCGTTATTGATATTTTCTGTCGAGAAACAGGTACACATACATGAGCAGGTATACGGTTAAATGAATCGGTAAAGGAAATTTAGGTCCTATAACTTTTTATGTCTACGTGGAACAGTGCGCCAATGTACTGTGCTCGAAAGTCTTTATCAATGCAACAATGTCTTATAGCGCGTACAATGAAAGTATAGAAGTTGCTTTGAGTTGTTCTGAGCCTTTACCGTTGGATGAGGAAGAAAGCATGCGTCCGTGGAGGATTTCCCTGAGAGATGGATTTGACAGGTATTTCGTTGTTGCCGATACTATAAATTTACCTGATTTTTACTTGCTATACTTGATCTCTAATAATGTTACAATTAGGGATCGGCGCACTCTCTCGTCGCATTTTTGGCGAATATCGGCAATTTTGCAAATTTTTTAAAGGAAGTTGGAAAATCTAAAGAAACGTTAACCTAGATAATTTAGTTGTCTAAAAAGGAGCAAAAAAATCACGATGACGTCACTTTGTAAACAATAGAGAAAAATCAATTCTCCCAACATACACTTTTTGGCTAGAGAAAGAAACGAGCCCTTTTGTAAACGAGTCTTTTGTAATAACGTCGTTTTTCCATCGAAGTTGAAAACTTTTTTTGGCAGAATGGTAGAGCAGCCGAAGTTACACAACTTTTGATTAGGGACATTCTCGGTTTGCAACAAAATAACAATGTTATTAACAAAAGCTCGAATGGTAAAAGCTCGTTTCTTTCTCTACCCAAAAAGTGTATGTTGGGAGAATTGATTTTTCTCTGTTGTTTACAAAGTGACGTCATCGGGATGTTTTTGCTCCTTTTTAGACAACTAAATTATCTAGGTTAACGTTTCTTTAGATTTTCCAACTTCCTTTAAAAAATTTGCAAAATTGCCGATATTCGCCAAAAATGCGACGAGAGAGTGCGCCGATCCCTAGTTACAATATCCCGTGTACAGTATACATAGCATATGTTCTAGACTATTGTGCTCATATTCGCCACAAAAAGTAATTCTTCCGGCCAACAATAAAAGTTCCATTGGCTTGCACTCTATAGACCCGTGGGAAAGTTTTGTTAGTTGCCCTCTCTTGCGCATCGCTCAAAACAATGGTTCTATCGTTGCCATGTCGAATCGAATTGTCTCCGTTCCGCATGTGGACCAGGGCGCCGGATGCAGCTCAGATCAAGACCTCTTGACGAAAATGTGTATGTGCAGAAGTCCGAAAGCAGCTGAGGAATATTGTAGCAAAGTAAAGAATCAAAAGTACATTGGAACACAAGAGGAGACAGGTAAACAAACTTTGAGAGGTGCAAAGACTAACCTCTAAGACCTTGTGATATATGACAAAAATGTATGAAACGAATCGGCATAATAATCAAACTGGTTACTTTGAATTTGCTTTTAATAAACTCCCATAAACTTTTAGAATACCACGTGTTTGGCGAAGTGTATAATCAAATGTATGACTCATTCAACTTTTACACCTCGATCTCTCATCCAGAAGAGTACTCCGACTACTATTACTGGTGTAATACGCCCATTAGAACAAGCCCTCACTCTCAGTCTCGCTATAGTTCCTCCCAAATCAATGCTTTATTTGGAGCCGCCGATTCGTTGCCAGAGGAAATGTGCGAATTTTCATCACATAATTTCAATGAACAAAAATATATAAGTGCTTTGGAAGTTGACTTCTTTCTTCCTGATATGGAATATGGAATAGAAATTGTCGAAAGACATGATTTCACTGTGGACGTTACGCGTTGGAGCAGGAAATTGATAGAAGGAGACTGCGTTATAGTTCAAACATCAAAGTTCAGCAGATACTGCTTTTGTGTAGCCAAAAATAAATCAGAAATTTTTTGTCGTTTGTCAACAGAGAGACTGAAAGCGGGTTCAAGCGAGAAAGGACAAAATGGATCTGGTGAGAAATGTTCGGTGTTTTTGGAAAAAATCCTTTTAAAATTTGAAGAATGTTTGGAATGTCATAAAAATGAAATATATATTAAAAACTGCAAAATCAAACTATTCAAAAATTTTCATCGAAACAGAGCAATCTTTCTGAAAGAGTTTCTAAAATTTGTCGTTTTTAATCCAAAAGCTTTTCGGTAGAATTATGAAGGGCAAAAAACAACATTAAAAAATTATGTATTGCATTTTTTGCACATAATGCTAGTCAATATTTTCCATCTATTCTATAATTTTAGATTCCCATAAACCAAAAAATGATGATTCTTCTGATCCTGAAAGCGGAAATGGAATCGACGATATTGACAGCTCTGAAAAATTTTCAACGGTTCAAGTTCGCATAGAAAATGTAAGTAAGCCTTTGGCGCTGATTACGACATTATGAGACTAAACACCTTGTATGTTTGCAATAGTACGCTTAACAATGCAATTGTTTAGACAAACGAAATTGAGGACGACGACACGTGGAGATGGCAAGCCGTGAAACTAGACGAAAGAAATTATGCTGCCACTGCTTATAAACTCCATAAGATCTCTGCAGTTTTCTTGATCGTTGTTTCAAAAATGTCACATTTGTTGTGTTTGTGTATAATAAAAATATTATTTTGATTCGTCCAATTCTTTCATTTCCGCAATAAACAGCAATATTTTTGTCCATGTGGATGTTAGGCGAATGCTGAAGTGCGCCGAAGCGGTTTCTTTTAGCTTTTGTAACTGAGACAAATGAAGGAAATCATAATTGAACAATGGGAAGGGTTCGCGGAATCAATTCTGCACCAAGAAATAAATAGACTAACAAATAATAATTTCATTAGATCAAAAATTATAAGATTTTATTAGTATTTTATACAATAATCTGAACTTAATTCACAAAAAATTTGAAACAACTGTTAGAAAAAACTTAAATCTATATCGATTGAAACATGCTTGAGAAATTTTCGAGTAAGAGCAACATTTTATTGGATCTGAGCCTTTAAAATGTTATGCAAAATATTTTCAGTTCCGTTTTGCAGCAAGTTTGTCAATTTTCGAAATTTCCGAAAATTGCACCGAAAACCGCTTTCTTGAATCTTTTTCATGGGTCAAATGTTTTGTACCTGAAATGTATGTACCTGAATGTTTTGTACCTCAAACTGCCCTTTTCAGAGTCCTCGAATGCGGCAGACCTCTTTGTAATCATTTCTTTAAAGTCTGCTTTCGATATTCCTCTCTCAATTTTCGCTTGGCATTCTGTCCATCAATTAATTCAAAAACTCATTCACTTGCAGATTTGCCTGCGGACATCAATGGAATGCGTCTCTGCTACAGATACATTGCTTTCTTTCTCTTAGTATTCATATTTTACTCTATAATTCGACTCTGCTCCAAATTATTCTCGGCCTCAAATCTCACACCTTCCTACATTCAATTCAGCGATCCGCTCGACGATCCGTCTCCGTTTTCTCAAAGCGCAGAGACGAACGCTCCGTCGGGATGTTCCATGGGAAACTGCTTCAACTGGTCAAAATGTGAGGCGGAACATCCAAAAGTGTACGTCTATCCGGATGATCCAGGAACCATTCAGTCGACTTTGTATTCGAACATTTTGAGAGTGATTCGGGAGAGCAGTCTATACACGTCAAATGTCAACGAAGCGTGCTTGTTTGTATTGAGTATTGACACAGTGGACCGAGACAAAATTAGGTTTGAGTTTAATTTTTAGTTTTCAAATAAAGTTGCTTTAATCTTAAGTAATAGTACAAGTTTAGATTGAAGATATCCCGGAAGCAGTAGGAAATTGTTACATTTGTTTGTGATTGTTTTTTTGCTATTTAGCCATAAAGTTAATATTGATTGATCGTAACTAGGTTTTAACGTAAATAGAAACTAGGCATCGGCGAATCCGAGTCCGAATCTCCTTTCACTGTCTGCACAAAGCCTATACTTAAAGCATTGTTTTTGGTTATCACATACTATTTCTATCTCTCTTTCTTTGTAAAAATATAATGCCGAAAAAAAGAATATTCCAGCGTCCTGCCTTTATCAAGCATCGCTTCGTTAAAAGCTGGGAAAACATGTATCTACGTCTCTACCCTACGAATACAATGGATTGTTATTTATTAAAATTTAATGAAAAACAATCCATTGTATTCGTAGGGTAGAGACGTAGATACATGTTTTCCCAGCTTTTAACGAAGCGATGCTTGATAAAGGCAGGACGCTGGAATATTCTTTTTTTCGGCATTATATTTTTACAAAGAAAGAGAGATAGAAATAGTATGTGATAACCAAAAACAATGCTTTAAGCAAGCATGGCAGCGGACCGACCTTTTGCCCGGTCCGGTCCGCTCGACCCCCCGGTCCGGTCCGGTTTGGTCCGGTTCGGTCCGGTCTCTAAAAGGTCAAAAATTTTTCGCGGCGCTACCTTCGGTAGCGCCGAGATTTTTTCACACTTTTTTTGCAAAGGTGTTTTTAGGGTATTCCGATGCGCTAATTACGAATCTGCAATTATTTTTTCCGTATTGCATCAAGAATTTTAATTTTTGGTCTAAAATTTTGGCCAAAATTTCGCGAAAATTGGTCATATTTTGTGAAATTTTGACAAAAATTTGCATTTTTTACCATTTCACTAATTGCATACTTGTGATTAGTGCATCGAAGTAACCCCAAAAACACTTAGACGCAGAAAATATTTGCGACTTAGAAATGGCCGAAACCGAGACAGAGTTTTATAGGAGAAAAAACATACAAACAGCACAAAAGCGCCGCAGTCGAATACTTTGGAAAAATAGCGATGAACAATAGAAAATGGAAGGAAAAATAGCGCCGCAGGCAAAATTTTTTATAAAAATTGAATTGTTTGCCAAAAACTTACATTGAAAATTTTTAATATTTCAAAAATTTCAAAATTTTTTGCCGCCGAAGGCATTCTTAGGGGTGCTTGTCCAGTTTTGGTCGGTCCGGTTTGGTCCGCCGGACCGGCCACCCCCGGTCCGGTCCGGTTGCCATGCTTGGCTTTAAGTATAGGCTTTGTGCAGACAGTGAAAGGAGATTCGGACTCGGATTCGCCGATGCCTAATAGAAACTATGTAAAATAAATATGTATCATAGTACTGTAGCGTTGTATTGTAACATTGTTCTCTGTATTGGCATGCATCAATATAATTTTAGAAAATTGCTACTTTCATGGTTTCAAAATTTTCGCCAACAAAATTTTGACATCCTGAAAGTAGTAATTTGCTAAAAGTATATTTATACATGCTAATAAAGAGAACAATGTTACATTATACAATACTAGTTACCTATAATTTCTATTTGAGTAAAAAGTGAACATAAACACAAATATGGGCATTTATCGAAAAAATTGAAAACGTCGTAATCGAAAATGTACATATTGCTAATACTTTTTTAAATAAGCGATGCTAAAATAAACCGTCACAACACCGTAACAATTTGACAGTTAGTTACGATCATGTTCGTAAATATTCACATTATATCTAAATAGTAAAAAATGCAATCCCAAACTTGCTTCCGTTTTTTTATGTCTGAAATGGCATTGAATTCAAACTTTTGGTACAGCGAACAATAATATAATCCAAAATGCAATCAATTCCTCAAAAAATATGTTTCTAGATTATACTGAAGGCAAAATCTTCGAGACTAGTTCCAAATGAAGAACAATACTAAATTTCCCTTCTTTACAAAAAGACAAGAAAATCTGTAATAAAAAATTATTTCCGAGACAAATTTTTCTCTTTTGAAAAACTACAGATTAGTATCTTTTTGTACTTTTGATAATTTATCTGGTTCCATTTTGTGCACAAACATCGATAATTTCAGCGAAAATTACGTGAAGGACGTCAACGCTCAACTCGACTTGTTAGCACCTGAAGTGTGGTCCAATGGCAGGAATCATCTGATATTCAACCTCTACTTTGGCACCTATCCAGATTATGCGGACCACAATCTCGGATTCAATGGCGGCGATGCTATGATTGCGTGGGCCAGCTCCAGCATTCAGGTTTTTGTGACATATGCCCGCTATTATCAAGATTGCTTTTTCAGGATTTTCGTTTCGGATTCGACTTGTCTTTTCCGCTATTTCACAAAGAGCATCCAGTAGAATCCGAGCTTCAAGTTTGCATTTCTTTCTAGATATTTCTAGCCTAATAATTCATATTTTTAGACCTTTCCGCCAATTTCTGACGTCAATGACAGATATTTGGCGAGCTTCAAAGGAAAGCGATACGTGTACGGCGTTGGATCTGAGACTCGATCAAAACTGCACCATTTGCACGACAACGAGACGATGGTTATCGCGACGACTTGCAGACATAACACCGACTGGAAGAAGTTTGAGGATGAGAGATGCGATATGGACAATGCCAACTACGACAGGTTTGTCTCTATTCTTCTTTGGATACTAGAATTTTTGTAATGCTTTAATCGCATGCTTTAAAGTAGAAATGTTGCAATTTCACTCGACCTCATTCGAGGATTATCAAGGAAAACATTTCTTAATTGAGCCTTTTGGAATCCCATTTTTCCACATCCTATACAAACTTATAACAGGCGTCGATTTTCATTAAGCCCAAGATAGTAGCTATATACCGTAAACTCTAATTTAACCCCACCTCTAATTTTACCCCTCCCTCTAATTTTGCCCCTCTAGAGCTCGAGTGAATAATTATACCCCTATAATTATTCACTCGAGCTCTAGAGAGGCAAAATTAGAGGGAGGGGTAAAATTAGAGGTGGGGTTAAATTAGAGAGTTTACGGTATTCCCTCGGAATGACAGGTCGAGATAATAAACGTCTCCTTTTTTTCAGATGGGACTACAACACGTTGCTCAAAAACTCGACGTTTTGCCTGATTCCGCGCGGAAGACGTCTCGGATCCTTCAGGTAATTCCGTAAATTAGATTCATTTATAGCGAATATATTTTCAGATTCTTGGAGGCTATAGGTGCTGGCTGCATTCCCGTTGTGCTATCTGACGACTGGGTTCTCCCCTTCGCTGAAGTCATTGATTGGTCTCTGGCCGCAGTTATGGCCCATGAATCTAGTGTATTTTTCGTGAGTTTCTTTTATAAAAGGTCACTTTATTGGCTTTATAATATAAAGCCAATAAAAATATAAAGTATATTCGTTATTATATATTGTTTGAGAATTGTTGGTCACACTATTGGCGCCAACTTTGTATCGACAGTTCGAAAAATTTAATTGTTCGTACTCTAGTATTCTGGGGCCAGCTATCCTTCATTTATTTGAGTGAAATTAATGAATTCAGATTTTATACCCAAAAATTTGTTGAAAATTAAAAAAACATTATATTAGGACGTTGTAAAATTTTAGATCTCTGACTATCTGCTTAACATTTCAAAGGAAAGAGTGTTGGAAATGAAGCGACAAGGCCAACTGCTCTACCGAAAATACTTTAGCAGCGTCGAGAAAATTATACATACCACCCTTGAGGTATTTAATTGGAATAATTGCAAATTAACGTGATCTTTTCAGATAGTTTTACAAAGAACTCAGCGCCACCGAGGCTTCTCCTACAGAAATTGGAATGGATTAGATCTCGAATTCAAAGCCTAATAAAAACACTGCTCAATCACTTAAAATTACGGGTATTATTTTAGTTACATTTTCACAGTATGCAATAAAACGTTTAAAAATTTTCAAATGCTTAGTTTATTTGGCGCATTCCAATGTACAATATTTTAAATTTGGCAGCAATATAAATGACAGTTACATAAAAAATCAATATTACAAGAAGTATCTGCTGTTCATAAGTTATTTGAAGTGTTCACAGTAGCGATACCTCGTCGGAATTCAGGGAGCTGAAAATATGAGAAATTGACTCCGATATAGCATTAAAATAAGATCGAAGATGTTAAAAAGAAAGCCCATTTTCATAGCCTTCGTTAGTGAGAAGCAAAATTAGACAAGAATCAAAACGACACTGCGCACTCAGCACTACCAAATTAGTCACAAGGTTAAGTGGAATCTAACGCGTATGAAATGTAAAAACCTTTTAACAGCATTTTTATAAGACAGCCAGCAAAGCGATACCTTACTCGGATCGATTCTTCTTTTGCAGGTATTTCAATGAAAATGCATATATTTTGAAGTGCTCGCACAATTGTCGAACCTGAATCAATCTTTGTTACATTTTCAGCAAGAATTAATAAAAATTACAATGCAGACTCCATAATGAACGTGCGCAGCTGTGACAACCACGGCCAATAGTATGAGGACAACTGATTCTGCAGTTCCGAACACTCCATAAATGGCCAATACAGCGATTGAACAATATGTGATCAATAATTTGTTGAGAACTTGGGCTCGTGTGCAAGACATTTGAGATATTATCAAGTGTACCTGAAAAGGTCATAAGTAAAACAGCAAACATTAGAAAATACTAATAGGCAAAGCTCGTTTGGTCTGCCAAAATTATTTATCAGTGCATTTTGCAGGGTAAAATTATCAAATTTTAGGCCACACAGGATTCTCGCTCGTCATCACACTTAAGGTTAAATGTGAGGCGCAAGTTAAAGTCAGGATTGGAACTGTCGTGAAATACAATTTTGTTTTGCTATCTAGTTGATGAGCTCATAATATGACAGCCTAGCGATAACTCTTAACTGACCCATTGATCCGGGGACTACCTTAATGTTGCAAAATCGTATCATTTAAAATAACAGTAGTCTTGAAACGTTTTATGCCCGTTAACATTTTTAGTTTTAAAAATTCCAATAGTAAAAATGACTTACAGCGATATTTGAAAACACCACTCCCATTGTCCACAGAAAGAGCCTCGGCGCAGCGTCAATCACTTTATTCGGCGAGTAAATGCCCCACAAAACCGACACTATAAAGAGAATGCTGGGAGAAATCATTGGCACGAGAAATTCGTAGAAGTTATTCTGAAAACATTCTTGTTGATAAAAATAATTACATCGTGTCATTTACCTGCTTTCCGGTTTTGTCGACGTAGTAGGAAACGTAAAGGTTGTAGAAGGACATCAAAAACGATAGCACGCAGCATACTAAATTTTTGTTATTCAATTTAACAGTTGCGACTGGGTGAGGGTCAAAATAAAATATCTATTCAATCTGCAGCTTTCGGCTGTGAGGAAAGAAATTTTGTAAAAAAGTAAAAGACATATGAATCAAGCCTTATAGAGCTTCCACATTATTTTTCATAAAAATTCCGGCTAGTGTCGGAGATACAGCCCTATAGATTTTGTGAGCGCTATGGCTAATAAATTACCTAAGGTTAGTGCTATTGAAAATGAGATTAAGAAAAGTATACTGGAGCGTATTAAATTTAGAAAAAAAGTTTCAAGTATCCTATTGTTGACGATATCAATATGGGACTCACCATAAAAGGAGAATTCGAAGACATGAGCGAAGGAGACTTTGTCATACACATAAAATTGAAAAACTTTGTGGCCAGCGAAGTAGGTAAATAAGTAGAACAATGAAAGACCCTGAAATTTTGTGCTATACACGAATATTCCATAACTTTTAGAAAATTTTCAAAATCAGACAACTTTTTAATAATAAAAAAAGCACATTTTAGTGAAAGCTACTTACATACTGACTAGCGTCATATGCCCAAGAGAGGAACAGCACTCCGGTATTGTACTTTTCCCAATGCGTGACGATGAAGACAAGCTGAACGGAAATAAGAATGCCCAAAAGCCGGATGGGACTGATGCTGAAATTAAATTATTAAAAACAAAACCACCGAATAAAAATTACCTACCTAAATGGCCCAAGTCCAAATACGGAGAAAATTGTTATTGTAAACGGCACCGTGGACAACGAATCGAGACCATGATCGACTAAAATCGCATTTGTCAGTTGGAAGAAACGATTCAATTTTGAAATTGATCATATAAATTTGGGCCGAAGAGTGAAAATTAGTATACTTTTTTAGACTCCTAAATGTATCTTTGTTTTAGAAAGCTATGCTAAGATTCACAACTTATTAAATAAGTTTAATTTTCGTTAGTCGATTGGAAAGCGATACGATTATTTAAAAAGTCCATTGGCTCTCCTAACTTCGATCTTAGGAGCGGTGGGAATGTTTAGGAAGCTTATATTAGCTTATAAAATACCGGAATGTTTCTGGAAAATTAAAATCAAATTCGATAAATAAAAATCTACAACGGCGCCTTGGGATCTCTATTTTATTTGTATTCCAAAAAACAAATGTCCTCTAAGAATAAAGCTCCTACAAAACCAAATTGACTTACACAACTCTCCTGTTGGACCCGACGCTCCTGTCCGCCTAGCTTGCTTTCCGTCCGTTCCATCTGAAATTGACATCAATGTTCATACTTCGCTTTCAACGTCTGCACTTACCTAACAGATGAGCAGTGAAGGTGCAAAATGAGCATACTAACCAAATCCAGTCCCCCAATTGCTTTTCCGGCGGACTGTCCAGTGAGTTAGCGGTCAGTTCCGGATCCATCAAAGATACGAAGAAGTAGCAGCCCATGACCAGCGCTGCTCCGCATAGCGTGATGACATTCGGCGCTAGCCATGTCGGATAGAACTGAAAATTGTATCAATAGCAATGGTATTGAATCATAACTATATACGTTATTATTGGTAAAAAATTGTTCTTTAACAATAATAAAACAAAAAAGAAATATTCACATTTTTCATTTATATTCTTTTTGTTTCTTTTCAAAATTCAATGTAAAGGGCTCAATAATTTTCCGACAACTATTGCAATAATGTAACAAATTATGCCTAATTTATATTTCAAAGAAAAATAACTGTATATCCTAGTTAATTGTAGCTGCTTTATAATTAAAAAAGTAACTCCCAGTGAAATAAAACATATAAATTCCGAATTATATAAATAATAAATGACCAACCTGGACAAACCAATTCCAAAACGGGTGAGATATGTAGACTGCGATCGGACTGTTATCGATGCAAGAGTACTGAAAAGTGATTGCATTATGCAAGAAACATAAATCAGTCGTAAAAAGTTTCTATTCAGCTTAGTAATAGTAACGCCAATATATATTGATTATCCAGTATATTGATTGACATTCTGCAACATTTTGTAGAATCGATATTCCACAAAACAATCACAATCCATATTTCTCAGAAATGTTTGTTTCGATAAAACAAAGAAAAATTTTCTCTCGCTAATTTCCGTTCAGAGTCAAGTTAGTGTGAATAAAAATAGTGTTGCAATTATAAGAGTACATTGTAGTCATCTTTTACTGATAGCCAAATAAAAAGCTTTCAAGTTCAAGGGAAATGAACACTCATTCGGCACTAGCAAAAATTTTTATGCTACCGAGAGCATAACGAAGAAAAAGGAAGCACTAAAATGTTTCATTTTCTATATCATATCAAAGTGACATCAAAGATCATCAAACATGCGCCCTATAAGTTTGTATTCCAATTCCGTATACCATTTTTTAACTGAAGAAAATCCAAAAATTGACTGAATATGCAATGCTACATTCTCTCAAAACAAAACCTTGCTTACCTTTCCAATTATAGACTCACCTTATAATTGTCGAATCCTCTGAGCTGTTCCTCCTTCAAATATTTTCGACTGAATATTTTGTTCATACTTATTCCCAGCTAAACTCCTCTTCTAACGTTCATAATAGCTTTCTGTGAGATATACACAAATTCTCGAGTCGAAACGCCTAAAGAAATCAATACAGGTAGATGAAACGTGCAACCAACAAATAAAACACGCTAAGACAAAAGGTGAAGGGTTCAATTAAAGGACAGCTGAAAACGGCGGACATTATGCCAATTCCAAGTAACGGAATTTCTGATAACTTGTTGCATTATTTGAACATGAAAATGGAAAAGGGAAGCCATTGGCTTGGTGACATTCCGGAAAGGGTTCTCTTAAATGACAAAGTGACCTGTTAGTTTTGGTTAGGAGCTCAGAAAGGTCAATTTTGGTATCAAAATTGTTCAATGCAACACTTAAAATGCGGTGAAACTTTTCATGTTGCAATCTTCAACATTGTACTTTAACATATACGAAAAAAGAAAATGAAACACTAAAAGTGAAATGGATGAGAGACAACATTTTTTGTTTTGTTCCGGAAAATGTTAGTCGCCAACTTTTCCCTTTGCACTGGAAAATGGCGGAGAGGCGATGTGGTCTTTGATCGCTGAATGCGTTCGAAGTGAAAAGATGGAAGGGAATTATTTTTGAGAATGTGTGTCTGCAAAAGTGAATTACATTCCTGAAACTTTTCGAAAACCACAAAGAGCTGAAATCGAAAATTGATAAGGAGGTCATAGAAAGCATATCCGTAATAATTTCAGATAAAAATTGGAAAGTAGTAAGTAATCTGAGTAAAATTTGCATAAAAGCAACAATCTAAAGAACAAACAATAATAAACTCTACTCAGACCAAAACTTCACACCTTCTGAAAAGTGTTCATTCTTGATCTCGAAGTAGTGGACAGACTTGGAGTTAAGCATGTAAACAATGACAATACTTTTGATCCTCGATACGACTTGGAATTAATATCGCTTGGAACTTGCTACTTCAGAGGTTTGCTAAGCCTTCATTCTCAAACATTGTAAGCAGAGTCAAAGCTTTTGCGCCAATTCAAAAACGCAAACGAAACATTGCACGGCTTCAATTCAGCCGAACAAAAGTTCTTCATGCAGAAATGTTCCCAAAAGTGTCCGTAGCCGTAATAAAAAGTAAGAAAGGCGCAGTTAAAATTTTTCACCAATTAAACAAATAAAAAGGTGTTCAGGTAACACTGTACAGGTGCTCCAAAAGTGTACAACTGAATTTGTAATGACTAGGGGGCGGATTCCTAGGATAGATCCTAAAAAAACCTAAAATTCCTAAAAAATCCTAATTTGGCCTTTTTTCGAAAATTTTAGGATCGATCCTATTTTGGCAAAAATCGGCATTTTTGCACCGAAAACCGCCATTTTGGAAGAGTTTTGGCCAAAACTTTTAGGATTTTGATCCTGAAATGGGATTTTTGACTCAAAATTAGGCCAAATTAATTTATTTTCAGAAAAATTTTGAAAAATATTTTCGGAAAAATTCGAAAATTTTTTCGAAAATTTTGAAAAAAATTGTGAAAAATTTTTTCGAAACATTTCGAAATTATTAGAAAAATTTCGAAAAATTGGCAAATTTTGATCAAAATATTGCAAAATTACGATCCTAAAATGGCCTTTTTGGGGAAAATTCGATCCTAAAATGCGATTTGATTGATCCTATTTTTGATTTGATTGATCCTAAAACGCTGTTTTATCGATCCTTTTTAGGATCCTAAAATGCGTTTGATTGATCCTAAAAATCCGCGCCTTAGTAATGACCCTATGTCTATTTTTGACGGCAAATTCCAGTGTGCTGTAGGAAAGTTATATACGAAATCAAAGCTGAATCTAAGCTTTGATTTGGTATATAACTTTCCATCAATTTCGCGTCAAGAAGGAAAAGAATAAACACAGCGTCATTACAAAATCAGTTGTACATTATTTTCGGACCACCCTGTATAGCGCTCAGTTTTCCTATCGAGAGAGATTTTCATTTGCTGAGCGATTTTGAAGACTTTTGGCTATCAAATCTCACGGGTTAAGGCCCGAAATGGTAAACAAAACCGTTCATGTTTGATCGCTAAACGTTTTGGAATTAAAACGGGCGAAGAGAAATGATTGTCAGTATAGAATAAATATAAATGTCTGATGGGAAGAGAAAAGTGTCATTCAATCAATGATTGGCCATAATTGGTACCATTTTTGATTGTGGTGGGAAGGAGGACCGCTGAAAATAAACAATCAATTGTCTTGTATCGAAAATGCGCTCGTCATGGGTTTCTGATATGAAGAGAGAAATCTGCTGAGGTATTTGTGTGGTGCGAACTCTTAGTTGTGGACTCACTTTCCAGGAACGAACGACGCGAGCAGAGTGAAAGGTCGAGAAGTACTTTGTTCCGTTGCAAGTGTTCTATGCACTCCATCTTATTTGTATACAAACCGATTTTTGAATTTGTTTTAAATTTAAATATTTTATAGATTTTAAAGTATCAAAAATTAGAGATTAGATTTGAATTGAACGTTTGGATTAACAAAATTTGCAAATTTCGCTGCGACGTTGTCACCAAAACGTTTTCAGTTGCAAATTATACAGGGATCGACGTTCAAAACAATCTGTGTCGGAGATGGTCCAGGATGTTTTCTTCCAGCCCACAATGGCATATCGAACACATCCGTTCGCAACAGTTTCCATTCTCCCAAACACATTTTTATCCTAAGCAAAGTAAAAAAATTTCCTAGAATTTAATAAATCCAACTTTTATTAGTTTATGCCAAAATAAATAAATTCGAAACAAAATGTCTATATACAAACACAAATCCTACAAAAAAAATCTCATCCATGCAAAACGTGATCTAAATTCACATCGTGCTCCTCCACAGGCACGTAGTCCACAATTTGCGACTTCAGAGCCAACGCCACCGTTTTCGGCCTCACTCCGTAGACGGACTCATAGCGGTGCAAAAATCTGTCGTAGAATCCTTTGCCGTGCCCAAGGCGACGTCCGCATGTTGTGAATGCCATCCCGGGCAGGATGACCAGGTCCAAACGCGCGTCTTCGAGATCGAATAATTCTGGAGATGAAGCATCGGGATGAGGTTGGCGTATGCCCCAAAGAGTTGTGTCTAGCTCGTGGAATTCTTTGAGGGATTGTAGCTGGAGCATGTCCATTTGTTGAGCGCCACGTTTGAACCTGGAAAAAACTAATAAAATTTTAAAAAACAGTAAAATGCCACTTGATGGAAAATTCGTCATTAAAATTTCAAAATTTCCTCAAACCATTTTTAATTCAGCGAAATATATAAAACTTTTCCTAACCTCGGAATGAATAGGTCTTTGCCACTCTTGAGACAGTGTTCGATTATGCCATCCGTAATAATTTCACCCTTTGTACTGACAAATATAGAAATCCTATTCGCTTTCTTGAACCAATCACTTTGGCAAAGCTGAAAATACGTTATTAAAGAATTTAAATAAAATATTAAACTCGTAATTAAAATAATAATGTAAAAATTAAAAGTAATCTTTTAATTAGAACCATGAAATAGTATTTATTTCATAACAAAGTGACGTGAAATTTAAATGATTGAAACGAAAATCTATGACTAAAATTTGCAGTACGCATTTATATTAAAAATTGTAAATCAAAAATATATCTATAATCAACTCAAAGCTTCTATAAGATTTTTCGAAGCTAAAACAAAAATGGGAACAATTTTATAAAAATATTCATAGATGTTTATAATAATTTTACAGGAATGTGACCTACAAAGAAACACCATTAGAAAGAATTTTCCATAAGATATTGTATAGAGAAAAACAAACTATGAAAACGGGTTATAGAAATATCCTTGTGATTTAAATAATTTTTTAACCAATACCCTTTAAAACTGCAAAGAGTGTAAAACAATAATTTTTCATAAGCATGTAATTTTTTACACATATTTCCATAATCTAAACTGATCCGAAAAAATGTGGAAACTATAAACGTTTTACTTATGTATATATAATCTTGCCTATAGAAACAAGATATTCAGAACTCAATTTCGATAAATAAAATAAAGTTGTGTGTTCAAAAAATGTTCAAAAGTCAATTTCGATAAAGATAATAACTGAAATAAAAATCTCAAGGTTTCAATTAATATCCTATTCTAAAAAATCTCTGCATAAAAAAGTATGCAAATCCAAAAAGCACCAACCTTGCCAAAAACAACGGCACTCTCCCGCTTCACTTGTTCTTCCGGAATCAAATCGAGCAACTTTGCGATCTGCTTCCGCAGAGCCTTCTTCGCCACAACTTCTGCCATTCCTTGCTTCCGATCGAGACCCAAGTATGTCTCTAAACGAAGTTACAATTAATTAATCGAGAAATAAAGTGCGTTTTTAAATACAAAATATATTGGATTGTAAAGAAATTGACCGATCGATGACGACGCGAGATCAAGGAAGAGAGAACTGCGCACGAGGGATCCAAAGCCAGAGTCGTCTGCCGACGACTCCTTCCATATAAATAAGGAAATCGACAAATTAGGAGAACTCTGCGTTGTCTGTGGAGTCATTATGATGCAATTGTCATATGTTTGTCCGAGGCGAGCATTTCCAAAGGAGAAACACATTGAAATAAAAGGAAAAGGTCTTTGTCAAAAGTACATTTAATATCATTTTGTTTCTTTCAAAAGTCAATGCATGATAAGAGAAAAATGTTTCAGAGAAAAACTTTGACCGGCGATGAATTGAATGACGTGCTTTATTCCGTCGATCTTTTGAAATGGGTTTTGGCGAATGTTTGGCGCTTTTTATTTGAATGTTTCAAACAACGGACAGAAAGGCGGAAAAGATTGTGCCTAGCTTGTTAGTATAGCAGACGAGATTTTTTTACTGCAACAATTGATATAATGGGGCACAAATTTTCGGCTTATTATTATTTTTTTGTATTTTAGTGTTTTATTAGTTTATGCAAAGAACAGCTTGAGAGGTTCTTCGGCATCTAAAATAAGAAGGTACACAGTAGCATTTTTTCCAGATCTTTCTTATTATCAACGCGAATTTACATTTTTTTCGTTGTTAAAGGGGGAGGTTCAAGTAAAATTTATCCCTCCCCCATAGAAAGTTGGAAGCGAGCCGGACGGACTTTTCACCCGGGGCATTGAATTCATGGTAAGGGGCTTCCATTCGGTGAGAAAACATGCCCGGAAAAAAAAATTTTGGAATTCGCATGTTGGACCCCCTGTTTTTACCCCCTCAAAGTTAGGCCACGCCCCCTTTTTTCCTGTACGGTGCCGGAATTGTTTAGAAATATCCAGCAAGCGCCCAGAGGCGTGTGATAGCTCAATCGCTTCCTCTCGGTGAGCCTGGGTGGGGAAAATTGAAATTTTCGAGATCTAACGACGGAATTCGAAGTTATGAGCCCTGAGGGCATTTGTCGAGATCTGGTCGGGATTAGGCGTTCCTGACCAGCTCCGGAGGGGAGTGAGGTGTCAAACGTTAGCTCTCGGTGAGACAAAACGAATGGCACAAGAATTTTTGAGATCGGATCACACAGGATGGAGATATTTGCCCTGGGGGCATATCTCGGGATTTTGGGTTCCTTACCACCTCCAGGGGCGAGTGAGGTGTCAAACGTTAGCTCTCGGTGAGACAAAACGAATGGCACAAGAATTTTATACATCGGACCACACACATCTAAGTTATTTGGCCTGAGGGCATTTTGCTTAAAATGGCTTATATAAGCCATTTTGAGCGTACGTTGGAGCGGCCGAAGGCCGCGACGGACGAACAACCCAATCAGGAGCTCGACAATTAGGTGCACGTTGTGTGGGCCATGCCGGGATCCTCGCGGCGCGAAGCGCCGCGAGGATCCCGGCATGGCCCACACAACGTGCACCTAATTGTCGAGTTCCCAAACCTCTTTATTGTAGGTACAACGCAACGATTACCCCGTATTATACCCTGGAAAATCTATACCGTTTTCTAGACGGCCGAAGGCCGAGTTCTTTTCGCGTAGCGAATACCAAAACTGTTATTCTTATTCACCCAATTAAAATTTATTGACCAACGAATTCAATCTAAACCACGAATATAGACTCCCGACAGCTAGCCGAGCTCTGCTCGGCTACCAACAGCATTCAGTTGTTATCCTTTCCCGGACAATTTTTTACACGGCACTTTTCGATCACTAGGAGTCCGAATTCGGGACCAATTTTAACCCTGGGTGTCTCTAATACGGTTCTAGTTGTATCTGGTACATTTTTTAAATTTTTGCATCAACATCCGAAACTTGAAATGTTTAACATAGCAGCAAAATTTACACCTTCGAAATTCAAAATACAATTTTAGATACCGAATATGAAAAACGATGAAAGAAGGAAAACGAGAAACAGGTTGATTGAATTTGAAATTTCATGGGGCCATTTTTACAAATTCATGCAGTTTTCAGCCTTACCTAATTTGGTCTGTGTGTAGTAAATCGACTAGTTGTATGAAAACAACGGTTGTTTTACAAGCAAACTTTAATTCGGTCTGTTTATCCGATAAAATTAAAATTTCAAAAGGCCAAATCCTTTTTTAGCATTTGAAAATTCGCAAAATTCACTATTTAATTTTTACTTTCTTGCGAAGCGTAATTTTGAATAATTCAGTACTAAAGTTTCTGTCACACATTTTTCGTTTCAGATGGTTATAATTTGCTGAAAAAATGTTCCCTGAAGGCTTTTTTAGAAGTTTAAAGAAGCGTAATTTTGAATAATTCAGTACTAAAGTTTCTGTCACACATTTTTCGTTTCAGATGGTTATAATTTGCTGAAAAAATGTTCCCTGAAGGCTTTTTTAGAAGTTTAAAGAAGCGTAATTTTGAATAATTCAGTACTAAAGTTTCTGTCACACATTTTTCGTTTCAGATGGTTATAATTTGCTGAAAAAATGTTCCCTGAAGGCTTTTTTAGAAGTTTAAAGAAGCTTTTCCTAAATGTTTGAATAGAATTTTCGAAGCGTTTTATACATCGTTTCCGAAAATGTCAAGTTCCGGTCATAAAATTTTAATTTTGCCACGAGACTCACATACGTACATCGCGATATGGTTCTTTTTGGATAGGAATCGGCAATTTTGTATTATAAATTACGTCCTGTAATTTTTACCAACAAAACGAACTTTATACTTTGCTAAAGTATAAAGTTCTCAGGAAACTCATTTTCACAATTTCGCAATCGGACAATGTTTATGCTGATCATCGCCTCGTTATTATTCAAAGCCTATGCGCCGTCGGTTTCATGCGCCGTTATACGGCGATAAAAGATGGAAGAATTGGGTGACATGAAATGTTTTGTCACGACAAAGCACCAGACTTTTTGGAATATCATTCCATGTTCGCTTACACTTTTAACTCTCAGAATCGTTGTCAGTTTATTCATTTTGTATTGATAAAATGTTGAATCTTGTATTTGTTCAGTTTTATATATTATCAAGTTTCAAGATTATAGAGATCTATTTCGGAAGTGCCAAAAATTTTTAATAATGATAATTTTTCCAATTGCATGACAAATTTTACGTACACTCAAGCCAGTTTTTGGTTAAGAACAAATATACAAGTGACGCCGCCAAAAAATGTAATTTTTTGGACAAAAAGTGGCTTTTTTCACCAAATTTTCCTCGTCACATTTTGAAGGCTTTTATACGAGGGTCACAGATCATAAAAAAAACAAATATTTAGCGGACTGTCGTCGAATAATGCGAAGAACGCGATCAAGTGTGAGTTAATAATCGAAGAAGCGAGTGAATAGGTTAATCAATGTTCGATGGAAGCTGAGCTGTAATCTCTTGCGCACACATAAGCGAGACTAGAGTAAAACTCCTGAGAGCAGAACCTTTAGTGTAGCGAACAGAGACCGCAATCCTTGCTTTGGCATTTGAAATATTTTTCTATAGCCTAGACTTGTAGTTTAGAGTTTAGATCAAAATAAAATTTTCTATTTGAAATTGGTCGAAAAAGTTTAGAAACTCATACTAAATTTTTCTTGTATGCTTAACTTGGCTTTTAAAATAATTTTCATATTATTATTACAAAAAGATTGCTTTCGTGCACTTTTTCAACATAATTATCGTTTTGGTGAGCTATGGTTTTGTTCTTCAGCCCTGGAGCATTTTTGAGGCTTTGAACAAACTGATCAAAAATCGGTATTCTTTCATAGAAATTGCACACAGAAATTTTGAAAAGTGCAAAAATGAGTAACAATTGGCTACGAAAGCAGCAATAGATTTCAATGTTTACCAACATGTTTTCTTTTCGTAATGCTTCTTGTTCCGGGTGACACCTCAGACCAATAATATAAATATTCCTTCTAAATGAATGAGACACGTGTCTATGAATCATTCTTGATCAATAATTTCATTCAGTTTACATTCATTTCTTATGTCTTAAAGAGGCCAATACGTGTACCTGTGCGCAGGCACATTAGTAATTATGTATATTTCTTGTATGTTATAACTTTAACGCCGTTAATTTCGAACCATTTAAGCCATGTCTCGGCCCAATATTCCCTCCTGGCCAACCTCAACTTTCACACAAAACGGCAATCAGCAAATGACCCAACAAATGTTGTCGCCGATTTCACCTTCGCCAAGCACTCCACCTGGCGAACGCAATTTAGGATTCCGATACATTTGGCCCGTGAAAGTGACAACAAGACAGCTAGGCGAAAACGAGGCAGCCATTTTGCATATCTCACCGAAATTCGCGACTGTGTACGATCACGTGTCCTTTCAGTGGACCTTGAAAATGCATGGCACGGCCTATGTGGTACGGTTTATTTATATGCTAGATTTGTACGATCTGAAAATTTATAAACTTTGTAATCCTTCCTACAGAATTCAGATCACCGCAGATTTTAGCAATGACTCTTGCATCCCCTCCCAGCAATCTTGAATAAAACCTTTCGTCCTAGCATTCTCCTTTTGTATGATCACCTAGAAATTTCTTGAAATTTTAAAAGCCATTTGTAGGATATCACAGATTTATCCTGTGATTACCTTCCTATCTTCTAAGTCTAAGTAAAAATTCCCCCGCCCGGTAAAAATCCCCCATTAAAAAAATAAAATGCTCATAACTTAGCTCAGACTTAAGCTTTGAGTGATAGCTTAAAATGATCCTAGGATCCAGGCGAACAACCTAAGCTCCCGAATAACCCTTATTTGGTGCCTTATACGGGTTGTTCGGGAGCTTAAGCCTAAGACTAAGTCTTGCTTGGCCCCAGGTTTTTCGAGCCGTAAGCCTAAATCCTAGTTTGGCGCCTTATAAAGGTTATTCTGGAGCTTAGGTTTTTCTCCTGGATCCTAGGGTCATTGTAAGCTATCACTCAAAGCTTAAGCTAAGTTATGACCATTTTAAGTTTTTTGACCGGGGTGATTTTTACCGGTTCCCTATCTTCTACCTCCTCCCCGGCCAATTTCATCTTGGGAGGAATCCAAAACATTAAAAAATTTGAACTTTAGGCCGGTGAAGATGGCGACGAAGATGAAGAAGGAACAGAAACAGGAACGGAAATCGAAGAGGAAAATACAAGAGATTACGACTATGTTGCAATATCGCTCTACTATGTGGATGGACCGGTGAACACCGTTGAACTCAAGGCAAAGGTCAGAATTGCTGGCGAGAAAGGAGCTCAGGGAGAGCTTAAGGAAAGTAAGTGCGGGGTAAAGACCAAGTTTAGGAAGGATTTCGATTCTCACATTTTTGTATGGGATGCCAGACGAATAGGATTGACATCTTTTGAATATAAGATTATACTTCAATTTTTAGGAAAGACGATTATTGCAACTCGTGGGCGTGAGTGTGAAATCGGCTTTACGGACCGAGAACATCTGACGACGTAAAGTCTTTTCTTTGAGTATTCTCCAACTTAAAGGTTTATATGGGCACTATTCAAAATATGGGAATATCTATCTGAGACTTCGGGATTATAAAACTCGCATTCATAGTGCTCTTACTATCCTTTAAGATTTTTGCACCAAAGGAAATAGATGATTCTTGAAAACAATTTTATGAAAACAGTTTGCTTCATACCTGTAGTATGATTCTAACTACTAAAGTACAAAATTTCCCACTTTTTCAGATACATCAAAGAACATTTGGGAAATGTGATTCGTCTTTCCCTGCAATTGGAAATGGATTCTTCGTTGTTTAACACCGACGCGTACTTGAACGCCGTGTCGCCAACTCCAATCCATTCTTTCCTTACCGCAAATTATAAGGCAAGAGTGTCTTCAAAAGTGTGGAAAAGAAAGCCGAGGCAGTCGATTAAAAGGTAATAACCATATTTTGTTGTCGGCTTATCCAAAACATTTTAAGACCCAGAAGTAAATCCGATGGCCAACCAAACTGCAAAAAGTTGGATTTGGAGCGCGCTTTCAATCGAGTTATGGAGCAAGAGAGAGAACAGCGAAGGCTCAGGGCTGAAGCGGAGGAAGCCGAGACACGGATTCACAAAGGAGAAGAGCCAGATGGCGAAAAGCGGTAATGTTCATAACGATGGCATATCACATTGGCCAGTGTTAGCCAGAAACGGTCAATTGCATAAGAAAAAGTCTATCAGTAGGCAAATCGATGGTTTAAAAAACCAATTTTACGAATTACGTTTCTAACCGAATATTTGAAAGGCGCACATAAGTTTCTTTTAAATGTTTAAAAAATTGTGCTTTACGTTGAATTTTTTAACAAACGGAGGCTTAAAAATTAATATTTTCATCAATGTCGCCGATAGTAATGGGGTCCGCGAACAATAATGTCATCTAATTTCAGTGATATTCCGTCACTTCTCGTAAACGACGTGTCTACAGACGAATCACCGGTTGGCTCATCGCGATGTTCTTCGCCTCAAATACCTGCCCCGTTGTACAGTCAACATTTGTTCAAGAAATTGCTGGTCGCTTGTTGCGATTCCTGCGAGCGCAGAGCGTCTTTGATAGTTCCGTCTCTCGGCAGTGGGGACGACGAAGACGACTGTTCTTCAAAAGATGAAGAAAGTTCTGCGCCACTGAAGAAAAAGGACAATGCCTCTGGCGAAGAAGAGGAAGAGGAGGACGAAGAAGATGACAACACCTTTGAATGTCCCGAGGAAAATAAGGCGGATATGCATGATGTGAGTTTTTAAATCCATGAAATCTGTCGAAATGAAACGGTATTGTCTATTGGAGGAATTATCGGTTTTGTCGAAACCAGTAAAATTTTTAGTGAATAACGATTCCAATGCAATATTTTTAGACTCTTGCAAATATGTACTTCAACAAAGTCGTCTTACCTGAAATGGAGTATGTCGAAGACTTCGCCGACTTCTTGATCGATGCCGAATTGAACGATCTGCCGGTGCTGAAGCGCGCTTGTGAGCGGTATTTGTGTGGCGAACTGAATACAGTATGTAGCTTTTCACTTTAAAGGCTTTATACTATGCATTTTTATTATTTAGAAACAAGATCTGATGACGTCATTGCTGCTGAATTTACTATTTCTTGCCATGGTGTTCCAGTTGCCCGTAATGAAGTCTATGACAATGACGGAACTGTGCAATCGTCATCATGAAATTGAAAATGTGGACAAACTGCTTGAGCAGGAAGAGTACAGGTTTGCAAAACATTTGGTAGATTAGATCGTCTCGCCTACTAGTTCTTAAATTTCAATAGCCAAAGATCTTCATTCTCTAGGAACGTAGAGGAAAATTCTTCTTTCAACAAAACATTCGAAACTTCTTATTGGCCTTTGAGAATGCGCGCGATGAAGTTGAAGCCCACACATCCATCCACTCTTACCTAAACCGCAGTGTCAGGGTCACGGCCCCCCGATTCAGACTATTGGTCATTTTTGATGGAACCTCTCTATAGTAAATCGACCCCGCTGATCTCGAACCCGCGGTCAGATTAATTCGTTAATTAAATGTGACTTACCGTTTTTTCTCTTGAGTAAACCCCCTCCTGAAGTAAGCCCCCCTAGAGGGGGGGGGTTGAAAAATATAAGCCCCCCCCCTCTAATATACGCCCCTCCAAAAGTAAGGTTTTTTATTAAAATTAAATTAAAATGCTCTTTTTTACATATATTATCTGTTTAAATACATTCGTTGAATAAAATATCAACAAAGGAAATGTGTTTGGACAAATTCTTTTGTTTGATGAATTTTCAGAAAATGATTCTTCAAAACCATAGGGTCCCCCCTATGGTTTTTTGGCAAAAAATTTTCTTTAAAAAATTATTTGCCCAAAAAACGATAGGGTGGACCCTATGGTTTTGAAGAATCATTTTCTGAAAAATTTCAAAAAAATCAATAAGATCCCCCCTATGGTTTTTTGGACATTTTGCTAAAAAATTCGAAAATTTTTGACGATTTTGACAAAAATCTGAAAAAATTTTCCTCGCCGGCGGAGCCGGCGAGGGGTTGAACAATATAAGCCCCCTCCTGAAGTAAGCCCCTCCTAGAGGGGGTTGAAAAATATACGCCCCGGGGTTTATTCAAGAGAAAAAACGGTACGTGGGTCACGTAAAAGAGCAAGTATGCGCGTCGGGGCTCTGATTTGGGCGTGTGATAGGTCAATCGCTTCCTTTCGGCAAGACTAGACGATTGGTACCGGTCTCGCTGGGAACATCGGCGATTTCAGGAAGATATGGCTTCCGGAAATCCTGAAAATCCCGGATTTGGCACAACGCTAACTTTCGTGGACGAGTAATTCATGCACAGGTCCGCGACGGAGCCACTGGTTCTCCTTCCTTGTAATCCTGCTATAACCAGAATTTGGGTGGCAAAATTACTTTTAAAAAGCCGCTTTCTTCAACTTTACCAATAACTTTGGTGCTTTTTTTCTTCAAGATCATTAGTTCAAACTCATCGGGAAAAGTCTTGTATTACATCGGTTCGGCCAACAGAAGATCGAAGGTTTGTCCCGCTCAGTCGTCAAATTTGTCAGTCAATATCTGGAATAATCTAAAGACTCAACCATTTCAGGGATTTGGACAAAAGAATCCGAAAAATGTGCGACCGGGATTTGGCCGAGCTAGTGGATGAAATTCAACGATTCCGAGAACAGAAACTACGAGTACACCCAGTCAATCTCAACTAAACTTTAATACGAGGAATAAAATTGTGCCTTAATTCAAAATAATTTCTTTTGCTGCAATTTGTAAAATGTGATTTTTATTGGCCAATAAATCGATTTGTTAAAGAGTAAAATTATTTTTAACAAAGCAAAATGTGCTTTGCCTGAGTGAACTGAACCTAAGCAATGAACTTACTTGCCCTTTTGAATGTTAGTTACAGAATATTGAACGGTGCGTCCGTTTTTCTCGTTCAAACAATACTGCCTATCACAAAATCGGAAGGCCGATTTCGCCATCTCACGGCTTTGCGGCAAAAACCCTGAATTGCGCTGTCTGCCATTGGACAACCACACTATTTCGCCGTTATCTTATCTAAGATAAGCTTATCTAAGCAAATTCGGCGGCAATTCCCTTTATGTTCAAATGTGAATTTGAAATAGTGAACAATCGGCCTTCCGATTTTGTGATAGGCAGTATGACTAGTTATCAAAAACATCGTCCCATAGCGCCGGGGGATGTCATTTTCGGTTACCACCCAACTGGGGGGTAAACGTCTGCAGTGCTAAACAACACTCGCCACATGTCTTTGCGCCAGCGACGCAGAGGATTTGTATGGTAAGCATGAGAAAGAGAGTGTTCTAGCTGGCAAATCGCAACATTTTGAGCTGATGCTCAGTTTGCGAGAGAGTGTGTATCTCTAACGCACTCGCTTCCCTCCAACCCATAATTAAATAAATTTACTGGCTCCAGCCAGTAAAAAGAGCTCTTCACTGGCTGCAGCCAGTAAAGCTCTTTTTACTGGGCCGAGGCGGCTAGAACACTCTCTTTCTCATGCTTACCATACAAATCCTCTGCGTCGCTGGCGCAAAGACATATGGCGAGTGTTGTTTAGCACTGCAGACGTTTACCCCCCAGTTGGGTTGATGTCGTCATTTTCAGGTGGCCTGGGACCTGTTGAAGTAAAGACCTTCCTGTTGATATGAATTCCGGAACTTTTTCGTATGAAAGTGCCATAAACAATGTTTAAAAATGTGAATTATATTTTTTGCAAAATTTTGTTAGGATAGTGTTTTTACGTTACTTTCGATAATTTGCTTTTTACAAATTGGGTTTAACTCCTTTGGTTCAAAAATGATCACAAAATGTTTTACCTCAAAAATTTCTGGAGAAATAGCTAACAAAATGTTTTACCTATAAAATACTGTCTAAATTATTCTCGTTTTATATAAGAAACACTTAAACACCGTCGAAAGAGCTGTTCAAAACGGTCATTAATCCCGAAGCGAACGCTCATTCTGCGGAATTTACAATTCAAATTGAACCGAAGAATTTATATTCCGCTCTGTCTATAATTCTTAATTCTATATTCATTTTTCTCTTTATTCGCATTGGCATTTTAGCAGAAATCAACGGAAATTTTCACGATTCTATGGACATTTACGATTTCGAGCCGAGTCAGCGAAGAGAAGCTCCAAAAAAGTCGTTAGCTGCGAAGAAAAATGTGCGACAATCGGCGCCGAAAAAGCGCAACATTTCCATGCCACCGCCGCCAAGCCAATCAGACTTGATCGATATTTTGGCGAGAAATAAACCAAAAATTAGAGTACGGACTTTTTTTAATTTGGCTTCGTCACAGAATCATAAAATGTTTATGAGATTTCTCAGGAAGTGAAAATTTTTAGGTCCGAATGCGTTGGGGATTTGAAATTTTTTAGTGCTTATGAGTTGCCAACCAAAAAATTAGATCAAAAATGTAAAAATGTTGAAAAATTCATTAAAAAGTACTTCTTCGATTTTTAGTAGTTTTCAAAAATTTTCAATTGTAGCTCCACTTCTCAGAAGTGTCGGTTTCGTCAAATGTTTTGTTCCTAAAAATTACATAACATTTCTGCCCATAAAAAGATTAGAATCGTCTGTTATTGAGTATTATTTATATTATCAGTTTTTTAGAGACCAAGCTCCAGCGAACGGAGTAGACCGGACCATGTTTGGAAGCGCAATGCTATCCTCAGTAAGAATTCATTGTTCGGATTATTTGCTTGAAATTAAAAATTTTCAGACTTCATTCCAACAAAGGTCGTCACCGAACAACACGACGAGTATGACTTCATTCCGAGCCAACGTCCGCAGAACCGAGCTGATCCGAAAAAGACGAGTCCAATAAAGTGCAAACAAAATCCCAAGAAGCCGAGGGCAAGAAAGCGGAACACTTCAATGACGCCGCCTTCTAGCCAGTCGATGGACATTCTGGCGATTAAGAAGGCGAAAATTAGAGTAGGTTTCACATAATTTTTGAGCTAGAATAAAAAGCCTGAGTGTTAGGAATGAAACCCAAAAATGCCTGATCCTCGTTCTAGCTCGACGTAGTTTCGCAGTTTTGCTCTTTATTGCGCAAAAGCGATTACGAATATAAATGATAAAAAAGTGGAACAAATGCTGATAATCATTTTTTGTTTAAGAACCTTTCCCTCTACTATTTGATACGAAAAATGACAATTTGTTAAGAAATTCTTTTTATCCAGGCAAAAGTACGTTTGAGGTTCAAATTCCTTAAAAATTCGTAATGAACACATTTCGAGCGCATTTTATTTTGTTAATTTTATCTCGAAATGAAACTTCTGGGGCTTCAAGTTTTACTCTAATTCACCGAGACAAACATTTTCCTGCCTATAATCACATAACGAAGGTTGAAATAAAAATTTAGAGGTCAAATTCTAATGAAAGAAAGAAAATGGACGCTTTTCAAATGTGCCGAAATCAGTACGAAAAATTGGGCCTATGCAATTTTATTCCGATGCCGAGCAAAGTAAGTTCGATGGAGAGGGACGCACTCAAACGCTATCTCCAACAGAGAAAAGCAAGGTCGAGAAAACGGACCACTTCAATGCCACCACCGGCCAGCCAATCGGATTTGGCCGTTATTGCGGTGAAGCGAAGATCAAAAGCGAGGGTGAGTTGATAATGTTTCAATAAGTATGTATTATTTTGTTCATATTTCAGAGAACAATTTCACATGAAAGACGAAGAAGAACAAGCACCTTCCAGAAACCGCGCATTCGCGTATGGTAACGATTTTAGTGCTTATAATTACTGCTAGAGCGGAAGAATAGAACTTTTAGGATTTTTAATGCAGTTTTTTAAGTTTTCATGTATATCTTAGTATGTCTGTTCCGACAATTTTCGCAAATTTTTTGAACATTTTAACCAATTTTGAATTGGCAGCCTAAAATTTTTTACAGAAAGAATTGTTTCAATTCTCGAAGAACTTTTTGTTAAATTTATTTGGTTTCTTGGATTCCCTATGCGAAAAATACACACATAACGTAAAGAAGAGCAACTTTCCTTCCTCTATCCGGCATAAACAAAAATGACTAATTGCATTTTTTGCAGGTTGGGACCCAAAATCCTGAAATCAATTTTCGCATTCTTCGAGCGTCGAAATCTGATTCGCTGGTCGGCCTCCAGCCAACGCATGTACAATATCATCCAGAACGAATTCTCGGTCACGCCATACCTTGTGTTGAATCATCTTTCTCTGGAACAAGGCAAATGGCGATGGAATCCCAAAGAAGCTGCTGAAGTGGAGCCAACTCGTAAATTGGCAGTCCCGGACAAAATTATTGCCCTTTTGCCGCTGACAAAATTTGTGCGATTCAAACGGATCGATTTGAACACTGAAGATTATCCCACGGCGAATCCTCTCAATGTAATCCGGTCGGTGGCGCATATTTGGGAAAATAGTTTCTTAAATATACATTCGGTAATATTTTTTCTGTCTCTCAGCTTTTTCCAGTATTTTCTGCATTTTTGCAAAGATTTGCAATGGCTTTAAAAATTTTTCCAACTTTGAATTAAATTGTAACATGGAATAATTCCTACATCCTAGACCGTTTTGGTTCAATTTCACACTTATTACTAAAGACCCCAATAATATTTTTAAAATAAAAAATATTTTGGACTTTTTTAAACTAAATATTTTGGGAATTTTACTTATATTTTAGTAAATATTTTGGCATTTTTGGGCAACTTTCGTGATTTTTTGGCAAAATTTTACCAAAAAATTTTGCCGAAAAATTTTTTTTACGAAATTTTACAAAAAAAATTTTTTTTGCCGTTTTTTCCAAAATTTGTTATATTTTGTTGAATTTTAGCTTTTAATTTAGTCTGAAGTAACAATGAAGGCTAAAAAAGCAGATTTAAAGTCTAGAATCGGCAAAAATAGCTACTTTAAAAAAATATTTTTTTTAATATTTTGCGATTTCTTTAAATATTTTAAGTAATTAAAACCGGAATAAAAAAAAATATTTTTGGGCTCTTTACTTATTACACAATTTCCGTTACAGAAACAGCAATATGCTCCCAGTCCCGCCCTATTCCGTATGGCTTCCACCTGCCGCTCAATGAACTTGTTCTACAATCGTGGCAGGCGATCTTTGTTCGACAAGGGAAACGATGTTGTTCAAATGGACCTGCCCACTCACGACATAGTTAATTTCCTGTTTGACATTGATTCGCAACATTCGATGAGCAATGGACGAAAAACTTTGGCATTCCACACAGAAGCGGCGGTTCTCCCAAAGGAATGGGAAGCAATTATAAACAATGTAAAAGAAGTCAGTAATTAGCATCTAATCTAATATCTTGCCAAATATGGCCGAATCCAATCAAATGAGTCTAATTCTCTTTCAAATGAGCTTTAAACCTGCCTGACAATAGCGAAATATTTGATAAAACAGGTGATGAATCGCCTTTTTGGGCCACTTTTCCCTATGTTGCCCGTAAATCTGACGTTACTCATTCTACGTTACTTTTTTCTCTAGTTTATAATGGGTCAATCAGATTTTTGAATTCGCGCCAAAAAGCACTCGTTTTATCCCGATTTCATCAGATATTAATCAAAATCTGATCCTTTCGGATACACTGGGAAGTTAAGGGTTAAACCTTCGCACTCTCTTTAAAAATTGCTTCTCAAAACGGAATCGTTACTGTTGGTTCCGTGTGTGTCTTTTTAATGTCTATTTTGATCCTGCATAACTTTTTAATCGAAAAGCAGAAATTTAAAATTCATAAAAGTGGCCTATATTTGCAATTTTTTGTTCGAAATCAGAATGTGAAATAACTCTCCGAATCCAAAAAAGTGACACAGAACTTAAAAAATGCAAAAATTGGATTTTCGGAATCTCAGTTGAAAGCCAATATTTTACTAAACTTGTTACATTTATTTATTGTTACAGAATATATTCTTCAGAAATTTCTGACTGCATCTGCTCCTGTAAAGTTTGTGTTTTCGTGGAACTGCAAGTGCAATGTCAAATGGCCGTTTTCCAACCAGCAGACAATAAACACCAACACCGGGCAATGCCTCCGGCTCCAAGTGACCGCAAACCGCTTCACTTTGATTACCACCTGAGGAATTAATGACGAATAAAGAATTGTTGCAAAAAAAGTGTAAAGGATAGAAAAATTTCCTAGAAATTTTCTGATGTATATTTATTGCGTTATAAGTTGCAATAAAAATTCAATTGAAGCAAACCATGTGTGACATTTTTACGACTCTCTCCCTATTGGTCAGAGTCTAGCCCACATACATTTTTGCTACAACTTCTTCAGGAATATTCTGGAAAAAAGCAATGTTTCACACAAAATCTAAGACCCAGGGCATTCCAGAGAATCGATTATTCGAGATTAGAGTCTTTTTATCCCAATCTTGAGTTTTTGCGAAAAATTCTAAATCGCGATAAAAGCCTCCGATGTCGTATATTCTGTATCGAGAACCGGCACATATGGGTTCATTGGAAAGTCCGTTCATTGTTTGAGCCGGTTGAAAGGTTATGGCTAAAAAAGCGGGTTGAAATGAAGACCGTTGCCCATTGATCAAGCAGTCTTTGAATGAATCGTGGAATTTTTGGTGGTGGATCAATATTATACGTCTTTGACTCAATCAATTCTGCGCCCATATTGGGACAAAAAAACGGAGAAACGATATCTGGAGTATGCCTTCTGGCATACGCCGTAGAAATTAATTTCCGAAATAAAGATAAAATGAAACTTTAAATTTCTGGTGAAGTAGTCAGGTTGGAGAAGAAAAGATAATTGTTTCAATTTCATACGCAGCTTGAATTCACTTACCATATATGAAAACGCGAAAATAACAGCGTACCGTAAACTCTCTAATTTAACCCCCGGGGTATATCAATCGAGCTCCAGAGGGGGGCATAATTAGAGGGAGGGGTAAAATTAGAGGTGGGGTTAAATTAGAGAGTTTATGGTATTTGTGTTCAGCACAATGAAAACCCATAAGGGTACAAAATGTTGACCGAAATGGCGGGAAATAAATAAATCAAAATTTTTAAGGAATACCTTGTGAAGAAAGAACTTTTGTAAAAGAAAAGATTTGCCTTTTATTTTTGATAAAAAAAATTTCTATCAATCAACTAGTTCTGTTCCACCAATTTCCTATAAATACTCTCGTCGTTTTCCGTCACTGTCCAATCCTTTTGGAGTGGCCATCCTTTCATGATAAGCTCAATGAATCGTGTCAGTGCGTCATAGGTGCTCATTGTTGCCGGAACGACTGGCGTCATTCCGACTTTTGGATACGCCTCCCAAAATGTTCTGTAAATGACATCGGCTGGAAAACGTTGCGTGTGGTCGAGATGAAAGATACGAGATATGCAGTTCAATACTTTGTTCTTCTGTTTCTCTTGGTATTTCTCTGCGTCTTCGCGAATTATTGGTGTGCTTTCTGAAATAAAAACGTGGGCACTTGCAAATGTCGGCGAAAATATGAAAGATGGATTTATATGTCCAGTGAGAAATCACTGGACATTGGTCTGAGTAAGTCCGTATATGTGAATAAATATTGGTCATCCTACCCTTAGTATTGCAGGTAGTGTCTGTAATACAGAACTCTGCCGTCGTGGCTCCGTTTTCGGTGATCATGGTGTCTATGGATAGCTCTCGAGTTGTAGGGCTGGAAAAACCGGTAACATGGCAGTGGCCGGCAAATGCTTCTAGAAGGTTCTAGAAGCTCTGAGGGCATTTGGCTGTATCTCGCATGGGAAGCCAGGGAGAGGTCCCAAACTTTGTCCCTATATAGTAACTCGGTCCTGCTGAGTTTAAATCTGGCGTCAGAATTTTCCTTGGAACCTTCTAGAATTTCTTTGTATAGGATTTTCTGCTGTCCGCCCCCGTCCCAGAAATTTTCAAAAAATGAATAGGGGGACCCTATGGTTTGAAAAATCATATTTTTAGTGAAAATGCTGATTTTTAGTTTTGCAGAAAATGTTTTTAAACAACAATAATTGTGGATAAAGGACAAATTAAAGTGACTGTCCAATGTGGCACGTCAAAATGATCAAAATGTAATAATAATGTCATTAAATACAAATGGATGATAATAACGATAATGACGAAACAGTGAAAATTTGGTCAAATAAAGAAATATTTGGTCAAATAAAGAAATATTAGAGCTACAGGGCTCTGATTTTTCAACCATGCTCCAGAGGGAGTCTATTACAGTTAGATATACAATTACAGCAGTACAGCTGCAATTAGCAGTACAGTATTACAGGAATACGATATATGGAAACCGTGAATAGTTTGGCCAAAATATAAGCGGTAAAATGAGTAAAATATCAAATTTATGCTATACTACATTATGAAAATTGAAGAAAATTACATAATAAAATAAGGTATAAATATAATAAAACGTTATGTACGTTGCCCAGAAATGATACGTAGGCTGGATTACACGCTTCTAATAGCGGTGCTGAATAAAATGTAAAACAAGAATGGATTTTGAGCAGTGTCGTTTCGGTTTGATTTGATTTCATTATGATACTGGTTCCGTTCAAATTCATTTACCGTAACAATAAATAGGGATTGTATTAACCGAAGTAATATAATTTTGGACTATGATCAGGTGATGTGGCAGAGAAATGAGATTGACCGCTTACTATAGCATTACAAAAACGAAAAAAAGAAAATTAATGGACAAAATTCTGGGACTCAGTCTCAGACTAATTCCGCTTGCTATCACACTGTATCGTCAGTGAGAATGATATTGAGATTAGTATCATTCTCACTTTAGCTCGATTGAGGTTAATTAGTTAAATGGAGACCATTTTAACTCAAATTTGATTTTACTTTCCGGAAAGAGATGCTTAGCCAATGTTTATGGGCATTGGATATTCACAACTTGAATTTATGATTTCTAAATTAATTTGTTCGAGAATTTCATTGAGTTGCAAGGATATGTCATGGAAGAGGATTAAGGGAATACCATGGGCAGAAAGTAATAAGTGGGACGAAAACGGTAAGTTTGAGACACCAATTATTCGAGCATATCTGTCATTATTCTACCTGAACTAGATATCAATTTATTACTGAAAAAATAGCAGAATTTTCAATACGACCTAAGTATAGTAGCTTAATACATTTATTATTAAACAAAATTTAACTTCTCATACGCAGAGATGCACCACCCGAAATTTAAGATAATCAGGGAGTAATTCAAAGAAAAAAGCAGACATTGCGGAAGGCATGATATAAAAGTTGAACGGTTTTAACACAAAAAGTTGCCAGATTATTAAAATAGCAATAAATGGGAGTTTAAAGAAGAAACGAAATTATTTCGCTTGAAAATCAACCATATTGGTGGTCGAAATTACAGAAATTAAGACTAACAATAATTCGACTAAATAAATCTGAACGATTTTCGAAACGCCACGACGTGACTATTGATTTAACTCCTTGATCTCAATGCTTTACCTAAGCTTAGACCTGCATCTAAGCTGACCTCAGCTTACACCGCATATTTTCCATGCCCGTTTTCTTTCCCATTTCGCTCTCACTATTTTCTTTCTATGCCTCTATAAGGCACCCAATACTTCCTTGTCCATCAAAACAGACAGAACGATCGTGGAATCAGACAGAGCGACTGCTGACGTAGCTATCGACCTGTGGATTAAATTTCGAGTAGTAAATATTTTTAGGTAGTTTTTACGAATAATTTTTTGCAAACCTGAAAATGGGAAACTAAAAAGCACATCTGATTGTTTGCTGCATGCTACGTTTCAGGAGACAAGAAAAAGAAAGATTTTCGTTCCTTACAATAATTTAATTGATATAATGTATTAGAAATATATAAATTTGTCAATACAATACTTGAAATTTTGCAAAGATAATAAAATGCTAACGGTGTTACTAAAAACTTTCGCCATTACTGGGATTATATCTTCTAGGAGGTATGCTAGTATCTCGTATTCCCATTTTCAGTTTTGGAAAAAATTATTCGTAAAAACTACCTAAAAATATTTACTAATCGAAATTTAATCTAGTATCTCCTCTTTCATGGATAGGCTCATAAAATTGAGTAACATGGGGGATATAGATGTATTAATTTTCGTAAATATTTCGTAAATATACGTATTAATTTCTTGGGATATGGAGTAACATGGATTCTAACATGGGGGATTGGATAGCTAATAGTATGGTACTTCACAAGTGCCAAACTGAATGACATTTTCGACCGTGATATCGGTCTCAATTTTTGCTTTGTAAATAGCCTTAGTCTATAATACGAGAGTGGGGCGCCGCGGCCTTCGCCGCGAAATCAGTCAAAACCCGCATACGGTTATCCGCGGATATCCGTTTCAAAATCGGAGATCGGATTCATGTTCAGCAAGCTCGAAAACCCCTGGTGAAAAAAATCAGCCCTGTAGATGCTTATGTTTGAAAAATGACATTTGCCACTTTTTGGCAAATAAGGCCACTTTTCGAGATCGCCGCTCCCAAATTTTTGAAAAGCCCTCCAGCTCGAGACCTACAAAGTGAGTTATCATACACCCCTGTATGAGGGAAAGGAAAAAAGATATGGCATTGGACGGACGGAGATCAGCGACTTAGGTAGAATGGATTATATTGGTAACTGAGGATAAATGGATAAACGTATTAGAATCACATAAAAAATATTTTGATATAAATTACTGTAACAATGTATAAAACCTAAAAAGTTATTGTTGGACAATTAAATTACAAATACCCTTTACTAAGAGCAGGATCCGTCTGTCTGCCCCATTGTCTGAAGTCAGGTCAAGACTCATTCTTACAAGGTCCGTCGCAGGTCTGGGAGATCGGATTGGAAATATCGGGTTCGAATCGGATCGGATTGGGAGTCACCGTGGATCGGTTCGGATCGGACACGCGATCAAAGTTCCCAGCTCTGGTCCGTAGACGCGGCTCCGTTTCTTTACTATTATTAATTACTAATTGTACAGTCAAACCCCGTTAAGTTGATATAACCGGTTGATATAAGCCGTTTTTAATGTGTGCTTGGTGCTCAAACTCTTTTCAGAGTTGACAAAATATTTTCAAACGTAAAATTGCGGAATTTTATATTAGAAATTTAGTTAAATATTACGCAAAAATTGTATTATACAATAAAAAATCAACTTCAAATAATTAAAATACGCAATTTGCGGTTTTCTTAATGTCAATTTCCACCTTATTAATCCGGTATAAAGTTCTGACTAATGAAACTTTCTCTGACGCAATGAACAAACTCACAAGGAACACGTACCTGGTGAACGTGTGTTCCTTGTCAGATACCTGAAAAGATGGACGTTTGACAGTCTATTAGGTGAGGTAACGTCTATCGGTTGGGTGAGGTAAGCGGACGGACGGACAGACGCTGTCTGAATACTTCACTTTTGTGCATAGACATGCGCTCTCTCTCTATTTATATGATAGGAATGAAATCAAACGGTTTGAAATCAGTTTCGATAAAAAGTTGTTTTCAAATTTATTATGTGTTTTTTCTGAAATGGCAATTCTGAAATGGTTCTAATGTAAAAATGCTTCAAATTTTCTAAAGGCGCGTGTCATTTTGAAAACAGTCTGTTCATTCTAGGACTAAAAATTATTTTCCTCCCAAATTTATGTCTAGTTTGCTTTCCCTCATAAGACAGAACGATTCTGGCAAATTGTTTTGTTGTTTCATGAACGGTCTTTTAATTTAAAAGCGGCTCTTAATATTTCACTTCGAAAACAGAATCGGCAAGTATTATTCCAGTTTAAATTTCTTAATAATCTTAACATCTTAAAGCAATTAACAAACTCGGAAACATGAAATTGTGGATGCTGTACCTGTGTATCCCAGCGAGATACCTTTAGTTCAAGTTACCTTTAAGGTATATACTGGGGGGATAGGTGATTAGCATTCCAGATACGGTCATTCACCCAAGGGCTCAATAGCAGTGCCCTACTTAAACTAAGACATCTTTCAAGTTTGAAGTTAATTAAATTTCCAATAAATTGTTTTTAGAGCTGTATTCAGAAATTTCAAAAATTCATATTTATTACAGAAACCGCTAATGTATTGAGAAAAACAACATGATTAAATGGTTACAGTTTATTATGAAATAATATTCCGCAAATGAATAATAATGTCTCCGCTATACAAAAAAGTAGAAATCGGTTCCGTTTGGATAAAAAGAAAAAAGAATTGCGGCGTTGCGCTATTTCTAGGTTAAACAGTAAAATGTCGAGAATATATACATTCGATATTTTCTCGAAGTAAATAAATCTAAACATGGTAATGTAAACAAATCAACAGCTATGCATTATTCTTGGATTCGAGAAAACTGCTTTTCTCTTCTCCGATTCTCACGGAGTCATTGCTGCTATCCGGCACTTTTTCATCCTCGAATTCAACCTTATCCAAATTCACACCTCTGGTATCCACCAACCATAGACAAGACACAAATAAGCTGATGGATCCTGCAAATGCCACTGTCAAATACGCGCTCGGCGCCCAAACGGTGTTCATGAAAGCCAACTGAGAATAAATATTAAAACTTCTGAGAATTTAATTTTAAGTTTACTGTTTAAAATGTACCATCGGGGATAGAATAGCGCCCACTCGAGCAACTAGAGAACACATCCCAAGAGCTGTCGCTCGCATTTCCGTCGGCATGGACTCCACAGCGCAAAGGTTACAACCGTCCCAGGAATATTCGATGAAAACCACTCCCAATAGGTTAACGATGAGGATTGAAACGCCCTATAACATTAATATGAGATGTTGTTAAACGTTGACTCAGGAATTACCCCGAGAAAAAGCTCGGGTTTGGGAATCGCACTCGACAATTAGAATAAATTGCAAGGGGGCTCTAATTAGAGGAAATACGGTGTTTAACTAAAGCATAAAGTGCATCATCAATTATTTTAATCCGAATTTGAATGCCGTGAATTGAATAGTGGCTTATTTTAGCCCTACGAATGAGTTATAACTAACATGTCATACAAAATATTAGTTGAGTAATGTAGACAGCGGTAATTAATTAAATCAACTTGGTATGTCCGCGAATTTACATGCCTAACAATGTAACAGGCCTAAGTATGCAACTTTCTCTGTTTCCTTAGTTCAAATGACTTTGTAATAAACAGTAGTGGTTTTTGAGGAACGATAACCTATTTATATTTTATAAAATCTTATACAAAATAGAGAGGAAGGTTATTTAACGAGAACAGAATTAACAAACTGTTTCGACCCTTATCCTAGACAGTTATCCACGTCTATAGTTATAGGTTGGGCCTCTAGGTTAATTCAAGAAAATGATTTGTATTATCGAAATTCATTTTAAGTTTGAACTTAACCTGTTCTTCGAAGAGGGTTAGTGAGGTCAACACGAGAAAACAAGTGACCATTCCGACTTGCGCACATTGGTGTAAATTGCGCCGATTGAAGTTAAATGCGTCAAATGGAATAAGCAGCTAAATGTGATTTTTTTCAAGCATGCGCTTGATCGTATTAGAAATACCGTGCTAGGAAATATGAAAAGAAAGAAATATGAGGGAAAATACTCAGTCTTTGAGAAGGCAATTAGAATGGCGAAAAGTGCTTGATTCAAGAAGAGATTGCCAACTATCCTCGAGCTGTTCAAGTCAATTCCGTAACTCGAAACACTGGCGGCAAACCTTAAGAACTTTTCGATAGTTTATACCACAAAAGTATATCTTGTAGGCAGAACTGATTTTCAGGAAGAACTAGTTCAACCTAGCTAGAACTTTTACTATGGCCCGATTTTTCAACTCTTGGGACAAACTCATTGGCACTGCTGGGACACGGTCTGAGCCCCGGCTCGGCGCCATTTTTTTCGAGCCGCATTATCAGTTCATCCTGAAACCAGTCCCGCATACAACATATATAAAACGACAAACCACATAACCCAAAGTACACCGATCCTGTGCATGAATTCTCTGTTTTTCACGAGCTCTCTAAACAAAAAAATTATTCGGTATTCTCTAAACAGAGCTTACGAAGCGTAAACTCACAAAAAGCTATACTGCTTCCCAATCGGATCGTGCTGGACTTCTTGATATTTCACTCCAGCAATTTTGGCCACTCTCCTTTCGTTTGCTCGCATTTGCTCCAATTTCCCCTTTAAAGTTGATAATTTGTGTGGCGTATATAGCTGGGATGGTAAGAGCTTCGGCTCAGGCCCAGCCGGTCTAGGGTTTAATTCCCTGACCCGTCACGGGTAGAGGCGGCCGAGAGGGTGAGCGTCCTGACCAGCGCGCGCTTGAACTGTGTTCACTCATGGGTATCCATTCCCTGTCCCTGCCCCGCTATGCTGCGATATGAGTAGTCTACATAGTAGACGCCACATGGTCAGATATCCCCAACAGAGGATGATTATGCGGGGCTGTACCACCTCCCTGAATAAGGATGGGTGGAGGCTCTAGGCATAGCTACCTCGGTGTAAAACCTTTTTAGAACTCTCTCAAACAAGCGGGGTGCCTCAAGGATCCGTCCTTGGTCCACTTCTGTTTCTCATCTACGTTTCTGATCTCCCAAAACTTTGTGAAACAGAAGGAGTTATTTGTAAACTTTTCGCTGACGATCTAAAAGCTTACCACATTTTTCGATCAAATTACGGCTCAAACAGTTCACTCCAAACATTTATTACCAGATTTTCTAACTATTGCGAATTAAACGGACTCAAAATTGCGGTTAAAAAGTGCTCTATACTACACTTAGGAAAGAAGAATCAAAATTTATCATATAGTCTGCAAAACTGCGAAATTCCTTGTATAAATCCTAGTACCACAGTACGAGACTTAGGTGTTTATTTCTCAGCTAACCTCAAATTCGGAGAACACATAGAGATTATTTGTCGAAAAGCCCAAAAGGCTTCTTTCGCTCTCTTAAAAGGACTGAAATCTAGTGACCCAAAATTCTTAGTTGACATGTTTACAACATACGTTAGACCGATCTTAGAATTTGCCTCTCCAGTATGGAACCCTCATTTTAAAAAGGACATTCAAAAAATTGAGAAAATACAAAAACGTTTCTTTGAACTGGTCTATAAACGAACTCAATATTTTAGAAAGAATTTAGAATTTCCATCATATGATCAATTATTAGTTCTATTCAAACAAGAATCTTTAGAAGATAGAAGGCTAAAAGCAGACCTAAAAATGTTCCATGACATAATTCATGAGAAAATTTCTATCAGACATAACAACTCTTTTTACTTTGAGAAAACTATTACTAGAGGTGATTTATATAAGATAAAAACAAATCAATGTTCTACCAACGTCCGGGCCCATTCTTTCTTTATCCGTACTGCTAGGCTATACAGTAAATTACCAACTCATATTCGGAAAACATCCCCCAACGAATTTCACAATTTAATTAGTACAAAAGAAATCCAAGAAATCTTCCCCCCTAAATGAACTTGGCTTGTCATACACTATAATTATTGAGATATGTTGTCTTCGCTTGATATGATTACTTGTTCTTTATCACTTGTTGCATTATGACATTTAAATTGTTGACTTTATTGTATATACCCATCGCTCCAAGATGAGCAAATAAATTATTATTATTATTATTATTAATTAACTGATTAGTTTTTGGATAAAATTCAAAAATTGGCTTTTCTAAAGTGTTTTTGGAGTGAATGTGTAAAGATGTTCGATATATGCGGAGCATGTTGCTATATGTTATATTGCTATATCTCAAAGCTTTACCTAAATATTTACCTTGTGATGTAGCCAAATGGTACTTTCTGGAAAGACAAATAACATCAGGAACAATGTCGGCAGTGAACAAGCTGCACAAATAAAGCTTGCTACTCTCCAATTCGGAAACAGATAGCAGATCAACGTCAACATGATGCGCGCATTCCCCTGACAGTTAGTCGTAAGTTTGATTCATTATTACAAAGCAAAGTTTATACCCAGTTGAAAAGAGCTCGCAGAGCGATTCTTTGCTCCGGCAGTACCATTTCCATTACGTATGTTTTGACAGCCGTCAGTCCTCCGATGGAAAGGCCGACACAAAAGCGACACGCAAACAGTACTTTCCATGTGGGAGAAAGACCTGTAAAGTTACAATTAGACTTCATAGAGCGCAAAAAAATTTTAACAAATTTATCTTAACATAAAATTATTGTAACTTGTTAAATTATCGTAACGTAGGTGATTTTAGATAGCAAGTTTCTGGATTATCAGTGGTGCTGATATGAAAACGCATTTTTTTGTACTTTTGTCCCAAGAGCTGGAGGTTTTTAGCAAAGCTGACTTCACGGGGAACTGTAAAGGTCAAACCCCTAAAGTAAAATATAATATAAAGAGTAATCAGGATAATTTGAGCTTTCTCTGGTATAAACAAGCAAAGAACACCTGAAAGTACAGCCATTGTGATTCCGACGACTAGCGCTCCCACACTCACTGGCTTACGTCCGATATGATCGGATAATGTTGCAAAGCAAATTATGCCGATTAAAACACCAATAAACTGAATCTGTGCAAAAAGCGTTGCAAGATATGCCCTCGAGCCACAGATCCAATCAAATTCCAACGCGGCCGATTCAAAGTATATATGTTCAAATTGAATGGAATTTGGAGCTGAGCATTCTTGGAATGCCTTACAGTCTCGTCCAAAGGAGTTTGAAGCGTCGCTGAGATAAAAACTCGAACTAGAATTCGAATTAGTGCACCGCCATTGGGGCACATAGGAACTGAATATGGGAAATATCATTTGGGTGGCGAAAAATAAAGAGAACTGCATACACACCGCCACTAATAAATGGAAGCGATTGGCTTTCGGGAATAAAGACGCCATTCCTGAGATCGGTTATTTTTATGTCATTATGACAAACGATAATTTAAAGATTAATATTTGGTAGTCTTCAAATCATTAAAAATTTGGAGCCTCAAACTAAATTGCGCAAAGTCTTCAAAGAGGTCAACAATTTGGTACGATGACTAAATTTGAATTTCTTAAATTTATACCCTTTTTTATTAGCATTCTAACAGAAAAAGCGTATTCTCAGTTAATTTTCTATCTATTAATATTCCCAAAAAATTGAATCACAGATCGCACACAATTTAATGGCGGAAATTATTTTCTTGCGAAGTTCCTTCTTCAAGAATGTAATTGTCCACAAATTTCATACAGATCTTATCTATCTTTCAAGAAGGCAGATGCCCTTTCATGAACTTCCTAAGTGTTCCTCTGCGATGGGACCAATTTTCGAATGTTTCTCTAGTAGTGTCCGTCGTCCAAGGAATGCTGTCTGATGTACTTTAAGACATGTTTTATATATGGAAATAAATATTCGTTTTGAGTTAGTCGATTTCATGCCCAAAAAAGTATTTTACAGCCATAAAAAATTACTCCGTTCATTTTTGCGAATGGGTATTAATTCTTGGCATTCATACGATGTATTTCTGTATAAGGGAAATCAGACACAAAATTGCAAGAAAATGCAATATAAGTGCAAAAATAAATAAAACCAAACACAAATCTAAACGCTGAATTTCAATGTATATGTTGCAGTTAATATAGATTTTCCGTTAATATAGATGCTAACTAGTTAATATTGATTATTTTGGTATATCTATATTAACATATACAAATATCGCTGTAAACGAATTTTTATGTTATTGCCTTTTGAAAATATTTGAAAACGAATGGAAACAATTTACATGTAATCATTAATATTTGGCTCACACACAAACATTACAATGGAAGTAATAAATACGGAGATAATAATGTTATAAAGTCCACGTTACGCAGCACTTTTGGCTTCTAGAAGACTATTTTTCTCCTCTGCAATAGATTTACACTCTTCGCGCTGATCTTCGTCCTGTTCTTCCTTAATTTCAACTTTGTCCAAATTAACTCCTCTGGTATCATCCAGCCATAGGCAAGACACCAATAAACTGATTGATCCAATAGATGCCAGCATCAAATAAGCACTTGGGGCCCAAATTGTGTTTAGGAAAGCCAACTAAAAGTAACATTTTAGGCTTAGACATTTAATTTATGCTAATTACGATTGGTGACAATATAGCGCCAACTCGCGCCATTAGAGAGCACGATCCGAGTGCTGTGGCTCTCATCTCTGTCGGCATGGATTCTATAGCGCACAAAGCGCAACCGTCCCAAGAATATTCCAGGAACACTACTCCCAGTAGATTCACAATAAGAATTGAAATACCCTGTAAAATGACAAATATTTGTTAAGATCTTATGCAATAATACTCTTAGCTCTACTAAGAAAAAGTATAAGAACGAGTGTAGCTATGGTCCCGGATCTGGGCTGGGAACCTTGATCGCGGGTCCGATCCGATCCTTGGTGCTCGCCAAGACAATCCGATCTCATCCGAACTCAAAAAATCCCTTTTGAAAAAAAAACGATTTTGAAAGGTTAAGACAGAAAAGTGTTAGAATTTGGAAAGCATCCCTACAAATGCACTGGCCAACCCAATTTTCTTAAGCCAAAAGTTTCAGACATTGTTGGATTTCAGTCGGAATTTTTTATGGCTTGGTAATGATAAAATGTTAATATAATATTAGTAAACTGATAATGGCACAAATCCTCGATTTGTCGAAAAACGTTCCTGTTGTATTTAACAGAATGGCATAGATTGATGTCTTACGTTATGGGATAGATGTATTAACTTACTGGCAAACTGGGCAGTCAGTGACCTATCAGAAGCTTACCTGTTCATCAAAGAGGACCAGCGATGTTAATATAAAGAAACAAATGACAATGGCAATTTGCGCGAATTGGTGAAGGTGACGACGGTTGAAGTTGTATGCGTCAAATGGAATAAGTAACTGAAATTACAAATCTAGTTAAGCAGTTCAGAAATCATACGTATCTATTGCTTTCGAAAAACATAAAGAGACGTGTTACAATTAATTTTAACTTTGAAAAATATTGTTTTGATCAGGACTCTTATTCATCCACGTTTAAATTTTAAGGTCGACATATATGTTGAAAACCAGAATATTGTAAAGGTTTGGTCTCTGGGATTAAAACTATCTAAGCTAAAATATTATACAGTCAACCCTGACTTAGAATTCACTGTATACTGAACTTTTCAACTTATCACTAGCAACGTCGTTAAATTAAAGAGCCAAAAAGTCATGCAAAATGAGTGAAAATTAGGGAAATTTTAGTTATTCGTCCTGTTCTATTACATTACAGGGCTAAATTAGTGACTTTATCGCATTTGCACCGAAAAAGACATTTAGGATGATCTCCGAAATATAATTGTAGTGAAAATTAGAAATTCTAACGAAATGTTAAAGTAACTCACAGTTTTCGAAAGAGAAATTAAAATGGCGAAAAGTGCTTGATTCAAGAAGAGATTGCCAACTATCCTCGAGCTGTTCAAGTCAGTTCCGTAACTCGAAACACTGGCGGCAAACCTTAAGAACTTTTCGATAGTTTATACCACAAAAGCATATCTTGTAGGCAGAACTGATTTTCAGGAAGAACTAGTTCAACCTAGCTAGAACTTTTACTATGGCCCGATTTTTCAACTCTTGGGATAAGCTCATTGGCGCTGCTGGGACACGGTCTGAGCCCCGGCTCGGCGCCATTTGTTTCGAATCGCATTATCAGTTCATCCTGAAACCAGTCCCGCATGCAACATATATAAAACGACAAACCACATAACCCAAAGTACACCGATCCTGTGCATGAATTCTCTGTTTTTCACGAGCTCTCTAAACAAAAAAATTATTCGGTATTCTCTAAACAGAGCTTACGAAGCGTAAACTCACAAAAAGCTATACTGCTTCCCAATCGGATCGTGCTGGACTTCTTGATATTTCACTCCAGCAATTTTGGCCACTCTCCTTTCGTTTGCTCGCATTTGCTCCAATTTCCCCTTTAATTTTGAAAATTAACTGATTCGTTTTTGGACAAAATTAAAAAATTAAGCTTTTCTGAAACGTTTTGGAGTAAAAGTGTAATATCAAAACTGTGAAATCCGTTGAAGATAAGCTAACACGTTCAAAATATTGAAATTTCAAGCAGTTTTTGGACAAAATTAAAAAATTGGCTTTTCTAAAGTGTTTTTAGAGTGAATGTGTAAAGATGTTCGATATATGCGATACATGACGATATACGCGAAGCACGTTGCTGTTGCTTTATATATCTCAAAACTTTACCTAAATATTTACCTTGTGATGTAGCCAAATGGTACTTTCTGGGAAGACAAATAACATCAGTATTAATGCCGGCAAGCAACAAATCGCACAAATATAACTCGCCATTCGCCAGTTAGGAAACAGAAAACAAATTAGCGTCAGCATGATGCGACCATTACCCTAAAGCGTTTTCGATTGAGCAATCGTTTCACTACAAATATTTAAAAATATGAATAAATAAAAAACTATAAAAAATGTATACCCAGTTAAAAAATGCTCGCAAAGCGATTCTCTGTTCCGGCAGCACCATCTCCATTATGTACGTACTTACAGCTGTCAATCCACCACAGGAAACACCAATAAAGAAGCGGCAGACGAACAATAATTGCCATGTGGGAGCAAGACCTGGAAAACAAAATGTAAGAACAGTACACAGTGACTTAACTATCGAGGAAGGTAAAGCCCTAACATTGTCTCATTTACGTCCGATATAAAGGATTTGAATTGCAAACTTGAGCATTGTTTTTGAGTAGTCTATTTGAATTTTTGATAATGCATTGGCCAACTTTTGCCTCGAAAATTGTGCTAACTCAAAATTCGAATAGTTAACTTGGCGGGGTTTCATATAAAATAGTAATAACAGTGGTCATATCCAGAATATTGCGGAAAATGTTCCCAAAACAGAAAAACCATATTTTTGGCCTTAAGTGATTTAATGTTTGCTTTTTCACAGCAGGATGAATTTGCATGAACTCTTTTATCATTTTATCTTCAACAGCTTCACAGCAGTAAAACCCTTATCCACTCTACCTAAGTCGCACGTCTCCGTCCGTTCGTAGTCTGTCACACGGCGTAAACGTTTTTACACTTTTTGGCAAAAAAAGGCCACTTTTTGATATCTCCGCTCCCTAATTTTTGAAAACCCTTGCTTTACAGCTCGAGACCTACAAAATGAGCTATCACACACCCCTATATCGAGGGCACTAAAAAAGTTACGAGTGGCCTTTTTTTGCCAAAAAGTGTAAAAATGCAGGTGTTTTGACTCTACAAAGGAAACTTTTTTTGTTCCCCGATACAGGGGTCTATGATAGCTCATTTTGTAGGCCTCAAAAAGTTGGTATACGAATCCGCAAAAATTAGGGAGCGGAGATATCAAAAAGTGGCCTTTTTTCCCAAAAAGTGTAAAAATGCAGGTTTTTGACTCTACAAAGGAAACTTTTTTTGTTCCCTCCGTTCTTTATGTTGTTGGTCTTAAACTGATGGCCTGGAGATGCCAGAACGGGAAATGTAAAATTCAGGGAGCGGACCCCCCAAAAAAAGTGGCCTTTTTTGCCAAAAAGTGCAAAAATGCAGGTTTTTTGACGCTACAAGGAAACTTTTTTGTTTCCTCTGCAGTGTACTAGAGTGACGCGCCGCGCCTTCGGCGCGTTCATGGGTTAGCGCAATGTTGGGGACTAGACATCAGTTTGCAAGAAATTAATTTCCAGATAAAACTCTCGAGGCCGCCGCCGCCGCTATTCTATCGGGTGAGAGCTTTGAGTATCAGGAAATTTGAAAGCTCTATCCCGATAGAATACGAAAGGCACCGGTTTAAACAAAAAAATTAAACATCCCAAAATTAGGTACTCCGAAAAGGCGGTGAAAGCGGCGGCCTCGAGAGTTTTATCTGGATATTAATTTCTTGCAAACTGATGGCTAGTCCCCAACATTGCGCTACTCCATGAACGCGCCGAAGGCGCGGCGCGTCACTCTAGTAGTAAGTTAAAGCGCTGCGTTGTCCCATGGGTATTTAGGGAAGTGCATTCTTAGGAGTTCTTAGTTTTTAAATGACCTAATTAGGGTAACTTTTTGCGGGGAATCCGAATTTGAGGTCAAATTTTATAACGTTGACCGCACGCGACTGTCGACCTCACCCTACACATATGAGGGAAAGGCCGAAGGCCGCGACATGTCTCCCGTAGGGAGTCCCAAACCGCTAGCTTACCCCATAAACATTACGAGACGCCGCAGGTGGCGAGCAGAGTTGCCCGCAATTGCGGATTGCGGAATTGCGGCAATTTTGGCGTTGCGGATTGCGGATTGGGCCTGTTTTTGCTGCAATCCACAATTATTAAGCACCCCTAAGAATGGCCTCGGCCGTGCCCGATAGGGCGGGGCCGAGGAAAAAATTTTGAAATTTTTGCCTCAACATTGAAAAATTTCAAAGGAAATTTTCTCCAAGCCCACTAAATTTTTGAAAAATTTTCGCCTGCGGCGCTGTTTTTTCTTTGAGTTTTCCTTTGTGTCCAACATTTTTTCTAAATTTTTTCGCCAGCGGCGCGATTTCATCCTGTATTTTTACTGCAATTTTAGATCCCGGCGCAATTTTAGATGACATTTTCTCCGGTAACAGTAATAATTTTATAGCAGAGTTTGCCGGAAAATTTTTCTAGCAGAGTTAATTTTCAATGAAATTTGACACTATTTTTCCAAATTTCTAAAAATTTTCGCCTGCGGCGCTGTTTTTGCTTCTTAATCCATTGATTTTGAACTTTTTGCATTAATTTTGTAGTAATTTAATGCATTTAATTCAATAAAAATTGATCCTAGGCTGTAAAACACTATAAACTGGCAAAATTTGGAAAAAATTTTGGAAAAAAATTGAAAAAATTGAAAAATTGCGGATTACAGATTGCGGCAAATTGCGGCAATTTTTCGATTGCGGATTGCGGAATCCGCAATTTTAATTTTTTTGCGGGTTGCGGATTGGGAAATCCCGATTGCGGGCAACTCTGGTGGCGAGCCAGTCCTGTGGTCGGGCGCTCCGCGACCGACCTTCCCTCTTGGTATGTGAGGGAACTTAGAATATAGGCATACATGTATACAAAAATTTTAACCGGACTCCCATAGGGAGTCCAAAGCCGCTAGTGTAATATATGGAGCTACATACTACCAAACTTTATTATAGTGCAAAAAGACCTGAAAGTCCAACCATTGTGATGCCAAGGATCAAAATTGCCACACACACGGGCTTCCGCCCAATACGATCCGATAAAGCACCAAACGTGACTATGCCGGTAAAAACACCAATAAACTGAATCTGTGCAAAAAGCGTTGCAAGATATGCCCTCGAGCCACAGATCCAATCAAATTCCAACGCGGCTGATTCAAAGTATATGTGTTCGTATTGAATGGAATTTGGAGCTGAACATTCTTGGAATGCCTTACAGTCTCGACCAAATGAGTTTGAAGGACTTATGAGGTCAGAGTGATTGCCACTAGAGCACCGCCATCGGGGGACATAAGAAGTAAATATGGGAAATATCATTTGGGTGGCGAAAAAATAAGTGAATTGCGAGAACAATGCCACGAGTAAATGGAAGCGATTGGCATTCGGGAATAAGGATACCATTTCTGAAATCGGTCCTGAAAAGACAAGAAAACATTATTCTGTCATATAGAGCTAAAACAGTCTACGAATACGAGCTTTTGAAACGAAAAAATTAGTGCAGCATTGCAATTTCGGTATGAAAACGGTAATGTCTGAAATAGAAAGGCTTTTAATTTATACCAGTGTTGTAAATCCGTTATGGATGTCGGAGGTAAGAAAATAAGAATAGATTTCGTTACTTTTTTCTGTAGTACATGAAATGTCTCATATTTTTGCAATAGTTAGAACATGAATCCTCTGTACATAAGCTCAGATTCAAAAAAGTTTTAGCTATCTCGCTGTCTCATTTTCTCAGTCATTAAAGGCATCAAGTCAAGATTTATTGCGGAAAACAACACATATCATAGTTTATTGTGAAATTATTGAAAACTAAATAGTGGAAAGATAACGTTTTTATCGCACATATTGTCTCATTTTTACTCAGGAAAGCGCACTGTTGTCAGACGGCCAAAACTCTAGCGGGGAATTTATTTTTCACTGAATTGATTTTTCTGTTTTGTGGTCGACCAAAGAAAGCTCACAAACCGTTATCTTTCAAAAGGAACTCATTGAAGAATGTTCACCTTGCTATGGACTTTTGGGCGGTCCTCTGCTACGGTCCAATTTCGAATTTCTAGCCGTCTTGGTTGTCTAGTGTCATCTCTGGTATAACGGTTGTCTGGTGTCATATTGAGTCTAGGCCAGGGTACACACTTATAAAATAATTTTTCAAGTTCGTGAAAATGTCATTTTTGAGCAGAAAGGATAACGAATAACGCCTGGGATCCAAAGTTTTGGTCTTTGGGAGAAACGACAGCGGCCCGAAATAATATACGCATGCTAAAGATTTCCCAATTTACCGCTACTCTCCTCATTTTCCCTATGTGTGAAGTCCTAGTGTGAGAAAGATCATTCACATGTTAGGTGAAAGCAAATTTTATAATTTATTATAACACAATAATACTATTACGTAAATTTGTATCAAAATAAACATCAGCGTAAATACACAAATTTTTGCATAACATAAAATGCTAATTTGAAGTTGGAACGCAATAAATATTGAATCTCATTTAATTGTTTCGCTTTATTTTTTTAATTACTTTGTCCAAAATGGGAATATTGACACCACTCAACGTCAGTGTTGGGTCTTTGTCACAAAATACTGGAGATGACGTCTTTTTTAAACAAAATTCTCAAATTCTTAAAACTCAAATTCTTTCAAAAATGAAAGGCCACGGAAATATGGCATGTTTAATCGTAATTCTGTCGGCATATTTTGTCACCCATTGGCGGACTCCCTTCCCCACTCAAACGACGCAAATTATCGACAAAAAAAATTACAAAATAGTGTTGTGTAAAAGCTATAAAAAATAGTCATCGTCGGATTAAAGAAAACTATTTGTCTCCTCTTCCTTATGTTTGCAGTCATCACCATCATGTAACAATTTTTCCTCCTCGAAATCAACTTTATCCAAATTGACTCCTCTGGTGTCCACTAGCCATAGGCAAGACACCAATAAGCTGATTGATCCAAGACTTGCCAGCACCAAATAAGCACTTGGGGCCCAAATTGTGTTTAGGAAAGCCAACTAGAATATTGTCAATATTAAAGCTAGACAAAACTTTGTTCAACACATACCATCGGTGACAATATAGCTCCAATTCGAGCAATGAGCGAGCACGTTCCTAGAGCAGTAACGCGCATTTCCGTTGGCGTGGATTCGATAGCACATAAGACGCAGCCGTCCCAGCTATACTCGAGGAATGTCACTGCCAAGAGATTGACGATAAGAATTGCGCTGCCCTATAACATGTTAAGTTATTCATCCATAAACTGAGCAATAACACTAAACGGCAATAGAGAGGCATTTCTATGTTCGGTGGGGTCACTAAAATACCATGCAAAAGATGCCAAAGTAACTTTTCAATACCATCTAAACTGCTCAAGAAGTCTATCTAGAAGAAGCTCAAACAATCGATCTAAGCTGTTCAAGAATAACCCATCACCAATTCTCATGTCACTAATTATGTCACATCTGGTATTCAAATTAACTTTCTATCTATTCTGTTATGTATATGTTTTATATCAAAACTTGCTTCCATAAGTTCAATAATTTCAGACTTACCTGCTCACCAAAGAGAGCAAGATACGCCAGCATCAGAAAACATATAATCATGCCAGTCTGCGCGTATTGGTGCAAATTGCGGCGATTAAAATTGAATGCGTCAAATGGAATGAGTAACTGTAAAAAGACTCATATTGTTTATAAGATTATGCTTGCAAATGAGAGCAAGCAAACACTGCAATAAGAAGAAGGAAGTGCTTACGGGTCTTGAGAGAGCAATAATTGTTGAAAGGAGGGCTTGATTCAAGAAGAGATTGCCGACGATCCTCGAGCTGTTCAAGTCAGTTCCGTAACTCGAAACACTGGCGACAAACCTGAAGTAAAAATTTTGCTTTGACTTTGTTTAATGGCCAAAATAATATACAAACCACATGACCCAAAGTACACCGAGTCTTTGCATGAATTCTCTGTTTCTCATGAGGTCTCTACACGAGAATTAAGACAAAACTTTCAAGAAATGCAGACTTACAAGAAACTACTTTGCTTTATAATTGCTTCGCGCTTAGCATCTTTATATTTTGTGCCCGCTATTTTGGCCACTATTCTTTCGTTAGCCCGCATCTGTTCCAATTTTCCCTATAATTTGCACCATTATATAGGGGGCGATAGCTATCAGAAGTGCATTTTTGATAAGGAATTTGATAGCTACCGATACTCAGTATCTGCATCACTACACTGAACAGCTGTCGCCCCCCAGAGCTGCAACTAAAGGGGCGAGCAGAAAATTTTGTGTGAAAATAGACTGGAATTTATTTATGTTAGAAGCAAAACAGGTTAACAAGCCCCAAACGATAGCAATAAAAATAAAGCTTTAACTTTAGATTGAGCTCTGTGATCTTTCGATAATTATACATACCTTGTGATGCAACCAAGTTGTACTTTCAGGCAGAACGAACATCATCAAATATAACGCCGGCAGTACGCAAATTGCACAAATAATACTCGCGGTTCGCCAGTTAGGGAACAAAAAGCAGATCAGCGTCAGCATGATGCGCGCATTCCCCTAAAGGCATTCGATTCACAAGAGAACCATAGAAGGAATACAATGTATACCCAGTTGAAAAAAGCTTGCAAATAGATTCTTTGCTCCGGCAAAACCATTTCCATCACGAATGTTTTGATGGCCGTTAGCGCGCCGATGGAAAGGCCGACGCAAAAGCGACACGCAAACAGTACTTTCCATGTGGGAGAAAGACCTGCAAAATGGACATTAGAAGCAATGGCATCGCTAATGAAGAACGTCTCTGAATTTTTTTAAGTTGCTGAAATTAAACTACCGAGATCATTTTGAATTAAGGTGTCAGTTTGAAACATTCAAAAATGGTTCATAAGACGGAATGCTAACGTTTAAAAGTTAATGTTTCCGGAAAACGGAGAAAATGGCCCAATTATACTCTCAAAACGTCCTACTTCAACCTTCAACGAGGGGATAAATGGGCGCGCGCTCAAGTCTGCCCTTCTGTAGGACCAAAATCCCAAAAAACTTCATACCGTATCATGCTTTAGCGTGGTGCCTGGGTACAAAATAACTTAGAATTCGTGATCAGCGGGCGAAAAAATCCGGGGCACCAAAAATCAGCACTTTACCTCAGAAACCACGTAGCGTACCCCGTATCATGCATTTTTTATACTCCGGGGTAATAATAAAGTGCTATACCTCTAAACCGACCAAAGTATATACATACAATGGTAACGCTATTTCAGCGATTCCGGGTCAACAGATTAACTGACGCGGAATGGCTAACACGGGACAGTTGCCAATTAGGGTGATTGGATGGGTATATTGATTCTTGACCTTTTGATTAATCACATATATCAAACCGATTTTTGGACCAGTGGCACAATTTTTTAAATTGATCATAATTTTTTCAAATATTGTTTTCTGGAGCCAACATTTTCCAACTGATCGACTTTTTGTATTGAAAATTATGAAAAATCACCTGAAAGCACAGTCATAGTAATGCCAACGAACAGCGCTCCAATGCCCACAGGCCTTCTTCCAATATGATCCGACAAGCTGCCAAAAGCAAGTACACCCAGAAAAACGCCCACAAACTGAACTTGCGGAAAAAGCGTAGAAAGATATGCCCTCGAGCCACAGACCCAATCAAACTCCAACGCTGCTGATTCAAAGTATATGTGCTCGAATTGAATGGAATTTGGAGCTGAACATTCTTGGAATGCCTTACAGTCTCGACCAAAGGAGGTTGAAGCGTCGCCGAGATTAGACTTTTTGCTATTTGAACACCGCCATCGGGGGACATAGGAGCTGAATATGGGGAATATCAGTTGCGTGTCGAAAAATGTAGTGAATTGGAAACATATTGCTAGAAGCAGGTGGAAACGATTGGCGTTCGGGAATAAAGACGTCATTTTAATGTCAACACTGAAGGTGAAGAGAATCGTTGACTTGGTGGTTGGCTACTTGGTTCTTCCAGGAAAAACACATTTTGGCAGGGAAATTAAAATTTGCGGCTTAAAGTTCACTTGGTATATTCAGAGTTTGTAGGATTTGATTACTAGCAAATAAAGACGGTTAATACGGAATGACGTCACTCTGCAGGTAAAGTAATTGATCCACTCAATACTTTGCGCAATTTAGATTAAACTGTAAATGAATCACAAAAATTCCACATATGTCCTTTGTCGAGATCTTGGCTCTATTCTCTCTCGTCCGTTATTCTTCTCTGTTTCATTTGCGCACACTTTCTAAATAAAAAAGAAGCGTGTATAAAAGAAAGGAGAGGCCAAAGCAAAGAAAGAGTACGTGAAACGAGGAGAAGTAAGAGGGAGTGGAGGAAAAGATCGCGTGTACAAGAGCCAAACGACGTGAATTGTTTTCAAAATGGTTGCGCACACCATATAAAGTATTTTTAGTTTTGTTGTGCTCATGATTTGCACGATTTTGCTTTTTATAAATTGATGATCGTTTTTATCTCGACAAACCCGCCGATTCTCGGCGGATTACCGCCTCGAATCGGCGGGTTTGTCTTGTTTTTTTCCGCGGTCAGCGTGCATCCGCGGAAGCCATAAATCCCGGCAGAATCGATCTTTGTCGGCGAGACCGGTACCAATCGTCTTGTCTCGCCGAGACGAAGCGATTGACGTATCACACGCCCGGGTCCGAGCGCCTATTGGAAAGTTGGCCACGCCCCAAATCCAGGATTTTCCGGATTTCCGGAAGCCATAAATCCCGGCAGAATCGATCTTTGTCGGCGAGACCGGTACCAATCGTCTTGTCTTGTCTCGCCGAGACGAAGCGATTGACGTATCACACGCCCGGGTCCGAGCGCCTATTGGAAAGTTCCAAACCAACCCCCCCCCCCCCCCCGACATATATCCTGCGAAATAGGTTAGAGTGGATTTACCTTCGTTTTGTACCAAAATTGATTACTTTTCGAACCGGAATAAAACGATGGCCAATGAATAAGAATCTGTAAGAAAATTGAATCTATAGGAAAGATTTTGATATCGCTCAAAAATAGTCTACCAATGCGATTTTTCAATTAACAAATTGCTCCAATATCTTTTATGCTTCCGACTGATGACCTGGAGGTTATATAAAAAATTTTATTTTTAGAATTCGATGTTATTCCGTGTTCGAACATTATTAAGTGGTTTTTGGTTCTAAAATCTATAAAGAATCTTTGAAGAATTTTAAAATGCTGAATTTTACTATATTATTTTGCAGAATTTTGTTTGAATGTCTGCAACGCACGCTAGGATCTCGCGATCCTGTCGTTAGATTTCGATGAGTAATAGCTCCTTTTGTAGGTAATGATCTGGTAGGTGGCATAAAATTGTTAGATCGGAAATTTGAAAATTTGAATTCGCGCCAAAATCGAAAAACGTGTTTTTAAGGGTTTTTATGAGGAAATGTTTGCGGTTTTTTTATTTATATCGTAAATATAGGTGATTTAGAGTATTTCTGCTTTTGGAATTTTTGGATTTCGGTTTTTGTACAAATTTTTATGAATTTTTTGGTCATTTTTTGGTAAAAAATGTTTTTTTTTGTTCTGACGGTAAAAGTTGCTGAAAATTTGCATACAGGGGTTTTCGGATATACTGAATCCGAATGTGAAATCAGATTTGAAATTTGAAAATTTGAATTCGCGCCAAAATGTAAAAATGTGTTTTAAGGGGTTTTATGAGTGCATGTTAGCTCTTTTTTGATTTGTAGCGTAAATTTAGACGATTTAGAGTATTTCAGCTTTTGGAATTTTTGGGTTTCATTTTTTGTACAAATTTTTATGAATTTTTTGGTTATTTTTGGTAAAAAATGGGTTTTTAGGTTCTGACGATAAAAGTTGCTGAAAATTTGAAGTTTGCTGAAAATACAGGGTGACCATTTTATTTTTTGCATTTACTTTTTTAATTTTTAATTTTGAATTCGCGCCAAATATATATGAGTAATAGCTCAAATTGTAGCTAAGACTTTGCCATTTATTATTAAAAAAAAGATCTCGACATAAGGTTTATTGAAACTCAAGAACGGCCATTTTAAAGTTCAGTGAAAAATCACAAAAAACGGACCGGCACTAAGGCAAAGAATGATTCATCCTCCTGAAAGTTTTCTTTATTAATTGGCTTTGTAAAAACATGAGTTACCACTCATTTTGAAGCTAAGAGTCTCCTCTTTAACATTGCAAAAAAAAATTAAGTGCTGGATTGAGAAAACCGATATCATTAAAACAACCCGAAAAAGCCGATTTCGTCTGAATTTGACCAGGTGCTTCTCTGGAAATCCTCAAAGTTTTCTTTTGAATGCTTTTTTAATTGAATAAGCTTATATGCCGATTAAAGTGGACAAAATTCTGACCATTGTGCCAAAAACCCGAGATTTCGTAGCCAGGTTTTACTGGTTTGAAAGCCAAAAAGAACCGATTTTGCTAAATTTTATCGAAATCCGCAAATTTTGCTGTTTGACAAAATGTGACATTTTGTGCCGGTTTTACTCAGGAAAAGTGGTCTGAAAAATTTTTACGCATATATCTACTTTTTCATGCTCTATCGATCCCGCAAAGCAGAAAATGGATCTATCGTCAAAAAATGGGTTTCCCGGACCTCAATTTTTCACATCCCTTATAATTTTTCACTGAACTTTAAAATGGCCGTTCTTGAGTTTCAATAAACCTTATATCGAGATCTTTTTTTAATAATAAATGGCAAAGTCTTAGCTACAATTTGAGCTATTACTCATATATATTTGGCAGACAAAAATATACACCCCTAAACATGCCTTCATGAGAAAAAATAGCCTTTGGAAAAATTTTGTCTAAAAAATTTAGTCTAAATTTAGTCTAAATTTTGTCTAAATTTAGTCTACATTTTGTCTAAATTTTGCTAAAAACATACTCAGCTCGTCTATACGAACATTTTAAGCTATCACTTGCCCAAAATACACCGGCGTAAGGGGTCTAACAGCTATGGGACGGACGCACGCACTGACAGGGCTAGCTTACTGGGGGGATTTTAAGATAAAGGCAAGTTTCTGCAAAAGTGTTCAAGATTTTGAGATCCAGGCAAGTTTCTGAAGAAGTATCCAAGATTTTAAGATCCAGGAAAGTTTCTGGAGAAGTATTCAGGATTTTAAGATTAAGTGAGTAAGTGAGTAAGTGGGTAAGTGGGTAAGTGAGTAAGTGAATAAGTGAATAAGTGAATAAGTGAGTAAGTGGGTAGGTGAGTAAGTAAGTAAGTGAATAAGTGAGTAACTAAGTAAGTAAGTGAATAAGTGGGTAAGTTAGTAAGTGGGTAAGTGAGTAAGTGGGTAAGTGGGTAAGTGGGTAAGTGGGTAAGTGGGTAAGTGAGTAAGTGAATAAGTGAATAAGTGAGTAAGTGGGTAGGTGAGTAAGTAAGTAAGTGAATAAGTGAGTAACTAAGTAAGTAAGTGAATAAGTGGGTAAGTTAGTAAGTGGGTAAGTGAATAAGTGGGTAAGTTAGTAAGTGGGTAAGTGAGTAAGTGAGTAAGTGAATAAGTGAGTAAGTGGGTAGGTGAGTAAGTAAGTAAGTGAATAAGTGAGTAACTAAGTAAGTAAGTGAATAAGTGGGTAAGTTAGTAAGTGGGTAAGTGAGTAAGTGGGTAAGTGAGTAAGTGAATAAGTGAGTAAGTGGGTAGGTGAGTAAGTAAGTAAGTGAATAAGTGAGTAACTAAGTAAGTAAGTGAATAAGTGGGTAAGTTAGTAAGTGGGTAAGTGAGTAAGTGAGTAAGTGGGTAAGTGAGTAAGTGAGTAAGTGGGTAAGTGGGTAAGTGAGTAAGTGAGTAAGTGAATAAGTGAGTAAGTGAGTAAGTGAATAAGTGAATAAGTGAGTAAGTGGGTAGGTGAGTAAGTAAGTAAGTAAGTGAATAAGTGGGTAAGTTAGTAAGTGGGTAAGTGAGTAAGTGAATAAGTGAGTAAGTAAGTAAGTGAATAAGTGAGTAAGTAATATAAGTATTTTAAGAACCAGAGAAGTTTCTTGAAAAGTTATAAAGATTTGAAGATCCAGACAAGTTTCTGAAAAGTTCTAAATTTATAATATCCATACAAGTTTCTTGAAAAGTACTACAGATTTTAAATCTTTACTGTAAAGCTAAGCAATAGTTGTAGGTTTTCTGTAAGTGTGAGTTAGAAAAAGGTAGCGAAAGGTATGCCGCGGGCTTTGCCCGCGAACCACCGAAAACTAGTAAAGTTTATTCAGCATCTCATTGTTTATTCGATTAACAATGGAGATTTAATTCTTGAAAAATTGCTTAATCCAAAAATTCCAAGTGACAATATTGTGGAACGATGCAGAAAAAAATTGAATACTAAGGCTTGCACAAAATAATTGTGAATATTTGACAGCTGGAATGTTGCTTTTAGTGTGTATGCTATTGTGCACAATTTTTGTCATATTTCACACACAAATGCTTTATGGCATACAAATACAATTCAATACGTTACTTAAAAACTTGGCGAATCAGAGAATAATAAAACGCTCAGATTAGTAAAAAATGCAACCGTTATGCCCAGCCATATGAAAATTAAAGAGATTCAAAAATGTTAAAATGAGATTTAAATGGATAAAGTTCAAAAATTATTAAATGCTTCAAGAATGACAAAAAACAAGAGAAAACAATAATTAAACACGATGAGATCAAAGTTCAAAGATGGGACTTAAAGTTGAGACCGTTTGAATTATGATTAGTGATTATTTAAGCCATTCTGAGCTGGTAGTCTCCATTTTGAGTGATGTATCGCACCCAGGGCAATGCTTGGTATCCGGATTTCTCGATGATTTTCAAATAGCGAACCTAAAAATAATTGTTGCAAAATGATTGTTGCAAAAAATATAACCATCAAAGTCACCTGGATTCCGGACGTAGTAAAGTAAGGAATCTCAAAGCGAATCTTAATAGGTCGTCGCCCTTCGACCTCCTCACTTATGACGGACGGCAGTTTGAATTGGGCGCGCATGAGATATTCTTTGCCGCCTGAAAAAATTTTGTATTGAAAATTTCAAAAGCAGATACTCACTTCGTTAATCCCGTAACCTGAATATTTAAAAAGGAGCTAAGTCAGCTTTTCTTATAAAAAGCACTAGTTTCATTCAGGATATAAGTACTTTGCGTTGTTTAAACTTCTGTTATTTGAATATAAAAATCCCAAAATTTATTGAAAACTTTTATAACTTAAAAGTAAACTTCAACTTTGAAATATTTTATTTCCCGAACCAAAATATTTCCAGTTCTTTTTCTCCAAAATATCGATAATAAGGCATATAGTACTCAAAGTTACAACCTTAATATATCCTTATCGATGGTTAGTGTCCATACAATTATACAAATGACTATAAGGATTGTGTAACGCTATTCATTTCGGAGAAATTAAATAACATTTATTTTCCGCCCACTTTTTATGTCCGAGGTTAAACATGAAATTCAATAATCAATATCACGTCCGATTACCTGGAAAACTTTTTATATGCCACACAAAAGAGTTGGTCTCAGGCGTATACTTCGCACTGCCTATTGCAGCCTTGAAACGAGGAGTGTCCGCATCTCTCGGAACTGGCACAACAATTTCCACATTATTGGCCGTAGAGCGGCGTTTGAACTGCGACTTTGCCTTAAGATGACCGTTTTAGACTTTCGTTATTATATATCCCAATGAAACCACTTGCCTTGATCATATATTCCACTCTTGAGTGCGAAAATTTTTCTACTACAGTCTCGATCCATATCAGCGGTTTTACAACTAAAGCGGAATTAGAGATAAAATGTGCTGAAGTAAGAAATGTATTACCGGTCATCAGTCGATAGCTCATAAGCTCGAATTCTCCGTCCGGTGGAATAAAGCTAATGGTTCTGTCGTTCTCAAAACGGGACAACCGAACGCACTGATGAAATTTTACGTCCTCCAGTTCCACAGCTTTGCTTTTTCCTCCTTAAATGATTTAATTAGGAATTACTATATTATTTTGTGTGTAATTAGGGCAAGGAAAAACGGTACTTTCCCATTATCGGGGGGGGGGGGGATTTCCATACATATTTATATAGCAAAAAATCAATAGGGGAACTCTATTGATTTTTTCACAAAATGCATTTCAAAAATACATTTAAATCCATGGTGTACCCCCTATGGATTTAAAAATTTTTGAAAATTTTTTTCTCAAAATATCCATAGGGTAATAATAATTCTCTTATATTAATCCAGTTTTGAATTTGGGCTTGTAATAAGGCACCCTATGAGGAGTCAAGGTATCCTATGGATTGAAAAAATAATTTTGCTAACAATTTGTGAAAAAATCAATAGGCTCCCCTCTATTGATTTTTTGCTATATAAATATGTATGGAAATTCCCCTCTCCCGATAATGGGAAAGTACCGGAAAAACAATCAACAGAAACTAAACAAAGGAAAACACGAGTTAAAAAAACTGAAATTAAATCAAACTGAAATCAAATTGTATCAACCGAATATTATAAATTTCAGAAAGTATCACAATTTTAGCTATGAGCAATTCCGGCTATGAGCAATGCCGAATGTTATAATAAAATAAATAAAAGCTATAAACATACTTCCAGAATTCTCGAATTGTACTTTATCGTTTAGACCGAGTCTGAGCTCTGGCATTCCCGTCAAGTACACCCGCATTTTAACGGAGCCAAGAATTTCGCTTTGCAACACCACACCGTTGGCATTAGCCTAAAAGGTCACAAAGTTGTAGGGAAATAAAGTGATAAAATGAATCATACCAGTAAGTTGACCGACTCTATCACATCCAGGAAAACCTCATTTTTGCGATATTTTATACCTTCACTGCGCCAGGAAACCTAAAAGCAAATCTTATTATGTACTATATACTCAAAAGTTATTATTATTCTTCTATGCAGAATGTTGAAATCTGAGCTTTTTAATTAGCGAAGAGATTGCAGTTTCGATTTTTATCGCAAAATTATTTGCACTACAGCTTTTAAATGCTATCGCCATTCTCCGGGATCATTTCAGAAACAATTTTTTAACATTTGGACCAAACCAACTGAACAAACCAAACAATATATAATAAATACAAAGTAACGTACAGCGTTTGTGACTGCCATGGGTGGACGAGGTGCTTCCAATTTCTGCCCTTCTTGTGTTATGTACCTGTAAACAGGCCATATTAATTTGAGTATAAATTAGAAAAGACTTACTCTCGGAGAATTTTACCATCTGTCGTTTGTGGATAACCTAAATTGAAACAATATAGAATGTAACTTCTCAATGAAAAGATTCCATAATACTTTTAAAAAATGTCATGATTCAGATATCTTCCTCTTCGTATCTTAAGGGGTATTCATAAAAAGCGGAGCCTTATTCAAAGTTACATTCAACACCGTTTACTTAAAAATTTCACGGAATGTTTCCCAGCATTCTTTCCTAAAAACCCACTTTTGGTTAGCCTGATAGAATTGAAGCATTTTTTAGCTTTATTGGCTTCCATTTCCGCATAAAAGTTTTCCAAGTTTTGGTCCCAAGTCTTCTGTCTTCTCTTCGGCCCAAATGAAGTCTTACCAAAGTCCATCATTTCGTCCAATAATTCGTATATGATCACGAAATTGTCGCGTATTGATTCCTCTTCGACGTCCTTGAAGTACTCACAAAACACATTCACAAGTCTGTAGAGGAATGCTTGGACCACAGCGACGTTCACATTCTTTTTGGACGGCAATACAGCGACCACTAAATAAAGAGAATGCACAAAATTGTCCACAAAATCAGAACTTACAATAGACATTGTTGTATTTTATGAAGATAAACGTGGATTCAGGATTCTCAATGGACATAATGGGAGCCTGGAAGCCTTCTTCTTCCTCCATGTCTATGAGCATCGGTATAAACCTAAATTTGGAAACTGTCAGACAAGTTATATTTCATATTTGTGGCTTGTATAAAATTTCGGTGAAAATAGAAAATTCCCAAAAATATCTAGCTGGCAAACTCTATGGCCGTTATATTTCACTGTGTGGTTAATAAAGTTTATGTGGTTAATACATACTTTCTATGCTTTGAAAATTTTATAATTATTTTACGTTTCTGGTCAAATTTACGCCTAAACCACTTGCTTATGTGCTTAAATGTCGTAGAAACTGTTAAAAACGATGGGAACGAAAACCTTCAAAATTATAATTGTTATATTTTTCTCTATTCCACATTGTAACAGATTGTACTTTTGTCATAAGACTCACAAGAGAACTCTGTTAAATATTTATGTTGTATAAAAAGTGCAATCACTGACTTTTCGATGACAGTCATGTCGACATCGCCTCTGTAGTTTCTCGATATGATCACCTGTAAACTGCATTGGATTATAACTTTTCTTCTACACAGGTTAACGTGATAATTTTTGTTTTATATTTTTATTTTTGTCTTTATTTTAAAATTCGACATAGGAAGACATGTAGCGAAGATCCAGTCAAAAATTCAATAAGTAACATCAAGAGCACGAAAGACGAAATAAACATATGATAGATGCTGCAAATATAAGTAAAGGTAAACGCTGAATTTTATTAAAATTGCTTGAACAAATTTTTCACAAATAAAGTAAAATTATCAATCTTGGGCAGGAAACATTTTCGATAATGAGAGCACAAGCTTTGGCATATGAGTAAGCACGATCATTAATTGCAACATTACTGATTTCAATCTACAAGAAATACAAGATTAACGGATGGCTCAAGTTTCTTACAAAAATTATGGAAAATGACAAGACATAAAAATTACGAATGTTTCTATTTTTTGACACTATCGTTTATTTTGTTTCAAAATATTTGTTTGGCAAAATATAAGGCGTCAAACTTCAAGTTTGGATTCTGAGTTACAATACACTGTTTAATTACAAACGCTTCACTTTAGAATGATCTTTAAGCTTGAATATTGTTCCTATCGCTTAGTTTAAGCATACAAGATTCTTTGGCGAGTTTTTTCTGCGTTTCAACAAGCTGCTGCCTAAGGCGTTTGTTCTCGGCTTCCAAAGCTTCGACTCGTTCTCTGAGGATATTTTCACGTTCTCGACGCTTACTTCGAGACTGTTTCGCGGCTTCGTTGTTCCGCTGGCGGCGTTCTCTATAGCGACGCTCTTCAAGCGCCGAATTGAATTGTGGAACCGAATTGAATTGGCCAGATGCCAAGGGCTGTGGTGCACTTTCGTCTTCGGCTATCCCTGCAGCCATATTTGGACCTGTCTTATTTTCCAGAGAATTCCGCTCCAAAGGACGGAGGTTTCCTGAGCAGTTTTCAGCGAACTTTGAAGGGAGCTGTGCTAAGCCGGATTCAAAAGGTGGCGAATTTACGGGAACTTTCGATTTCAACGGAACATTTTCTTTGTCCTCTTCATTTTCCATGTGTTCACCGCTGGCACTGCTGATGCTTTGATAGGATGCCGGATTGAAGGCACTCGAGAAATTCCCAGTTGGGCCAACGGGCAAGAAGCGGTTAGTCTCAGGATTTCCAAATGCGTAGTTGCTCGAGGCTGCAATTCCGGGCATGTAGAGATCGGACAGAGAGTATGGATTCGGCGCCGAGAACGAAAATTGCTGATGTTGGCTGGAGCCGAAGGAGGCATTTGGAGCGAAGTTTTCGTTGTTCTGATAAAAGTTGAGCGGAAATGCAGTTGACGCCGGTTGTTGTGGCTGGTCGGGAGCGGTGTGGGGTAGTGTTGGACGCGGATAGGACGATAGGTTCGTGTACAGCATTCCGACGAGTTTGTTCTAAAGATCAATGAAAATAGACTGCAAGTCGAAAAATATTACTATTTTTTTCTTAAGCTAACTAACAGGTGCCAAGTGTTCTTTCCGTAAATTGTTTCTTACTTCTGAAACGAGTACCCAGCAAGTACTCATTATATCCAGGAACGAAAATTATATTTTTTTATTCCGGACACTTTAGATCCGGATTTTTTCCCAATTTTATCGCAATCCATTGGAAAATAACATTATGTTACTGAAATTTCATTTTAAGTGTCTTTCTATTAGTATTTTCTCAAAAAATAAATTAACCACATTTCTTGTTCTTTGATTGTTCCAAGATTTTTTATTCCAATACAAAAGCAATTTTTTGAGATATGCCGCCGGAAATGGCATAAGATTTTAATTTCAATGGTAACATAAAATATGCTCTAATCCAAAAGACGGATGATCTCGTTGTTCAGTTACCTCATTCACCTAAGTTCAAATCAAATATATTTGCCGCCCAATTACAAATACCCTTAGGGGATCCATAACATTGCGTCACAAAAGACTCACCTCTTTATGTGTCAATTTCCACGGATAAAATCTTTGATATCCTCCACTCGATGTCCTGACGCAATCCTCTTCGCAATAGTTGACTCTGGGTTTCCTTGGGCTAAATGTCGCAACAACGGCTTTGATGGTACCGCTCAATGAATAAGTTCAAGATTGCCTCACGTAACCAAATAACAGGGCGCAGGTAGTGAATTGCTGGATGACGTAACAGATTCCTATTATTTCTTCTTTTTGCAAAATGTCTCAGAATAGCGCTGAAAATAGACGCAACAGTACAGATCCTCAGAGCAGAGATGTTTTTGACTTGTCCTTAGATAAGGCAGGGCGAATGGCGCCGGTCGCCCACATTGGAGGAGAGTCCACTTGCTGACCTGGAGAGCGTTTCTGTGTGGCCTGGCCTGTTGACCGTACGCATTGCATAACCTTTCTCCCCAAATCCAGCAGATTTCTCTCTGCGGGATCACCTGTTTGCCAATTTTGCACTCATTCTGTTTGGTGGAAGAGAGACGCCTTGCATAACTCATTGCCAACCACGAGTTCTCCATCTCAGGTCACTTGAGTCAGGTGCCGTTTCAACTGGGCTGAGGTCAATCCTCTGTTGGGCTGTTAGAATTCATATTCACATAACGGCAGGTCTTGTGGCATTACAATCCATTATTTCTGTTCTAACAAGTGGTAAATTATATTACATTCTTGAACTCAAATGTCCATAGTGAATTATTTTGGAACATACCTGTATTTAAGAGAAGAAGCTATGCAAATAATTACAAGTAATAATTTATGACTCAGAAATTGAATAAATTTAGGTTTCATATTTATTTGCAAATGATACAAACATTTTATTTTTGGAAGTAATGACAGAAATATGAGATAGAATATGGTAACCATGAAAATTTATATCTCAACTCTTCGAAAAAGATGACGTAAAAATTTATAAACGCTGGTTATATAAGTCAAGCAAGTTTGCACTTTAAACATAAAACAAACCAACCTTTCCCTTCAAATCTGAAATAAATTGATATAACTTAACTTATAATTCACTCGGAAATGTCAAGAAAATAGCGCACTACTCCAGCTTTTCGAATTCAACACAGGTATTTCCCTTACATGACTTTTTCTGCTTCTAATGTTCTATGATCCAACTTATATATATATTCTACATGATTCGATAAAAAAAGACTCACCGAGTATAAATATCGCTGAGCACACCATATTTCCTTTATTGCTCTTTGCTAACAAATGAGCTCTTCACATGGGATGTAAACCTAAATATTTCTAAATTGTTCTACATATTGGATTAAAAAAGTACACAGGATTTTACTATCCCTGTCATTACTGTAATGATAGCGGATTAAAATTTTATTTAAATTCATGCAATAAAAGTACATAGCGTTTAAAAAGGGTAAACATAAAATCCGTAAAAAATTTCATTGAAGTTCCAACTGCGGTCGGACCAATTTTGCTTTAACTTCGTTGGTGGCCGCGTATCCAGTTCCTCCTCTTTGCAGTTCGATTATATCGGACTCTTGCATTTGCTTTCCAGAGATTGGATCGATCATGTCTTTGAGGATCATCTCTATACAGTTCATACTTACAACGGCTTGTCTGAAATTAAATCTTAAATGTGTACTTTGCTGGTTATTAAATTATCCACAGAGAGATTAAATATGTTTATAACAGAGGTCTATAATTTGCATAATCTAAAATGTGCCCTTTTGCTTAATATTTTTATTACGAATATATTGTATTGTTGTAAAATTATCTGGAATTTCATATTGATTTATAAATGTTTTATCAGAACATATTTATACGTTTTTAAAAATTCCGGATAATCTCACAACAACACAATATATTTGAGATAAAATATTAAGGACAAATATCGGAATAGAGACGATGGATAGAAGTTAGATAGGGCTATGGAATGAGCGGTCATACAAAACTTTTATGGATACAAAGGTATGTACCATCGCTCACTTGATAGCTTATTCTAACCTTCTATTAATATATTACTTATATATAAATGTTAGATTTATGTCAATTAGTGAACAGTATTTGCCTTTATGGAACATTCGAGTAATTAAGTTTCAATAACAGAAATTGAATTTGACAACTAAACATCTATGGAAATTTTGATCAAAAGAAAAAGCATTACGGCAACAAAATTAAGGAACGTATGCCGTTGGCCCACCAAAAAAACATAAAATCCCCCTTAATAGAAATGAAACGGACGTTTGGTACCCGCAAATGTCCCTAACCATATCTGGCGATCCCGTCGTCAGACCGGGGCAAGTGAGGTGTCATTTGAAAGCCCTGAGGCTGTAGGTCACCGATTAATTGTCAGAACCAAAATTTGAATATTTGAATTCGCGCCAAAACACAAAAACGTAAAATATATAATGGAAACGAAATGTGTGAATCATTATTTCAGTTTGAAAATGTATATAGGAGTTTTTATTCGTTTCTGTTATTTGCATTATTTTCTTTAGAAATGGAATTTTGTGGAACAATATGACTTGTATCGACCAAGCGTTTTTTAATAAAATCGGGATAAATACCATTTCTAAAGAAAATACAAAAATTAGGTCGTTATAAAACTCTGAAATAATAGAAACAAATAAAAACTGTTCTATATAAAATAAACTATTCTATACAAAATTTTTATATAAAAATCAAAACCGGCAATGAACTCACGATGTTTTCAAATAGGCACATCGACTAGTGTTTGTGAGCACGTCCCTGGTGATCGGGCACATATAACGGTATTTCTTTCCGACCAGTTTTGCATGGTCCCCATTGTGGTCATTGTCAATTGGCGTGAACTTCACTTGCATCAATTCCTTGTACTTTAACGGCTTTTCAGTTATTGGGCACATTATTTTGTCGGACTAAAACAATCTTTATTATTTTTATATATCTCCAATTAAAATTATATTGGTATAGAAAAAGAATGATTTATTATTCTCAAAATGCTGTGAGTCGACATTCGTTATATTATCCATCAGTTTCATGAATGGAAAACTATTATTTAATTTATTATTAATTAAATTCGTTCGTATTAAAAAACGTTTTATTAAATTTTACCGGTTTCTCAATTTTCGTCGGTTCTGCAGTTGGAATTAATTCGGGCACCCAGAAGTTATTCCATTTCCTTGCTTTATCTCCTGCCATATTGGAAACGCTTGTTTCTGTTGTGGCTTTCTTCTTACTAGATGTTGGGCCATCATCATCGCCACCGGCGTTGTATCGCTTTACAGTTCTCTAAAGCAAAATTTACTCAATAAAACTAAACAGGATTAACCCTTCATTGCCGGAGCCATAGACAAAAGGCAGAATGTCGGCACTACCATTAGCTTTCCTTTTGGTGAGCTGTCTTTATCAAAATCATGATGTCTGCCATTGCTTAATTCTCTTTTCTGTGTGATCTATTTAAAGACACACTCTTTGTATGAATAATGAACACTCATTCCTTTCTTTCTTTTTGTGAAGTCTTTAGCAAATCAAACGCGTATCCGAACGGATACACTCGGCAATGAAGGGTTAACCCGAATAAAAATGGGTGTTTTTTTCAACTTTTTCAGAAATTAACATCAGAATTATAAAGAGAAAATGTTTCCAATCCTAGTAATCATGCTGTTTAATTCTGAGATATTATATAAATATATTTATATAAAATTAATTTATATTTCATAAATATATATTTACAGCCACAAACCTCGGATGCCGAAGGAGTTTCAGGAACCTTTAAATGTGCAGGCGTTGATAGCGATTCAATTGAAAGGAACTTGTGCTTGCTCTCTTCTTCCTTCTTGTTCATCTTCTGAAAATTAATAATTGACTGAGAATATCCTTATAGTAAGTTAGTGACGTCCGTCCGTCCGTTTCACGTTTTGAATTCCCGCCTTTTGGCATTCTGTATTTTAATTCTCTGTCACCTTTTTGTAACTGAAAATTTAGGCAGGTACCTAATTAGGGTAATTTTTAGTGGGGAATCTGAATTTGAGGTCAAAATTTAGCTAAAATGTAGACAAATTTAGACAACAATTTTAGACAAATTCTCTGTCACCTTTTTGTAACTGAAATTTCTGAGTGCATTCTTACCAGTGCAAATTCTCTGTCACCTTTTTGTAACTGAAATTTCTGAGTGCATTCTTACCAGTGCAAATTCTCTGTCACCTTTTTGTAACTGAAATTTCTGAGTGCATTCTTACCAGTGCAAATTCTCTGTCACCTTTTTGTAACTGAAATTTCTGAGTGCATTCTTACCAGTGCAAATTCTCTGTCACCTTTTTGTAACTGAAATTTCTGAGTGCATTCTTACCAGTGCAAATTCTCTGTCACCTTTTTGTAACTGAAATTTCTGAGTGCATTCTTACCAGTGCAAATTCTCTGTCACCTTTTTGTAACTGAAATTTCTGAGTGCATTCTTACCAGTGCAAATTCTCTGTCACCTTTTTGTAACTGAATGGCATACTGATATAGAAAAGGCATACTGATATAGAAAGGGCATACTGATATAGACTCCCCGCGCGCTAGCGCGCGTCAGCGCGCTAGTAAGAAATAAGTGATTGCTCCAAAAAGTAATGTTTACATTGTAATAAAATGCCCATTTTGTATGAAAATATGATCAAATAACGTTTTATTAAAAACAAAACGATCAAAAATTTGTATGGTTAGTGCAATTGATACAACTGAAGAAATAAATACGGCTAAAAACGTAAAGATCAGAACTGACCGCTGATTCCTTTTCTTGATCGATTCTGGTTTGCTCTTCCCAAATTTTTAGCTTTCGCTTATACGCTTTCTTCTGATCCAGAATGTAGTTCAATATAGATTCCTTGTCGAAAATGAAGCCATCTGGCGAAATTAACGGCTCCCTGAAAGCGTTACATAATATACTCCACGAAAATAAAGGTAATATGATTATCTTAAAAGGCTATAGGCAAAATTAAATTATTTTTTTCAATAAACTGTTAGCTCTTCTAAAAATAGAAAAGGATATGATATATCGAACTTCCTAATTATACGCCCCTGTGTATGATTTGTTTTCTTCGAATATAATAATCATATAATATCATAGATTTAGATGTCTATAAATTATTCAAATACTACTCCTATCAACAGATTATTTCTACTGATGTATAATATGAAATATATAAACCAATGAATGCAGCTTTATAACCGCTATATGTGTCCTGTTTTATGGGCAATAATGAAAATGTGTGTCGTAAAAATAAGAATAATATTTACTAATAAGTAATAGTTGTTTAATAAAACAAATATTTAATAGTCGTGAAAGGAAGTATACCAGAATTACTAATTAGAAAAACAACGTTTTAGTTTCTGTTACAACTTGTCATAAAATGTCACAAAACAAACCTGCACGGCTGAAGGCTCAGCGAGCAGCAGTCAAAAGGTTTGATGGAATCGGCACTCAAACGTTCGTGCAATGTTCCATATCCTGATTGGCTGGCATCCTTTCTACGTTCACTAAAATCAGACCAAATTAGACAGGTGTATAGCGCAAAAGTTAAGAATGTACCTGTACGAGTAGACTGAAGACGCTGTTGCATTCTTTCCATGTCGCGTCATTATTCGGTTCTAGTGTCGAAGAAACTTCTTCGATCGATACCAAAGTATCTTTGTAAATAATGCCAGGCAAGAAGAAAAGCTAATGAGTATTGACAAACCTGCGCGAATGCGGGACATTGCTAGGTAAACATTTAGCCAACACTTTGAAGTAATTTGCAAATGTGCGGGAATTTGAAACTCATTTTGATGCTGCTTTATTGAAGTTGAGATAGGCAAAACTAGAGATCGGCCGAAACCAGAATTTCGGTACCGGTTTCGTACGAACGAAACCGAAAGAATTTCGGTTTCGGTTCGTGGAAAATTGCGCAATATCGAAAGAAACCGAAACCAGAATTCTGGTTTCGTTTTCGGTAAAAAGGGCGACCGAAATTTTAATTTCGGTTTCGGTTCGAAAATTTTCCGAAACATTCGGACATTTTTGAAAATTTTCAATGAAATTTTAGTCAAATACTACTTATTTTTTGAAAAATTTTGACGAATATTCATATTTTTCAAAAAATTTCGCCTGCGGCGCCATTTTTTGTCAAAAAAGTGGCCATTTTTGGCTAAAACCCAGGTTCAGGTATTTACCACTCCCTCTTTCGCGGTGAGTTTGGGCTTAAAATGCTCCGCGGGATGTCCTGAGCAGAGTTGCACGCAATCGGCATTTCCAAATCAATGGATTAAGAAGCAAAAATAGCGCCGACGGCGAAAATTTTTAGAAATTTAGAAAAATAGAGTCAATTTTCATTGAAAAATTAACTCTTCTAGTAGAATTTTTTAAAATTTGCCTCAACATTCAAAATTTTCAAAGGAAATTTTCTCTAACCTCACATATTTTTTTCAAAATTTTCGCTTGCGGCGCTATTTTTTCTTTGACTTTTCGCCTTCGGTCCTATGTCTAGTACTGGTATTTCCTTTGTCTGTAAAATTATTACTGTTACCGGAGAAAATGCCGTCGAAAATTGCGCCGGGATCTAAAATTGCAGTAAAAATACAGGATAAAATCGCGCCGCTGGCGAAAAAATTTGGAAAAATGCTGGATACAAAGGAAAAATCAAAGAAAAAATAGCGCCGCAGGCGAAAATTTTTCAAAAATTTAGCGAGCTTGGAGAAAATTTTCTTTCAAAAATGTTAAAAATTCAAATTTTTAGCGGCAATTCAAATTTTATGATAAAATTTCAATTTTTCACTAATTTAGGAATTTTTTAAAAATTTACGAATTTTTGAAAAATATGGCAAAATTTGGAAAATATTCATATTTTTTGCCAAAAATTTGAGTTTATGTTTCAACACAATTTTTTGGAATTTAAATTTAAATTATCAAATAAAAAATCGAAAAATTCAAATTTTTGGCGCGAGTTCAAAATTTTGCAAAAAATTTTGAATTTTTTGAAAAAAATGTCGAAAAATTTTTTAATTTGAACAAAAAATAGTACAAAGGATATTGGTATATTTCAATGAAAAAACATGATATTCTAGCTAAAAACAGCAAAAAATGCACCTTTTTGACGTTTTTTGGACAAATTGGTCCATCTTTGGGCAAATTGGAAAACTTTCGGTCGGAACCGAAACATTCGTACGAAACCGAAACCAGAATTTCGGTTTCGGTTCGTGAAATATTTCGCAATACCGAAAGAAACCGAAATTCTGGTTTCGATTTCGGAAAAAGCGTTTGGCCGATTTCTAGGCAAAAATTGCATTCGGTCGGACCAAATTCGCAGCTTGCACAGAAAATTCCTCTTCGGTTGAGGGATATTTCTTATTGTAACTTCACACCAAATATAAACGCACTATTGACACTTTCGCCAATGTTCTTTGATGAAATGGCGAATACGAAGCACAATAAAGACTTTAAGTAATACCGCCCTCGTTTTATCAACATAAAAAGAAACCCAATTGGCGGACCTTTCATTTTCTTTACATTTAATATTGAAATGTGCAAAAGTGAAGGAAAAGTTTGCTTGGTGTCAAGTGTCGGACACTTGATAGCTTGGATCAATTTTGGTTTTGGTAACACAGAAGACAACACTAAAAGGTTTGAAGACTATGGTTTTGCAAACTGATCAAGAGTTTTATAAGAACGCAAATTATCGATCTCAAAGCATTGATTTAATTATTTTTCTCAAAACAAATAGCAGTCACAATGAAATAAATAAATAATTAAATACATTGTACAAGTACATAAAGTCCGTCGATAAATCCGTCGGAATCCAGAAGTTTTTATGTCCATCGTCTCAAATAATTCATCTCTTAACATTGCTTTTTGTTACGTTATAACAATCGCGAAATTATAGTCCTTGTTGTGAAATTTTTATTCTGTTTAGCGCATCACATGTTTCATTCATAACGGCTCCCTATTTGTAATGAAACGCAAATACAAATCTCGAACATGGAAAATGTGAAACACAAAATTTGCACATATTTTTTATATGGTTATGTAAACTTTTTCTCGACCAAGCCGCAAGAGCATCAAAAAATGTCAAGTCGACATCCAAGATTAAATCTTGCTGTCTCTCCAAACGACGACCGGATGACTCTCGCCACTTCACAGCTCTCTTTTCATTTCAAATCCGACCATTTGCGCCTTTCCGGGGTCTTCCCTTAGGCCTTTGGGATTTTAGGTGGCCTCCGCCTCCTTCAATAATTGGATAAGCGCGAGAAAATTGACTGAATACATTTTTGACCCGCCGAAACATTCTTTCGTCTTGCCAAATCTATGCCTTATCCTCTGGCTATTTGCAGTCTTATCTTTCTCATTTACGGGTCAAACTTTATTTTTGCGAGAGCGCAACAAAATCCGTTCAAATTTGGCGCAATTTTTCGCAGAAACGAGGATGCTCACTTGATCGCTGCCTTCAACTTTTCTCTGGATTGGGTTAATGGCCACTTCAAATCTGTGGCGTCTTCCACTGTCGGATTGTCTTACTCGGATGGAACGGAATTCGAACGGGTCGTGGAAGTGTTGTTGGAAGAAAAAGATCACTACGAAATTATAAATAAAGGTGCGAAGTTTGCCCAAGTTTGATAAATGTTTATCAAAAATTCGTTAGCATTTTTCGTGCCGGCCGAATATCCTGACAGCATTATGATTAAAAAAACTATATCAGTACTTATTTTTGCAAGTTTCCCCCAAATTTGTTAGATGTTCCTCCGCACTTATTAGAAACATAACTGTTTTTGCACAGCATATTTTCTGGTTGTATTGTTGTTCTGACAGGGGAGCGTCGGCCACGTAATCGACGAATAAATTATTTATCGAACAGTTATGTTTTGTTAGCATTTGAAAATTGAAAAAAAATTTTTGAACGCTTTAAATTTATTGAATCATGTAACTGCGGTCCACGGCGATTGACCCCCGCCGATGGATGTATAACTGCGCTGTGGGCCAAATTTATTGTGTCATGTAACTGGCTATGCTTGGTTAACAGTGTTGTTTGTGGAAAGGTTTATAGCCAATGATTTGGCTTGAAATTATTGTAACTTTTGCACGAAATCTTCAATACTAACAGTTTTTTCTGTAAAACCAATTTTATATGAAATATATTTCAACTTTTCAGCATGCAAGCTGTTCGAGCAGGACAAAGTCATCGCTCTGTTTGCGCCGGCGGATCCATTTCTAATCACTCAACTCAGTCGATTAACGGATCAGGTGTCCAAGATTTTTATAAAGTAATGAATATTCTCCGCATTTTCAGCTGGACATTCCTCTGTTCACAGTAGCCGATGACTTCTCCTACAACCGATTCGATTCGTCCTCGGGCGCTCATACAGCGAGCCAAATTAGCGGAAAAACACTGCCACCAAGCCGGATAAATTTATTCCCTCAGGCGCACCTCATGGAGGCTATCAGCGACCTCATTTTGCACTGGCGTTGGAGTCGAATTATTGTGGTCTACGTCGATGTGGAAAGTGAGGATTTTTAAAGGGTTCACAGGAACTGTTTCAAGTTAGGGATAAAATTGACGTCCGTTACCTTTAAGCCATATTGTGACAGGTATTGACTTACCATTTTCAACCTAAAATAAAGGATTTTTGAAGTAAATTCGTTTGAGAGTGTTTTGTGCATAGTTTTTTGAGACCAAAAATAAAAAGCGGCAAAATTCACGTTACTATTATTTTCAAAGGGTTTCCATTTATTCCAAATATCTATTCTCAGAATTTTGGGTCATTGGCCCAATAATATTTTATTTTCAGGAATGCAAAGATTGCTTCCATTTTTGGAAGGTGAACCATACTCTGCTATTCGTTTCTATTTCGTCCGAGTCGAGAATGGCGATTTCTTGCAAGCCGCTAGAAAGGTGGGTTTCGTTTAACAAATAATAACTGTATATAGGATACGTGTGAAAAATAGTTTTGTTTAAATTTCTAATATAAAATGGGTTGAAAATGTCGATCAAATTCAAAAAATTTTAGTTCAAAATTCTTGACAGAATTTGTTAACTTTTTAGATAAAAATCCTTGAAGATTGTACAAACGTTCACCAAAAAGAGTGTTCCGAATATAGCCGTATCTTGCTCGACATGGATCCAGTCGGTACCTATGAATTCCTGCTAGCAGTAAGTCAAACTTGACATTGAAAATTTCTGAAGCAAATTTTTCTATTACAGGCTCTCCAAATGGGTTTCATTGAGCTGAAGCATTGGTTCCTTCTCACCACATTGGTACTCATCGTCTCATCTGACCTTTAATGGACTTTTAACGCTTTTAGGACCTCAAATCCATGGACATTGAACTATTCCGTCACAACCACGCTCGTTTCATTTCCGTGGATGCCATAGATCCACAATTCTTGAAGGCAAACCCCACGCCAGCCTTCAATTATTCTCACTATGTCGCTAATATTCAGGATCATTGGGTTCATCGGAATCCAAAAAGTCGGAATATCAAAATGGTAAACTTAAAAAGAAACCTATTAAAAAGAAACTTAACCCTTCATTTCCCAGCCGTGGTACACCCCCAAATGCCCGTCCGTAGGATTTTGCTGATTTTTGGTATACAGTGCCCATTCGGGTCCCTAATAACGGGAAAAATATTATTTTTTTGAAATTTGATGTTTTTCCTATATTTTCAGAGCGTATCCATTTGGATACACTGGGCATCATTCGGGTCAAACGCTCCCCTTATGCCCAGCGTATCCAAATGGATACGCAAATCAAATTTCACGCAAATAACGCATCCTGAGAGGGGTTTCTAAAGCAAAAGTTGCTTATAAGGGTCTGAAACACAACTTTGCTCTTGGAACCCCCATACAAGGTTCACACCTGCGCGAGATCTCGATCTCGATATGCTGGGCACAAAGGGTGCGTTTGACCCGAATGGTGCCCAGCGTGTGAACCTTGTATGGGGGTTCCAAGAGCAAAGTTGTGTTTCAGACCCTTATAAGCAACTTTTGCTTTAGAAACCCCTCTCAGGATGCGTTATTTGCGTGAAATTTGATTTGCGTATCCATTTGGATACGCTGGGCACGAGGGGAGCATTTGACCCGAATAGTGCCCAGCGTATCCATTTGGATACGCAAAATTAAGCGAAATTTTTGGCCAATTTTTTGGCTTCCTACCTAAATTCTGATATTACTCTTATATATATAACTTTTTGTCCTGAATAAGGATATGTAATTAGTTTTTGCACTTTCACACAAAAAAATTTTTATGCAATTAGTTTTTCGAGATGCACTTCCGAAAAATTCGAGAGTGAACTTTTAAAAAATTGGGAAAAATTTTTTTGAGTGGAAGTGCAAAAACTAATTACATATCCTTATTCAGGACAAAAAGTTAACTATATAAAATTAATATCACAATTTAGCTATAAGGCCAAAAAATGAGCCAAAAATTAGAAAATTCGATGCGTATCTAAATGGATACACTGGGACCGAATGGGAGTCAAAAAAACGTATCCATTTTGCATACACTGGGAAATGAAGGGTTAAAAAGATTTTTTCAAATCTTTGTTTCAAATTTTCAGTCTGAGGCGTCATTTTTGTTTGATGCGGTGTATTTGGCAGCGCACTCGCTTATGAGCTATAGTGAAAAGTATCCTGCGGTCCGCTCAGTGTCCGCGCCGACTCAGCATACCTCAGTTAAGTGTCAGTCGACCACACATTCTCATGTTCCATATGGATATGGTCGGACTCTTATAGACCATATAAGAAATACGGTAAATTTATTATCGGTTAGCTAACATGTAATTTGGGTATGAAAACGATATATGTCATACATAACCGTTATAAGTGATCTAGCAATGACTGAAAAATTTTATAATTGCATTATAATTAGAAGGATCATTTCTAAACTTAAATCGCAAATTACTACCGTCTTAAGAATAAACGGTTGAATTTCAAATATTTAGTCAAGGGATTGCTGAAACGACTGAAAATATTTATAGCAAAGAATATTTCATATAAAATTGAAATTCCAATATATTTGCTCATATTTTTTCTATCTCCAACAGTTTTAGACCGACAACCCCGTTGCCAATTTATCATGATAGTAAATTTAAACATATAAATGTTAGTATTACCTTTTAATTAATTTCAATGTATCCATTTATAAATTTCCAGACCCTCTCCGGATTGACAGGTCAACTCAGTCGTGTGCACAGGCCATTATTCCATTCAAATTACCATAATTATTCTTTTCGGATCAATCTTCTCGGATATACAGGCAACATAGACGACGTATGGCAACTTTTTGATAAAGTTAATAGTACATATTTTGGTTTTAGATTGGATATTGGGAGCCAATCAACGACGTCCAAGTAAACATGTCTCATGACTCGAAAGCGCAGTTGCAACGAAATGTAAAGGTGTCAGATGAGCTAAAGCCGCATTTTCGAGTTACCACCATTATGGTAATTTTTAATAATTGTTGAAGAGGTTGATCAACTAGATGCAAATCTGACACAATTACAGTGATGTCAAACAGGCGGATAATACTTTTCCTTGCACGAATTTTAGTTTTTAATGTTTTTCTTGTACCAAAATTTTGACCCTTGTAGAGGCTTCCCTACTCTTAGCTTATGTTTAGGTCAGCTTTCGCCTTAGAAGCTCAATTAATTATGAAACGTTTTCAACGCTATAAAGAGAAAAATTGGAGTGAAAATTTTTGATAATCGACAAATATTGTTTCGCCCCTAATCTGAGACAATGTTTGGGTCTAGCCGTAAAGTTAGGGTAGTCATCAGACCTTTAAGCTTGAAAAATGTTTGGTTAGTATAGATTCATGCCGGGCTTGGGTGATTTTATGAGCTTATCATGCCATGAGTGTGTGATCCCTAGAGTAGTCCGGTAATGTATTATAAACTCCAATGACTTCAAGGCTTGCATGCTTCGTAGGTGAATTACCGCGAAAACATTTTGGAAAATACTCGACGATATCCTCGGAGCATATGAAATTTCATGAGCACCTATCAAGCTGATGTTAAACCCAAATTGGTGCTGCAAGCAATTATTTTGTCCATTTTATCTTTGGTCTAAAAGCAATTTTTCAGGAGAGGCCTTACGTTATGCTTCGAAAGAATCACTTTGATCTTGACACAAACTCGCAATTTGAAGGCTTTTGTATTGATTTGTTGGAGGAACTCGCGAATGATTTGGGTAATAGCTTTTTATACCATTAAGTGCTTATTCGAACTGTTTTTAGGTTTCACATACACAATTCACGTTGTGAAGGACAACAAATATGGAAGTGATCTTTATGGAAACGGCACCTGGGATGGAATGATTGGAGAAATTTTGCGAGCGGTAAGTTTTTTCTATTTTATCCACGGTTTAAAGAGTGGATCTTTAGCTTTTGTTAATGGGCTTCTAAACAATATTCTAGGTGTATTCCATACGAAAAATAACAACTATGCAACAAAATACCTACCTTTATTTACATGTCGTTCCATAGCTTAGTTCAAATTTTGTGTTAAGGTTAGTGGGACATAATTTAGCTTTGACCGTAGACCACTTTAGGTACGAATGACCATTGTCATTGTTACTTACTGTAAGGAGAATATTGAACTTCAAGATTTAGAACGTAATTTCTATTAATAAAACAAAAAAAACCACATAAAAACTATTCAAAATGTTTTCTTTACAGGAAGCCGACATGATTGTTGCGCCTTTCACAGCCAACTTCAGACGTGCCGAAGTGGTCGATTTCACTAAGCCATTTCTCTCTTTGGGAATCAGCATTCTATTCAAGATTCCTGAAGACACACAACCGGATCTGTTCTCATTTCTCAATCCGTTATCCATAGAAATTTGGGTGTGGATTCTCTTATCAATTTGTATGTGTTCAAGCATATAAATTTATTGTAAACTAAACGCTTTAGGCGCATTGACCTTCGGAATGTATATAGTGGCCCAAGTGACGCCTTATGAATGGAATTTAAGTTTTTCTTGCTGTACAGCACACCAACCTCACCCAGCAGCTCAATATGCTTCTAGTCCGAAGGATACCTTGGTGCAGTTATCGAATAACTATAGCTTCTTCAATACTCTGTGGTATGATTAAATTACCCTAAGTTTAGTTTTTAGTCTTTTTCAGTTTCACTTTTTTGTTTTGCTCATAATAATGTTTTACCAAATAATAGTGTGATAGATAAAAAATTCTTTCGCCAATAAATAAACTAATCAATTACTCAAAATTTATGTAATGATGAAGAAGTTTGAAAAAATTCAAAGCAATTATAATCTTAACAAATTTAATTAAGGTACGTAATGAGCACAATGCTGAAAGGCGGTTGTGATTTTGGGCCAAGAGCAGTTTCCACCCGTCTTCTCGGAGGTTTGAAATTTTCTTGTCTAAAATAGGACAAATGATTTAAACTTTTAATAAATTGTGTATTTCCATTTCTGCTAAAATGATTAATGTAAGACATTTGGTGACCTTTTTTGGTGAGCTATTTTTATCGGTAAAACGAGTGTGGTGTTCCTTTTTATAAAAAATTGTATAAAATAATATTGCCCTGTGCTACCTCAAATAATGAATTTGTAATTTTAGGTACCTGGTGGGTGTTCACTCTTGTGCTTGTGTCTGCTTACACAGGTCAGAATTATATTTTTAAAGTATAGAACATAACTTTAAGCAAGCCAATTTTTAGCCAATCTTGCCGCCGTTCTAACGGTTTCTCGACCACATATACCGATACGAAGTTTGGATGACTTGGCCAATCAAAGTGATATTCTTTATGGCACTATACGCGACGGGTCCACCATGCAATTCTTTCAGGTAGAATTTTAAGTTAACTGTTCAATATTTCTCCAAATTTTTTCAAAAACATAAGTTTGTGCACAGCAAACTTATTTTTTGACTTTTATTTTACTTTAATCCGTGATATTTTCTGGGCCGTTAATCGGAAAGTACCGCTATCTTTTTATATTATATGCTTTAAAGTACATAGCCTTTGCACTGCTTAACCTTATTTTGATTATAGGAGTCCAAAATCCCGACTCATGTAAAGATGTGGAATCAAATGAAGAACAAAAACGTTTTTGTGCGAAACAACAGAGAGGGCGTGGACAGAGTGCTCAAGGATAATTATGCGTATTTAATGGAATCAAGGTCAGTTCATCGCTGCAAATTTATAAGATAGCTCATTTTACGTATAGAAAATTCGTTTATATCATAATAGCAGAAATGTTTTACACAATTTCTTCGGCCTCCCACTTTCTTGATATTGCAACATTTGGATTTGGAAAAAAGTGCATTTATTTAAAATTTATGCCAATGAGGCCTTATGACCATAAATGTGCAATTATTCCCAGAGTGAAAAGTAAAATTTGTGAACGTTTAATCATTTTGAAAAATTATAAAATCTCCGAAAAGTTACCGCACCACTATACTTCGGAACGTTTTCTAGCGTTGATAATTGCCTAGGCCTGCCCAAGTATCGCTTAGGTTTTCTTCTTGTATAAAGATATATGATAGCACAAAATTTATGAAACACAAATCATTATTTATTTTGAAGCATTTACAGAATTTCACCTGAAAAATAGTTCACAAAAATCAAATTAACCTTTAAACAAGGGATTACGAAAACGTTACGTGTTTAGTTCTCTCGAGTACGAAGTCCAACAGAATTGCAACCTTACACAAATCGGTGGCGTTCTTGGCTCCAAAGGCTATGGAATTGCACTGCAGAAGAGTAGGTTACTCTTATTATATCTTGATAAACATCAACAAATCCGATTCTAGAATCTGAATGGACCGACCGGATTTCACGTCAGATTCTGCTGTATCAGAAGCGGGGCATAATCGAGATGAAGAAGACGAAATGGTGGAGGTCAAAGTAAGAGTTTTGAAGCAATTTTGAAACAGTTTCATTTTTAAATTCAGAGGTGCTTCATGCCACGGAGTCGGCTCAGGTCAGGTGAAGCAACAGAGAATCAGCCTTAATCTCTACAATGTTTCGGGTCTTTTCCTCATTCTTTTCGCTGGTCTCGCATTCTCACTATTTATTGTCACGGTGGAATTCTACGTGCGCCAAAAAGAGCTGAGGCAGCAGAAACAGCAGGTGAGAATAATTTTTCAGAAATTTTTATCCTTTTATGGTTTAGGCCGATGCGCTGCTTCGTCCGATGGGAGCCAAGTCAAACGCTGCAAAGAAAAACAAGAGGAAAAAGAAAGAGAAGCCCATTAAAGCATACGAACTGAAGCGTTTGCCTTACTCGTAGCAATTTTTGCAAAGAATCCAAAGCCTTGTAAATAATAAAACTTAATCACACATTGCGGCTGATACTTGCATTAAAATAATTCTTCATATTAAAATACTCGGAATAATTACAACTGACTAATACTAATCAGTTCAAATAAGTTTATGTGCTTTACACTGTAAAACTTTGCCTAAAATTAAAAGTCAGATTCACTGCATCAGAAATCCTATAAATTTTTATATAAATTTTGATGGGTGAATATTACGTAAATTGTTTCCTTAAACGCGTCTAATTTGTTCGATTCGTGAAGCGCAGGTTCTTGCTATTTCTCATTAAGCTTTACCTCTGGCGCAAAATTTTGATTTATGAATTTAGGAATCATGAGTGAATTGATCGCAAAATAGCAAACTTTTTTCAAAAAAAAATTGGAAATTTCTACAAAAGTAACTGTTAATTGATCACGCTTTCCACTTGTGTTTTTTCGTAGAATTTCATTCAACTAAATCTACCTATGCGACATATAAAAATGAGAAAGACGAAAATAATTTAAGCGTGTCCAAAATTTAAGTATTGAGAAAAGCACGATTTTTGTCTAAAAGTGCAGGTTTTAAGACTATTTTATGTGAAAATGCGTGTTTTATAATAGTGCCGGCATTCTTTTTCACCGGCGCCGTTGGTTTCAGTTTGCACAACTTTGGACGTAACGCCGCTGTTACTCATCCGCTCTTTCGTAACCACTTTGCCATTGTTTTCCTCTAACGAAGCGAAACGAACTGCAGACAGAACAATTCCAGAAAAATCTAGAGGATAATAACGAGCGAATGCACTGATTATTTTACACAGTTCTGCTGCGCAAAGGACTTTCGATGCTTTCTATAACATTTGCACATATTTTTACGAAAAGCTTAATCGTGTCACAAATGTGGCTATTTTCTGTCACAAATTTGGCATGTGGCGTTGTGTTAAAACCCTTAAAAGGGCATACTTTTAGGCTTGATTCTTTTAAATGAAAAACCGTATCTGAGCCGCTTATAGGGGTTAAATCCGAAATTATTATTTGAATTTGGTGGGCATTGTTGTAAATTTGTGACAGAAAAGTCACATTTGTGACATCCAAAAGCCGCGCGTCTTATTTTATATCCTTTAATTGAGGGAAACCCAATTGGGGGAGTTACAGTTGGGGAGTGTTGCTAAAAACGAACGATATCGTTTTTCTGACCGCACATTTCTTACCTAACTCTTCCGGAATATGGGGGTTTACTTTTTGCATTTTTTCGTAAGTGCCCATTTTTGGCCCTAAAATGGGACTTTTTGGTTTTCCCGCCAAATATTTCCCGAAAAACAGGTTTTAAACGTCGAAGCACCCCCTAATTGGAAAAAAAGCACCCCCCTCAAAAATGTTTTACGGACACTTTAGACCGACCCTCTGGTGAACCCCTGGTAAAATTAAAATTACCCAAGGGAGTCTCTTTACCCCTTTGGCATTCGTTGGCGTTCGTAAAAATTCAAGTAAAACCCCCAATTGGGTGTTCCCCCTTTAATATTCAATATCAATTCAATTTCATTTATTTGGCAATGTTCAACATTTTGCAAGAAATACTTTTCGAGAAATTTAGAAGAAAATTTAGTGAATACTAATTGTGCTATTTTCAGAATTCAACGGTTTGGAAGAATCACAAATGGAAAAAGTACCGTTTCGAAGTCGCAAAAAATACGTAAGTTTTGTTACGTTATATTATAATATCCCTTCTTTTAAGTATTTGGCTTATGTGGGTCGTTCAGGTTCATATCTCATGATCCAATGGGTATTTTTCCATGATCTTTTTTAAATGATCCTCATGCAATTCTTAGGTGCACAAAAATATGAAATGATGTTTTTGAATATTTGAATTCGCGCCAAAATGCATTTTTCGATTTTCAAGGCTTTTTAAAGGTGGAAAAATTCCAATTCTATTTTTATAAAATTTTTAAGGCTATGGCGGATATCTTTGCTTTTTACGTTTTTGAAAATGGACATTTTTTAAATTTTTTATGCCAAAAAGCCACTTTTTGGACAAAAAAGTGATTTTTCGTTCCAATGCACCTGAGACGCTGAAAATTGGTATACAGGGGTTTTCGAACATGCTGAATCCGAATCCGAAGTCAGATTTGAAATTCAAAATTTGAATTCGCGCCAAAATGCATTTTTCGATTTTCAAGGGTTTTTAAAGGTGAGCAAGCTCTGCTACTGTAAGCATGTGAACGTATGCATGAGAATGTAAGTATGATAATGTAAGCATGAAAAGCTCTGTTATTGCATGCTTCCTTCTGTAAGCATACTACGCGAATGTAAGACACGGGCGCGGCGTAGCCGCCCCAAATGTTTCAACCAACACGGTGCGGCGAAGCCGCATCGTTTTGGTTGAAACTAACCATGTTCATGGCGTGTAAGAGTTTTTAATGCATGTTATGCTTAAGCATAATTTTAATATGCTTTTAAGATGAATTATGTCATTCACAGGAGAGTACCATTTTTAAGCATGGTATCCTTTTAGTGTCCCTAAAAAGTAAGTTTAATGAAAATGTGCATTACTTATGGCTAAGAAAAATGCATAAGAACATGATGTTTAATATCATAATCTTTAAGCTAGCTGCGGCGGCGGAGCCGCCCCGCAGCTAGTAATATATAATAATTATAATATAAATATAATTTATACTAGAGGGTCCGGTCTGCCTACGCCAGACTATGTAGCCAGTACTCTCATCCGGGACCTAGGGCCTAAGGCCAAGCCTTTAGCCTGTGGCTAATTCTGTGGTCCCGTTCCAACCAGGGCTGGGAACTTTGATCGCGGGTCCGATCCGATCCTCGGTCACCCCCAATCCGATCCGATCCGGAGCCCAAAAAAACCGATATTTCCGATCCGATCCGATCCAAAATTTTTCACCAAATTTGGCTGTTTTTCAAAATTTTTCCCAAATCATCTAAGTTTGCTGTTTATGCCCAAAAATGGTAAAATTTGCAAGTTTTTGGTAAAATATGGCAAAATTAATGTTTTTTCATGAAATTGTACAATTTTTCTTTTTTTACTCAATTTTGCTAAATTAAGAAAAAATTTGGAAAGAACACTCTTTTCAAGCAAAATTTTTCGCGGCAGCGAAAAATTTTGTAATTTTCGGCGTTTGTAGCTCAAAAACAGTAGTTTTGGTTACTAAAAACGACAATTGCCGTTCAATAACAACGGGTAAATAAAGAAAAATCAGCGCCGCAGGCGAAAATTATTCTATTTTTGGCGATTTTCATATAAAAATTTGCACTATTGTTATAAATACTTGGAGGAGAATAGGTATCCAAATAGCGCCGCAGGCGAAAATTTTCTCATTTTGGAATGGTGGTTCATTAAAAAATTCTAAAATTTTTCCCGGCCGTGCCCTATCGGGCACGGCCGGCGGGAATATAAAATTTGAATCCGCCGAGTGCATTCTTAGGGGTGCTTGGATCGGATCGGAAAATGGCCAAAAAAACCGATCCGATCCGATCCGAACCCCAAAAACACCGATATTTCCGATCCGATCCGATCTCCCAGCCCTGGTTCCAACTTACACAATTAGCGGAGTCGGCTGGAACCTGGAACAGTCGATTCAATTCTGAACTACAATACGGGAATAGAACATTTAAGACACTTTCTTAGTACATTTTTGTCGATTGACTAGCAGCACAAAAATCAAAGTACAGTCGAACCTCGATTTACCGCACATGTCGGGAATGGCGATTTTGTGCGGATAATCGAAAGTGCGGTGTGTGGTAAATCGAGGGAATTTTGTATGGAAAAAATCCTTCCATTGCAAAGTTGTGCGGATAAACGACATATCCTCTATTTTTTGCCATTTTTTCAAAATCCTAAAAAAATTTGAATTCCCGCGCAAACAAATTTTGCATTTTTACTAAATATTGGGCGATTTTTGCAAAATTTTTGGTAAACCTGGGAAAAATTTTGTCAAAAACAGGTAAATTTTGTATAAAAATTTAAATTTGCGCCAAAAACAGAACCATTTTGCTTTGTGCGGATAAACCAAAGATTTTACTTGGTAATTTCACTTTGGTTCCGCAAAAATCTGTGCCGATAATCGAATTTATCCGCACAAAATGCGGATAATCGAGGGAATTTTGTATGGAAAAAATCCGTTCCAAGTGCGGTAAATCGTGTGTGCGGTAAATCGAGGTTCGACTGTATTTCTTGTTGATTGATGCTGTTCCCATCTGCGCAGTATACATTAGATAATTGATTAGCGTTAGACAAGCTGACAGTGCGGACATATAACCTGAATATACCTATAATTGAAGAGTGATTAAAATATCTTACAGGTTCTCGGCGACATTGATACCACTTTGCGCATATTGGATACAGAAAAACGACCCTATGTCTCTTTACATTTATTCAGTGAAATGTACAAGGAAATCAGCAGTCGCGACTTACAGGTAAATTAGTATTAGTATTCTTGTAATGGTTCAATTTAATAATTAATATAATGTTTAATAAATAAAAATAATGTGATGAGATGATAGAATCCATGATACAAAGTAAAAATATTATGTTAAAATGAAATGCTAACATTGCAATCGCTGCTTAAAATTAAAAATAATACAATATTGGTTTTTTTAAGTTGTTAAAATTAAATTCTCCATAAAAGTGCAAGTATCGTCTCAAATATATATATCGTCTCGCGGTATAAAATTCACATAAAACATTTCATAGAAAGATTGTGGAAGTAGTGAGATTTTTTAACCTGCTAATGTGCCATGTTTCAGGATGACTTAAGGCTCTCGGACTTGAATTTGATGAGCATAATGCAACACCTGGAACAAAACAATTGCGACAATGTCGCACTAATTCCAGGCGATGACTATGGCATAACGCAAACTAAATTTGTATTCAAACGATATCAGAACGCTGACGTGAATCCTAATACGCAATCCGATGTATGTGAGAGTTTAATTGGCTAAAAAGTTGGTAACCACACAATTTTCAGGATATAATCTCCTTTGATGATCCCACGGAGTCTCTACGGAGAGAGACGGTTAGAGAAAGCGATGATCTTGGCATGCCGGCAATTGATTTATCAGAATATGGTCTCGCGGAGTTGGCAATTGCAAGTTTTATTTCACACTTGTCATTTTCCTTAGCATTTTACTCTGCGCCGAACTGTCAAAAGTTTAATTGTTGTAAAAAATTCAAAGCAACTTTACTTTGTTTGACTTTTTTCCTGGAATACTGTTTCTATTTCACCGGCTAATATTTAGACTGGTAATCTATCTGGTGGCAGATTCATATTACGTTTCACAAGACAACATTTATGTTTGAGAAAAGAGTATTTGAACTTTACATAATCGGCCAAAACAATCAAAGATATCTATTTGCTTCGTTACTATCCGTTTTTTCAAGACAAGTCATGTAGAAACAAAATAATTGATTGTGTAACAAATTTAGAGACTTCTTTCACATAACTTATTTATACAAACCACATTTATTCTGAGACTGAAGTTTAGTCTTAAGCTTTAAGGAACAGCTCCGTAGATTGTTATCGAAGTTGACAATAACACTTATTTTCTTGATTATTAATGTTTGGATTTTTTAGCAAGAAATTCAACAAAATGATGAACGAATTTATTTTGAACAAAATGATAATTGTTCGCTATCGTCGAAAGACAGAGACGGCGAAATGCAATTTTTCCATCTCGCCAGCGGTCGTATCATCAACTACGAGAAAGCGTTCGAGCAAAGACGCAACATTGCCACCAAAACGTTTGTCGTCAACTTTTATGTCAATTGAATTATCATTGCCCAGTTTTAGGGTTAATAAACTAAAGACTATTTTCCGCCATTCTGTTTGGTCCAACATTGAAAACATGTGCGAAGTGGTCGAGTCACTCCGTCTGCTACATCGCCGCTATCCAAACGGATGCAATGCAATTCAACTTTGCGACTTTGAGGAGGTTTTTGGCTATTCGAAAAATTAGAGAAACGTTATATATTTCTTCACCTTTCTTAAAAATGCTAGCCGAATTAAGAGCCAAAAATATGCAAATTCTTCACAATACCCATAGCGAAACAGTTACCCACAAATTTGCTTTACTATATTTAATCTGTCTCACACATGCTATTTGTTCAAAATTTTTCACTTCGAATTCGTTTTAACAACTGATTTGCCTAGTGATATTCTGCTCGTTTACAACGAGCAGATATGCGTAGGAAAAATAAAGGAGCGTCTGTTCGGTTTATTAATCGGCATATTAATAAATAGTTATAATACTTTGCGAACTTTACAATATTTATGCTTTATTTAATGAAAGTATTGCAGGATTTGCGAAAGGGAACGTTTGACGACGAATTAGGCAAAGTTCGCAATATTCCTGCATTTTCATCTTTGCTGGACATTGGCAGTCAATCCTTCCAAATGCTCGTTTATGTCGATGGCAAATATCAAGTCTCAGCCGATGTCCTTGACGTCTCATTTATCAGACTACGGAAAAATTTCTGTTCTAACCTGTACCGGCTTTTGCATCGTCTGGGCGGTCGTGCGAGAATGTGCGAAATAGAAAACAGCTTTGTGAGTTTGTTGATTTTTGTTTTAAAAATTATTATGTAAGAATAATGAGCAGAATAAGCTTGCAATTCTCAAAACTTTATCCAAAAATAGAATGTGAATTGCCTTACCGAAATCATTCATTCTTCTTGTTCCGACGAATCGCGTAAAATAAATTGTTAATATTTATAGCAAAATTTAAGCATATTTTCGTCTATGAGTAATTAAAAAATGCTAGATAAAGTAACAACAAATTCCGAGCTCTTTAGGAGCACAGTTTGTGCTATGACATTAAAACTGGGACCGCTCGACAAAAAGAACAATTATTCTGTACTAGCTGAGGGGGGGCCGCGAAGCGGCCCCCCCTCAGCTAGGAAGCGGTTAGCGTGCATCCGCGGCGCTTCGCGCACCGCCATCAGCGGTCAGATTGGGTTGTTCGGGAGTATATGTTCTAAGTTCCCTCACATTCCAAGGGAGAAGGTCGGGCGCTCCGCGCCCGACAACAGGACTGTCTCGGCATCATCGGCGCCTCGCAAGTATGCCCTCAGTGGCTTTGTCAGGGGAGCCTCGCGGCCTTTCGGGGAATCCGAATTTTTAGTTTATTTTAGACTAAATATAGACATTTTTAGACTAAATTTATAGACAGTCTAAAAATGTCTATATTTAGTCTAAAATAAACTAAAAATTCGGATTCCTCGCAAAAAATTAGCCATATATGATGTATGATGGGCAATTATAGACAAATTTAGACAAATATAGAAAAATTTTGTCTAAATTTGTCTATAAAAAGTCTAAAAATAAGGTCAAATTCGGATTCTCCGTGGTCGAAAACCCCTGAATCTCAAAAATCTCGGCCAAATAACGCCGAAAAAAAAAGATATGAATTTCTGAATTTTGAAAACTCAAAAATCTAAAAATCTAAATTTTGTCCATAATTCTTCTAAAAATTGTCTTAAAATAATCTCAAATTCGGATTCCCCGCAAAAAATTACCCATATATGATGTATTTCATGTTTTTTTGCACAAAAATTGGTTCTCGTCTAAGTTTTAGTCTAAATTTGTCTATAAAATGTCTAAAAATAAGGTCAAATTCGGATTCCCCGTGTCCGAAAACCCCTATTTCACCAAAATCGCGGCCAAATTCCACGAAAAAAGGCGATTCCTGAGTTAATGGTTTTTTTACGGCAATTTGTCCCACCGTGCCCCAAAAAACCCCAGGGTGCAAAAAATCAGCATCGGCCAGGTCCAATTTCCTTCAAAAAATAATTTTGAAAAATTTCGTACCCCGGGGGTACCCCGATAATTTTTTAACCCCGGATTCGGATTCAGCACCCCAAAAAACCCCCGGGTGCAAAAAATTAGCTTTGGAAACACTCTGAAATCAAAAATGCAATTTAGCCGGTTAGAGAAAAGAGAAATAGTGTGTAAAACTGCCTCAGGGCATAACTTTCCGTAATCGGGTTTGACCGGGAATTTTTTTTTCGCCATTTGTCTCTCTCTCGACCTCTGGCTAACGTTTAACAGACTTAAACTTTAAGCTTAGGCTTAAATTGAATCTTAGATGTTCTAGAGCTTAACAGCGAGGGGAGGACGCCATGTAAGAATTTTTCGCCGAAACCTAGGATAATTTTAATCCTGGTCTTAAATCTGTTACAAGTTAGACATTGGCTGATGTGTTCGACCATAAAAATAATGGCTTTTTTGTCATTTTCCCTATAAAACAACAAAATATGAATCAATGTAAGTGCATTTCAGGCGAGCTTGACTCCTCGTGGGATAAAAATCGGTGTGGAAAATGTGATCGAACTGTGCAACCGCTACCCTTTGCTCTTCAATTTAACTTCTCAGGATCGTCTCAATTGTACGCAGTTAAGCTGTCTACTGTATTTCCTCCAATAGGGCCCCCTCCCAATAAAAGCCCACCCTCATCCAATAAGGGCTCCTCTAGAGAGACACATTGAAAAATAAGGCCCCGGGGCCCTTATTGGAGGAAATACGGTATATGATTCACAATACTCGTATTGTGTTCAGGTGAAGTCAAGAGTGCCGTGGTTGAACTGAACAAATCATTTCCCGACTGGCTTGTACGTCTTGACTCCGAATCTACGTTTGTGTTTTCGCATTCACAATGCTTAATGATAATTTCTCTTGTTTAGGGTTATGGAAGGATCAATATGCAGCTGCGCGAAGTGCCGCTCAACTCTCCTGAACGAAGCTGAACCATTCCAATAATGAAAACCTGCTCATTAATTGCGACAACATTGTTTTGTTATAAAGTTTCATATATTTTTACAAAATAAAAAAGAAAGGGAGAGAGCAAACTGTTGAAAGTTAAAAATATAGCGGCGAAGTCAAAATTTTTACTGAATGATTTTGCGTTTTTGTAATGTTGCTCATTTCTGTGTACACAAAATCTTTGTGTGTGTTGCTATGTTTATGTAGATTTTTATAATCTTAGATGCCGTTTGTGCTTGGCCCCTTTGATGCAGAAATCGTTTTGTATATGTTGCAGTTAATACTGACGCTAACTAGTTAATACTGACGCTAACTAGTTAATATTGACGCTAAGGAGTTATTATTGATAATTTTGGTTATTTTGTTTCATTTTTCGAACTTTTTGGGCATTTTTCACTATATTGACTCTAAATCTGATATTACTGTCTCTATATCAACTTTTTGTCCTGATTCCAATACATATTTAGGGATTTTTAAGCTTTCGCTTTTTGCATCAAAAAATTACGATTTTCATTACTATGGCTCCTTATAAGAGTTGTTCGGGAGCTTAAGCCAAAGATTAAGTCCTGGTTGAGGCTGCACAGCAAGCCCCAAGCCTAATGGCTTGTTTGGCGCCTTATAGGGGTTGTTTTAGACTGATTGCAGCAGGCCAGGGACCTGATTCTCTGCTGCAATCAGACTAAAACAACCCTTATAAGGCGCCAAACAAGGACTTAGGCTTGGGGCTTGCTGTACAGCCTCAACCAGGACGTAATCTTAGGCTAAGGTCCCGTACAACCCTTATAAGGCGCCATAGTAATGAAAACCGTAATTTTTTTATGAAAAAATCGAACGCCTAAAAAATCTGAAATACGTACTGGAATCAGGACAAAAAGTTGATATAGAGACAGTAATATCAGATTTAGAGTCAATATAGTGAAAAATGCCCAAAAAGTTCGAAAAATGAAACAAAATAACCAAAATTATCAATAATAACTCCTTAGCGTCAATATTAACTAGTTAGCGTCAGTATTAACTGAGCGTCAGTATTAACTGCAACATATATTTGTCTGGTTTCGTCATTGATTTGTCTAGCTACCTAAATTGGTATGACCCTTTACCTCTCCTGTTTTTGTCTATAAATTGCAGAAAGATGCTAAAGGGCGAATATGTGGAACTTTCAGGAGGTTATGAAGATTATCGTTGTGTAATAAAACTCGGTCAGTTTACATTTCGCATCAAAGTAGTTTATTTTCCGTATTATATGCATAAAAATGTAAGAGACATAAATTCACATAAAATATTCTTTGAGACTTTCTTCGATGATATTGTGGTCGAGATCGCGCGTGTCCGCTTCATTTTCATCGAGGATCTCAAATTTGAATTCGAGGCTGTTCGCCTTCCGTTCCGCTATCAAAATCTCGTCGTCTGCCAAATTACTCGCAAGAATTCGAATGTGCTTTAGAAAGGCTTGAAGAAAGGTGAAGCAGATGTCCGGAGTCCAGTTGCCATACCTCTGCAATGAATCGGTTTTGACGTGTTCGATTTTGCTGACAATGCCTATCTGGTCTCGGAGTCCGACGACCAATGTTTTGACGCTCGAAAGATGAGTTTGAATCCACCATTCCAGTGCTTTCTTATCAAAATCCTGACCATAGCCCAGACTGTCATATTGCGTTTTTGCTTCGAGGTATTCACTTCCATCTAAATTTTTTCCAGTAAGAATAATAATTTAATGATAAGCAGACTCAATGCTGCGAATTGCGTATTTTTTGTGACTTTCCTTCACAGAGCCAACGAAATTGCAGTGGTAATTAGAGAAAGACGAAAGATGCTTTTACATTTCATTTTCAAATTTTCTTTTTCGATCCGCAGGGAAGTACTTCGCAGGGAACGTACTTTGAATTTAAACTAATGCAAAAACTGCATCGCTCTGTGATCCTCAGCGATAACGTCATAATTCGCGATATGTGGCTACAATGACGCTGTATGTTTAGAGTGGTATACAACATTCTTGGACTCTATCATGAAACGAACATAGAAAAGTGTAAACCGTAATCCTGTAATCGCTTCCAAAATCATATCTCAACCAAACTTTTGGTTCACGAGATATACACAAAATTTGTGCTATATCCTCCTTTATAATTTTGCATTTTTATTTAACATGAAAGTCCAGTGTTGTGAACATTTTTTACAGTCCTGGGATTTTTAGGCTTTAGTCCTTGAATTTCCCCAATTAGGCAATTTACCTGGTGTAAGGATGTCAATCTCTCCGTTATAAACGACCTTGATTTCGCCAATCTGAGCACGGAATACTGCACAAAACTCCACATTGCTGTTGATTGAGCATTGATTTTCGATGTAAAAAAATTCGGCCTGAAAAGGACAAATTGAGATTTCATACAGAATTTTGCAAGTTTTCAATAAAAACTGACTTTGGGCTTTGAATTTATTCGGTTTGAAATGAACTGCTCGAATTTGTGTCCTCCGTATTCTCTCAGTTTGCCGCTGTGCTTGGATTGATATCCTTTGGACTTGTTGAAAGAAGGAGACTCTGTGTCAACGTTGTTCATGAAAACGACATTCTGGTACTTTCGGCATAAAAATTTTGAGCCATCTCGTTCATATTTGTAAGGTGAGACGGCAATACGGCGTAAGACTCCACGAGTAGTCACGAAATCTGAGTTGATCACCTGAATACATTCACTGTTATTGCGTTACATTCACACTATATCGACGATTATGGCTAAAGTTGGTACTCGGTCAATCCTAGGATAGGCCGGTTTCTTGATTCTGATTTCTATGAATAAGAACAAGCACAAGCACTCCACTGTTTGAATTGGCTAACAAGGAACACTCACCTGGTGAAACGCTCACCTGGGGAAACGTGATGGATAGGAATTTAAATCACCTTGTGGGCATTCAAACGGTACCAATCTTTTTGGCCCATGCACCTTGAAAAAAAAGTTAGCCTGATACGGAAAATTGGATTTTTACAAGGAAAATGCGAGAAAATCCGACTTCAGAGGCCGTTTTCGGGCGTTTTTGTCTATGAAAGTGGCAAAAATAACGTCATATTCCTGTTCCCCGTAATTTTTTGGGTAAGATAGGCCCTTTTTCAGAATTTTTTGAGAAAAAATTTTTTTCACGTTTTTTTTTTTGCTACCAGGGGTCTGTGTCACTAAAGTGAAAAGTGCAAAGTGAAAATGCAAAGTGAAAAGTGCAAAGTCCCAGTGTCACTAAAGTGCAAAGGAAAAGTGCAAAGTGAAAAGCCTTCACTTTGCACTTTTCACTTTTCATGCAAACTTTGCATATTTCACGTTAGTGACACAGGTCCCAGGTGAATAAACGTGAAAAAAATTTTCTCAAAAAATTCTGAAAAGGGCCTATCTTACCCAAAAAATTACGCGGAACACCAATATGACGTTATTTTTGGCACTTTCATAGACAAAAACGCCCGAAAACGGCCTCTGAAGTCGGATTTTCACGCATTTTCCCTTTAAAAATCCAATTTTCCGTATCAAGCTAACTTTTTTTTCAAGGTGCATGGGCCAAAAAGATTGGTACCATTAGTATGCCCACAAGGTGGGGTAAATTCCTATCCATCACGTTTCCCCAGGTGAGTGTTCCTTGTAAGTATGCTTGCTAACTGTACTTGCTAAGTATGCTTCTGCAAAAAATTTTTCCTACTTTAGCTATCTTTCCAAAAATGGTCATTTTTGGCCAAAAGCTGGCCATTGCTATAAACATGTGTTGCGCAATCGGTTTTTCGTCGTTTATTGCCGTTAGTTTATTAACAAGCAATTATACGTTTTAAACTAACGGTACCTTTACTAAATCCATGCCCATTCCCTTTTCCTTCGCCTCTTTAGAGATCCACGTTTGAACGTGTGCTAGTCTATCGACGCGCGGATTCTCCACCCATCTTGTGTATCCCTCTCGCAAATCCAGCTGCACATCCGAGACAGTATGGTCGTATTCTTTGAGTAAATATCGCGCACTGGCTCTCTTCTTTCGCAAATAGTTTCGTTCTGGGCCAACCGAGAATTCTCCTTTGATGAAAATATTGATTTCCGGTGCAGTGGCTGATTCATATAAGTCGGGACTGGCAGAAATTGAAGGCAACATCTAAAGTTAATGTGAGAAGTGTGCTGTACTACCATATAAAATAAGCATAAATTATAATTATAATAACTTGAAAACAAGTTCGGAATTAGTCGTCATACCATAGGAGCCCCAGTGGCTTCGCCGCATAGCGGCGCCCCTTGTTATCCAGGATTTCCGGACTTCTGGAAGCCATATCTCCGGATAGGAACACCAGTGTAGTCTGGAACCGGTACCAATCGTCTTGGCTCGCCGAGAGGAAGCGATTGACGTATCACGCCCAGATGCGAGGCGCGACTGGGAAGTTTCCTTTGTAAAAACCCCCCAAATACTGAAAAAATGGCATTTTCTCCATTTTCGTGGCGGGACCACCTCAATTGTGACATTGATACCCCCCCCCCAAATTATGGATTTCGGGTGGTACTCGAGAGTTTTGGGTCGGGACCCTCAAAAAGTGGAAGATTCTATTCAGAGCGGACAGACACCTATCATCTTAGAGGGATATTGTTACAAAAAAGTGTTGGTTTTAGATTTTAGAAACAAAAAGATAGAAAGACTGGTAGAAAAGTGAGAAAACAAAAGTGGACATGATATATCTAGCGAATCCTAGACAACATCACTAAGGCTAAGGCCACGCATGTGGAGATTTGCCGGGGGTTGCAGATGGGGTTGGCCATAATTTTTTATTTCCTCACTAAGAGTAGTTGATGACTTTTCAAAAATGTAGGGCTCGTTTCTGATTTCTAAATATCAAAGAATAAAATTTTTACCGTTTCCAATTTAATCCCCTAAAATATGCAATCCTCACTGAAAAACCCCGAAAAACTGGACATTTTTGTCAAAAATCATATTATAAAAAACAAAACAGAATTACATTCAGAATAAGTTTTGTAGAAATAATAGCCGGGGTCAAAAATTTATTCAAAACCAAAGAATGTGATTCGTCATAACATTCACATTTTCAGAGATAAAATATTTGACTTTCACATCCAGCACTGTCACTGGAATCAATGTTCGAGAAAGAAACATTTAATGGTACGTAAACATCTTTATATAGACGAACCTCGATAAGACGACACTCCTAGGTTCGTCAGTATGTTATAAATACAGCTATCGTATTACAGGTAGTGATTACAGGTAATACGGTACTACCTATCGGTGCGACGTTTAAAGACATTCAGCTCAATGGTAAATTTCACGACACATGAAAACATGAAATGGTGCGTATAAATTTGGAAAGTGACGGAACTTTCCAGAATTTTTCGCGAAAAACTTCCAGACTTTTCGATCACCGGTTCCACTCCCAAATTCAGGAGAGACCAACATTTTTCTAAAGACACACTTTTTGGACATTTAAAAAATTTCATGAAATCCTGGTTAATCTCATAAATTATAACGGATGGGACATTGAATTAAGAATATTTTCATATTTCTATTCAATACAGAAAGAAATTATTTCAAGCGTTTGCGATGTCAAAAAGTTAATAACAAACATTAATGCACCGCTAATGGATTGGAAATGATGAATCGAGCCAATTCTTTGGTTGAGTGCCAAAGAAGAGAATATTTCAGCAGAACGGGTTCTGAATTTTATTATTAGTTTGATGAAGATGTTGATTCATCGTTGCTTACACTCAATATAAAATCGATAAAATTGGATAGCACATATGAAATGAAATTGAACATAACTGAAATATAAAATAGCTCGGCTGATCAAAAGTTGTATCAGTTTAGAGACTACTGTATTTCGTCAAAAAAAAAGGCCCCTCTAAAATAAGCTCCCCTAGAGTGACTTGAAATATAAAAGCGATCCAAAATATGCCCCCTAGTCAAAAACCACCAAAAACGGGTTTTTGCCCAAAAACGGCTATTTCAACCCTTGCCAGCTAAGCGAGGGTCGAAAAAAGAAAGCCCCTACTCCAAAACAAGCCCTTCTCAAAAATAAGCCCCCCCTCTGGAGGGACATTGGAATGTAAAAGCTCCGGAGCTTGTTTTGGAGGAAATAAGGTACGGTAGTTTTTAAAAGTAACTTCTTCAGTGCCATGAATATGTGACGTGTTTCAGACGCATATATGACGTAAAAAGACCGTTTTTCACAAAAATGGCAGCTTAAGCTGAATCTGAATATGACCAAAAATAAATATAAATTTTTCCTGCGCAAATTTTTCCAAAAATTTTGATTTTGATGGCTTTGGGGGACAGATTCCGGTCCACGGCGTTTGATCCCCGTGACTTTAAACCTGGGTAACTTAGGTATATTATCACCATTTCGAGTTCTGTAAAAAGTATGTTGTAGCCTCCTGAGGGGTACAGTCGTCCCTCTCTAATCCGGCAGTTTTTCTTTCGTTTCACTAGGGTGTGCCGGATTAGAGAGGGTGCATTCTATTTCATAGGCGTGATTACGCTGTCTGCATCGCACTATTTCCTTTTGTCTGCCAAAAGAAGGCGAGGTAGACAAAATAATGCATTGTTCCCTCGCCTCTGAAACTAACAATAGACATTACCAACTAGCCAATTTAGCTAGTTGGTAATAGCGTGATTAGTTTCAGAGGCGAGTGTTGACGATCCACTTTTCTAGACACAAAGAAAACGAATGAATAACATAATGGCCAAAACTGGATAGAAGGGAACTTTCAGTTTGGGGTGAAAAGGCAGAAAATAGTGCGATGCAGACAGCGTAATCACGCCTATGAAATAGAATGCACCCTCTCTAATCCGGCACACCCTAGTGAAACGAAAGAAAAACTGCCGGATTAGAGAGGGACGACTGTATATAGTACCACAATAAAATTTTTCCAATATCGGGTAAATTTGCCCACGAAATTGCCTCGGGGATCAATCGGCCTACTCTCAAGGGGTCAAACGCCGTGGACCGGACAGATTCCCCCTAATCAGCTCCCCTCCAAATTTTTTTATGAGAAACCCGAAGAAGACCATGGCGGCATATATTGGACTGAAACGGAATTTGCAGGTTTGATGAAAGATGGATTTTCCCACAAAATTTTATTTTGGCAAAGCATTAGCTGTCAGTATTTTGTGAAACACAAGCGAAGAAAGTAGCACAATTTTTTAATTCAAATTGTTATCTATCTCAGGTTTGAGGTAATTTTTTTTTGCTAAAAGTTACTAATCTTAATTTTCTTTGTTCCAACAAATCGTAATATTCTGTGCTTTTGAAAATGGAGAATTAAAGAAAGTGTAGGAAACCATCTTGGAGCTCTTTTATTGCTTGTTCTATTCAAATGGTTTGTTTTGAAAGAAGATGTCCGTCCGTCTCAATGACTCCTGCTGCCAGCAGATCGAAATTTATTTCGGTTGGAATAAATTCGGCAGTATCGATTGCCTTTTCCTGTTTCTTTGAATTTGTGATGGAGTAGCGCATAAGAACTTTTCTGCTTAGAACCTAATGAAAGCACAAAGAAATTTGGTTCTATAACCCTGCCAGAATTTGTTCTTTTATATCTAGAATTTTACTGGTAATTTTATCTTCATAAATTTCCAGTTACTGTATTTTCAGAATTCTGTCTATTCTCAGTTCAGGTCTCTTTGGGAAGTAATAGGCCATCCCAGGAATTATTCCCCAATTAGTAAACCTCCGAATTCGACTATTTTCGAAATTAGTTAGTTCTGCCAAATTTATAGACTTTGCAAGTGAATCATCAAAACTTTTGAGTTGGTTGTCACAAATTTCATAATTAAAGATCTTGAGGAAATTAGATGACACATAAACTTATGTGTCATCTATTGTATTCCAATGAATTCCTTGATTTCACAGCCACAGGACATCAGTCGTTGGATTTGATTAATGCAATCGGACGTATACAATATTCGGCTATGCCCAAGAAATTCGATTCAGTAAAATATGGAAATTTTGGCTAGAAAACTAGTTAATGAGTAAACTTTACAAAAATTAGTAATCCAAACTGATAAAAAGTGGACTATGATTCGTCGCAATATCGATTGCGCAAAGAAATGATATTTTCTAGGATTATTCTCGATAGACGAAGTTGATAAGAAGGGCACTTACGTCTATCATTTTTATTATGCTTTCATTACGGTCTATCATAATACTATTCCTATCAATTCAATGTAAAATGAATTCGAAAATTTGCTTCTAATTCTATCCATCCACTCTAACCTATTTCGCAGGATGGAGGGTGCCCCCTTTTTCTGAGATCAGCATCTCTATTTTTGGCCCAAAAAGTGTCATTTTTTGGTTTTCAATGATGCCAGACCCGAATCTGACGTCAGTTTTTGAGATTAGGTCTTAGGAGATTCTGTAAAGACTTGTGCCAGTCTCGCGGCGAAAGCCGCGGGTTTTCCCTTCTCGTCATAATACTATTTACTATTCCTGGCATTCTGAACGACTTTCAGCTCAATTATTGCACTGTATTTTGATTGTCATTAATCGTCACTGATTATTTTCCATTGTTTCAATAATTTCGATGTTTTGCAGGATTTCGACACTTATCGGCTAAATGAGTGAAACTCCAGACGTCAATACCAATTCAAACAAAAATAATTTCCAGTAAGTTTAATCTGCGCAATTTACAGTTTTAGTTGGCTTGTTTCCTACTTTAAAAATTTAGAAATGCCGTAAATTGGAACGCTGGCAAATGCAACCATGACATTCAAAATGACGGCGATTGGAATGCGGAAAGCAAGAATAACGGGCTCGTCTCCGATGCTTCACAAAACATCATTGGTATTGATCAGTCGCTACGATACTCGAAGGTGAGTTACGTTCTTTTTATCTTGACGTAGTAGAATATTTTTTATATGAAGCAGAATTTTTTTGTTTTATGGATTTTAGTTCTAACTTCTGAATTTTAACTTATAAAAAGAGCGAGTTAGGTTTCTATTTTTGTTTAATTTAGTAAACAAAAAGGAAGTATTTCTTCCAAATAGAAATAGAGGTACTTGTTTAGTTCCCCCCCATCCGATGGGGGGGGGAACTAAACAATTTATAAGGCGATTTTGTTTAGTTCCCCCCCCATCCTACACATTCACTTAAAAATTTGAAAACAATGACGTTCTTTATTTACAACTTTTAAATGAAGAATGTCATTGTTTTGATGTAGACAGTGAAATTTAATTTTGTCAAAAAAATCAATAGGGGGGACCCTATGGATTGAAAAATAATTTTTCTGAAAATTTTGTCAAAAAAATCAATAGGGGGCACCCTATGGATTTTTCGGCGATAAATGAATTTCAATTGAATGTGTTTTAAATAAACAATGTCTGTTTGATGTAGACAGTGAAATTTTCAAGTGAATGTGTAGGATGGGGGGGGGGACTAAACAAAATCGCCTTATAAACTGTTTAGTCCCCCCCATCGGATGGGGGGGGGGAACTAAACAAGTACCGAAATAGATATAGACAGATAGTACAAAAGTTGTGTTACAAAAATTACGCATTGAGAAATATTTTATTTATATTTTTGCAGTTTAGGTCGAGATGCTCACGATTGGAAAAACAGTTCCAGACTCTCTCTTTCCGGTATTCACTATCAAAGAAAAGGAGGTACATTTTTTCCGTTACACAATATTGGCTGGTTTCTGCCTGGAAACAAGAAGGCGAAAAATTTTTGAATCTCCCCAATAACCTCTTTTGGACGCGCCGGTACTCTCGAATTTTTGTGAATCTTAAATTTATCCTTATGAAACCGCGGAACCAAAATTTTTCTAGAACCCAGTATCGTAAGAAGTGAAACCGCGACATCACTGATATTGTATGCTGATAATAAACAAGATAAGGATTGTGAATAATAATCCAACTTTTTAGGCTGCATGGCAGACGGGCGACTACTGCATGGCTAAGTATTCGGAAGATGGCCTCTACTATTTCGGACAGATTCTAAGCATTTCTGCCGATGGAACTTGTTGCGAAGTACTGTACACAGACTATAAAGTGAAAGAAACTGTCAAGTTAACAGACCTTCTGACGTAAGATTTTCGATAATGCTCTTTCTTTAAATGATCAGATGTTAACGGAATTTCGTTGGGACGAAATATTATTCATTTTACATAACATTTTAAAATATTCGATATAAATAACATCAAATATTTATTTTTTAAGGGGATAATTGCGCTCAGTTTAGGGACTATGGAATCAAGAAAAAGGATATGACACGCGTCGTACAGTCACCCCAGAAACGTGGCGTGGTAAAGAACGAAAATGCCCATTCAAATGCCTTCACAAGGTACGTTTTTGCTTTTGTTATTTATACTAGAAAGAACGTGAGTGAAATTTAAAGTTACTTTTCTGTAGTTTTGAGTATTACTCTATTTTGTCAAAATTTTCAGTGTCACGAAAGTCAACGAAGTGAACAACGTCAATAATCACTTCTCAAACTTGACGATCGAATCGGAGCTTTCCAAGTTTGTCTTTTCAAAATTTTTATATATAAAGACAAATAAGGAAACAAATCAGGGTGCCATTTTATCAATTTTCGCTGGTACTTTCAGTTTTTTGGAGTTAAAACTAACAAAACGCTAGCAATCAAAATGCTCCCAATTTGCTTTTTAGCACATAATGACAATGTTGTCCTTAAAATTAGCTCATATTGAACTAAGCTTCAGGCCAATAGTTTAGGTTTGGACTTGGGCACTTTTTAAGCAAGTTTAAGCGTAATTAGGCTTTCGTAAAGCCTTGGCTACAATTTGAGCAGTTGCACCGTTCTTAAATTTCCGAAAATTCAAATTGGGGCGCTTGGTTACTGCCCAGTTGGGGAGGGGAACGTTTACCCCCAATTGGTTCTCCCCCAACTGGAGTGATGTCGGGCATCTTGACCGGAGTGGCACTTTGAACTAGGATCAGCAAGTTCTGGTATTCTGGCAATTTTTTTATTAGATGTTCCATTGAAAATGCCCATGTTTCCAGTTTTGGAGATGGCATCTATGAACCAAATCGTTTGCATTTCAATTTTTCGCGAACGGAAAAATTTGCTCAAATGCGAAATATTATTAAAACTTGTGCACTGTTGTTAAAATGCCTCGTTACACATTTTTCATTTCTAAGAAAATTATTTAATAATAAAATACTTATTCCAACCTCAATCAATTTTGATGGGAATGGCATTTTGAACGGGGATCAGCGAATCCTCAATCTATAGTTGATCCTGCTTTATTGTCATAATTTCAGTGGAATGCAGGATAAAGATTCGGAATACGTCGAAATCAATCGTCAATTGGTGGAAAATTATAGCAAGCAATCGAATCCCAAAATGACTAAAGCAGAAGAGGCAAACGAATCCCGTCCAGAGCAACAAACACACGAGAAGGATTCTATGAGCAAAACGGCGCAAAATAAAATAATTTATTCTAATGTAAGCTAAAGTTCGCTTCTAGAACTTAGACTTGTTTTCAAGCATTCCAATATATTTACTGTATCAATTTATGTATATTTAGGAAGAGATACTCAACGTCAATTCAATGCTACCGAAAACGCAATTACCCGTATTTTGCGATGACGAGAAAGTGAGTTTAAGTTGAACTTTTCTGGAGTCCCAACCCTGAATAGTATACTAGACCAAATTTTTGAAACAATTTGGAAAAACAATTTATAATTCAATGGCAGTCAATATAAAATTTCGCGAAATTTTTAATTTATTTTCACCTTTAGGATGCCGGTTGTGCGAATATTTCGGCCGAAATCAATGCCGAAGAAGGCGGAAATCGAGAAAATAACGGACAAGAATCGAGTATGGGCGATCGTCTGAAGTGGTACTTGGATGGCTATCGTGCGGGACTCCAGACGGGCCTTCAAGTGCGAAGCGAACAGAACGAAAATTTCAATGTTGAAATCTCTGGCCAATTGAAAATTAGTGTTCAGTCACTTTAAAAATTATTGTTGTTGATCTCTGTTGTTTTGATTTACGAATAAAGGTTTTCGTCTCGATATCATTTTTGCTTTCAAGCGAAAATGATTGTGTGTGTTTGCTCAGCAAACACTAAATATTAGCAACTAGCTCACTCAAGAATCACCATGAAAGGATTTGTTGGACCTATATATCGATTTGGTTCCGTATTGGAAGGATAAAAAATCTATGCATTTGCCCGTTTTTTGATATATGTATGAGTTTTAAATCGGGATGTATAATTCAGATTTCCTCTACGTTCCTAACAAATTTCTAACGGATTTCTTCAAAACTGCTTAACCCTTCATTGCCGAGTGTATCCGTTCGGATACGATTTCGAGTTGCTAAAGACTTCACAAAAAGAAAGAAACGAATGAGTGTTCATTATTCATACAAAGAGTGTGTCTGTAAATAGATCACATAGAAAAGAGAAATAAACAATGTCAGCCATCATAATTTTGATAAAGATAGCTCACCAAAAGGAAAGCTAATGGTAGTGCAGACATTCTGCCTTTTGTCTATGGCTCCGGCAATGAAGGGTTAAATTGTAAATTCGGCACAATTGATTTCTGTTAATTTTGTGACCGTTGCAAAGTCCAATGTATTTGTGTTTTCACTGTTTTTAATTATCTGCTTTGGCCTGAACACTAACACCGATACTTCCTGGCGCGGCAATCATTTTTTGCATGAGCCGAGTGCATTGCACTCTTGACTGTGTTGGGCTTAACAGTTCATAAAAATGCAGTTGCCCTTTTATCAGTCAAACGCAGTCTGATAACGGTATTGTTGCGCTTTCTTTTGTTAATGAGGACAAAGAAAATGTGCCGAGACAAAGGCGCTTTGGTTTCAATAATTCTGTTTTCAGCGATCGTATAGAATTTGTTTTTTAATTGACGTACTAACGATAGCCACAGATTCTCTAATAAAATTCGTCCAAATGATCGCCTCATTATTGCATAAACCCGTTCAAAGCATTAGAAATTCCTTTCCTCTTGAGGAATATAAAAATTCTTCTAGCGGCAAATAATTTTTTGCCTCTGTAAGTTAAAATATTTATCTGCAGCTAGTCCCCCGTATAGTAAATTCTCTCCAAATGACACATAGTGCAAAATTTTAAATTTTAAGATTTCATAAAAATGGAAAATTGCAAATTTGCTGGCATAAAAAGGAATACGATGCAACAAAGTATAAAACGAAAACGAATGTTTGAAATTGAAAACAATCTGGATACAATTCCCACTTCTAGCGATGTAAATCTTCTTTAGGAATAACTTATTTTGCAGGAAATGAACAAACGAAAAGCATTTCCGATGACGATTTCGTTGGCGAAAATGGCGAAAAGGAAAGAAAATGGAAACACCGCCGGAACTGCTTCGTTTCTTTCAATGGTTTGTTTCATGTAATCTAAACAATTATTTCTGCGTCATGTACATATATGAATACAGCCAACCAATCCCAACGTGACGCCGGTCTTGAGCTGGTACTTGTATTTGTATAATTTAGTTGCGATACGCAGACTCCAACGACTGGTGCTTGCTATGTGCCGGCCTAGCGGCAAGTGTTTTCGTTGGACTGGTACCTCCCCTCACTTCGCTTATTTATCGCAACATCAACGATGTTCTCATGAGAGGACAGGCTCAATATTCAAATGGAACATTGGACATTGAGAAATTTTCGACCAAAATTACCGTACACGTGTGGCAATATTTCTTGCTCGGAACCAACTCATTCATTTTCGCCAATATAATGGTTAAGTGCTTTCGCATACTTCCATAAACCTATAAATTTTTAACTTTTTGGCAGTTTCGATTGTAAAAATGACCGATAATTTTGTGAACAATTTCTTGAACGGCACCGTGTGACATGATCTTTATTGTGACTTTACAGATGGCCAGCTTCTCCGCTCTTTGCGAACGCCAAGTTCACAAAATCAGAATGAAATTATTCGAAGCGATTCTAAATCAAGATATCGAATGGTTCGAGAGCAACGGATTCGGATCGCTCACTGAAATAATGTCTTCGTAAGTTGCATTTAAGGAATGTTTCGCAAATTTAAATAATTACAGTCGAGTCCCGGAATAATGCGGATCAAGCGGCGGGACAAAAACCGCGTTGTTCCGAGACGCGTTATTTTGAGACTCGACTGTACTTAAAATTCAACCAAATAGTTATTTAATCGTGTTTAAGTCAGCTCCAAGTATAATGTATTTGATGTTTATGTGAAGTTTTCTTGGAAATGAAATAGTATAGTGATACTTTACAGTTTTACTTTCACACCAGAGGTGTCCTTTTAGAGGAGGACGTTATATTATAAGGGTAAAATACTTGAGTTTTCATAGCATAATTTAAAGTATCTAACACCTTTCTTACTCGTATTTTATAATTTACTCAAAATACGTATGAATAATATAATGTCTCGTGATCCAGAAGTTTTTGTATTTGTAACATTATCCTACTAAATACTAAATTTTAGTGGCATTGAAAAAATAAAACAAGGAGCCAGTGATAAAGTTGCGATCGCTCTGCAAGCGATGTCAACAATGGTGGCCACTGTGGTAATTGCTTTGACGATGAGGTTGTTAAATTATTTTTTATAGACAGTTACTAATTTTAGAATGACTAATAAAAGTTTCGTAGCAAAATAAATTCATAATATTTGGACAATGTTTAACTTGGAATGTTTCAGTTGGAAGATGACTTTGGTTATGTTGATAACGGCGCCTTTCATTGTTTTATCTTTCTTTGGCTCATGTACGAATTTGCTCATTATGTCAAACATCGCATTATACAACAGTTACATTTTAGTTCGTGCAATGTCTGCCTCAATGCGAACCCAAGCAGGTGCATACTCATCGGCAGGTGCGGTTGCTGAAGAAGTCATCGGCGGAATTCGGACAGTTGCCTCCTTTAATGCACAATTCTTGGAAATAGAACGGTATCAGTTATATGCAGCGTTCGGAATGATTAATTCGAGGATATTTTCCTCTAGTTTTATGAGTGATAGGTTTTCCTGAAAATTTGGATATTGCAAGCATTGTTGAGCAGCTTTTTTACGGATTGTCCAGGAGAAAATGTCACTCACTTTTTGGCTTACCAAAATGTGGTATAAACTTGGTCAGATAACTAAACAACCAAGCTGTCCAATCACTATTTATCTGAGAAGTTATGTAAAAACAGAATATTAATATAGATTGAAGATTTTCGAAACGTAAAATTCGTAAATAAAATGAGTTTTTCGCATAATTGGATAATAATCGAATAATTTTTTGTCAGCTACGAGAAACTGCTCCGGATTGGCCAGAAAATGGGCATAAAGAAAGCAATGGTGATCTCTCTCTTTCAAGGACTCAATTTAATGACTGTTTTCGTCTCCGCTGGGATTATGTTTTGGTAAGTTTTTATATCACTTCCTGTTGACGAATCTCCTCTGCAAAATTTTTTTTCTGTTGATATTGAAATTAATTATAAATTTAGTACCGCTTTTTCTGAAAGCAATCATTTAAGTACTCTTCTAAAACTTTGCTGTCGACTGCAGAAAAATATAGGAAATCATCCAGTAGTTCAACAGTACCTTCACTCCTTATCTCCTTTCACTTCTTACGGAATGTAACTTCTTACGTAAGATTATGTTTCAGGTACGGCACAATACTGGTTCTCGATGGCCAGATATCTCCCGGCACAGTGCTCGCTGTGTTTATGGCAACGCTCCTAGGGGTACAGTTCAGTCTTACAGAGACAGACGGCAGACAGTCGAACTTATTTTACGCGTCTAATGTTTAGTCAGTTCGCGTGGGTCTCGCCTTTCCACAAATAAATGTCATCATTGCTGCTAAATTGGCCGCTGGGGAGATTTTCAAGATAATTGATCAGGTAAGTCTAATTTCATAAGGCTGTATTTTGAACTGTCAAATTTTTGTTGTAAAACTTGTATGTCCCAGGAGCAGTGGCGCATCCAGGATTTTTTTTTTGGGGGGGGGGGCGGGCACGTTTTCAAGCAAATCGCCATTTAGGGGTGGGGGGGGGGGGGGGCACTGAATTTTTGGGACCCCGATTTTTGGGTTTTTGGGGGCACCGGACCGATTTTTGCCCAAATTTGCACTGATTTACACTCACTTTTCAAAATTTTCCCATTTGGAGGGGGCACGTGCCCCCTTGGCTCCCCTGGGTGCGCTAGTGCCCAGAAGACATGGCTTTAAAGAAAGTAAATAATATCTTAGTGCCTTTTAGGGGCCTACGTTGACCACAATTTTAGTCCAATGTTTTATCTAAATTTGCCAATAATTTTGCGACGCACAAAACGTTTTTCGCCCCGAGGGACAAGTACGCATTTGTCACCTAAATCCCCGTACTTATCCAGCATAATCTCTAGACAAATCCTTACTATATCATATCTTTTGAACCAATATGAAGAAGTATAATAAAATAAGATATCTTTCAGAAGCCGGTATTAAATTCATCCGATCCATCAAGAATGAAACCTGATACCGTAAATGGTCGGCTGAAGTTCTCCAACGTGCATTTTAGTTATCCGTCTCGTCCGTCTGTGAAAGTATTAAACGGAGTTTCTTTCACGGTTATTTGGATTTTTATCTATATCCAGTGTTATCCTTATCAATATAGGTTGAAGCAGGACAAAAGGTCGCTTTGGTTGGTCCAAGTGGGTGCGGAAAATCAACGATTATATCATTATTGATGAGATATTACAAGTTCAACCAAGGATCGGTAAGTTCGACCTTTTGACTGTTTTCAAATTTTGTACTTGATGAAAGAAACTACATTATCACGGGAAGTTTCGCATATATTTTTGCATAGGAAAGTACCAAAATTAATAAAAAAGTCGTTTTTTCTAGAGGCATTTTGCAAAATTTTTTACGAAAAAGACACACGCAAGCTTTAGGTTATTTGCACTCTTTTGTCTAAAGAAAAAGTGAATTTTTTAACCGTCCGATAATCAAATATTTCCAATTCTTTAGTTGACTCTCGATGGCATATGCATATCCGACTTGAACACTGAATGGATACGGAACACGGTAGGAATTGTATCGCAAGAGTCGGTCCTTTTCGCAACAACTGTGGCCGAAAATATAAGAATGGGCAAAGAAGATGCAACTATAGAGGAAATGATTGATGCTTGTAAAGTTGCCAATGCGCACGAGTTCATTTTGAAGCTTCCGGAAGTATGGCAATTGTTTATATAAAATCCTGCCTTTATATAAGCTATCGTTTAGGGCTACAATACTTTTGTCGGCAAAGGTGGCATTCAGCTATCAGGTGGCCAAAAACAACGACTGGTAAGACTGGTTTTTAGATAATTTTGGAGCTATCGAAGTATATCCCCAATTCTCAAAAAAGGATTCCTGAAGTGTATCTAAGTAGTTTGGATATTTTATTGATAACTTTATTTTCATGCGAACTTTTTAATCCTTTGCGTCAAAATTATTTTCCGAATTTTCGTCCAGGCTTTTTCGAATAAACTGAATCTGGTTATGGAATAAAATTTTTATTCCACTACGAAAATATTTCCTTGCTTTTAGTCAGAAGAACTAAAATGGGCCAATATAACTCTAGCTCGCTAAAAACAACGATCAGTAAATAACGTCAGCTCTATTTGTTTAATTAGATAAGCCGGATACGTAAGATATACATCAATGACTGATTTCTGTTTATCGAACACAATTTAGGCAATCGCGCGAGCAATAATCCGACATCCTAAAATTCTTTTGCTGGATGAAGCTACTTCAGCCCTGGATACAGTTTCCGACTCACTTGTACAGAAAGCTTTGGACGTGACCAGCTCAGGCCGAACTATGATAACAGTGGCTCATAGACTCTCGACTATTCGTAACTCGAACAAAATTATTGTTTTGGACAAAGGGAAAGTCGTGGAATGTGGAACTCACGATGAGCTAATGGACCACACAGATGGAATGTATAGGAACTTGGTGATGGCACAAGAGATCGCTTCGGAGCCAAAGAGCAATGATCATTTGGAACTTGACGGTAAATTTCAACTGCGTTCGAAAACCAGATGCAAACTATCACTAAAGTAGTGTTTAAAATTGTGCCATTTATGAAATACGGTATCAAACGTATCATCAAGTTTTATAAGCAGTTATTGTTTTTGCCAATTTTATACCGCAGGTAATTTAATATAGTTTCATGATCGTTCTTGTATATGATCGCGGATTCATTTCTAGTAGTTTCAGCTGGTATGGCGCGAGAAAGCTTTCGAACTCGACGATCATCCACTTCCATTAAACATACGAAAGATTCTGATAAGTAAGTTGCTCGAAATTGCTCCTGCAAATATCTTTATAGACATATGGCATTTTTCATATAAATTTGGGTTCATTGAGAAAATCCCTTACCGGGGGTAACCGTTTTTGTATCGAAACCGTGAACATGTGGCGACTGTAATCGATTTACTACCTTTTTCTTATCTCTAAGCTACTTTTTCGGGATTTATATATTGTGCCAAGGAAGCCTCAAAACTCAGAGTGGGCGTTAATCTATATTTCGACGCCAATTAGTCCACCTGTTAATCGAAACTCGGTAATTTGAATTTAGAGCAATGGAAAAGTTTGAAGAAAAGAGCACGAGATCCGCTTCAATCATGGATATTCTCAGTTTCTCACGACCTGAATTGAGCATTATAACTGCTGGTTGTCTGCTAGCAATAATCCGAGGCGCGTCTTGGCCGTTATTCTCGATTATTTTGGGCAGAATTTTTACGGCTTTTTCCGTTACAATTGGCCAAACAGGAGATGTTGCCACCGGTCAAGCCATCACCAGCTCGATTGCCTTTGCCGTTCTTGGCCTGGTACTTTCACCATACCGCTAAGTTACATCGATACGAATATTTGTTCCAGATCTGCGGGTCGGCCACCTTTAGTTCCGGCGCACTAATGGGCATGGCGGGCGAGAAAATGACCATGAGGTTGAGATTGGCCGTTTTTAAGGTGATTATTGTTACAATATATCTTTATAGAATTTTGTGGATGTTTCGGTTTCTCAACCGAACCATTTTTAGAACATTTTGCGCCAGGACGGCTCATATTTTGACGCTGGCAATAATTCTACCGGAAAGCTGACTTCTAGGCTGGCGACAGATGCGTCGAATGTGCAAGCGGTGATTACTTCTTTATTTTCAGATCGTGCCCCACAAGATTAATTAATTACTGTTATTATCCTCAATTTAGGATATAAGTTTGAATTTGCGCCAAGAATTCAGCTGCGCCATTGGCTGTAGCCAATGAGAGCTCCTTAAATGACTGCGGAATATGGCGCAAATTCAAACATTATATCCTAAGTTGAGAGTAATAATAGTATATCCCTGTAAAAATATCCTCAGAATCGGACTTTTCTCTGTCATTTTAAAGAAAGATGTAGTCTCTTCCATGGATTGGATAACATTACAAATACAACCTCAGACGTTAAATGTCTTCCAACCTGCTTAAGATGTATAAATCGAGATATTCACGTCCCAATTTCCAGGCAATCGATCAGCGACTGGCAGACGTATTACAGTCTATTGTTTCTCTGATTGCCGGCTGCGCAGTCGCATTTTTTTATGGATGGAATGTGGCCATTATTGGAATAGCCGCTGCGCTGGTTATGGGCATATTTCAAACAATGATCTCAAAACATTTGAAGCGTCGAACAATGCAGGACATGATCTTGGCCGAGGAAGCAACGCAGGTAATTTCGATCAGTTTTGTCAGAAGTTTATAATGAAAGTATTTACAATTTTAGATAGCGGCCGAGTCAATAGGTAAAGATTAGGGATCGGCGAATCCGGATCCGAATCTTTCCGAATCCGAATCCGGATCCATTTTGGATCCGGATTCGGATTCGTTACGGATGGCGAGATTCGGATTCGATTCGGATGGCAGGATCCGGGTTCGGATCCGGATTCGGTAAATATGAGGTCGAATCCGGATCTGACGGATTCGGATTCGGTCTTTTTCTCCGTCAAAAAACAAAAGGGTCTCCTCTATTGATTTTAAAATTTTTCTCCGGCCGCCGCCATTGGCGGCGGCGGGAGAAAATTTTTGGTCGATTTTTTGCAAGAACTTTTGCCAAAAAAAGTGTCTCTTTTTTGCACTGTCCCATAGTGGGATCTGTAAAATTCAAACTTAAAATTGCTAAAGTAATGCGATTGCCTTATGACTTCATTTAACATTTAGCTTTGAATTTAACTTAATCTCCTAAAGGCTGAACGATATTTGCTAATCTTAACAAATGCTAACAAATGTGCAGTTTTGTCTGACGATATAATCCAATGTGGGCAGTAGTTCAATTTTGGTTTCTTTTCGATCAATTTGAGCCAATTTTTTGCAAAAAATGCCACATTTTGGCAAAAAAATGTATCATTTTTTGACCAGAAATTTGCATAAAAAGCCAAAAATACATAAATAATTGACAATTAATTGCGATATATACTGCCTATCGATAAATACGAGGTCTGATTTGAAGCTATTTGAAATTTCGAATTCAAGTTTAAACATAAAGGAATTGCCGCCGAATTGGCATTGTGTTCTATAAAATCGAAAAGGGTTTGGTTACTTTGGAAGTCGGGTAATTAAACCGAAGACGTTGGCTGACGACAGCGCTTTGTGTTGGTTGTGGGTCGATTTGGTGCTATTGTGCGGCGCACAGAAAAGACTGCAGGGACAGGCAGAGCGCAGAGAAGTTGGTTATTTCCCACTGCCTTTCCTTTTCTCTCTTCAGAGCAAAGGCGTTAGATTTTGAATGTAATGTTGGCGTTTTGAAAAAATGGCGCGAAAGCTAGCAATGGTAAAATCAGACCTGGTATCTATCGATAGGCAGTATAATAATTGTTCAAATTTGGCGGAAAAAATTTGGCGCTAATTTTGAAAAGATCTGGATTCGGATTCGATCCGGATTCGGTACTCGAGGACGAATCCGGATCCGAATCCGGATTCGTCGACCATAAATAGAACTTTACCGAATCCGAATCCGAAATCAGCCGGATCCGGATTCGTTGCTTTTTTCCGATCCCTAGTAAAGATTCGTTTTATGGTTTGTACGTCCATGACAAAGGATACGATCAGGAATGATTACAAACGTCAGGATTTAATTCTTGCTTGTAACAAAATCGAGCATGGACTTAGTTAAATTTCTCTCACCCTACAAAAGTACAAAACAGAAAATTTTTTCCGATAGTGTAATTTGCAGTAGAGTAGCGAGTTTCAAAGGAATTTGCGATGTGTTGATTATTTATCCCATAACCCTTTTGAGAAATGTTTGTCAATGTATTCCAATTTTAGGATATGTAAGAACCATCCAATCGATGAATCTCCAGAAATCGCTGTATAACGCATTTTGTGCTAGTTGTCAAGTTCCACATCGATTGTCAATTACCCGAGGTTGTTTTCCAGAATTTTATTCCTTATATTACTTATCAATTTGTGAGTCTTGAATTACTTTTTCGTATTATTAGGCAAGTTCAAACTGAACAAAACATATGTCCTGGAATCGTCAAAATCACAGAGTGTTATAACTGGAAAAGGTGTTATAATTGGAAAAATTATGTAGGGTGAAAAGAAGTACCATGCAAAATGGTTCCCAAATACAAAATTAAATTTGCTCAAAATTCTATTTTGCTATTGCTCAAAAAGCTATTTATATTATTCATTCAGGCCTGTGGCAGTCTCTTTTCTATGCAATTTCAACAAGTACAACCGCGTTCAATTATGGCGTAATTAATCTCTTTGGGCTGTTCATGATCCGAGGTGGCTATACAACTCCATACGCAGTCTTCCAGTAAATCCTTACCACTTTTTCACACACAACTTTGCCATTTAACAGGGTCATCGAGGCGCTCACTGTGGCCTCAATAACGGTCATGCTGACAGCAGCATATTTTCCTGAGTTCTTACGAGCGAAAGTCTCGGCCGAACTAATGTTCAGAATGATGAGAAAAGAGCCCAAAATCGATAGTTTATCTGACAAAGGACTTGTTGCGGTGAGAATTTTAATATTATTCAACGGAATTTAAGAATTAAAGTTGTAGCGAAAATTTGTTAGCGAAAAGAGTTCCTTAAAAGCATAAAAATGGGTTCATCCATAAATTACGTCAGCCAAATTTCTGGATTTCATCCCTGCTCCTATCGGAATAAAGTCAGCTTCTGCTTTTGGATTCTCATTTTTTGGGCACTTAACACCCCGCTCCCATTAAAGCTCACCTCAGCTTTTTCGAATCAAATTTCGCACTTTTACAAGTTTTTACTGTCTCAAAAACAGATAAGTTCTCGCCAACCGAGACTACTGCACTTCCAACTGTTCAACAAACTTTGCTTATTTTAGCCAATCCGAGGCAATGTCGACGTATCTGATGTGCACTTTGCCTATCAAAATGGCCAGAGGCAACTTGTACTTAATGGCATAAAAATGAGTGCTTCACTTGGCAAAACAGTTGCTTTAGTTGGACCAAGTGGATGTGGAAAATCCACAGTGATTCATTTGCTCGAACGATTCTACGATGCTCTGGGAGGTAATATAGTAAGTTTTTTCATAAAAATTGTTGTGAGCTAATTTCTTTGAACATTTTCTTGCAAGGTTAATGTATAAAACCAAACATACTATAATTAAGCGCATTGATGGTATCGACATAAGAAAGTATAATATTCGACATATTCGCAATGCAATGGCAATGGTTGAACAGGAGCCGACCGTATTCAATCTCTCTATCGGGCAAAACATTGCTTATGGACTCAAATCGTCACAAAGTCAAGTTGAAGCTGCAGCAAAATTGGCGAATATCCATGCTTTTGTCGAATCTCTGCCTCAGGTAAGGATAAACAGGCCTTAAAAAAGGTTACTAGCTTATTTTACAGGAATAAGAAATTTATGAGATGCCTAAAATGGCAAAGAAGAATGATATCCTAAAACATATTTTCCTTGAAATTTGGATGTCGACATGAAGCATATTCTGTGTAAAAAAATATTACAGTCCAAGATGTAATGAAGAGGAGGAATAATTATACGGAGGAATAATTATACGGAAGTTTTGGCAATTCCCACAATTGAAAATTGCATTTTCAGAAATACGACACGATGATTGGCCCTCGAGGAGTTCAGCTCTCCGGGGGACAGAAGCAAAGAATTGCTATTGCTCGCGCGGTCATTAGGAACCCACAGATTTTGCTTTTGGACGAAGCTACGAGTGCTTTGGACACAGAATCCGAGAAAGTGTACTCATAATTTTCAAATTGTATACCAACCAGCACATTTTAGGTCGTTCAGGAGGCTTTAGATCGAGTGAGCTCCGGACGGACGTGCATAGTGATAGCGCACAGACTGTCGACCATACAAAGCGCAGATGTTATTATAGTCATGAAAGATGGACGGGTTGCAGAGACAGGAAATCATCAAGAACTGCTGCATAGAAAAGGACTTTATTATCGTCTTGTCCAGAAACAGTCGAAATAAGCATAATTCTGGACTCATTATATGAATTTCATATTTTATGTATAAATAAACAGATTTTTTTGCTTTAGAAAGATCTGAAAATTGTTATTCGACAATTTAATTTTCTGCTCTGCTTGAATCCATGTGAAAGTTGCACTTTTTATTCCATAATGGGTATTTCGGCAACTTTCATTACAATTGTACATCGTATCATACGTCCCATCAATGATGGGACCAGGGCCGCAGTTTCATACAGGTAAATCCGGTAATTACCGGGGGGTCAGCTTTTGGAACAAGCACCCCTAAGAATGCCTCAAAAATAAATTCACAAAAAAACAAAAGGGTCCCACCTTTTGTTTTTGAAAAGTACCGGGGGTTCAAAAATGCCCAAGCTGCGGCACTGGATGGGACACAGATATGATGGACCATCATATCTCTGTGCATCGATAACTTTTAATTCCCCTTTAAATATCGCAGCAACGAAAGGCTTGGCGAAATGTCGCACATTGTGGAAGATGATCCAATATGTCAATGGTAGGCCTACGCCACTAGCTCGTGCATTCTTTATAATACTCAAGTGTTCTTTATAATACCCAAGTGATTTCTTAGAGAATCTTTATGATATTTCCACAAATTACAAATTTTAACTATTTATTTACTGAAATTATGGTTTAAATAACCTAAATTGTTCCCAAAAATTAATTATTCGCGCAATCTCAATATTTTTCCTTTAAATTTGTTCGCTTCGAAAAGCGTTCTACACCTAAAATGACGTTTTGTCGCTTTAATACTTCGCTGAGAATATTGAACTTTAATTGCAAATTTCGATCCGACATTATACAGGGTCCACATTGTGAATATTTTTGAAATGACTGAGAATAGAGTTGCATAAAACTGTATAATAAAATAAACGAGACGGAAATATTTCACAAATTGATAGATCTAATAATAAAACCTTCTCAATAAATAGATTTAGTAATAACATTGGCTCGTTTAATAGACATGTCACTGTTCTTTTTTATATTATTAGTACCTTAATAACAATTTATTAAGTTGCAAAATACCAATGTCGGCCGTCGCAGCTTCGCAGGGAAAGCCGAATGTAAGTATTCTTTATTTTCTGAACTTGATTTGAATATATTTTTCCTTTTAGCAAGCCCCGAAACAACCAGCTCCGAAGCAAAAAGACGAGGGCAAATTCGTTGACTTGCCATTTGCTGAGAAAGGAAAAGTGGTCGTTCGTTTCCCGCCTGAGGCTTCTGGGTGAGACCTTTATAATAAGTTCAATCAGGCGATTATTCAGCCTTGGGAATTTTTTCCTCTGATCGAACCCAACATAACTATCAGAAAATACATAGGAAGTGTTTCAAAAAACTTTTCTGCTCCACTTTTTTACCTACTTTGCGAGTGTTATGGGTAATTTGAAAAGGACAAAATGCCCAAGACTGAAAAAGCCGGCTCATTGCTCAGAATCAAATGGAACACTATTCTAGGATGAAAACATTATGCATTAAGGTGAGGGTTTAAAGTCTTGAGATACTCGAATGATTTCTCAGGAATATATAATTTTATTTACGATAAATATAATTGAAATCAAATGTTTTTATATTTCCACATCTCAGGATCATTTCATCGCATGTGTTTCAGTTATCTCCACATTGGACATGCAAAGGCAGCTCTCCTCAACCAACATTACCGCAACCTCTTCGAAGGTCAGCTCATAATGCGTTTTGACGATACAAATCCGGCTAAGGAAAATGCGCACTTCGAGCAGGTGCGTTATAGGGTGTAATTGTCCTCTGAGCGATATATTTGCTTTAGGTAATCAAAGAAGACTTGGCAATGCTCAAAATCGTTCCCGACCGCTGGACCCATTCATCGGATCACTTCGAGCTCATGTTGGAGCTTTGCGAGAAGTTGCTCAAGGAAGGAAAGGCATATGTGGACGACACCGACGCAGAAACCATGCGGAAAGAAAGAGAGGAGCGAACTGAGTCTAAGAACAGAAGCAACAGTACGTTTCCTACGGAATGCATATATTCAATTTCAATAAGTGATAATGAGGTTCATGGATGTGTTTAAACTATATTTGTAAACACATGTAATATAATAGGATTTTGGGCTGTTTTGGATTTTATATTCTGGCACCAGAGTTGATTATCGAGTTAATAACCTCGCATTATCTTACTCGGCAGAAAAATATTGACTGATCAAATAGCGAAATCTTTTGAAAAGTTAAAAATTGCAAGAACAGAGGTAATACAGTTTTTAACTTTGCTACAAATATTCTGGGAAGAAAATTACACTTTAACAAAACATTCTTACTGACGCATAATCCTGCAAATATCAGTGTGGATATTTTATGTGGCTTTTATGCCAAAAACATTTTTGAATAACCTGTTCAGATAGAATCTGTCAATACTTTCATTTGTTTACTTTTCAGCACCCGAAGTTAATTTGGCTCTGTGGGAGGAGATGAAGGCTGGCTCAGAGAATGGTCAACGTTGCTGTGTCCGCATCAAAATCGATATGAAACACAACAATGGGGCGCTGCGAGATCCGACAATATACAGGTGCAAAGCGGAAGAACACGTCCGAACCGGAAACAAATACAAGTTTGATTATAATGTACAAAATTGGTAATTAGCTTCAAACGTTTCAGGGTCTATCCAACATACGACTTTTGTTGCCCCGTCGTAGACAGTATCGAAGGAGTGACCCACGCGCTGAGAACATTGGAATATCACGACAGGGATGAGCAATATTATTTCATCTGCGACGCCTTAGGATTGACGAAGCCGCATATTTGGGAGTTTGCCAGACTCAACATGACGAACACCGTTATGAGCAAGCGGAAATTGACTACGCTCGTGGACCAAAAAATTGTGGACGGATGGTAAGTGATTTTATTTGTAATGTATAAATGAGACAATGTTGTCTCAGAGTATTATTATCTACAAATATACGTATATTAGTAGAGCCATAGAGTTATCAGAGCCATAGATACATTTTAGACGTAGAGAGTATACTTATATTTGTATATGACAGCCATAGATGTTTTTGTGTATAATTACAAGCTTGACAGCTAGTTAAAATCATTCTTTTTTATATTTTTATTTCTTTTCCTATATTTTTAATTTCTCGTTATCACTGCGACGATTTCAATATTTCAGGCCTATAATATGCCTCTAAAACAATATTATTATAGCATGTATAATTTAACGAAGAATATATATTTTTGAAGTGTTTGGTGAGAAATTTTAAAATGCGATAATTTTACTGAAAATTTTTGATCATTTTGGAACTACGAAGGATGATAAAATCTGTACTTTTGATGAAAGTAATAATTATAGAATCACATATTTTCAGGGATGATCCTCGAATGCCAACAGTGCGCGGGGTCCTGCGCCGTGGTATGACCGTGGAAGGTCTGAAGCAGTTCATCCTGGCTCAAGGCGGAAGTCGATCGGTCGTCGTCATGGAATGGGACAAGATTTGGGCCTTCAACAAGAAAGTTATCGATCCCATCGCTCCTCGATATACCGCACTCGAGAGGTGCAGCGAGCCACTGTCAAATGGCAAAGAAGACCTTGTCCCGGTGATCATCCGACAGCCTTTCAATGCAGACGTCAAACCAGTGCAACTCCATCCAAAAGTATGTTGAAGCATGAATTATATTAATTATAACTTATTAAATATTTACCCAGAAGAGTAATCGTTTGAATACTTATTGTTCAAACAAAGTAAATGTATTTTCCTTGGCTCAAATAATATCGTTTTTGACCAAATTGTGTAAACTTAAAATGTACTCCGACGATGTCAATGGGTCAAAAATATTAGGTTCAAAATAATAGGTTCAAAAATTTTTATCTAAAATATACTATTTCTGCTGGGAAAGTTGAATAATTCAAAGTCCCGGCTCTTTCATATTTAGACAATCCATGTACGTTTTATTAGGATAATTGTCCAGATAACAGAACTTTCCGATTGTCAAAATCCAAATTATTGAGAAATGTTCCTCAAAGTTATCGACGTTGCTATTAGAATTAGAAATTTTTTGAAATCGGGAAATAATAATTACGGGTGGTTGGGTTTATCTTTTGGAGTACGACTAATATTTTGCAGTTGTTTGTCCAAATACCGAAATTGAAAAGAAAACATCGTGCCAATATGATTGAAACCATTTCCTATTCTGTAGACTTTATTACCTGCTTCTTATATCAAAATTTTTAGGACGAATCAATCGGTCACAAAGACGTGTGGTTCTGCCAAAAGCTCATGTTGGAACAAATTGACGCAGCGCTTATCAAAGAAGGCGACATCGTCACATTCGTCAATTGGGGTAATCTCAAAATTGAAAAAGTCAGCAAAGACGGAGACACCGTCGTCCGGATTGACGCCGATTTGGACTTGGAGAACACAGTAACTCACAATATCTTATAATTCTTAGCTAAAATCTAATCCCTGAAATTCAGAACTTCAAAAAGACGCTCAAAGTGACGTGGTTGGCCGAACCTGAAGATGCCAAAAATATTCCGGTCAAGACGCTGCACTACGACCACATCATAAGCAAAGCAATCTTGGCGAAGGATGATGATTGGATGAATCACATCAATAAGAATAGCTTGGTAAGCTTTTTTTTAATTAATCATTACTTTAGTTCCGAGCACTGAAATTTTTGGGGGACAGTAGAAAAAGTAGGCTCTCAAATTAAATTGAAAATTGGATGTAGATTTGCATAAAAAATTCAAACATTGAAGAAAGTAGTGATAGGGTCTGAAATATAGCAGTATGTTGGAAACATTAGTGACATGTCTCCGAGACATACGATATGTTTCCTATTTTTCAATAACTCTCCTTGCAAAAAACATTCTCATTTTGCATTCTTCCTCTCATTCTCATCGCACCTTAAATATAGAATAGTTAAAATGATTCAATTTGTTCGCAGTCGATAGTTTTCAATGCTAAACCATATGCACAACTTTTTATTTCTCTTCCGCAAACCACTCAACACATTTCAAGTTTTTGGCAAATTTTGTAGGGTGTGGCTCGGTTTTCCTCTACCAATTTGTCGGCTTCTTTTTTCAAGTCGTTCATATTGGAACACAGACCATCGCAATGGCCGCCCATTTTCATGCATAGTGCCTAAATTGTAAATATGAAAAACCATAACTGGACAAGTTTTGTTACCTTAAACCATTTTTAGAATTCTATAAAATATATAATGCGGAAAGTTTTAAGACTTTACAGAAATGCTGAAAATTCAAGAATACCCCTAAAATATGGTTATTATCGATTTTTAATGCGCGTTATGTGCTTTTTGTAAACCTTTTGTTGTTTTCTTTGTTTTGTATGTATCCTTTATGACATCTCGAATATTACCTTAAAAAAACTTACATCAATACCAACCTCGCCCTTTACTTCCATTTGGAATCCTTTGCACAGGTTAAAAAACGGAGATGGTTCGCAGTATGGCCGAATATTTATAATACAAGCGGGGCAGTATTTTTTCTCGCATGCCGAATCGGGAATGTCCTCCTTTGACTTCCAGTCCAACTCCTGAGGGATTTCATTGCAACCGTTTATTATACCCGCTACTTGCTCGGCAAGCGAAGGGCTGGGCAAATTTACTTTGCAGCTTCCCGCGTTGGCCAAAATCGGGAATACAGAAATGACAATAGCCGCCAAAGCAATTTTGGAAAGCGACATTGTCGTCAAAAGGTCGCTTCCTTCTTGATAAAGTCCTGGTTTGGGAAAATATTTCCTATTTGAGGAATGGCGTATATAAAACCGAAGGCGTATTTTCTGTAATTTATTCGAGTATGTCTCGAATAATTCAAAGTCGTAACACTTCGCGAATGTTATCACTTTGTTCTCGCTTATAGTCTCATAAAATTCACGAAAATATTTTACGCGAATTTTTTACATAGGATTAAATTTTAGGCTAGGTGAATAATTTAGATGGTGTAATAAAATTCTCATGGTTGCAAAAAGCTAGAGATTTCTCGTCGTTGGGGCATGAGAATTTTTAGAAAGCATTAGTCATGTTTCACTGAAAAATGACTAAAATTGTCATTTATTGTCATCGGAGATGGGGAATTTATATTTGGGAAATTTCAAAGTAGATCTGTTCACATCTTGCCATAATTAAAGAAAATTTGTAACGGAAATTTATCAACAAGTCCATACTAATCCGACATTTGATTTCAGACTGAGAAGTTCTTGATTGGAGAACCTGCACTGGCGAACGTGAAGAAGGGTGACATCATTCAGCTTCAGCGCAAGGGATTCTTCATTTGCGACAAAGAGGGAACTGCGGATTGTCCTATGATCTTTGTCGAGATTCCCGATGGGCACGTTGCGAAAGGAGCCAAGAAAAATTGAAAAAGAACACGAAACAAGATCACAAATTTGGTTTTGGTATAACTTGTTTATGTTTGTTGCTGTGTTGAAAAAATTTGAAATTTTGTCGTTTATTGGACCAAGAAAAATATGTTCAGTTTCCTGATTTCAATATTTTGTTCCAAGAATCAAGAAAAGAGAAACAATGAATGCTAAGCAACAAGGAAAGTCAGCCGTATTAATGTCACACGCTATAGGTCAAGTAGTATAGCGGATAGTGCCGCTACTGTTGCGGAGGAAACAAAAACTTGGGAACTGCGTTTAACTTGAAGCTTGATCAAACCATTTCTTGGGTTTAGAGCACGAAAATACATTGAAATTTGGCGTAGTGGATATAGAGTAAACACCTTGGAATGACTTGGTTGGCATTAGTGCAATTTTTTTAACTCACAAACAACAAGCAGACGGAATCGGTTATTTTTTAAATTTGCTTTCTGCAAATTTCAACAACCTGTCCAAAAAAGGAGAGCACCTACAACACTTCACTGAACGACGAAACAATTCGAACTTTTATGCACGGAACCGAAACACCTGTGCCATTCAAAGTTCTGTTTATTTTCTGAATCAATCACAGCCCTGCGATTGAAACAGTGGACCGATTCCGTTTCATGTACTTGGAATCCCTTTTAGAGCCTCTATAGTAGGAATGGTCCAGAGGCTCTTTAGATTGGCCCAGGCTTCGGCACCGTCCGTCTTTCTCAGTGCTGCTCCGATGATTAATTTGTCAAACCTCTTTCGTTATATAATTGGCTAAGAACGCCGTTTTTACGTCGTAGGTTTGGAGAATGGAAGATGATCAGAAAATGAGAAATAGAGTGGCAGACCAACTGCTGTTCGCTTCGTTACTTAGCAAAACGATCATCAAAATAGCATTGAAAAAATTATTTTTTACGTAATTTTCTTTTCATAACTTAGCTCAAGCTTTGAGTTTTATCTCAAATAGAAGCTAGGTTTTACGCAAATAACTCAGACTTAAGCTGTTGCTTAAAGGTCATACCTAGGAATGATCCTTGATTATTCAAAATAAACATTTCTAAATTTACGGTTTACTATTTAGGCTTACTTTTTTCTACCTCGCTTATTCCGAATTTGAGATTAGTTCTAAGTATAGAATTTGAAGAAACAAATTTATAGGATTTGTTTTGACAATTTTCAGCTGATGTTTTCCAAAACCAAATTCGGCATCATCCATGATTGACATAAGTTTTATAAATTACAAATTTTGAGACAAACATGTTTATAAAAGTTGCAATGTTTGGTTGATGATTATAAATCGGCCACTCTTTATCGCCAAAATTTGTATATAATACTCAATAACAAGTCATTTCAGTGTTGCAAATTGAACGTTTCAGACAAGTCAAGCATCGCTTTGATGCAATAAATAGGTCGCTCACAAGTTTCATTGGACGAAGGCGGCCTTGAATCCGACCGACACAAAATCGGATTATCGCGTAAACATATTGTTAAGGAATTAAACAGTAGTCCTTTGAAAGGATTGTATATAAACCCGAGCATTGAACCGAACGCAACAACTGAACTCTTGCTTCTCTTCACACATTCCAATTCACGCATTCCAAATTCGGCATGGTCGGCTCTCGTTTTTGGGTATGTTCGTTTTGTATTGTAAATGTCTGTGAGATTTTGGAAAAGCAATGTCATATCAACTTTTAGTAACTGTTCTAAAAGATATTTTTGTTGAAAAAGTGGCACAGTTGATGCGAATTTCAGACAAAACACATAAAAATGCCTAAAAAATAAATTAGTTTGACATTTCTAAACGCCCCTTGAAAGATTTAGGGAAAATCAGGAAAATCCAGAAATTATATGAACAAATTTGGACAAAGTAGTCCTAAAAGTTTGATTATTGGAACAACTGAATGCCCATACTGTCGCTTTTCATAAAGATGCAAAAAACTGAATTCTACCAGGCAAACGCACAATTTCGCGGACTGCTAAATTGTGTTTAAATTCGCGTCATTTCAGTTTAGCCCCTTTAGAAGGGGGCTAGCTCAAATCTGATATAGCTAAACCCCTCTAGAATACGATTTTAGATAGGGTTGGCAATATCAGATTTGAGCTAGCCTCCTTCTAAAGGGGCTAAACTGAAATGGCACGAATTTAAACGCACAAATAGCAGTCCGCGAAATTGTGCGTTTGCCTGGTAATCAACAAATTTGTTGAAAAGTTTATTTTATTCAAAGCTCTAATAAATTTAGATACTCCCGCTCAGCACATTCTTCCTCCTCTTGGCGCTCCAATCTGACGCCCAATCCTCAACAGAACAACCACAGCAAAAAAACCTAAGAAACCCAAACCCTCCATGCGACATAAACGAAGTGTTTCTTAACTGTTCCTCAATTTGTGAGCCAAAGTGTGGAAAAGAGCCTCCTCGAGTTTGTCCAATGATTTGTGGCCCGCCAAAGTGCCAATGTGAGGCTGGATTCTGGCGACATAAAAATGGGTTCTGTGTACCAAAATCTGACTGTGTCCTGTCTGATCCTCAGCCAAGTGAATGTATGTTTCAAACTTTTAGGAGCGCAAGTGAGAATGTAAATGAGCGAAGTTTTGCACTAAGGATTTTAGACTCGCTTAGCTCAAAACTTGCGCCAAGTATTCTTCTAATAATGACTATACTTGGCACTGCTTGTACTTAGAAAACGAAAATTGTAGGATTTATAGATTTGTTATTTTCGGTATTTTCTAGTGTTGTAATATTTTCAGACCCAAATTGCACTTTCCCCGAGCAGATTTACCATCAATGTGCCGATGTTCGATGTGGAGTCGTTGTTCCAGAGCCAATTTGCAATGGCGACTTGGATTTTGAGGATAGTTCGGAAGAAAATTCGACAGAATGCCAAACCACGCCGGAACCAACATCCACACCCAGCGAAGAGTCAACCAGCGGATCGACAAGCGAAGGCTCTTCCGGGATCACTGAAACCGTCTCGACAAGTGAAAGTTCCGTTCCCGGTTCGCAAACAGCGGAGACCTCTACGATCGAAGGATCGACCACTGAATCGATCAGTTCTGGATCTGAAAGCACTTCCGGGACAGAAATGCCGCCGCTTTGTGGAGGAAACTATGGCGGCTGCAGATGCGCTCCAGGCTATAAACGAGATAGAATGGGACAGTGCGTTGAGTATTGCCCACCTGAACTATCCACTGCACCTGAGGAAAGCAGTACCGAGAATAGCAATACCACTCCAGCATAATCCAGCTGTCTATCAAAATATGAAAGTACATTTTTTTGAAAATGCTTGTGAATATATTTTGGCAGTCATATTGACTCTTTTGTTTGTTTAAAATATTGGCACTTGCAACAATGCAACTAGTCAAGACTGTAAATAAAGATCATTGGCATATAAAGAGTTGATCAATTTTTCTTTTTCTCATCACAACGATTTTTTGTTTAAAATTAGACCCATATTTCTAAATTTGGCTTCCGACCTCTCATAATTTTCATCAAAGCGGGTAATGAAACTTTCTTTGGTATGTGATCCATTAATGGAAACCGAAAATTTTTGAGTGGAAATGACACAATTTCCTAAACTGATTTAAGTTTTTTGTCACGGAGATTTTACCAAAAAATCTTCAAAGTAGCATTTATTCATTCGCAATGGTTTAGCCAAAACAATTCAGTCCAATATTCCGTGATCCGGTATATATGCACTTTAAAACATTTTAACATCAACGATCGATGAACAGCGCGACAAGTTTCGTGCAGCAGCATGTGACACATTGTTGCAAGGAAAATTATCACTTTTCGACAATTGATTCGCTCAATGTCATTGACCCAATATGGAAGCACCGCATTGGGTGCAACCACGCCCACTTTAATCAGCGAACGTTCAATTTGGGTTCGTTTATAAGTTGAAGCGGTTCGTAAAAGTTCATTTTTGGGTAAACAGGACATTTGTTATTTGAACGAGAAGAGAAAAAAATTCCACGAAATAGTAAAAAAATGAACTTTCACTTTCAAATTAAAAAATGTTCTTTAGCCAAATTTTCCCTCACTTTTTTGTATTAAAGCGCTAGTAAGTTTTTTGAATTGCTTGATACCGATTTGCTGATATTTTGCAACTTTTAATGTTTCAGAGAAATGTCGCCAAGAATTATCGTATTTGCTATAATTTGTGGATGTACTACTCAACAGATTCTCTCCGAAGACGTGAGAAATACATTACCCGTCGATTCGTCATCCAGCAATGAAATTTCACAGAAATCTCTACCTCTAGCAGAAAATGATGGACCGAAACCACCGCCAAGTACAAAGTGAGCTTTTTTGGAATAGGATATTTATGAGAAATCTGACAGTTTTTTCTATTCATATTTTGGAGTTTTAAAGTTTTAAAATAATTTTAGTTAAAATTTTTAGACAAAAAATGTAATATTGACCATGTTAGGGCTATGATGCGACCACTTTTAGTTGTCACTAATCGACAGTACCTCCTTATCTCATTCATGATGGCATCGATTTAGGTCACGCCTAAAACGTCAAAATTACGGCTATAGTTATTACAACTATCCATCTTATAACAGTAACAACTATGGCTACAATAACGGTTATTCCAATTCTCCAGGATACAACAATTATTACAGTAGCTATGGAACCAATAACGGATACGGTAATAATTATTATAGCAATAACGGAAACGGCGTCACTTATAACAACAATGGGATTAAAACTGACTACAATACCGGATACTACACCAATGGCTATTATGTGAGCGACGGCTACGATGGGATTCCGTATTCGGAAGTTCCTGGCTGGCGTATATATTATGGAAGCAAGGATGAAGGAATTTGAAGTGAATTCGAGAGCACACGTATTTTTTTATCAGTCTATGCTTTGCTTTTGATTGAATTTTATTCTATGGCTAAGCAGACAATAAAATATTTCGGGGTAGGCCGTGATTATCTTGGGGTTATATGTTAGGAAAGATTTTTTCATTCATACTAAGAAACAATTTACCTGATTGCATTTTCAAGAAAAACTGTAAATTTCCAAATGCAAAATTCCATGAAATTTAAAAAAACCGAAATTCGAAAACCCCTTACGTTTTGGCTAATGCAAAATAGTGCAAGTGTAATAAATAGTACTCTGAAAGCCATCTGGAAGCAACACAATACTAACTCGACAATGCTTTTTATGAACGTTCTCGTTAAAAAGTCATTGTTTGAATCGATTTTCCTGTTTTTTTCTGCTGGTCGTGCTACAACTGCTTACATTTTTGTGCCTGTACATAAATGCAAAGACACTTCCCAAAAATAACTGTCTCTTTTCTCAGTGAAATATGCGGTACGCACAATGTTCTCATCTCGAATAACTGCAGAAGTAAAAACAGATTCTAGAATGTCCAAGGGTATTCAAAAATATTTCATCCGATTCTAAAAATACAACTCATTAATGGTTCGTGTGAAACAATATCGGAATAACCGATAGCTAGACAGACCTATAGCTAAGATAATTCGCAAACGTTCCCAAAATATTCTCTTGGTACAAAGAGTTTCAATTATTTAATTATCCAGAATCTCTCTTCCAGAAAACAGGTGTACTTCAAACTAGAGGTCGGCCAAACCGTTTTACCGATACCGATAACGATACCGATACCGATATATCGGTCGAACCGATATTTTCATAAAATTGAAGAACCGATACCGATACCGATACCGATAACGATACCGATATATCGGTATCGGTATCGGTTTTTACCGATATTTTCAAATTTTACCAAAAATAAGTCAAATTTGTCAAAAATTTTCATTTTTGCCCTTATTTTGTCATTTTTTCGGGTTTTAGTTCATTCTTTTGCACTTTTTGGTTATTTTTTCATGCTTTTGTTCATTTTTTAGATTTTTTTCATGTTTTCGTTCATTTTTTCGCAACTTTGAGCTATTTTTTCTGTTTTTGTTCATTTTTCCAATTTTCGGCCACGTTTTCGTGGTTTTGTTCATTTTGTTCTAATTTAGACCATTTGCCACCTTTTTCGTCATTTTTACGAAGAATTATATAGAAAAATCTAAGCGCCGCAGGCAAAATATTTTGAAAAAATTGGCATTCTTTAAAAATTGACTGTCTAAATAATATCCGGTTTCCGATATAGTGTTCAGAATTTTGTCTAGTTTCATCTGCGTATAAAAGTTTTCAAGGCAGAAATCATGTTAACAAAAATTTTGAAGATTTCTGCACACACACCTGTCCAAACCTTGTACACTCGGATTCAGAGGGTGTCTTGATTCGATGCCATACTTCTTAAATTTTAAACTGTTATCGAACAGACATGTTATACATTTTCGGAAACTAGACAAAATTTGCTACAACTAACACGCCAAAATATTTATTTTCAAACACAATTAATATCGACCAGATAATTAGTTGTCACCCGTTATTATTCTATGTGAAACAGTCGTTTATTTTATCTAGCATTCTTCCAATATTCCAGGGGATCGGTTTTCTGACCTTTTCTCGAGCTTCTTGCGCGAAATTGATTTCAATTTCCTAATCAAAACCGGCCCAAACTTTCTATTGAAACACAATAGAAGAGTTAAATAGCGCCGCAGGCGAAATTTTTGTAAAAAATATAGCTAGTTTGGTAAAAATTTCAATGAAAATTCTGACTATTTTCCGATATTCTCGTAAAATTTTCGAACCGATACCGATCTGTTTATATAGTATTTCTTATCGATATCGATGTGTTTCAGACGCTTCGAGTTAGATATGTTTCGATGTACGTATCGATATGTGTGATATAGTAGGGGTGAACGCAAAAAAAAATCAGAATTCTAGAACGTTCTAGAAGAGTTATGAGTTTTTCAAACATCGCATTTTCATAAATGTCTGTCTCAATCGATGTATATTAAAAATTGAACCTTATGAGCTGAAATTTGGTATATATATCAACTCAAATATGCTGAAAATTCCTATCCAAAAATTTTTTGTAAAAGTTTGTAAAAAAAAACTTTTTTCTTTACAAATTGCCCAAAAAGGTCATTTGTTGAATGTGAATGTTGAATGTGTGTTAAATGTGGATGTTTGATTAAATGTGGATCTTTGATGTTTGTTGAATGTGAATGTGTTGAATGTGGATGTTTGGTGCGTTAAATGGTAAATCGAGTTGTTAAATTCATTTCAAATTGTAAAATCGATTGTAAACGAGATGTAAAATCGTTATTTGGTGTGTTAATGTGAAATGTGTAAATCGAGTTGTAAAATTCATTTCAAATGGTAAAATCGATTGTGGAATTGTAAAACGATTATAAACGAGTTGTAAAATCGATTTTGGAATTTTTCCTAAAAATTCAAATCAATAGGGGGTACCCTATTGTCTATTATTTTCCGATAAATGAGGTTCCGATAAACGAAGTTCGACTGTATATGTAATCGACAGACAAAATTCGATATCCGTTGAAATTTTTCATAAATTTATGGTAAAAATATGTTTTTTTTTTATGTCTGCCACGTAATAAATCTCGATATGACATTCGGGTATAAATTATATATTTAAAAAATAATCTATTATCCATGTATTCACTTTCTAACAAACACTCAAATTGTTTAAATAAAAATATGTCTTGCCACGAATAAAAAACACATCTCATCCAATCGAGCTAACCAATACAATAAATTCTATATTCAAATATCATGTGTCTTGCTACGAATGGCAAATATTCGTTTTGAGAAATCTAATCACCTTTTGACTATCAAAACTGAACAATTTGATTCCTTTGTAATAATAAACCTTAAATTTTCATCGCTCAGTATCATACATTCATTTTTTGCCACCTGTACTTTTTCATACACTATTGCTTCCATTGCCAATAAATATTGTCTAAAAAATCAAACTTATTACTCATATTTCAGGCCGCACAATCTCTTCAAATCAAGAAAACCGCAAAAACAATGTCCGAAAAAGCAGATTCTACGAAGCAAAATGGATCCAGAAAGCGCAAAAATGACAAGAACAGCTCTGAAGATCGTTCGAAGATAGCAAATAAGGTACGGTTTAAGAGCACCTTTTCATGGATTTTTCACTTCTCTCAAAAAAGTCATTAAGACAAAACAACACTAGTCCTTAGTCAATACCAAACAAAATTTAACCATCTGTTTTCGTACATAATAAATATTTCACTAAGCACAGATCGTAGGTCTATACTGATGAGGAACCGCCTACGATTTGTACATAAAAGCTGTATATAGAAAGGTTCTGAAACAGCTTTTATAGATTTAACAGTTTATAACCTTCTGCGTTTTATACGCTTCAATATTAAATTTCCCCTAGTCTCTAAAGGTATAGGGAGAGCCTTCTGGGCTCACGACCTTCTGAAGTACTAGGCTTAAAAACAATAAAATATAACATCTGTTCTTTAATTTTAAAATTAAGAAAATAATTTCACCAGATCTTACCCTTACGGGATAAGACGCTAGCGTTAGCTGACTTGTCAGTGAGGCTAGTTTATGACTGACCCCGAAAGGGGCGCCCTAGCGTTAGCCGAGAAATCGGTGAGGCTAGGTTATGACTGACCCCGAAAGGGGCGCCCCTAGCGTTAGCCGAGCAATCGGTGAGGCTAGGTTATCACGAGCCCCTCCGGGGGACCCCCTAGCATTTGCCGAGCAATCGGTGATGCTAATTCATCAAAATCATCTGTTTAAGGATTTGCTCGCATATCCTATACGCAACATAAAATCAATAAAAATTTTAAACTAATACTCCTCAAATTAAATACAAATACTTTTACAAATAGAAACTTTAATCAAAACCGACATAAGAACTACCGTATTAAGTACAAAGCTCACTATTACTTACGTTCTATCTGCTAAAAACGTCAGGTAATTACAATATAATGTAACTTATTCCACTGAACCACCACACAATATGAATATTTTCCACCTACCCTCACCAAATACAAACAATTTTAAAAATAATCTGTTTTCCTCAGAAAAACTGTATAAACAAAATATACCTTCAAAATACAAAAAATACGCAAAAAAGTCTTTCCAGCAAAGGGGATCAAGTTGTAATACCTGAGGACGCCTTTCCCTCAAATCTATTGCAACGGCTATCAGTTGTCTTCGTAAGGGGCGGAGTAATCTCCTCTACGCCCTCTAGCGCTCTGATAGGCCTCCCGACATCTCTAGTATATAGAGGGTATATTTATTATAAATCAAAAAACCATCGTCAACTTCTCATGCAAGACCGGCAAAGATCCCGGGTGGACGGCATGATTGGGGAAGGAGTAGTTGTCCTAGCACCTTCCAGTAAATGGTAATAAGAATAAAAATCTACTAAATATACCCTCATTTAATTTTACCACATATATTACAGAGATGATAAACGGGTAAAATGGAGATCGCCTTTCCATCCCTAAGTCGGGAGCAAAGGTTAAATTTCTGGCTTAAAAATAACAAACAAAAACTTGCCTTCAAAACTGATAAAAGAAAACCATCACTACACTCAGAATATAAAGAAAAACTTCTCCAGAAATTATCAATACACAAAAAAGGTGGAACTTACGTGTGTAAATTTAATAAAAATAAAACACTTAAACAAGAAAATATTTTTAGAAAATGCGGTAAAAAAGACTGTGTCGTGTGCAAATACTATGACAATAGTTTAATAAAAGGAATTGGAAAATATGTTTTTGAAACAATAAATCAAACAGATCGTGCTATCTCTTGCCAAAGCAAGAACCTTATTTACACAATTTATTGTAAAAAATGTAACAAATACTATGTCGGCGAAACACAAAGAAAAGCCAAAAGAAGACTATATGAACACATCAAAGATATAGAAAAAGGAACTGATAAACTTATGGCTAATCATTTCTCAAAGGATCATGGAATCCACAACCTTAGATTTCAAATAATCCAAAAACTAAATGATGGATGTGTTAAAGCAACCAGACAACAAGCAGAAAATTTCTGGATACATCAGTTAGTAACATTACATCCATTTGGATTCAATGACAAAATACAAGGATTTGAAGGGTTTGCATCAGACATGAATATATCAAAAAACAAAAACCTTCATCACTACTTCTCAAACCCTTTAAAAAACCCACAAAAAGAAAAATATCGCCGTAGCACACAGAGATATAAGAAAAATAAAAACATTTATAATTTAGCACTTCAAGATCATTTTCCTATCACCAGCACAAAAAATATACCAAAAATATTCAACTCCGTTAAAAATTCCAATATACAGTCGCTAGTTAATGAAATACACAAAAAGTATAAAAATAATACAATACAATTAGCGTCTAGCATATATGCACACATAAAACAACATAAAAAGTCCATAAACACAAACGAAATACAACCTAATATAATCTATATAAAAATAGATTTCCTTAATCCAATTATGGACAAACTAGGTTTAAAAAATATGATACATGATAGCGTTCTTAAAAATGGTTTAATGTTAAAGAATTACAACATCAAACCAATAATCGTCTACAACCTACCCAAACCCAATTTTGTAAGATTCTGTAATTATAATCAGATACTACGTGAATTAAATTTAGATACCCTTAAACATACTTTACAAAGTGACTGTAACTGCAAAAACTCCAAATTTATAAACACAGATTATAATCACATCCTTACTGGAGATACACACGCAGTCACGTCTACAAAACTGATTAAACAACTTAACATGGGCACTAAAAATCGGCAAGCATATACCATAACTCTAAACAAATTTCGAGGAATTCTATACAAAATGGGAATAGATTTAGTTGACAAATGCTATAAATATAATAAGAACATAAACAAAAATACACTCGGACCAGAAATAGCATCAAGGTTAATAAATATTGGTGAATCCAGATGGAATAAAACAACAGAATACAACCGTATCTTGAGTAAAGAATTCGTTGATCGATTGGATACCAATATTAACCTTGTAATAACCAACGTAGACAAGGCTTCAAACAACTTCGCTTTCATGTGTAGAAAATTATATATTAACACTATATGTAAAGAGTTAGGTATTATTCACATAAATAACAATAAAATTGTCGCAAACGGCAATAACACTTATAAAATTTCTACTAAAACATCAACAGAAATATACGAGGAATATGATAAACTTTACACCGAAAGGAATATAAATGCTAATTTGTCAACACTAAACATACCACTAATTTTCGCTATACCAAAATTTCACAAAAATCCAGTCAAATTTAGATTTATCGCAGGCGCAAGAAAAGCCATATCCAAACCACTAAACATTATTATGGTTAGAATTCTAGAAACAATTAAAACATACGTAATTAACTGTTCAAAGAAAATTAAAGAATATAATGGTTACAACTGCTACTGGTCAATCAATAATAGTTCAACCGTAATACAAGCATTACGAGACCACAAAAAACAAAACAATAAAAATAAAGAAATATTTTGTGCAGACTTCAGTAACTTCTTCACCGCTCTACCCCACAATGATATAATACAACTAGCGCGCTAACGCGCGCTAGCGCGCGGGGAGTCTATATCAGTATGCCCTTTCTATATCAGTATGCCTTTTCTATATCAGTATGCCTTTTCTGTTCTAACTTCCCTCACATTCCAGGGGGGAAGGTCGGGCGCTCCGCGCCCGACCACAGGAATGGCTCGCCACCTGCGGTGGCTCGCAAATCAGACTCAGTCTAAGTTTGCATAGTCTGAGGTTGGCTCAGTCTAAGTTTGGCTCAGTCTGAGTTTGGCTCAGTCTGAGGTTGGCTCAGTCTAAGTTTGGCTCAGTCTAAGTTTGGCTCAGTCTGAGTTTGGCTCAGTCTGGATAGAATGAACTGGATAGAATGATAGCACTGGATAGAATGAACTCCCTCACGAAACCGTTACAGACACGAAAAATAAGCACTGGATAGAATGCACTCCCTCACGAAACCGTTACAGACACGAAAAATAAGCACTGGATAGAATGCACTCCCTCACGAAACCGTTACAGACACGAAAAATAAGCACTGGATAGAATGAACTCCCTCACGAAACCGTTACAGACACGAAAAATAAGCACTGGATAGAATGCACTCCCTCACGAAACCGTTACAGACACGAAAAATAAGCACTGGATAGAATGCACTCCCTCACGAAACCGTTACAGACACGAAAAATAAGCACTGGATAGAATGCACTCCCTCACGAAACCGTTACAGACACGAAAAATAAGCACTGGAAACCGAAACTTTAGGTACATTTAGTCTAAATTTGTCTACATTTTAGGTAAATTTTGACCTCAAATTCGGATTCCCCGCTAAAAGTTACCCTAAAATATAGAATGAACTCCCTCACGAAACCGTTACAGACACGAAAAATAAGCACTGGATAGAATGAACTCCCTCACGAAACCGTTACAGACACGAAAAATAAGCACTGGATAGAATGCACTCCCTCACGAAACCGTTACAGACACGAAAAATAAGCACTGGATAGAATGCACTCCCTCACGAAACCGTTACAGACACGAAAAATAAGCACTGGAAACCGAAACTTTAGGTACATTTAGTCTATATTTAGTCTAAATTTGTCTACATTTTAGGTAAATTTTGACCTCAAATTCGGATTCCCCGCTAAAAGTTACCCTAAAATATAGAATGAACTCCCTCACGAAACCGTTACAGACACGAAAAATACAGAATGCCAAAGGCGGGAATTCAAATTCGAATAAACGTGCGGCGGAGGGAGGAAAATCATCACTAACTTATTATAAGGATGTATAATGTTTTTAATTGAAAAAACTTTCAAATCAAGTGGTCGTAACACAATATTTTGTAACGAATTCACAAGTTTTTTCAGCTATAACCACTATAACAAATACAACGAATATACATTAGTAGAGGTATATAAGCTACTAAAATTTCTTATAACAAACAGTTATGTACAATTCGCGAACCATAATTTTTTACAAACGAATGGCATACCTCAAGGAGGCAATGCAAGTCCTTTATTAGCAGATCTAACACTAACCGCATTAGAATTCAAATTTATGTCTAAATGTAAATTATGTTGGCTCAAAAAAGAATTATCATTATCATTTAGATATATTGATGACATATTTAGTTTCAGCAATTCACTAAACAAATATTCGCAAGAAATATACGGTAACAAGTTGGAACTAAATAAAACAAGCAAGGAAATGCAAACAGCCTTTCTCGACCTCAACATAAACATTGAAAAACAAAAAATAAAAATATGCACCTACGATAAAACCAGAGACTTTAGTTTCAAAGTGTTGAAGTATCCAAAATTTGACTCATGTATTCCCAGAAACATGTTTAGTAACATTATCTTTACAGAAATAATACGTTTTAGTAAAACAAATAACAACTATGATGGACTAAAATTCAATATCACATTACTTTTTAATACTTTTCTAGAAAACGGCTGCCCTGAAAGTTTAATAATCAAACAAATAAATCGAATAATCACCAATAAAAAAGCTTTACTAAATTCCTTAAATATCGATACAATTAACGTACTTAAAGAATTCAGGGCATTTAAAAAATAATCTATTATCCATGTATTCACTTTCTAACAAACACTCAAATTGTTTAAATAAAAATATGTCTTGCCACGAATAAAAAACACATCTCATCCAATCGAGCTAACCAATACAATAAATTCTATATTCAAATATCATGTGTCTTGCTACGAATGGCAAATATTCGTTTTGAGAAATCTAATCACCTTTTGACTATCAAAACTGAACAATTTGATTCCTTTGTAATAAACCTTAAATTTTCATCGCTCAGTATCATACATTCATTTTTTGCCACCTGTACTTTTTCATACACTATTGCTTCCATTGCCAATAAATATTGTCTAAAAAATCAAACTTATTACTCATATTTCAGGCCGCACAATCTCTTCAAATCAAGAAAACCGCAAAAACAATGTCCGAAAAAGCAGATTCTACGAAGCAAAATGGATCCAGAAAGCGCAAAAATGACAAGAACAGCTCTGAAGATCGTTCGAAGATAGCAAATAAGGTACGGTTTAAGAGCACCTTTTCATGGATTTTTCACTTCTCTCAAAAAAGTCATTAAGACAAAACAACACTAGTCCTTAGTCAATACCAAACAAAATTTAACCATCTGTTTTCGTACATAATAAATATTTCACTAAGCACAGATCGTAGGTCTATACTGATGAGGAACCGCCTACGATTTGTACATAAAAGCTGTATATAGAAAGGTTCTGAAACAGCTTTTATAGATTTAACAGTTTATAACCTTCTGCGTTTTATACGCTTCAATATAAATTATATATGAGCTGTATAATATTGGTTTGGCCGGAAATTCCTGTCGGTGTTTTTTATGTCGGCCATTCTTATCAGTGATCAATAATTTCTTGGGAAGTGTTTATACTATTTAATGCGCAAGAGAGTCCTTTATTGGAAAATGTGGAAAGCAAGCCTTTTATTATTTTCTTTCCTTAAAATTCAAACAAACAAACAAACACTTCAGGACTTGAGCTGGGAAGTGTTGCCACATCCTGCATACAGCCCAGACTTGGCCCCGTCAGACTACTGGTTGTTCCGGGATTTGGCCAACGAAATTGCAGAAAAACACTTTGAAAATGATGACGATGTCAAAAATCACCTTGATTTGTATTTTGCTCGTAAAGGTAAGAATTTCCGGCCAAACCAATTGTATAATCTCACCAAATGGGCTGTGGGCTAGATGTAGAATAAATAAAAAATAGAAGGAGTAGAAGAGGAGCAAAAGAAGAGAGAAAGAATTTATATAGGTTTGTGTGTAAAATTGTGTTCTTAAAATATTCCATTTTCATTATTCCAATTCAATCTATCAGCAAATATCAAAAATTAATTGTAGAATGTATTTTATGATTATGTACTGTATGAATATGTAATCGATATGTACTAGCTTGGAGGGCCGGCGATAGCCTGCCCGTTGAATCTATCCATTAGTAAACGTCAAAAAATCAAACAGGAAACAAAGTTATGATTAATAACAAATAAAAACATTTATATATTAATTTTTTGTATTCTGAAAAATGTACGATGTTAAAGAAATATAGATATCGATTTGGACATCGATATCGATTTAGACATCGATATCGTCTAGCTTGGAGGGCCGGCGTATGCCGGCCCGATAAATCTAGTATAAAAATATCGGTATCGGTCGCCAATTTTACCGATACCGATAACGATACCGATATATCGGTCGAACCGATATTTTCAAAAAATTGAAGAACCGATACCGATATAACCGATATTATCGGCGATATATCGGTATCGGCCGACCTCTACTTCAAACTACTGGAGCTAACGTAAAACGAAAAAATACCCTTTAATATGCGGCTTGAATTTGAGACATCGCATTCGTTACGGTTACCGGTTTTTTGGGGGTGCGCCGGTTGCAGGCCAAAAAATTAAGCACCCCTAAGAATGCAGTCAGCGCCGCAGGCGAAAATTTTTGAAAATTTCGTATAATATTCAAAATTTTCGATGTCAATTTTTGGCATACAGCGTAATTTTTCGAACTGGCATTTTTGCTATTCTAACTTTTCCGTTCTATTTCACTATTTTACCCAATTAAACTAATTTTATTTCGTTAAAACTTATTCTTTTCTATCTTTTTCAGTAATACAGTTTTAGCATTTTAGAATTTGATGCATTTATACTTCCAGATCTTAATTCGAAAAATTTACAACATTTTTCAAAGTCAATTTTTGGCAAAGAAGTTTAATATTTCAACAAATTTACGCCTGCAGCGCTGTTTTCTGCTTAGCTTTGTAGTTTGTCCCATTGTTTTTTCAAAAATTTGAGCTAAAAATTTGTGAACTTTACAATAAATATTCAAAAATTTCAATCTTATAACTTAGTTCAATGAAAAATTTTAGTTAATTTTTAAAGAGAAAGCCAATTTTTTCCAAAAATTTTGCCTGCGGCGCTTTTTTTGCCGTGAATTTTTCTATATATCTGGCAAAATACACTAACCCTACATTGCCCGACCGTGAGAGACGGCAGACAAAAAAGATAACCCGCCAGCAAACAGGCCGTCTCCCTTTCAAACTGCTCGACGCTAATTGGCTGGTTTGAAGCAGAGAAGCTATGCACTACACGAAATATGCGTATCTAATTAGATACACTGGGCATTGAAGGGCTAATGTAGGCACAATTCATACACAATGAATTCATACACACTAGTAGTTCACTGCTGTCGGGGTGTCCGTTACCCATTTTCCCGTGCATTCTTAAGGGTGCTTATTTTCAAAAAGCAATCAAATCCTAGATATATGGGATAAGTCGAGGAAAAAAGCGCAGGCAAATTTTTTGGAAAAAAGTGGCTTTCTCTTAAAAAATTGACTATAGTAAATCACTGAAATAAATTTTTAGATTGAAAATTTTCAATATTTATTGAAAAATTTTTGTCAAATAAACTAAATACTTCAAAAAGTTTAACCTGCGGCGCTATTTTCACATAATCTTTGCAGATTGGTAGCAGCAATTCGGTAACGCATTTTTCACATTTTTCAATGAAAATTTACTCTATACTTCCACGTTTTCAAAAATTTAGCAAATAGCAAAGAAATTTTTGAATATTTATTGAAAATTTTTGTCAGGCAATGGCGGAGGCCTGTAAAATTTATTCATAATTTTTTAAGCGAAAGTTTTGGCAAATAAATTTAATACTTCAAAAATTTTCACCTGCAGCGCTATTTTCACGTAATTTTTGCACATTGGTAGCAGCAACTTAGTAACGCATTTTTCACATTTTTCAATGAAAATTGACTCTATTCTTCCTAATTTTCAAATCCGTTTATTTAATTGAAGGCCAAATAGTAACAAATAGCGCCGCAGGCGAAATTTGTTTGAAAAATTCCGCTGTTTTCCAAAAATTGACATTAAAAATTTTGATCATTATTCGAAGCTTTCCAAAAATTTCGCGCAATTCACCTTACAAGCAATCTATTTTATTATTTTTTACCGTCAATGGTAAAGTTTTAATCTAAGCTAATTTAAAAATTCTGCTTTTTAATCATCATAACCTAGCTCTGTATAACTTTGATTACTGAAATGTTGTAGTTCGTTATTTGAATAAAGTCGTTAAATAAAGACCAAAAAGTGGGGAAATGCTCAATTGTTACGAAATAATCTAAAAATGATAAAAAATAGCGGAAATTTATGACGCATTTCCAGAGAAAAGTGCCTCAAATTCAAAAAGCACCGAGCAGCACAAACTCAAAAAACGTAAAATTGGTATACAATAGTGCTAAAAAGAGTCATCAATTGAAAAATTGCTCATATATTGCAATACAATAGCCAAAAAAATACAAGAGAACCCGCCGATTCTCGGCGGATTACCGCCTCGAATCGGCGGGTTCTCTTGTATTTTTTCCGCGGTTAGCGTGCATCCGCGGCCCCCTGGGGGGTAAAAGGGGGCAAAGGGGGTCGTGCCCCCTTGAAACCGGTACCAATCGTCTTGTCTCGTCGAGAGGAAGCGATTGACGTATCACACGCCAAAATGCGCACACAGCGTGAAAAGTTAACATTTTGCCCCCTGGGGGGTAAAAGGGGGTAAAGGGGGTCGTGCCCCCTTGAAACCGGTACCAATCGTCTTGTCTCGTCGAGAGGAAGCGATTGACGTATCACACGCCAAAATGCGCACACAGCGTGAAAAGTTAACATTTTGCCCCCTGGGGGGTAAAAGGGGGCAAAGGGGGTCGTGCCCCCTTGAAACCGGTACCAATCGTCTTGTCTCGTCGAGAGGAAGCGATTGACGTATCACACGCCAAAATGCGCACACAGCGTGAAAAGTTAACATTTTGCCCCCTGGGGGGTAAAAGGGGGCAAAGGGGGTCGTGCCCCCCTTGAAACCGGTACCAATCGTCTTGTCTCGCCGAGACGAAGCGATTGACGTATCACTCGCCCAAATCCGAGTGGGGCGTGCAAAGTTTCCTTTTGTGGCCCCCTGGGGGGTAAAGGGGGTCGCAGGGGGCCACAGGGGGTCGTGTCGGGGCTGAAAATGGTACCATTCGTCTTCTCTCGCCGAGACGAAGCGATTGACGTATCACTCGCCCAAATCCGAGTGGGGCGTGCAAAGTTTCCTTTTGTGGCCCCCTGGGGGGTAAAGGGGGTCGCAGGGGGCCACAGGGGGTCGTGTCGGGGCTGAAAATGGTACCATTCGTCTTCTCTCGCCGAGACGAAGCGATTGACGTATCACTCGCCCAAATCCGAGTGGGGCATGCAAAGTTTCCTTTGGTGGCCCCCTGGGGGGTAAAGGGGGTCGCAGGGGGCCACAGGGGGTCGTGTCGGGGCTGAAAATGGTGCCAAACGTCTTCCCTTGTCGAGACGAAGCGATTGACGTATCACACGCCCAAATCCGAGTGGGGCGTGAAAAGTTGCAAAACCGGCCCCCCCCCCCCGACATATATACTGCGAAATAGGTTAGAGTGGAAGTAGCTAAAAGTTGTTCAAATATTTGAGTTTTTACAATGTCTATCCTAAACTTGCACATTTATAATAAAAAGGAAACAAAAAGCACCCATTTAGGTAAACCAGGGGTGCCATCGACTCGGCTCCAAAAATAAGGAAATTTGCCCCAAAAACTAAGATTTCGGGGTCAAAAATAAGGATTTTTATAATTTTTTCAAACCATAGGGTCCCCCTATGGTTTTTTGGCAAAAATTTTTTCCAAGTGCATTCTTAGGGGTGCATTTTTTCAAATTTTTTAAATTCGCGCCGAAACTATAACGCCAATATTTTATTCTGCATGAATGAAAAAATAGCGCCGCAGGCGAAAATTTTTCAATTTTAGGCGATATTCATAAAAATTTGCAATATTTTTTTAAATACTTGGAGGAAAAATGGCATCCAAATAGCGCCGCAGGCGAAAATTTTTAGGAAAAGTTGCTTTTATTTCAAAAATTCCCATTTGAAATTGGATATTGCGTGAAATAAGGACAAAATAAGGATATTGGCCAAAAATAAGGACAAATCTTAGAAATAAGGACATTTTATTTTTCTAAGATTTGGACCCTCAAAATAAGGACAAATCTTAGAAATAAGGACAAATGGCACCCCTGAGGTAAACTTTTTGCAAATTAGCGCCAAAATTGGAAAAAATTTTCAAATTTGGCGCCAAAAATTGAAAAAAGTAAATATCCGGTATCCGGTTATCCGGTGTTTTTGCACTATCCGGTATCCGGCCCGGCTTTTTGTCCGACCGGTTGCAGCCCTGGTGTGCAGTTAGGGTTCCCTGTGAATTTCTGAAAAATAAAAAGATAATTTGATACATTTAAACAGATAACTTTAGACATTTTCACACGATCAACTCTCTAATATCTCTGTAACTTCTTTCCATATAACAGTTAATACTATAGTTTTCTTTTCAATATCCGTAAACAATCGCGACTGAAAGCATAGCAGAGAATTCTATTTTGTAGCTGAAGTCTACCCACGTTACGAGCATTTTGCAAGACCTAAGGCGGTTGCTTTGCTCAGACATATTTTCAGCTGTTCTGTTATTTAAGCCCTTATATGGTCAATAAACGAGTTTTCGTGTCTTTACCGGTTTAATTAAACTTTGGATATCAAAATTATAATACCTTGAAATTCAAAATTATATTTTGGCCATTACAGAATTATACGATTTGTCAACTTTATCAAATATTGTCAATTTACTAAAAATGTAACTTTCGACCTTTTATGGCATTTTCACCTGTTTTTCTTCCTTACCTTTTCTGAGTTCTCATTTCAGATTAACGGCGATATTTTCATTTCACTTAAATGCAACAAGAGTCTTATGTCGAGATTGTGCCTCCTCCACCGTTCATTTTGCTGATAAATGATACATTAGCCTATATTCAACTCGTTGTCTCGCCAGCTCTCTACGCTTTATTGGTTTGGATGGTTTATTACAAATCACCGCCGGCGATGGGAGCCTATAAATGGTTTGTTAAAATCAGGGCTTTCATAGACTCGGCTTCAAAAATAAGGACATTTGCCCCAAAAACTAAGATTTCGGGGTCAAAAATAAGGACATTTTTATAATTTTTTCAAACCATAGGGTCCCCCCTATGGTTTTTTAGCAAAAATTTTTTCCAAGTGCATTCTTAGGGGTGCATTTTTTCAAATTTTTAAAATTCGCGCCGAAACTATAATGCCAATATTTTATTCTGCATGAATGAAAAAATAGCGCCGCAGGCGAAAATTTTTAGGAAAAGTTGCTTTTATTTCAAAAATTCCCATTTGAAATTGGATATTGCGTGAAATAAGGACAAAATAAGGACATTGGCCGAAAATAAGGACAAATCTTAGAAATAAGGACATTTTATTTTTCTAAGATTTGGATCCTCAAAATAAGGACAAATCTTAGAAATAAGGACAAAAGACAAAGACAAAGGACCCCCGTTATCAACGGTAACCCCCTGGTGGGTGGCTTCCCGTGCGGGGTGCTCCCCTAACAGCCAGCAAGCTGGAAACACGGACAAGTCGACGTGTCTGTTAGGTTCATCGCAGACAGCTTGTGCGGCGGCCTTTTGTATGGGGCGGGTTGCTTAGGCCCTGGCCCCGGCCTGGTGCCGTCTTTGTCTTCGCAGACTGTCAGACAGTCTGCTTCCCATTTGACCGACCCACGGAGGGATGGAGCAGCTGGGTTGGCTGTGTGACGCACCGGGGGATCGAACCCCAGTGGGTTGGTGTGGAAAGCCGATGCTTTACCACTCCACCACTACGCCACTTTAGAAGAAATAAGTAGTAGAAATAAGGACATATGAAAGCCCTGGTTAAAATAATTCGGAATGTGAGACCAATATTATCTTGTCTAGTATCGAGAGTCTCGATACCCGAAGCTTGGTTTGCTAAAAGGTCTTGCTTAACACAAAATTTAACATTCATTTCACCTCTATATTCTGGAACTCGGATACTGCAACATAGGAAAGAAAAGATCATTAACGCAACAAGCTTTGTGCAGCGTGCTTTATTTTTCGGAGCATTTTCTCTGAGCATCGCACATAAATCTGACGTCACTGGCTCGATGTAAACTTTTCTCATTCTCTTACTTTTTTTGGATTTTTCAGGCAGGAAATATATTCCATTGCACCAAGGCTTTTCAGAAGTCAAGGAATTTTTATTGCACCAAAAATTTGAAAAGCATTGCCTAGAAATTTTTATGGGCACAGTAATGCTTCGGTTACAATTCGCCGTTTTCTGGCGCCGTCAAATGAGAGAGTGTGAAAAGGAAGAGATTTTACTGGCGGCCATAGGTAAAAGGATCAACATTTGACAGAACAGGACAAGAAAAGCACCAGAGAACGTCAAAAATGCCGATTATGAACTGTGTTTACCACCATTTTTAGCCTAATATTTTGGCATTTTTTCGAATCTGATATTGACCTTCCTATGCCAACTTTGCGTCTAGATTCCGAATATGTAATTTGTTTGCATATTTCGGCATTTTTGTCCTTCCAAGTAGATCAAAATATTTTGATCGCCGCCGTTTTCTGGCGCCAGAAAATGACGCATTGTAAACACAGTCCGCCGTTTTTGAGAGGGAGACAGTAGACGTTGTCTCTTTGAAGAGACGGCAGACGAAATACGACGCCGTCCGCCGTTTTGATTGTAACCGAAGCATAACATGCCGTAAAGGTTCCGGTATTATTTTCGACCAGTACAGTGAAAACTGCCTCAAAAATCAATAACATATGTTGCGGCTATATGACATTGGCTATTTTAATCACAACCCGGCCCAAGCTCAGGTCCTGGGAAATAGCTGAAGGACTTGGGCTAAGAGAAAAATTAGGGCTTTGGCCTATCAAATCGATACGACAAATGTAACCCTAAGGTTGTTCGCCTAAAAGGTGCATTATCAGGCGGCTAAACCTAAGGGCCATAGGCCTTCCACACATTACCAAGTAGCGCTAGCTTTAATTAGAGTAATTACAGAGTTAAAATCGGGCACTCAAATGTTATATTACTCTAGTGCCATGCATCCTTCTGTTCTAAACATGTCATACACCGGTTGTGCTATTGTAGACATTGCCTAAAGCTAAAAAAGATTTGCTGAACATTCATTCAGCTGAAAGTTTCTGGAATGCGCCCTGTTTAATGACACACGACATTTTTTACATTAAACTTGTTAGTCAATACCAGTGTTGAACTAATTTCAGGTACACAATATGGAACGCAACCTACCTAATGGTTTCTGAGGTTCTTTACGCTTTCGCCCACCCAGAGCCACTTTTCCCTTATCCTGTGGCTATCGCCGGCGGTTTCGCAAAATTTGTGCCTGTGGGTCAAACGTTTGCCAATATCTATACCGATGTTGCGATATTCTTCATTATGAGCAGCTTCTACTCCACTATGGTCCTTTTTTTGTTTCGGTACCTGCAAACGACGGACAGTGACTTTATGCGCTTCTTTACCAATCCAAAGTTTGCAATCCTTTGCAATGCGGCGGCGTTGACGTTCGCCACTGCAATGATCATTGTTCCATTGCACTTTCAATGGACGACAAGAGAGGAAAAACTGTCGCTGGCAGGAGATATGAATTTGATTGATCCTAGCCTGAGGCAAAGATTATTAACATTGCCGTTAATTGGTGTGAAGGTAAGTCGAAATTGGTATTTTTTATAAAAATAAGCTTATAAAATAGCTTAAAATGACACTAGGACTTAGGCGAACAGCTTAGGCTTAAGCTTAGACTTATAGTTAGGCTTAAGAGTAAGCTCAAACTTAAGCTTTTGAGATTACTCTTAAGCCTAACTATAAGTCTAAGCTTAGGTCTAAGCCTAAGCTTAAGCCTAAGTTGTTCGCCTAAGTTCTAGGGTCATTTTACTCAAAGCTTATTCTTGGATTTTGCATTCTGTTCGAAAAATCAACGGCGAAACACGAATCCTTGATTTTTGAATTAATTATATTTCTTGAACTTCCAAGCTAATCCAAGTTTTCATTTTAGAGAGAACCATTACTTTTGGTAGCTGGCTACTCAGCGGCAATTCTGAGTTCGTTTGTGGGCGTCGTCGTGGTTGGCAGTATTCTCGGCATATACCATTTTCTGCGTCAAAATAAAAAATCGTTCTCAAAACGAACTTATGCCCTCTACCGCTCGTTAATAAACGTGCTCGTGATAGATATGCTATTCTGCGGCCTATTGGTGCTGTTCCCGCTCATTCTTTCTCTCGCCGTTTTTTTGTTCCAACTGAAAATTTCATCTCTGGTCGCATTAATCACTTTGACGACTGCGAGCTGGTACCCATTATGCACGCACGTCGTCATGATATCATGCGTGACGCCGTATAGAAGAGCCCTGGTTGGAATATTCAGGAAGGTTCTTCAACAAAAGCAAGAGTCTCGTCTGTTCTATACCAAGACTCATATCCACTCACAAGGCAATCTCACGAGTGTGGTCGCTTCAGAAAATGGAAGAAATGTTTAACGGATTCATTCACTTTCTCTCAGCTTTATCAATTCATTGTTAATTTTTGTTATCAATTCTTGTTAGAGAAAATAAAGTTCGCCTTAATCCGAGACGACTTAACACAAACAACGTTATGAGGTTAGTCCATCCACAGAGCAACAAAATCTGACAAACAATGTACACACAGCCCCTATACGTACATGACATATAGGGGCTGAAAATGGCCAAGTGCAAAGTGCTGCTATGCCGTTATTACTGTACCCATTATTACTCTCGGTATTTACAAATTTCTTGACAAAGCCGAAAATCCTTACCGACTTTACATTACATACTTCCTTTAAAGTTCGAGTTGGATCTGCTATTTTCTGTCCTAATGGTTCCTATCAACTCATGATTCGTTTTGCTGTGTTTCGGTTCCAATGAAAAATTGGGCGATACTCGCGCTGAGTTCATTGACCATTCTCAATTGGTATCCATTTTGCATCCATATCATAACGCCCTCTTACGTGACCCAATAGTGTGGCGTTCGCTGAACGCTGCAGAAAGGTCAGCCGTAAAGGGCAAGATTCTCGTCTGTTCTGCACCAGAACTCTGCTCACTCTCAGAGAAATTCTAGATAAAAATATTCCCACTGCTGTATAACTGAATGCAAACTGTTTGGTTTCACTTTAATGCAAATATTGTTTGGACTTTGCATTCTTTGGTCAAGATCACTTTGGTTTGGAATAAAATTTTATAAGTTAAAATATTTCTTGATACTTTACATCCTATATAGTATTGTATATTCATTGTTTGTATGAGGTGATCCCGGTTTAAACTTCGAAAATGCTCACAGATGTCTTTTTGTTATTGTTTCGTCGGGCAAAATTTCGATACTTCGAAAAAGTCACAGCCCCCAGAACAAGGTTAAAAAGTCCCAAAAAAAGCCGTTCAATATTCAGCCAATTATCAAAGTGCAATAGTAAACAACGGTTGCTCATTCCCTGTGCCGTATTTGTATCTTGAGGATATCTTTTGGAAACTTTTGCGAAATATTTTGCACTTTTTCGGACAAAAAATAATGCTCCAGTTTTCCTTTGCCTCTGTTCGCTCTGTTACAAAGTATGTAACAAAATACGTGACAAACAAAGGTATTATCAAAATAGAAAGGAATCCATCAACAAACGTTTTCGCACTTGAGTCGAGAATTCTGAAGAAAAATCCAAAGCGAGGAACCAACGATTTTCACAATTTGGATCAAGACTTGAGAGTGACACTTATGAGATTTCTAATGCCTCTTTTTGTGAAAACACAAAGAATGTTTCAGTTTTGTGGAAATTCTCTTTAGAAATTTCATCAAAATAAGACGAAATTACTCGGAGGTGGCGACGAGCGGCTGATAATCCACAAATTGCGTGTTTCCCTTTAAAGGAAGGCGCATAAATAAAATCGAAAGGAGACAGGAAACGAGAGTAAATATTTTACACCTGCACAAAAGAACAGTCGCGAAAAGGTTGATCGATGGTTTCGAAGGCATCGATTTTTCTGCCTCCTGGCGGAAATCATTAATTTTGACGACCCTTATTTGTTCCAGACCTTATTTGTGTTTTGCGTGACTCCTACTTAGCGGTCCCGAGATTCTGGAAGGCTGATTTTAATGCACTAGAGGGGTCTATTCTTTTATAGGGACTCTAATTTTCGGAAGTGTACTCTCGTTTGTAAGGTAGAGGCTAGCGTCTACTTTCCTAACTGGTCCTTTTAAAGTTAGTCTGTTAAAAGGTGACTTAATCGAATTACTGTCATTCTTCCAGACTTGGCATCCCTGATCCTATTGTATTTAATTCAGAGTATTCGAGAGTCTGAGTGATCAAATCGATGCGCTCATGTCGACAGAGTATGTTGGCTCTCGGAGCTGGACCTGAGCAGACTTTGGCAGAGAGCCAGCAGGTGGTGAGACAAAGAGGAAAAGCCAGTTTCGCAGGCTTGGTGCCACCCGAAAGACCTCATCACGAGCTGCTCGATGAACGTTAGTATTGACTTTTTTAGTTTTGAGGATGTACCTTAGAAGAAGTTTTGATCGCAATTTGAATTGGCACAATTCTGAAATATGCAATTTATTTGAGATTCGCTCATTTTATAATCTCAGCAATTAAAATTACCGTTCATTGCTTTCCTTGTAAGGTACAGATTCTAAAACAGAGTTGAAAGAAAACGCAGAATCAAAAGCAATGAATCATGTATTAAACTAAAATTGTCCGCAACGAAGTTGACGCACTCTAAAGTTCTTGAAATTATGCATGTCCAATATGGTTAGGAATGTCATGAACATATTTTTATAAACGCCGTTTGTTTGTCAAAAATTGCGACTTTGTCATTTTTAACTTTTTAGTATTTTGCATAAGGCTAGACTGTGATTAGAAACTACAAATTTTTTGTGTTAAGTGGTCATTGTAAAATTGCATTATGAGAACTTATTGTATGACAAATAACATTGGCATTTTAGCCGATCTGCTTGCCGAAGCTTTGTTCGTTCCACAAGGCGTGCATTTGGGGAATCATCCGGAAAGTAAGTTTTTAACTTTTTCGAATGTTAATTTGGTTTTTATTATTTCCTTCTAATACAAATTTCCGAAATTGATTTTATTTTAAATTTTGAGAAAATAATATGAACAGTATTTACGTAAGATTAAAGTCGCAAAATCTAACCGGTTTTCAATTGTTTTAGGCCCAATCGACAATGTTCGCAGAGTGCTCGAGAATCCGCCTCGAGATGTTGCTCGGCGCGAAACATATCAGCTCTTTTGCGAAATGTTGTACTTGTCAACCGAAGTGGATGATGACGAGTTGGAAGATGTTGCGTTGGATACAATGCATGGAGCGCCGACTTTTTATTGGCAACAGACGGCGAGGTGAGCGAGAGTAAACAATTGAAATGCTTTCCATCTCGGCACATTTCGAAGTATTTTTATCACTTTGTAACGATATTTAAAGGTCATATATTGACCAAAATCCGGTGATTTCCGGATTTTGGTCAATTGATTTGGAATGATGAAATGCCGGTTGCGGAATAGTAAATAACATTTTTGCTTTTGATAGTTTGACTGATTTATTTTTGCATGTTTTCGTATATGTTTTTTTACTAAATACGCGGAATTTTTATTATTTATATTCAAAATTTGGCAAGTTTTTTCAAAATTAGAGGAACGCCCATATCCAGGGTTTTCCGGATTTCCGGAAGCCATAAATCCCGGTACTCGCAAATATTGTCGGCGAGACCGGTACCAATCGTCTTGTCTCGTCGAGAGGAAGCGATTCCGCTATCACACGCCTGGATCCGAGCGAAACTTGCCGTTTTACGTGACCCACGTGGCTCACGTAAGTCACGTTTTCTCGTATGTCACCCCAATGCTGACATTGACAACCCCCTAGAATTATCGGTTTTTGGGGGCTTCTCGCGAGTTTGTGACCCGAGAGCGTCTAAAACGCAAAACCCATAGGACTCCCCGACATCCATCCTGCGAAATAGGTTAGAGTGGAAAATATATTTTTCTTTATATGAGTTTGCACAATATGAAATCATTTTTTTGGGGGTAACTTTTTATTGTTATGCAACATTTGCGTTGTTTCTTTTTTGTAGGAAATTGTATCATCTTTTTATAATTTTAAATATTTTGGGTGGATTAAATACGAGCAAGCGGTTGAAGGAAGCGGCACGCGATTCTCCAAACCGCACATAACTCTTCTAACCGTACACTCTCTTCTACAGGTTAGTTTGTTGCACAAATTGTCACCTGAAACTTTGACCTATAAGCCTTTTCGTAGGTCAAAAATTGCCTGCGACGAGGCGCTGTTCTCCTGGATAGTAACGCGACAAGTTTCGTTGGACTCTGCGATCAAGCCATCAACGTTTGGGTCGAGAATGGGTTTCTGAATCCCAACGACGAGGAGCAAATCAATATCGCAAAAGAAATCTTGTACGCTCCGAAACTTCATCTAATTCACAAAAAGATGCGCAAGATCAACGAAATGATGAGCGGTTTGTTTTCACTGCAAATAAAAAATGGTTTTAATTGCTGCTATGTTATAGAGGGAAAGTTTCGAGGAAGGAGAGCGAGCCAATTCAGCGCCATAGCCTCAATGAGGTCCGGATATTCGAGTACAGATGATGAAAATTCGACCAAATATGAAGATGTGAGGTTTTCTTGAGGAAAAAATGTTTCATGATATTTTACTGTGGCATATCGTTAGGCTTGCACAATCACAGTTATAGGAGCTGTGTCTGATTGTAGTAAACTATAACAGTTATAAAGCATTCTCGAAAATAAGTTGAGGAATATGTGAATTTCTAAGCAAAAACTATTTAAGGCTGACGAGCGACTGCTCAAGCGATTGCCCGCCGACATTGACGCAGCAGTGATTCTGGTGGCCAAAGTTAACGGTCTTAAAAAAGCTCTGAGTATATTTATTCGACTGACGTACACAACGGTTTTTTGTTCGTTACCGTAGAAATTTTAATTAATTTTCGACTTTAGCTTCTTTATCCTGAAATTCCGGATCATCCGATTCCAGTGAAATTTTTGTTTATACTCCTAAGCCCAGTTGACAACTATGCAAACGAAGCTCGTGGAATTGGCCGGGCAATGGGCGCGCTATTCTCGGATGAGGTGACATTTTGTTGCAATTGCACCGAGTTCACATTCAAATTTCAGATTTTTCAAAAAGTTGCGTATTGCGCTATGGAAAAGTACACAATCGCCAATGCAGTCGAAGAATTTTTCTCGCAAGTTGTGGTCGTTCCTCCGGGAAAATGTCATCCGGACACAAGATGGCAGCCGAAAGAAAACGAAACTGTAAGGAAAACATTTTTGTAAATAAACTGTGTAAACATCATTAATATGCCATTATTGCTCAATTCCCATACAAAATCATGGTCCCACAAATGGAAAATGTATTTGTGCTAAGAATTGATTTGACACCGAAAAGTATGTCAGTTGTATTTTATAACCATTGGTCAATTTAAATAATTTCCCCTGTGGTTGCCAATCAGGTCAGGGTATTATTTATGTCAATTACGATACAAAAAGTGGACCAGCTAAATTTTTGGACAAATTTTTAAAGTAAATACGTGTTCCCTCCATTAATTTTTTGAAATAAGCTAGCTTCAGAACTTTAAAGAAAGTTACGATACTAAACGCATTGAAACAGTTTGAAAATACCATTTAATATCAATAAAGTATTACTGGTTTCAGGTGTATAAAATTATATTGTATTCCAGGAAGCACGAAGCGTTGGAATGCTCTATGCGAACTACGAAACTCCCGATGATGTTTTTGCAGAGGATGAAGATGAATTCGAGAAAGAGAAAGCAGACGGAAAAATAAGACCAAGCATCAATCCGCATCAACCTGTGATATTTCGAAGTGGAAGATGCTTTGGAGGGTTGATCCAGGATGTAAAGTAAGTATTTATAACTTTTTCATTGATATTCAGATCAATTTTTGATAAACCTTTGGATGCTTTAAGTGAAAAATGTATAAAGACCCGTTTTAATAATAATTTTAATAAGACCTTATTGTTCACTATTTTCCAAAACCATCAAATTTTAAAACATTTATTGAAATTTTGACCAGTTTTACTATTTATAATTCATTTGAAATATTTGGATCTAATGATTTTTTCTTTCTCAAATTTCTAATTTTTGTCGTATAAATGGCAAATATTCGTTAAAATTACATAAAATCTGAATGCATGCCTTAAATACGCCTATTGATGATTGCTAATTTTTGGGCGCAAGAGTAAGTGGTATCGATCGGACTATGTGGATTTTTTCCGTGGAAGGCTCAGTCAATCTCTGGCAGCAACTATTTCTATTTTCTTTGCCAATATCTCGAACATAATTACCTTTGGAGCTGTGATGGAAAGGGCGCTGAATCACCAAATGGTTAGTTTATTTTAAACACATGTATAAAACCCTATAGCTTATGACAAACATGTTTAGGCTGCAATCGAAAACATTGTGTGTGGTGGATTGTGCGGCATCGTATTTGGACTGTTTTCCGGTCAACCTCTCAACATAATTTCGGCAACCGGACCAACGCTCGTTTTTGAGAAAATTCTCTATGATTTTTGCACGTATGTTAGACTCTACATTTTTAGTTGCTGAGGCTGCATTTCGGCTACTTAGGCTTCGTAGCTGCGGAGGAATTGAAGAATATACAGTCTAACTTCATTTATCGGAAACGATTTATTTTGCCGATTTGTTTCCGATAACTGAATTTCCGATAAATGAGGGAAATTTGTATGGAAAAAATCCTTTCCAAAAATTTTTTTCCGATAAACGAATTTTTAAACTTTTTGATTGTATTTAATAAATGTAGTCAGGACTTAAAATATTCAAATTTTTGTTTTAGAGCAAACCATTGGGAGTTTTTACCGTTTCGATTCTACGTGGGCATGTGGATGTCCATATTTCTGCTAATATTGGTGGCCACCGATGCGTCAGCTCTAGTTGGGTTAATAACACGGTAAGTTGGATCACATAGAAATACTTGATTTGAGAGGCGATTTTAAATAACGAATTTAGGTTTACCGAAGAAGCTTTTGCGGCACTGATCTCCATCGTGTTTATTATTCAAGCATTCGAAAAGCTTTACGAGATAAGTTATGAAGCACCGATTACGAGATATCCAGAGGTTGGTTTTTAGTGAGTTCTCATCACGTAGAATTCACCTCGAGTTCTTCTGGTATCAAGAAACAGTCGTCACAATTTTCAATAAAAAACCTATGAAGTCTATGAAGCAGACAAATAAGTTGGTAGGAGGCTGAGATCAGATTTTATATGCATAATTTCGTTATGTGACATAAAATTTCCCCATTAACCTATTATGCTTGATGATTAACTTTTCTTTCAGAGGGTGCTCACATCAACTTGTCATTGTCTTCTAAATCAAGATTCAATTTCGTCAAACGGAACACTGACTCCGATACTGAAGAACATTAGTATGGGTGTGAAGAGGTGCAGAGAACTCGGCGGAATTCCACAAGGGCTCAGGTAAACTATCAGAAATGTAGAACACTAAAATTTTGTAATATAGATGGCTTAACGAAGCTATTTTCTTAAGTGTTAAGTTTAACGTAAGAAAGTGATTATATACAAATTTGAGAAAAATATACATTTTGATTTGCGTGACGCGTCTAAGATTTAGGTGCTTTTTCAAACCTGACGTCTATATGTTTTCAATTCTGCTTACATTCGGCACTTTCGCCATAGCATATGGCCTGAATAATTTTCGAAAATCGAGCTATTTAACGCACAAGGTATGTTTCTACGATACTCCAAAACATTTCAATCGTCATGGTCCTAACTTTGACATATTTGTAAATGAAAAAATAAAAACCAATTTTAGGCGAGAAATTTTATATCAGATTTCTGTATGCTTGTGGCCATCGTACTAATGACATTCCTTACGCACTTCATTGGATTGGAGGTTCCATCGCTTAAAGTCCCATCCAGCTTAAGGGTAAAGATTTCAAGCAGATAATTTCAGCCAGTGCCATAAAATTGCACTAATTCATGCATTTTTAAACAAATCTCTTAGGAAAGTTAAAAACTGTTTTAAAATGCGATTTGGAATTGTAAAACTGCATACATAATTGTATAGCGTGAGTCGACATCAGAGTTTGTATCACACGACATAAACCTTTACCTTCGCCTGTGATAAACATATTACATGTGAACATTCCATAACCTAATTCTCATCTTGAATTCTCTTTAATCTGTTTCTAAAGCATAAGAGAATGTATGATACTAACTTCGTAATCTGTCGTTTATTATAGTTTTATATGCCGCATTACTAAGCAAATATAATTTCGTTTTAGCCCACGCTGGAGCGAAGTTGGGTGGTCGATATCACCGCCATTGTCGGCTTAGAGGCAATTGTGATTGCGATTTTGCCTGCGGCTTTCTACACTATACTTATTGTAATGGACCAGCAAATTACAGCTGTCATCGTAAACCGGAGAGACAACAAGCTAAGAGTGAGTCCGTAAACTGTTGATACACTCTGTAAAATTTATATGGTCTTAAATGAGACTTAAAATATGGCCAATCAATTACAATGAAAGATAGGATTACCGTAAATCCTCTAATAAGTCCCCCGGGGGACTTATTGTTTCGTAAGGGTTTTCAAAAAAATTTTCAAATTTCAGTCATTTTTCTCCGATATTTTCAATGACAAAGTTTTGGCATTGGGGTTTTTCTTACGTAACTCGACGAGATCTACACGAATATGCACTTAATTTTGGTCGGGCGAACCCGCAAGTACGTTTGGCATTCTGTTTGAGGGGGGACTTATTTGAGGGGAGGGACTTATTAGAGGATTTACGGTATGTGCATCAGCGAACTAAGCTGTTTTCACGCTAATTCCTCAGTTCTGGAAATTTCTTTTAATACAGAAAAGACTCAGAAGATTACTTGAAGACTGGAAAAAAATGAATTGGCTGATTCAATTTTTCTACAGATGAATCACGTTCCGAAGTTCACTTCTGAAAATTTTTCGTTTAGACTTTAATAAACTCATTCATTTCACCAAAGTGGTTTACGCAATCTTTTTAGAAAGGTGGCGGTTATCACCTGGATTTGTTAGTTGTGAGCATTCTCATCGCAATATGCTCTCTGCTCGGACTTCCATTTTATGTCGCAGCCACAGTACTCAGTGTGACGCATTTAGACGCACTCAAAGTTATGTCCGATTCTTGGTCCACACCAGGAGAAAAACCAAAGTTTCTCGGAATTAAGTAAGCTTATAATCAAATTAATTTTTCTTGGCATTAAAATATTTATTTTATTGCACTATTTGCGAAATTTTGTGCCAAATAAAAAGTATTTTGATGCCAGGAAAGGGATTAACCCAATTGAATACTTTGTTGTATAAAATTAATTGCACAATTTTCAGAGAACAAAGGCTTACGTCGGTATTCGCACACATTTTAATCGCATGTTCGCTATTTCTGACTTCTCTGGTCAAGGTGAGAAAATTCTATTCAGCGAATCCGTCTTACTGCAATTAAAATGTTGCGAGAACTAATTATCAAGCCTACTATGCTTCCAATTAATCTTTCCCTCTCCATTTCCTTTTTACCTGGACCATCTAGGGAGATACAGGGATATCAGGAATAAACGAACCAATGCAATAGACTCGCCTTCTACGTAATATTCATTCTGTAGATTGTCGGCTGATTCAAACATGCATTTTATTTGCTTGCGCATACTCCATGGACCCATGATAGATTATTTTTTAAGGAATAAATCAATTTCTGAATGATTGCTTTAATCCACAAATTTAGTTGGTACCGTTGCCAGTCTTGACAGGAATTTTCCTCTACATGGGAGTCGTTTCACTTTTGGGACAGCAATTCGTTCAGCGTGTCGGGCTTCTGTTTATGCCAGCCAAATATCAGGTATATTCTTAGCTCACGACTGTCGGATTTATGTTTTCATTTTTAGCCAGAGTATAGCTGGTTGCGGACCGTTCGAATGAGCCGAGTGCACTTGTTCACAGTGATCCAAGTACTGAGCATATTGGGACTCTTCGCAATCAAATATATGAAAGCCATTTCTATGGTTTTCCCTATGATGGTAAATTTTTCGTAAAAAAAATTAGTAATCATTCTATTTATGTTAATTATTAATTTCAGCTGGTGGTTATGGTTATTATCCGAATGCACTTGCTGGGCCGGATTTTTACGAAAAAGGAACTACAGGTAACAATAAAACTTCACTCCTCGAAATAAGTTGTGAATCATATATATACGTAATCGTTTTCGCCGCAAACTGTAAATTTTTTAATGATTATTCTTTGATTATACTTACAGGCATTGGACGATATTCTTCCGAGCTTTCGCGATGTGTGGAGCCCAAAAAGGAGTCCAGCTTCGAGACTCAACTCCTACCGGCACAGAAACAGCAGTTGTGCGCCAGAAATGCCTCACGACGGTGGTTCTCTTCTCCATGAAATGGAACCGGGCACAATAAAAGAAACTCGGATAAGCTTTCAACCGCAGGTGACAAACGGTGAGCCGACGACCACTTCGACGACCGTCAACAGCAGCAACGGAGCAAACAAGCAAGAATAATCAAATAGAATAAAATTATATAATTTGGTAAAGTTGGATATTTTATTTGTAGATATGTACATATAATAAAGTTGATAGTTTTAATGTGCAAACAATAGAAAACTACGTATGGGAAATTTTGGTATCTAATGAGGGAACAAAAGATAGAAAAACATGTATGCGTAGGACGTAGGTTGCATTTTCGCTGTAGGTTTAGGGAAAGCAAAAAGTGATTTACTGAAACATAGGCCCTATATGAGTATACGCGTCTCCCAAATCAATAGGGGGGACCTTATTGATTTTTTTGCAAATTGAGAATTTTTTGACAAAAAACCATAGGGAAAATAATAGGAAAAATCATTTTCGGAAAAATTTTGCACAAAAAAATCAATAGGGTACCCCCTATGGTTATTTGTGGCAAAAAAATTTTTAGAATTTTTTGCGAAAAACCATAGGGGAGACCCTATGGTTTGAAAAATCATTTTCGGAAAAATTTTGCAAAAAAAATCAATAGGGTCCCCCTATTGATTTTTTCCGGGAGATGCGTATACTCATATAGGGCCGAAACTTATATCCCCTAAGCTGCACTTGTACGGCGTAACGAAAAAATTTTTCGCTCATATGGGGCTAAAATCGCGGATAGGGTTTAGTTAGTGAAATTTTTTTCTGACCACCCTGCATACACCAAAAGGGGGAAAACGGCCCCTTTACCCCCGGGGGACCATTTAAGCCGTAAAAGGGCAACATTCTTAGCCCCGTTCGGTTTCGGCCGAGTGGTAGCTCAATCGATAGCTCTCAACGAGCCAAGCAAAATACCCTTCTTTTCCCTGCTCAGTATGAAAGTAACTTGGGGAAGCTGCTGGGTTTGGTGAGCTTCCACAAATTAGTGCGGCCCGGTGTACCCATTGTATTGAAAGTTACGGGCACTGAGGGCATTCTCCAGAACGATGATACCCTCTCATGGATTATTTGTGCCTCTCATTTCGTAATTGTCAACAACCATGCCTCTCTTTTGTAAACATGTTTACGTAAACACCGCGTGGAAAGGAGAGGGGAGGAGCAATGGAACCAACGCGTTGAACGGTGGGCAGGAGACCCACTGATTCAGACTTCCTCGCGCCGCCGATAGGCGGCGCACGACAGCTAGTGAGCTATAATTCAGCCGAAACCGATCAGGGATTTTTCAAGATATCCGATGCGCGAGATCCCGGATATCCTGAAATGCTAGGCCACGGCGCTCCTCCACGGCACTGGGAGAATGCTAAGTTGGGGAGGTGCAGATTGGGGGTACTAGGTTGGGGGTACAAACTTGGGGGTGTACCAGGATGGGGGGGGGTTTGTGCATTCAAGTAATCAAAAATCATGTTGTGTGGACCTGGATTGTGTTCTCTACCCTGCTACAGCAGAGAATTACACAGCCTAAGCCTAACCTCTATCCCCAACTTGGTACCTCCCCAAATTGGTACCCCCAACTTGGTACCTTAAAAGCGTCATGTACCAATTTGGGGGGGGGGTTGGTTTCGAGATAGTATAAAATAAAATAAATAATATAAAATAAATAATAAAATAAATAAAAAAAATAGATAAAAAGTATTGTCGAAAAAGGATTTTAAGCAAAAATTTTACATAATTTTATTCGAAAGTTATAAAACAAAATTCAGTTTAGCTATGATAAAATCCCATATCAAAATGTCGTAGCTAAAACATAATCAGTTTTCCTTAAAAATAACGTTTTTTATTATGCTGGGAAAACTGCTGAAATTGAATCCTCCATGCATTCCGTGCATTAATGCATTTTATTTGCAGCCAGGACAGTTGAAGACCTCTTTCGAAATTCGGAACCCCAATTTGTAATTTCGATGAATAAGATTTTGAAGTACCGGAAATCTCCTGTTTTATTTGATTTTATACCTTTTTCGGAATTTTCTGTTTTACGGACACAAACACATACCATGATAGAAGGCCCATGACCATCAGTCGGTTAAGAGAGCACGACGGCGCCGCATTCTGTCGCGTCATCGTGAGAGATGAGGAGAACGACGTTCCAAGAACGACATAAATGGAGAAACAGAGAATAATATATTCACTTCTAAAATTGGCGGGACTGAATGGAGGGAGAATGCTAAGTTGGGGGGGGGGGCAGACTGGGGGTACAAACTTGGGGGTGTACCAGGATGGGGAGTGCAAATTGAGTGCAACATGCAAATGCTAATGTGGTGTGGTACGCAGGAAATTTGCTCTACGAAATTGTATTTTTCTCTAACACTCTCTCACGCATTACGCTGTATAGACTCAACCAAACTTAGGCTTGGGGCTTAGGCTGCTGGGCAGGCGGGGAAGGACTTAGTCTTAGGCTTGGGGATTAGGCTGCTGTTCCCCCAACTTGGTACCTTAAAAGCGTCATGTACCAATTTGGGGGGGGGGGTTGGTTTCGAGATCTCCCTTATATGGGCTGGTCGCGCGGGGGTCCCAAAGGCAAAGTTGCTTGGAATGACCTTATAAGAAACTTTGCCTTTGGGACCCCCCGCGCGACCAATTTTCATCAAAATTCATGCTCTCATATTTGAGCGGGTTTTATTTCTGATAAGTTTCACTCAAAAGGTGTGTCACTTACACGATAGCTCACTGACAGGAACTCATAGCAATGTGGGTGGCCAGCATACGGAGTCTGTTCTTCCGTTGAGAGAACTCGGGGCACATTAGAAGTGTGAACTGCGACAGACGGCTCTGTAGTCTCATCGTCACACTCAGGTGTAGCCACCGTTTTTAATTTGATATCAGGTGTTGTGCTCTCTTCTGCTGACTCTGAAGCAAGAATTTCTCCTGTACTCAATGGCGGCAGAGTGATCGCTGAAGAATCCTCACGGCGACGACGAACAAGAGTCAAGGTGCACAGTGGTCGAACGACTTCAATGCAACGAGCACAATAGGGTCGATCCTGAACATCTTCCGGGAGATCCGGTGCCTGAGCGTGGATCGAGAGTGGCATCAGAATGGCAATGACGACAGAGACGTGATAAATATTCATAATCGTTTCTCTGAAACGGTAACGACTAAATACAAAATAGCAACTTGATTTCATGTCTCTAATTTTAAAAATGTCTCATTTTCCTAAAAAAATAGATAAAAAGTATTGTCGAAAAAGGATTTTAAGCAAAAATTTTACATAATTTTATTCGAAAGTTATAAAACAAAATTCAGTTTAGCTCTGATAAAATCCCATATCAAAATGTTGTAGCTAAAGCATAATCAGTTTTCCTTAAAAATAACGTTTTTTATTATGCTGGGAAAACTGCTGAAATTGAATCCTCCATGCATTCCGTGCATTAATGCATTTTATTTGCAGCCAGGACAGTTGAAGACCTCTTTCGAAATTCGGAACCCCAATTTGTAATTTCGATGAATAAGATTTTGAAGTACCGGAAATCTCCTGTTTTATTTGATTTTATACCTTTTTCGGAATTTTCTGTTTTACGGACACAAACACATACCATGATAGAAGGCCCATGACCATCAGTCGGTTAAGAGAGCACGACGGCGCCGCATTCTGTCGCGTCATCGTGAGAGATGAGGAGAACGACGTTCAAGAACGACATAAATGGAGAAACAGAGAATAATATATTCACTTCTAAAATTGGCGGGACTGAATGGAGGGAGAATGCTAAGTTGGGGGGGGGGCAGACTGGGGGTACAAACTTGGGGGGGTACCAGGATGGGGAGTGCAAATTGAGTGCAACATGCAAATGCTAATGTGGTGTGGTACGCAGGAAATTTGCTCTACGAAATTGTATTTTTCTCTAACACTCTCTCACGCATTACGCTGTATAGACTCAACCAAACTTAGGCTTGGGGCTTAGGCTGCTGGGCAGGCGGGGAAGGACTTAGTCTTAGGCTTGGGGATTAGGCTGCTGTTCCCCCAACTTGGTACCTTAAAAGCGTCATGTACCAATTTGGGGGGGGGTTGGTTTCGAGATCTCCCTTATATGGGCTGGTCGCGCGGGGGTCCCAAAGGCAAAGTTGCTTGGAATGACCGTATAAGAAACTTTGCCTTTGGGACCCCCCGCGCGACCAGCCCATATAAGGGAGATCTCGAAACCAACCCCCCCCCCAAATTGGTACATGACGCTTTTAAGGTACCAAGTTGGGGGTACCAATTTGGGGAGGTACCAAGTTGGGGATAGAGGTTAGGCTTACGCTGTGTAATTCTCTGCTGTAGCAGGGTAGAGAACACAATCCAGGTCCACACAACATGATTTTTGATTACTTGAATGCACAAACCCCCCCCCATCCTGGTACACCCCCAAGTTTGTACCCCCAACCTAGTACCCCCAATCTGCACCCCCCCCCCATCAACGTATTTCTCCCACGGCACTCGACCACACCGCGCCGAAGGCGCGACACCCCTCTTGTACACTACTACTACTATATATCAAAGATCAATTATCACTGATAAATTTTACGTTTATGCAACAGCTTCGAAATTAATGTGAAATGGTAGCCTTTTAAAGTTGAGTTTTACACCTTGAAATTTGAGATCCGCGTATCAAGGTCAGTGATTCCGAAAGTGAAAGTGGTAGTGATAGTAATACCACTATAGTAGTACAGAAACAAATGTGGAATTACAATTTTTTCATTAATAGTTTTTCACTAACGGTGTTTTTCACGGAACCGTTCTCGACATTGGACAATATGTTTTCATACTTAAAAATAAGGGATAACTTTAATGGAAAAATATAAATTTTAATTGCTCGCAGTTATACGCTAATTTTATACTGCACTTCACTTCATTTCCTTCTTTCCTGAAAAATTATTCCGAGTATCGCGATGAGAAAATTTATGTACGTAATAAAATATCAATTTTCTGATGTCAGTTCAATCATATATCATTTAAGTTTTAGCAGGCAAAGTTCATTCCTCAGAACACGGAACATCCATTCCATTCCATTTCGTTCGTTCCTTCTTTTTCAAATAATATTTCACGTTCCCAAGAGTAAATTTATTGCGTTGTGATACAAAAGTGGTTCTAAAGCTTTGTCATAAACAGAATTAGTCAGAATGATTCATATTGTTTCAATGTCGAACATGTTTCAATGATTCATGTCCAAGACTGGCTAAACAAAATCCGATAATCCCAGATTAGTATCTGGAATTGAAATTTTCGGATTTTCCGGCAATATTCATGTTTTTACTGGGACCCAGAAAAATGCAAACAAATTTGCCCCGTCTCTGTTTCGAAATCGTACTTTCTCATCAAAAGCTTCGACGAAACAACCATAGCTCTATTCGAGCCATTCAAATTGGCGCATTTATTGAAACAAATGTCATAAAGTGCAATTCTTCGCGCTTAAAAGTTTAAATTACATTTCACAATTGGGTTTACTGAGATTCTAGAACAGAACTTTTACGAAACCAAAACATTTTCTTTCGAAACTGGAGAAAAACCGTAACAACATCAGGTCATTTGTGCGTTTGGAGAGAGAACTGGTTCAGTCACCGCCAATGGTTTAAAGCATTTTTGCTAAAGGGCTGTAGGAGTTAGCAATAATTTTTTTAACTATGTATCTTAAAAAATATAATTACCGTTCACAGCAAGTAAAAATTTTTTTCACTAATCTGATTAACTGTTTTCAGTGTAAGCAAGCTCGGGATCTTGGAAAGAAGCGAAGTCATGGCAGAACTCGTGGGCTTGAAGATGCAAGGAATCCGCTCCATTGAAGACGAACCGCACCTTATAAGCTTTCTCAGCCCGCTGACAATCATCCAAGGAGCGAATGGAACCGGCAAAACGACAATTATCGAGGCTTTGAACTATGTCACAACTGGCGCGCTGCCGGCGGGCAAAATGCCATCCTTCATTCACAATATGAAGGTAAATGTTTATTGAGGTAATGTCAGAGCTGAAATTGATTTCGGGCCAATATTCTGCATAAGAAGCGTGGATCATTGGCTTTAAGAATACAAATCTTTAGTAAAGTGTGCTCGAATAATTCGAAAACTCCGCAAATGTTAATTGGTTTGCACATACCTCTTTTCGTGTACAGTAGAAAGTTTTTCTATAGATTCCAAAAGTTAGACGATTATCTTGCTTTTAAAATTTTAAATATGCTCTAATTGCAGTTGACAAATCGACCTCGTGTAGATGCATTGGTCCAGCTCCAGTTCAAAGACGTGAAAGGCAACAAGTGCACTGCAACAAAGCGAATGACGTCATGCGGCGCCAAAACAACGGTTAACTTTTTAATATGCAATCACCTGTAAATTTGTGCTTTTAGGGCAAGACTCAAACAAAATCTGATGAATTTACGCTCGTGGTGACGGACAAATTCGGAAACAACAAGAGCCTTTCTTCAAAGGTGGCAGATTTCAACAAAGAGGTAAATAAAATTTTATTTTGTTAAGTATTCTATACATCTAATATTCTATATAAATAATATTACTTATGTGTAGAACTGATGTGTCGTACACTTATTATAGCTAAATTGTCTAAAACCCGTAAATGTATAATAAGCCGAAAATATTATTGTTATTTCCCGGATCGTATAACACATCGTATAACTTCTTTCTTTCTTCATTGGCGGATTTCCGTGTTTGTGACAGAGAAAAGGACCATATTGTAACATATAGAGAAAATCAGCCAGTTGTATTGCGAATCGTAGTATTCTTAAACTGGTCATCAAACATTTCGGCTATAGAGAACCCAGTTTTTTGTCGCCGGAGATAACTCATCTTAAGACCGCTAATCCACTTGATCTGTTTAAAATATTTCACTGTTTTAGATGTTGAATCTGTTAGGAGTCCCCAAAGCGATTTTGGAGCACGTAATATTTTGTCACCAAGAGGAGTCAAACTGGTTTGTCGATAACTTGAAATTCTTTAACTTTAATATATATTTAAAAATTTTGCAGGCCATTGAGCGAACCGAAAGAGCTGAAAGTGCGATTCGACGCAATCTTCGAGGTGACAAAATATGTGAAAGCGCTCGACAATATCAAGAAGAACATCAAGGAAATGGAGCTACAAATAAAAGTGATCGATGCAGAGATACCTCATCTCGACGCAAACAGGCAGTCATATCAAAATGTAAATTATATTTAATTTCTATCATTTTATATGTTATATAAATATACCCACAAATGGTGTTTACCCTATACGTTAAACAGTTTAGTTTTCACAGAATATTATTTTGCTTTTGTAAATAAACCTACTAAACTATAATGGAAAATTGAGCTCAAATATATTTTTATTTCGAAATGATATTCCTTCCATAGTTAGTAGATCCATAAAATTGAATTGAAAAAATATATAATTTCTAATTTCAGCAGATTTAAAAATTTCATTTTTTGTAATTATAATAGTGATAATGTCACGAGATTTATGCAAGCATTTCCTATAAAACCAATACCGCGACGTATTAACGAATGATTTTCAGCTTTTGATAAGCTATGATCAAGAAGAGGCGACATTGAACGAGATGAAGTCTGCTGTCGTTAGAGATGAGGGCAAGAAGAAGGCAATCGATGACAAGGTCAAGGAGCTCAGCAAGGATGTCGAATTAGCAAAATCCTCAAAACACGAAGCAGGTAGACGTTTGTTTGTTTCTAAGGATTCTAAGAAATTATGAATTACGGTTTGAAACGCTTGCTAAAAAATTGGGTTATTCAGTGTATAAAATTGTGGTGCTGATTATTTGTTGTTGCTTCCCAACATTTCAAATTATTTTCTATTTCATTTTACAAATTCTAAAAACTACTAGTCAGTTATTGTGCAGACTAATTTCGAGGAACTTTTCAATTCATTTTTGAACATAAAAGAAGCCGTATTTGAATTAAACATATTTTAAAAATTTCTAAAGCATAAAATAAGTGGATGACTTCCAATGCGACTTTAGAACGAAATTTTCACGAAAAGTGTTCTTTTTATTTTTCAAAATCTTTTTCATTGGGGTATTGCTCCAAAAATCTTTGGGGATGATTAGATTCATTTGCAATAGTTCAGGGCACACTAGTTTGTGAAAATTTTCGCCGAAAAATTAAGATATAATAAATAAATTAAAATAGGGGGGGGGCGGAACTGTCCCAAGCCCATAATGAGCAAAAACGGTTTTCGATCGCTATGGGCTTGGGACAGTTCCGCCCCGGGCGGAACTGGGGCCCAGTCGGTCGTTAACTGGGCACTCCATAGCGTCTCTCTAGTCACTGTAGTTCCCTTAAGTTACTAATATTTTACATTTTAAACAACTTTGAAAACTAAAATATTATTACTTTAAGATATTTTGGCGAATAGAGTGAAACTGAAAACGGAATTCATCAATTCTATTTCGATTGACGACTATGCCGGAAGTCGTGAAGAGTTGGTCGAGGAGTTGCAAAGGGTTTGTTTCAATTACTATGAAAAGTGATCGCATCACTGATTTCAGCTTCTACGTGGTTCTCAAGCAGGTATTGAAAAAGAAAATGCGGTCCTAGTGAAGCAGCTCCAGGAAAAACTGCGCAAATGCGAAGAGGAGTGCCGAACTGCATCAAAATCAGCGAGCTTCAACGAACAAAAGTCGAATCAACTGCAAAATCAACTTGCGATTAAGAAGAGTCAACTGGCAAAGCATAATGCAACCATTTCAGAGGTTTGTTATTTTCAGCGGATCGTATAAGTTCCACGAGCTGAGATTATCTAAAATTATAACATTCAGAGAGGGAATATTATTTGCGTGTAAATTAAATTATAGTCGTCCTTTTCGGAAAATCGGATCTTTTCTCTGATTTTTTAGGCGAATTTGTTTTATTATCATTCGCCATTGTTGTTCAAATTAGCAAATTTATTTTTTGAATTTGCTAATTTGATGAGTGTCATATACCAAAATGTTCCAGAGAATATCGGGAACATTTTGGTATAAAACATGTATGTATGAATCATCAATAAATCGGCAAAATAGAAAGACCAAATTAAACAACTTGCACCCTTCAGGCAGTGATGCATAATAGTGACATATTTTCGGATAAAATTTTTGGTCAGAAGTAAAATCAAAGCATTGCTGTAGTGCAGAAATAAGATTTTAGGTCTCCGCCGATCGAGATTATATTGAGTCCAGGCTAGAAGAAGTTCGTCTGATGCTTAGCAAAACTCGTGGTGATTTGGGACAAATCGATGGATGTCTGTTTCTCTATGATAAATGGAAAGATGAAATCACCCAGACAAAAGCCTGTCCTCTCTGTGAGCGCAGTACCAATAAAGCCGAGTCAGAAAAATTAGTGACGAAGGTAATTGGAACCTATATTTTTATACGTTTGTATCAGGGGTGGGCTTCGGATTCGGGAAAATTCGGTACTTTTGGCCATTCGGTATTCGGGAATTCGTCAAATTTTCCCGAATAAGCACTGGATAAAATGACCGCGCCCGATAGGGCGCGGTCGGGCAAAGATTTTTTAAAATTTTTGGAAAATAGTGAAAATTTTCATTGACAGGTGACTCCAAACTTCAAAATTTTCGCCTGCGGCGCTATTTTTTAGAAATCTTATTAGATAATTTTTATTATTATGCTTGTTTTTTGTGTTAAACAACATTTTGTTTCTAAACAACATAAAACTTGTTTTAGACAACTTTTGTCTCGTTAAGCACTATTAGCATATAAAATTAATCTCTTATTCTTGAGTTTAGGACCATTGGTGGAGAAGGAAAATTAGCGCCGCTGGCGAAATTTTTCGACAAATTACGCTGATTTCTCTCTTTTCCCTTTCTACGGCGCTCTTTTCTCCTTAGTTTTGTAGTATGTCTCATTGTTTTCCAAAATGTTGGGCCGAAAATTTGTTAAATTTTCAATAAATAATTAAAAATTTCAATGTTATAATTTATTTCATTGATTTATTTTAGTCAATTTTTATAGAGAAAGCCAATTTTTTTCAAAAATTTGCGTTTTTTTATTGCCCTATACCATTGTCTTTAGTCAGAAATAGGGAAAAACTCGCGGTAATAAAATTATTGAAAAAATGGGCTTTTTCTTTAAAAATTGACTAAAATAAATCAATGAAATAAATTATAACATTGAAATTTTTAAATATTTATTGAAAATTTTAAAAATTTTTGGCCCAACATTTTGGAAAACAACGAGAGCTTAATCATTCTTAGGGGTGCTTACAGATTGCGGATTGTGGCAAAACAGCCCCAATCCGCAAACTTTTGCTCAAAAAACCAAATTTTTCAGGAAAGATATGCGAAAAACGCGTAATAAAATAGCGAAAAATATCACAAAATGGCAATTTCACTGTTATAAATTCTTGAAAAAATTTGCTCTCTCTTTAAAAATTGGCCAAAAAATCATTGAAACGAATTATAGCATTTAATAGGAGGAGAGTTAAGTTTGAGATATAATTTTGAAGGAGAAACGGTAGCCAAATTGCGCCACAGGCGAAAATTTTCTAATTTTGGAATGGCGGTTCATTAAAATTTTCTAAAATTTTTCCCGGCCGCGCCCTATCGGGAACGGCCAGCGGGAATTGAAATTTGAATCCGCGGCCGAGAGCATTCTTAGAATCGGATCGGAAATGGCTAAAAAACCCGATCGGATCCGAACCCCGAAAAACCCGATATTTCCGATCTCCCAGCCCTGGTGTGAACCTTGAATCTTGCTTGCATTCTTGTTTAGAATGCGGAAAAGTAAGAAGAAAAATAGCGCCGTTTAAAATTTATAGGCAGATAATAGTACGGAAAAATAGGCGAAATTTTTCGCCCATCGGTAGGCAAATTTGCTGAGAAATTGTAATAAAATTTGGCAAAATGGCTAAAAAAGTTTAAAAAAATGGCCAAAAACCGTTTTTTCGTGGATAATATCAATGGAACTTGATAACAAATGACGTATATGTAAATTGAAACAATAATTGAAAATATAAATGCACCGAAAATTGTAAAAAAATATAGATAACAGGCAAAAATTTGAAAAAAGTTGATTTTTGAGATTTGATTCGGATTCGGGATTCGGATTCGGGAAAATTCGGTACTTTTGGCCATTCGGGATTCGGCCTTCGGGATTTTAAAATCTCAATTCGGCATTCGGGCTTCGGGATTTTAAAATCTCAATTCGGCATTCGGGCTTCGGGATTTCAAAATCGTCCCGAAGCCCACCCCTGGTTTGTATGTTGTTACGTTGTTGAACGATTTTAAAGGGCTAAATGATCTGTGCATGGAAATTTTCCATTTTAATTGTAATGACGCAAGATTCGGTGTTGATGTTTTGCAGAACCGGTCCACAATTTCTTTGAGTCGGAGGCGAAAATTTTGGATGCATGAAAATTTTTGACTGTGCACTGGTCCGGTAAAATGACGATCACCGCTTCAAAATAAACGGAAGAATAAACATGATAAACAGTTAACGATGATCTAATTTTTTCTTACAGCTGAAAGCTAAACAAGAAGCTCTGCCGACTGAGACGCGCTCGCTTCAGATGAATGTTCGCAAATACGAAGAGGAGGAGAAAAAGCTCACTCGAGTACTTTACCTGCATTTTTGAATATTTGATAATTGTATGTATTTTTAGGTATTACCTTACTTGAGTATGGCTCAAGCACTGGAGGCAGAGTTGCCGAAATTGGAAGAACAAGCCAAACATCAAGAGGACGTTGTGGAGAGGCAAAGAAAAGCGAAGGAGAAGTTTGAAGAAGAGGCGCTAACGCTGAAGGAAAAACTGCAAAAGACACAAGAAGCACAGGTGAGAATATTGTTAGTATTGGTTGTTAGCTTATTTCCAAATTACTAATTTGATATGGATGATGATCAAAAAGAGGATAGGTTTCTCTTGGGTATATTTCTGTCCTTTTCCGGTATCAAGTCAGTTCCTTATAAAATTCCACATCCTTAGAATGAAACAACTTGGCAATCCTTGACTCAAATTATTCAGATTTTTTTCTCGAAGATCCTCTTTTGATTATGCCGTGGTGAATCACTGGCCAAAATAACACACAAATATTCGTACCAATTCGTAACCACCACGTCCAGAAAGAAATTGTTTTCGCGACAGCACTTCATAGGTTTTGAGAAATCCAAAAAATTTCTAGCTCGTTTTAACAATCTCATCTTTTCCTCACCGCTCTATATTTCAACAAAATTAGCTAATTTTTATCCCAAATGCGTAAAAGCGTTTCCCCAATTGACCTTGTGTATGTAATGTTTGTATGATTTCAAGAAGATTTAAAATTGTTAATATCGTTTATAATAATCAAATTTTATAATCATATATAAGAATTATAAATAATAATTAACCATAATGCAACCATATCGTACAAAGATATCGGCCTTTTATAGATGAGCGTCAAAAGTCAAGTGCACGAGATTCGCAAGCTGGAGGACCAACTTAAGAAAATGGACTTAATGGGCGAGGTAGCAGACATAAAAAAGCAACTAGATGATGTTCAGAGTAAAGGCCAGAATCAGGATGCGCTGCTGAAAGAGGTAACATTATTTCGCTGTTGGAGGCAATCGTCGTGTGGTTGCTAAAAATTTATAATATGAAGGCTTTAAAAATGTACACGTTCTAGTATGTTCTGAATCAGTATGGAAAACACCAAGAAAAGACGTAATTTCATGTGACGAAACGAAATTTCTTTCATTTACAAAAGTAATGTGAAAAAGACATCTTGGTGAGAGTACCAGATATTCTGAGGATTATCACATTTTTAAATGTAAATATATTATATAAAAATTATGGGATATATAAATGCCATTAACAATAATATTCTAGAACGATGAACTACTAATTCAAGCTTCGCGACTGAACAACCGCATACAACAAAAAAGCGGGGAATTGATTCAGCTGGAGAAGAAGCTGGCCAACATCAAGAAAGAACTGGACAATCCGCGCTACAAGAATGCCAAAACGCTTCACATAAACAAGCTCATCGACAGAGCTGTTATAATAGCGACTATGGATGTATGTTTATTTTGTAATTCTGCCAGTGGGTAAGAAACTGATTTGCGCAAATGATGACTAGAGAATAGAGCAAATAAAGAATAGAAATAAATGACCATCAGCGAAATATTTAGTCTTCTGGATTATTTCCTTAAATAAAAGCTTGACATGTAAAAGAACTATCGATACTTCCGACCTCCAAAACTGAAATCAAATCGTTTAAAAGGATAATCCTTTTCATAAACATGTTAGTTTAAATTATATTTTCAGGACCTCAGCAAATACTGGAAAGTATTGGACGACGCCATCATTTCCTTCCATCAGCAGAAGATGGAACAAATCAACATGATCCTGCGCGAGCTATGGACGCGTGTCTACAAAGGAAACGACATCGAAGCAATCAAAATAAGGTCGCAGCCAGTCAGCGGCGGAGAAAAGAAGAAGTCCTACGATTATAGCGTGGTGATGATTGTCGACAGTGTGGAAATTGACATGAGAGATCATTGCAGCGCAGGCCAAAAGGTACTGTTAGGACGAATTTTCTCTTTAAAACCGACTTTCTTTTTTTACTTTAGGTACTCGCCGCAATTTTGATCAGGATCGCACTGGCAGACGTATTTGCTGGAAACTGTCCGATTCTGGCGCTGGATGAACCGACAACGAATTTGGATGCGGATAAGGTATACATTCAACAGTTCCTAAGCTGCGCGATAGATGGCTTTATTTTGTCGGCTACAGTTTATTTTGGAGTCGACAATTTCCCCTTGCATTTTTCAATTAAAATGTCTTGTACTATCTCTGGGTTTTAGTTGGTGAAAGGCTTGGAGTAATTTTGGAAGTTTTATGCAAAAGGCATATTTTATTGTTGAATTCGCTAAAACGAACATATGTAAAAAAATAAAACGTTAATATACTCAAAAAATTTACCGCAGGCACAAAGCTGCTCAATAGAGGCGAAAGAGTTTTGGTAGAACCTCCCAGAGCTATAATTCGTTGACCCAAATTTTTAGATCGAATATATCAGAAACAAAAGAAAAAATTGTGAGTAAATATCGTATTATTCAATTTCAGGTAGAAAATGTGGGTCTGATGCTCAAGCAGCTAATCGAGGTGCGCAACAACATCGACTACGATTCTACGCAAGAAAGTCAATCGCAGTCGCTGCTGGCCGGCTCTATTCGATCAAGATTGACTCAACCGGGCAACAATAAGAGCCTGCAGCTACTGGTCATCACACACGACAAACGCCTGGTGGATCTTCTATATTTGGCGTGCAAGCCGGAATGGATTTATGGGCTCAGCAAGGACGAGAACGGGATTTCGAGAATCAAGAAGCATCGCCGCGTATGCGACTCATTGGACTACGAAGAGTTCTAAATTTATATTTTACAAAATTATTTACTGTTAAATTGATTTGCATAGTTATTATTTGTTGAGAGATGTACGAAATAAATATTTTATTGGAAAATTACCAGGCATGCATTTCTAGTCTGGGCTCTTGATTCCCAAAGTGATACTATGAAAGTACTATCACTTTCGGAATCACTGGTCAAGGTCTTCGAAGTAAAAAATTGCTTTCACTATTTGAGCACAATTTTAATGATAGAGTACAACTTTATGAGCAGCCTTTCGCTCGAATGACCTCGAGCTCTAAGAATTCACTCTAATAAAATTTCGTTCGCAAGAAATATCACATTTTATTGCCCAAGGTTACATAACGGCGGCGATAATCAAATATTGTTGGACCATGTTCAAACTTGTGATCTCTTTCTCAAGATTTTATATATAAAACGACAGCGTTGCAGAAAAAATCTCATCTTTCAAAGCTTGAAAAAGTTGAACTTTACTATGTTTTCGAAAACATTCCTCTCATTTTTCTACGTTGTATTTCTAATTAAAAGTGCATCTTCGCAGTATTATCCAGGATACAGTCAAAACAGTGTGGGATATAGCAACAATTTGGGCTACTCTCCCGGTTATTATTCCAGCTCGGGCTATTCAAACAATTATCCAAACTATGGCTATAACAGTTTCTCAAACCATGCAAGCTATCCCGGATACAACAATGCCTATAACGGTTACTCGAACTATGGCAACAGCGCATATTCTGGAAGTCAATCGTCTGACGCGAGCTCGGATGCGAGCAAGCCTTTTGGAGGAATGTTTTCCGTTTGTGAGTTTTTATTTACAATTCCGTTAAAGGGATGCGATGTTTATTTCTTTTAGCCAGCGGCGGTCCAATAGCCAAAGCGCTGGGTTTGTCTCGATAGTCCATTCTGAGTGGCGTTTAAAGGTCGGATGTGACGAACTCAGGAAGCTATTCGTCTAATTTTTGAATTGTGAATAAAATATTTATTACGACATACCTGTACTCCAAGTTCTTGTGTATATTTGATTTGTCATGTATCGATTGTGTCTGTCACATTCCAATATAACAGAGCGATAAATTAAATGTTGCGTTTATTGATCGCCATAATAACAAACGTTTATTTCTTAGTCACAGGAATGGAGCACAGACATGAAATGATATAAAGAAAATACTAGAGGCAGTGATGCAACAAATTTCATTTAGGCAAATGAGAATAGTACGAACATCGAGAGTATATATTTGGCTTGTGTAACTCAAATGAAAGACTAGTAAAAAACCTAAACGTTGGCCAATTTCTTAATCAAGAAGGAATTTGGGAGCATTCAATCAATGTTAAATGCTATTTTATCCGAGAAAATTTTCTCATTTTTCACGGATCCAAAAATTCGGAAACAATTTTGATCTAGTTGCCCTTGTGTTATTATCGCTTAATACTGGAGTTTTCACATGGAAATATAAAATTGCAGCTTTTCTCATTTTTAAAATTCTCATACTTACAGGGGAATATGCAAAAGTGAAAATATTAAAGGGATATTTCTGACATAACGGTTTAATAACACTTACAAATTACAAATAATATTATACATGTTTTCGCCTACTCTGCATCATCGCATTGAATTGAATCGAAGTGGACTGAGGCTCTATCGAAGCTCAATACATCCGTTCTTCTGGAGTCCACGATGCTATCCTTGTAAAGTACACACAATTTTCGCCCATCCATTTGGATCAGATTAGCGGATCGGCATCCGAGAGCGCGGCACGCGGCAAAGCATTGGACGGGGCTTCCCACTTCGATCGGATCCTTGGTTATTTGTCTTTTTCCGGCAAAATACGTTTGATAGAGAGCACTATAACGGCACGGACCGACGTCACGATAGGCAAACGTTGTGGTGGTGGTCGTCATCGTAGTTGTAACAGTTGTCGGCTTTGGAGTAGTGGTTGTGGTGACGGTGGAGGTAGAGGAGGTTGAGGTTGTGCTGGGCTCAGAAGACGGCGCTGAACTTGTTGCTGTCGAGTCTCTAGTGATTTGAGCTGAAAATATTGAATGAAAATTGCGATCAATGCTCACACTATGTCAACCAGAATGACAAAAATAGAACCTAGCCATCACGGAAATGACCCGCGCACTCTACCTGAGAAATTAATTCCCAAAATTTGATTTAACCTTGGCACATTTATTTGGGTATTTTTGCAAACGGCCTTAGAATATGGTCAAAACCCGATTTTGACTATATTCTATTTATTTATTTATTTATTTATTTGCTCTTCTTGGAGCGATGGGTATATATACAATAAAGTCAACAATTACAATATCATAATGCAACAAGTGATATCAGAACAAAACAATACATAAAGCGAAGACAAAACAACATATCTCAATAATGATAGTGTATGACAAGCCAAGTTCATTTAGGGGGGAAGATTTCTTGGATTTCTTTTGTACTAATAAAATTGTGAAATTCGTTGGGGGATGTTTTCCGAATATGAGTTGGTAATTTACTGTATAGGCTAGCAGTACGGATAAAGAAAGAATGGACCCGGACGTTAGTAGAACATTGATTTGTTTTTATCTTGTATAAATCACCTCTAGTAATAGTTTTCTCAAAGTAAAAAGAGTTGTTATGTCTGATAGAAATTTTCTCATGAATTATGTCATGGAACATGACATAACATATTCTAAATGAAAGAACAAAAATATATATTCAGGTAGTAAATTTTTACCATCAAGTTATGATCCAAATATGGTTATTGTAATATAGGAAAGACTTATTATTGTAATTTTTGATATACAGTCATTCTTTACTATTTTTGGCCACCAAGCAAGCTTTTGATAATACTTGTTAAGTATATAAATTTTGCTGATACAAGTGAACATTATAAAAGCAAATAAAATTCAGGTTAAGGAGTAACAAGCTTAAATCTTTCGTGTGCACAAAACTATATATTTACAGTTAACTAAATAATAATAAAAATTCCCACTACCTGTTGACGCAGTTGTCGATGCTGATTTTGATGCCGTTGTAGGTGCCATTGTAGAAAGTGTGCTGTTTATCGGACTTTGCGTCTCTTCAATTTCCTCCGAAGCGTCTTCTTCCTCTTCCTCCTCGTTTTCTTCCAGTTCTGGAATGGAACTGGCTTTGGGCCCTTTCTTCTTTTTGCCCTTCGGTTTCTTTGTGCTTGCCTCCAGAGACTTTTTGTCCAACTGTGCGGCACTTGACGGCGAAACGGTTGAACTTGCTATTGACTCTAACGTCCGTGGAGGCGCAGTTGACTCAAATTTGAGCTCCTTGAAATCCTTGCTCTCTTCATCGTCCAGCTCAGTTGGCTCCCGTGGTCTTAATAAATATAAATAAGTTAACTAGTGTAATCAAAATTTTACAGTTGTAAATTTTAAAACCCTTGGTTTTTAAAATTTATCTGGAAAAACCAAAATAACACCAAAGCCTTTTTGTGACATTTGCATTCAGTGTTTCTATTTCGGATTTCAAAAAATCTTAGGATAAAAATGTTAACAAATTCATGGAATAAAAATGATTAAGCGGAGCAAAATAATACCGAAATTTCGCGAGATCATCCACTTCTTCTGTTGATTTCGACGCGATATTTGTGCTTGTGGTTGACATGGTAGTTGTTGACTTTGTGGTTGTTGGCTTCGCTGTTGTCGGACGAACCTTTTTCGTTGTCTTGCTAGACTTTGTTGTAGATGCAGTCGGCCGGCTCGTGGTTGTTCTCAATTTCCGGCTGAGAGTTGACGCGGTCGTTTTTACGTGGCTTTTTGTTGTCTTCAACGAGGCCGCATCGGATACAGGTTTATGTTCTTTTTGTTTATTCGCATCATTTTGCTTTCCGTTCTGGAATACAATCATTAAATCAGAGCTCAAATGAGTTTAATGTTAGGTCAAATCAGGCCTCATAAAAGGACATTCCCAGACTAATCATTAGAATACATTATGAATGTATACTTTTTATTTATCTTTATTATATAAAGAAAAGAACCATCCATTAATTATGTTATCTAGTTTGGTTCTCTGTCCGGCCCGTTGTTTTCTTCCCAGGCCGCCATAAACTTTTGTTTTTAATTTACTCACCTTTGAAGCTTCTGTGGATTTATCGTCAATGTTCAAGGACGGGTCATTCTTTGCCGGGGACAATAAATCCTTTATGGAAATCTGCACAATCGTCTGGCACACTTGCTCAATGTACGCGGAAAGAACCACTTCTAAAAATTTCAAACATTGCAATGTAAATTTAAATTTAAAAAATCACAGTCAATTCCAAAATATTTTGATCATTTTGAATTGGAAGAAAATTAACTAATCTGTGGCATTTTCGAAATAGTGCTGAACTGCAATAAGGCTCGAAAACTTTTAAATAGGCCATAAAAAACTTAGGTTTCAGCGGAAATACGACCGGATTGTTTGGCCATCAGATAAGAAAGGACACAACAGTGATTTTTACTAATAATATCGAAAATTTGCTAAACTAAATTTTAATGTCCTTACTTTCCACATGGCATCGATAGTCAAAATAACTGTGCATTACATTGCTACCAGAGTCATAATTGAAACGGTCAGGATCCGTTATCCTGAAAATATACATCATAATATAAGACTATTGTATAGAAATATGAGTCAAACCTGTTTTCTTTGTTGAGCAAACATGTTTGAGAGTCGAAATAATACTGCAAACTCTGACAAGCCGTCCCATAACGATGATCCGAGTCTACACAATAGCATTTGCACTCCTCCACTGTCACGTTAGTCTCTATGGCTAGTGCGGTGCCTTCGAGCACATGATTGGGTAATTCCAAGAAACAGTCGTCTGTGTGAGCTGCAATGTAATTTTTTCAGCACCGTAATAAAATTTATAATCCCTGTAGGAACGGAACAGTGAGGGTGCAAACAAAATCATGAAGTTGAACTTTACTCATGTTGTATAAAAAGAGTGGTCATCAATAAATTATTATTATTTATTGCTCTGAACGACCAAGTCAATGAAATTTGCAGCTCCTGTCTAAAAATAATAAACATGTCAATACCTGCCGGAGTGGTCGTCGTCTGAATAAATGTCGTTGTCGTTAGTGAATTGTCTTCGTCGCTCCTCAAATCCTTCACGCATCCATTCAAATAATTGTCGTTGACGTGCATCTCAACTGCTTTTGCTGAAATATTTGTTTAAGTAAAATTCCAATAGGTTTAATTTTACCTGGACTGCACATAAGACCAACATATGTCGGACGATTTTCTAGATTGTCCAGTGAAGGATGCGGTATAAATACTTCTGGTGTTGACTGACGATTGCCCAGATTGAGGATACAATCCCTTTCCTTTGGATAATAAGTTGCAGAGGAGCATTGGAAAGAATACCGTCTTGAGGAGCTGAAACAGCAAATTCTTGTCAAGTAAGATGATGTATTGTGGTTAAAGGCGAATATATGAGTCGTACAAAAATGTTAACTGCTCCCATTAACACATAAAATACACGCTATTTTTCGCCTTTCCAATTTCGAGCGATTTTACTCTTTATAGAACGAGAAATTTCAGGATACCCCTTAATAAATTTTATATTGCAAAATATATTCCACAAGTCTATAACATATATTAAATCAAGCTTACAGGCTATTGGCACAGAAGCACTGGCATTCATTCAAACTGACGTCCCGCTCCAGCCCTCCGGCAGTGTTATTCATTTCGTACCCATGAATCACCTCGAAACATCCGTTAATTGTGGCATCTTTAATCACTTCCGATTGTGTGGTGGTTGTCGTCGTCGTTGTGGATGTCGAGCTCTCCGTCGTAGTTGTGCTAGTTTCTGGATGCGGAGTGTCCGTAGTAACGATTTCAGTTTGACTTGTTGTAGAAGTTCCAGCCATTTCCACAGGCTTCGAGCTGATTAGCATTACAGATGGCTCAGTGAAGTTTGTTTTGAATATCTTATGCATAGTTGGAGTCGACTGCGTGGTTGTGGTTTCAGCAATTATTAGGTCGGAATCCTCTCCTTTCGGTGAATATTCTTCATCCTTGACTTTGTTGAGCTGAGTTGTTGGCTAAAAAGAAAGGCTTTAGGATTACTTCTAAACAAATTTTTTAAAGTTATGAAATTTTGGTACAAATTTCCTTTAATTTACTAAAGGGAACGGGTAAACCCCCGGTAAACCCCCCGCAGCCATTTTTGCCATAACTTTTTACTGGAATCTTCTAGAAGGATGAATAATAGCTTAAATGGAAGCTAAGACTCTGGGCTACAAATCGGTATATTACTTGTCGCATCTCGATTCAAGATTCTCGAGATTTAATTATTTTTGTCTCAAAATTTCAACTTTTTTTGAAAATTCGAAAATTTGAGACAAAAATAATAATTAAATCTCGAGAATCTTGAATCGAGATGCGACAAGTAATATACCGATTTGTAGCCCAGAGTCTTAGCTTCCATTTAAGCTATTACTCATCCTTCTAGAAGGTTCCAGTAAAAAGTTATGGCAAAAATGGCGAGCGGGGGGGGTTTACCGGGGGGGGGGGTTTACCTAGACTCTTTATTAAATACTCTTACAATGTAAAAACGTTTAAAACCTAATACTTGAAACAGTCATAAATCAAAAATCCAATATTTTTCTTCTCCTTTTTATTTTATTTTTACAAAACAACTAATATTAAAAATCATTCTTATACAAGTTACAATACTCTTACAATATTACTCTTACCATTTCCGTTGTTGCATCTTTAATTTCTTTCGCCTCTTCCTTCGTATCGGTTTCTACAGCATTTCTGCTCAATATTGTATCGCCCTTCAACACGGTTCCATGTGCTTTGGGCGATAACGCTGGCCTCTCTTTTTTCGCTGATGACTCGTCGGCTGATCCAGGTGTGGTTTTTGAGCTCGAATTTGAATCTGATGTTTCTTTGTCGCTTTTCTTCGAAGATTCTCGTGGAGACTTTGCTTTTGAGCTCTTCTTTTTGTCATTTCCGCACATCTTTGTGGCAGTATTGAGCAGGTCTGAAATTTGTTTTTCTGTAAATGTTTAAATATTCATTTTTAATAATTTTATAGGCCAATATTTTACTAGAATTTCTCTTAGATTTGTTAATTTTTTAAACTTTTTATATAATGATTTATATACCGACGGACATTACCCAAATTAACCAACCAAGTTTCGACCTTAAAGTTAACGGACAAACGCATAAGAAAACTGACAAGGAATATCGCATGACACATAATGATAGTCAGCCTTCTTGTCGAAAATCAAATCGTATTTTCCTGTATGGTCGGCCTTGTTAAGGAAACATTCTCGTGTCTCTTCATTGTAATGCAAGCTTTTGCAGCGAGGCGGCGATCCTTTCTCCTTTGAACCGTCTTGTGGCGCATTCTGCCATGTTTCGGCACAAGCACACCTGGAAAAGTAAATTTTGAATTTGAAGTTTATTGAACTTGCACTGATCAATAAATGGTTCTGGTCTAAACTCTCGTTACTTACATGTCTAAAATAAGCGCACGTAATATACCTAGTAGGTACTCCTAGCCACTACCATTCTAATTGAAACAGGTCTTGCAGAAAAGATAAGCGGAAATTGGGAAGTTAAAATTTGATCTCAAAGCTTGAATCCAAAACTAGAAACATACTTTCCAATATCCGGCTATTTTGGTTTTCTAATTTTTGAAACAAATTCCCAGGTCGTCTATATAGGAAAATTAAAATCACTGCAAATCACAATAAAACGAATATTTAAGGCATTCCATAAATTTATAAGTGCAACAAAAATTTTCGTCTCGGGATCAGGCCCGTAGCCAGGGGGGGTTGCAACCCCCCCCCCGAAATTCGGAAGCTAAAAAAAATCAATCCCCCCTATGGTTTTAAAAATTTTCGAGAAAATTTTGAAAAATGCACCCCTAAGAATGCGTTTTTTTCACTTCTCAACCCCCCCTGAAATCTCAACCCCCCCCCCGAAATTTTTTTCTGGCTACGGGCCTGCTCGGGATAAACAAAATTCCAACTAGCTCTTTTGAAGGGAATTATGAATGAACTACATATTTAAATATCATCCAAAAATTGAGTACTTATTAGCAGTGCAAATGTCGTTCGAAATGGAACACACTCTACGAGTACAACTCATAAAACGGTCAGCCGTTAAACGACTATTTGAATGGACGTACATTTTTTACGTTATTCATTAAAAGAATTCATATCATCTTGCAATTTTTCTGACTTGCTGTCTATGTAAATTTTACCTGCATTGATTCAACGTCACATTTCGACCCTTTCGGAATTCAGCATAGAGCAGTCTTTGTTGCGAAATATATCTGTAGCAGACAATCGGTGTTTTACTCGCGCTCGTGGAAGTTGTAGGGACTGCAGTGGTAGTCGTTGTGGTTCCAATAGCATCGTTCAAAGCTGAGAGGTTTTTACCTGCAAAATATTGAATTAAAGGATTCTTAAAGGGCAAATAATGTACATATGCTAAAGGCATAAGTTGTTGAAGTCATTTTGGGCTAGTACAAGAATAAAAAGCTTATATGTTACCATAATCCAGGGTAAATTTGTCATATATAACAATGCTCCTTTATACCCATTAATTAATAATGTGATGGGAATACCGTTTGTTCGGAGTAAGCATAATAAAATCAGAACGTTCGGTCCAAAAATTCGTCAAAAACGGTTTAATGCAAACTATCGCTAAAAGACGACGAACCTTGCCCAATTCCAGAATTATCATGATTGTGTTTCTCGAACACGCTGGAAAGGCCTTGAATGAAGAATGTATTCATAAATCCTTGCTCATCTTGCAAAGCTGAAACCGTTTTCTCAGATTTATCGCTTTCTGGCCCGGTGTTCGAATTTTTCTTTACTCCACTATCCTGTTCTATGGAAGAGCTACTCGATCCCACTTCTTCTCCGATGAGGCCGGCGGGCTTCCACGGAGCTGCAGTAGTGGTTGTGGTGCTTGAAGTGCGCTCATTGTTTAATAGTTCGCTGGCTTCTTTTTGGGTGAGTATGTGGCCATCGACGACAATATGAGAATTGGGACCATATCCTTTGCTGAGTTCGGTTTGAGGAATGTCATTCTTCTTTTTTAGCAGAATCGAGGATTGCTTAGGTTTCTCTAAAAAGCAACAACATTAACATTTTTATTTATTCTTAAAAGAATAAATTTCTTACCGAGTTTTTCTTCCTTCCTTGATATCGATTCTTGGCCTTTATTTTGTTTATCCTTAGCTTGCTCTGCTTGCGTGCCTTCAGTATTCTGTGTTTTGCTATGACTTCCATTTTCCGTTTCAGCTTTTGCAACTTTTATTTGACCTTCAGCAGTAACGGTTTTCTTCGTCTCCGACGCAAATTTCTTAGTTTGATCAAATAGCTCTGGGGCTACAGTGATGAGTTGAATGGGCACTTTTCCAGGTATTCCTTGGATTGTAACATCGGTTCCGTTTTGATTGTCATTCACTTTTGGAGACAGAATTTTAAGAGTTTCACCCGGCTTAAGCCATTTTACAAATCCGCCAGAATGGACTTTTGATTCAGTTCCATTCTGGAAAACTCTTATCACGGACTGGCCTCCACTGATTTCGGCGTTAAAATTCTTCCTTTCTTCGGAGAAATTCTGAAATGTTAATTTGGAGTAATTTTTCGATAATTTTTATATGTGATTTTAGAACAACTTTCAAGTTGAGAAAGAGAGTTCAGAGAGAACATCAATCTACCAAAAATACAAGAACTTGGAGAAACTAGATTTTTAAACAAACTATACTATAAAAATTATTTGACATAAAAGAAGTCTATGATCTAAACTTACATAAATTTTCAAATGCGTTAGTTTTCCATTTTCGAATTTTGTCTAGTTAACAAATTATTGAGTATCGTTCAATTAAGGAAAAATTTTCGACCCTCGATTTCTTATTTAAATCGAATAAAAAAACCGCTGTATATACAACTTTGTCCGTTACCGATACAAGACTGTGTTATATATTGAAACTAAATCAAGTTACCTTTTGATTCCGGCTCGCCTCATCAGCGCTTGTCGCTCCCTTGAACACTTCTTTGATATTTAGTGGTCCAGCTTTAAACATTACTTTGCGGTCACTAGGATCATCCTTTGTATCATTTACTGAACTGTTTTCCACGCTCTTTCCTTGTTCTCTCTCCTTCTCTGCCAATTTCTCAGCGATTTTGTTCAGCTGTTGTATTGCTTGAAGGAAGCCGCTCGATTGCGGATCGCCGTCAACATTTATATGACTCCCGACTAACGATCTGGATGCAGGAAAAAGCGGAATGGTTTTAAAGGAATCTCCAGACGAAGAAGTCATAAGTGAAGAGCTTCCTGAAGATGATGAGCCTGTTTGTGGATATGGCAATTCGGAGTTCAGAGAATAGTTGGGATGATTTACTGGAATAATCTGTCTCACTGGAATTACAGACGGAGGGAAGGCTATCTTGTCCTTAATACTGCTCGCTGGCTTTTCCACCGTGTCGGATTTTGATGAGCCAGAGAAAAGCGTCTTCGGTGCTAAATGAACTAAACATTGAATACAAAACTTTAAGCTATTTCCAACAAACTTTTTTATTTCTTAGGACATAACCTCAATTTTTCTGAAACTAAAGCTCCGGATTATTCAGAGTCAAATATGAAGTACCGCGGAATGCAGAAAATTCTAAAAATTTGACTTTGGTCACTAAAACATAAACTATGTCAATTTTTCCGCCCGTTTCAGCTTCGTACCATTACACAAAATATGTAAAATTTTAGTAGTAAACTATGAGCATCCTACCGATGAGCTGGACTCATAGTTTACCAATGTAATAGCCGTCTAGGAATTAGCAGCGAAACGGCTATTAACTTTTTTCGTTTACACTATTAACATAAAGTTTACTACTTGTAAATTCCAAAAACATATTCTTTTACTGAAAAATTTTCTCTTGCGTGTAACAACTTCATTAGCAACATAAAAATTTGACTCAACCCTCAGCCAAACATGAAATGAGATGTGAAAAATGCAGGAAGCAAGAAATGTTTTGGAACACTCAAAGCTACCAAAATAAAAGTTTTTGCTTTGGGCTTATACCTAACCAAACATCGGAAGGCCAACCTTCAGAGGCTGTAATCGCTGAGTTCCTCGCCGACCATCTCCTCCATTGTGTGTTTTCCTCGTTTCCGTCTGCATAGGGAGATTTTGACGGATGCGGAGAACTAGTTGAAGAACTTGGTGATGAGCCAAGTGTATTCGACTTTAGACACACCTCAACGCACGAAATCATTGAAAGAGAGTCAGCGCCATCGGTTGTCAAGTGAAAGGTGTTATAGCGCTGTTTAGTCGTGCTGAAAGGAATATTCAAATTGTTTCAACTTTTTGAAGTTTATGTGTGCTCTTTTGTATATCGAACTGTTATCACCTGCATTCAATGTATTTATCATAGCTGAGCGAGCACGTCCTGGCATCGTGATTGTAGACAGCTGTCCTGCAAAATTGCCTCACACCGCAATAGTTGGCACAATCGGCTGTGGTAGGCACTCCAGTCCTGAATTAACTCATACTACAAAATATTTCCAACAAAACTATTTTAGGAAGAGATTTGTACTAAATTTTTTAAAAATAACAAATTTTTCTCAATTTAATTTGTTTAAAAAACCACAACCTCATATAAAATTTAACTAGACGCTTCGCGTCTAGTTAAACTCGCCGCGCTAGGAAGCGCCACAGCGGTTACGCCGCTCAGTATGCCCCTTAAACATCCCGCCCGTTAGTAACATCCCGCCCGGGAAAGTTCTGACCTCGTGATAATAACACGACCTCGTGAGAACAAATCTCGAATCTGACGTTAGATTCGTGATCAGCGTACCCGAAAACCCCCCGGGTACCAAAAATCAGACCCCTAGACACATTGCATCAAAAAACCCGATTTTTTGGACAAAAATGGTTTTTTTTTCAAAAATGCGCCAAATCAAAAAGTGTAAAAAGCAAAGTGGTCCAGAATCGCCTCAGAAATCGATTGGGAACATAAAAAACATCACTTCCCATAGCCAAAACCCGTAAAAACACGTTTTTCGGTTTTGGCGCGAATTCAAATATTCAAATTTTGGTTCTGAAAGTTTTGTCGGGATCAGCAGCCTCAGGGCTTTCAAATGAGCTATCACTCGCCCCGATCTATCCATGGAAAGGTGCCGAACATTTAGTCGGACAGACAGACAGACGGAAACGCGGTTGCCGCTTATTATATAGGGATTAGCAAAATGTATGGACATGATTCCGAATTCAAAAATCAATAAAGCTATCGATGAAATCCATTGAAAGAAAAGTTGGCAGCGAAATTGGCAGAGTCGGAATTATTTACAAACAGATTTTAGGACCAACATTCAGGAATACTTTTAATTATGCTTAGAGAAGTTTCCTATACTTATCCTACAATACCTCATTAAAAATTTCCAGCGACCACTTTTTACTCCTTTGGCATGCAATTATATTTTCGCGCAAATTTGAAATTGAGTTTCCCTTACAAAATAAAAGCGAGGAGGTATTGTATACCAATTCGCATATATTCAAATCGCAGTTTAAATTTTCAAAGATGATCGAAACTGATTATAATAGAAAGATAGGAAAAATATACACACAAACTAATGGGAATGTTAAATTCGAACTTTGATATGAACATTGTAAGTATCAATTGCAATAATGAAATCAACATAACGAACTTATTCAAATGCAAAAACAAACCTTGTGTAATAGAAATCCATAGCTGCCACTTTTATGTGCGATATGGCTTGAGCATAGAATATTGTCGGGCAGGCAGCACTGCACGGTTGGCTCACAGAGAATATTATTAGAAAAAATAACAGTAATGAATATGGCGCGCATTGGAGTAAAGGATCGGTCCTGGCCGGCTGAATCTTCTTCTTTGTTCGGCGCATGGCTAGAAAACTTAAGGTTATTGATTACTGGATGGAACTTTTCATAATAACGAACCGTTAATCGATTTCGCTCAAAATTTTGATATAATTAAACTTTTCCAATCAAAAATCACTAACGATTGATTATTAATAAAAATTATAATCAGGAAATGTATCGATTCTATAACGGTCGGCTAACAAAAAAAGATCCGGTCAAATTTTCAAAAAGCTGTAAACGGAAATATACAGGAAACAAACAGCAAAACTCCGCGCGCATTTTCCACCTTAAAGACAGCCGCACCTTCGCCGCCGGGATCAATTGAACCGGAAAGTAATAGACCGCAAGAGCTGTGGCGGTCACCGGTGCAAATGGGGCAATAGAACATGGATTTGCAGTGAAAAAACACGGTCTTGCAAAATATGAGTGCGGCGTTCAATGAGTGCCAAGGTGGAAAGTTTTTGAAATATTATTGCGTTACACTAAAATATCGGAAACTTTCCGAAAGAAGGATGAAATTGTAACATTTTGCACAGCTAATGATAACGACTTTTGTTCGCCGTTATAATGTGAATTGAGGGAAAGAAGCAAAGTTTTGTATTAAAGCAGAAATAACTTTTTCATGGCGGGACAAAAACGTTTCAAATGCTATTAGACATATGCTTTAGACAAAACAATATTAGGAAACCTTAAAAAATTTTTGATTCCCCGAAGAAAATAATATGAGTTGGATATTTCCGAAAAGTTATACCTCGGTCGGCAATCCAGCAGACTAAAACTTTGGGGGTTCTCATTGGATTCATTTGAGAACCGTGCAGAGTTTTGATTTATCATTTATCTGCTAAATTCCTAAAAATTTCAAATATTCAAAATTCGTATGCGACACTTCCAAATTAAAAAATGCTACTGACTAAATCAACCACCAAAATAACTGTAAACATAGACTAACTCGTGCCACTGTTTCACTTTCGAAAAAGAGTTTATCGCATCAAAAGTGAAAGTAAATGTCATGAAAACGGGATTAGTGATGGGATTCTCGTCAACGCTCGTCAGGATCGGGAAGGGATGTCCGGAAAGACCAAACCGCGATCCACGCCCTTTGCGCCGTTAAAAGCAAGAGCATTGAAACCACTGCGCAGATCATTAGGAACATCATTAATGAACGCAGCTAAGAAAAACAAATCCCGGCTTATCTCTTGGCGTATTTGTGGATAACGCCAATCCCGAACTAATGATTTCTCGTTTTCTTTTCGTCGAGATTCGAGCTCGCTAATAGCCGGGAGGGTCGGAGAGAAGTGGGGCATGAACGGAAGAGCACTATCCTATATGGCGATTTTGCGTATAAAGGTGTGGATTAGGAAACGAGGCAGGTAGAGACGTTGGAGATCAAAGGCTGGATAAGAGTGCAAAAAACAGCGGAAATTGCGTGAAACACATCATTTGAGGGATCGTAAATCGAGAGCGAATACAGACATGTTTCGTTACTCGAATCTATGGGTTCTAACCACTTGCCGGATAAGTGGATTTTCTGAATATCGAAGACCGAAGCAATTAAATAAAGGCTTCCGGCATCATCGAATTATCCGGATTATCAATCCCGTATACTTTTACGGGCATATTTTTAACCGACGCATAAATAACTGTATTTGACTTTAATTTTCGTAACTGTAGACATTAAACATCACATTTAAAAAATTCGTGTAACCCAAATTTTGAACAGAAGGATATCCAAAATTTTTGGCCATGTTTTTGATCTGATTCTTTACTATCCAATTCGACTAACAGTTTTAGCAAATTAACCTTGGGTCTATGAGACGATTTTCGGATCTAAACATGAGGAGTGAGGTTACCCAAAAAGGAGGTAATTACCGTATTTCCTCCCTTATTTTTCAATGTCCCTCTAGAGGGGGGCCTTATTGGAGGAAATACGGTAGATGATTCTGATACTTTTGCAGTATTTTACTCCTACTACACGACAAAAGAAAAATTTCTGACATGGAAATAAAAATCCGTATTGATCAAATCCAAAACCTCAGTGCACTTTAAAGTCGAAGTCAAATCTCACTTTAAGGGATAGTCAAAAATTCGTAAATCGCTCAATTGAAGCCTTCCTCGATCCCGGCGCATCCCTGATCGAACCAAATCCCACGCACTTTCACACTCTGATGAAACCCAACCTTGGCGACTGACCGCTGCCGGCTCATGCTGAGTACGGAGGCGATCTTCTCTGCCGCACTTATCTCAAAATAGAACCCTCAAGCCGGAGGGTAACGATCCAATGGGGAAACCGAGAAGATCGACGCCGTTTTCCCTCAAAGGTATTTGTTGCCGTCCATTTTCATTTGAATATGGGAGGATCTCGCGCAGTTTAGGAAGGATTGAGGCTGTGCAAACTCAGTTTCATCGGCGTCCTTAGCAGTTCCTATTCGTGAGATTTGGTATTGATTTTAATACGGGAACAGGAAAGGAGCTCAGGGAAATGTATCGGGGAGTATTTTGATTCTTGAGTTTTATAAAAGGTGTGAAAATTTGAACTATGGTAAAAATGCAGTCTATGGAAAGGGATACCCAAAGGGAAATTCCGCCGGATTATTCGTCAAATTTGTGAATTTTGAGAAACATATTTTTTTGAAACATGGGATTTTCTAAATTTGGAAAATCGAACATAAAAATTTCACGGAAAACACAGAATTTGGCGTGAATTCAAATTTTACGCCGGAAGATCACTGTAGGGTTGGTTATTGTTGCTTTTAAAGTTTCATATTCGAGGCGCAACTAATGCAATACCATTGTTCGCTCAATATCACCTGTATACTTCGTCACTGTTCTCGCCGTTCCACTCAATATGACTTAAAGTCTTCCGTTTGTTACGGTTGTTTGTTCCCAAAAACATTATAAGGCAATTTTCTTGAATAAGAATTCCGTTTGACGGAAGGAACAACTTGGAAAGGTCAAAGGAAAACGGGGCGGAAGATGTCAAAAGTTCGTGCGCACAATGGCAATTGTGTCATCGATGCGGCGATCGAACAGCGGGGCATTTAAAAAGCGGACGATTTGAAGGGAGGAAGCGCCGTTTTCAGCGCTAAGCTTTTCTCGGAAGGCATTCAATGGTATAATCTTTAGTGTGTTGCACAATTCGGTGAAAGGATTTATAAGGAAATAAAGAACGAGAAAGAAACAAATACGGGTGAAAATAAAGCCCTAATTTAATTTTGCGCTTTCACATAACTGTTAAACCTCACAATAACTTAGGTAAATTCAGGGGCACATATTTTATAGATTTTACAAACTTCATGGCCAAAGGTCACGGTTTTGCGAAATCTCGGGGTGACAAACTTTGTCTAAACATTCACTTTCCCAAGGAAACAGGGCATTTTTCATAACAAAATCGGGAATATATTCGCGTGATATAACAGGAAGTGGACGCCGAGAGAGCGCGATCCGACCACGAAAGAAAGAGAGTTAAGGAAATCACAGGGGAAAAGATTGGGATAAGAATGCGGCCAACAAGACCGCTCAGTCGCATAAAAGGGCTGGCTAACTAGCTGGAGGATCGATCGGGACGATCAGTCTCGGTTTTGGTTCTTTGGGGCTTTAGTGCTAAAGGCACGGGGAGGTACTTTGTTAGGGCTTTCGAGGCTTGGTCTGGAGCCAGTTTTATATGCCTTTATTTACCTGTATATAAGCGAAATGTAAAATAAAATCTCTCTTAATTACTTGCCTAGTTTCAACTCACACACACAACTTTGTTAGGGCTTGTCATATATCACTTTGTAAGGGCTTAGCTCAAAATAAAGAAAATGCCAAGAGGTGCATTTTTAACTGGTAGCAGCGCCTCGTGTTAACCTCTAACGGGTTTTCAAGTTGGGTCCTTTGACCTCTGGGGCTTCCAGCACCTTCTTAGGTAAAGGAAAAAAGTTTTGGGTTGGGGAGTGCACGCCCCGTCCAAAAACTAATGCCACAGGGATTTAAGGATTTCAACAGGCTCAGAACTGATCACTCTGAGTTCTCACTTTTATGGAACATTTTTGGATAGGATCTGGAACTATTTTTGAGGATTGGTTATTTGCTATGGACGGAAAATTCCTATAAATTGATAGATATTTCTGGTATATCTAATTCCTATATGGTATTGAGCAATTGTGGTATTTTATGGATATTTGTGCCCTTATTTGCCTCTATATTTGCCCGTTCCCTTCTACCTGGCCATTTTTTAGCCACTTCTATATTTTTCTGCAATTAATTTTTTCCTAACTTAAATTTCTACAATTTTTCAAATCATTTCTATTATACCTAAATAGCAATTTTTTCTTATTCTCTTTTTAACATTTTTGGAATATTCCAACTAGTTCAAAATTCACTTAAAATTTTCCTTTTAAACTATTTTATAATTCCCTGTTCTCATTTCAATATCCCAATTTCTATTAAAGTCTCCTTTCTCGGCTCTCAATGCCGTTATATCTATAAACTTGTCTCATTCTTTCTAGTTATTCACACCAAACCTTATCTTAAGTTTCCATAATTTGCTATCCTATTTTCTGGCCTCTCAATTTTCCCCGGCATTCATTGCATTTTCTCTGAATTGTAGAGAAAACTGCATTTTTGCATTATCTTCTCCTTTTGATTTTATGGCACTATAACGGTTATTTATTGGTTGGATTTATTGGTGGATATTATTTTGCAATATTATTTGACTGTGGAAGGGGAGGGCTAACTAATTTCTTGCATCCTGGTCCATATTGGCTCGATTAAATTATTTAACCAAAAGTTACTTAATTTAAATTAATCCTGAAAATATGGATTTGGGAAGGCAGGAGGTGCTTTATTTTCAGCTATCTCTTGCCGTCATAAATTTCTCGCTCATATTTTTAAAGTATTAGTTTGGATCTAATACTATTTTCCCGCTAAGACTCTAATCTCGCGCTCAATTCAAAGACACAAGGTTGGTTATCTTAACATTTTCAGGCAATTACTCTCATCTTTTCACATTCGGGGCTTTCAAAATGGAAATCACAAAGGCGATCTTTGAAAGGCAGAAGGGCAAAACTATTTTTGATATTCAATTCGGGTATACAAATCACAATGTGTCAAACACAATAACTCACAGGGCTCTCTCAGATTTGTTTGTTAGGATTGCTGAATTAGAGCTTCACTCTCGCCTTACCAGAACCGAACTCGGGGTGACGGAATTTCGAGCAGTAACTCCAACAGATAATCAGGGCATAAAACAAAACCATTTTAATATGGTGAAGGCTTTCCAGGAACAGTTAGAGAGTTTCGTTGCGGATGTTCAGAATATTCGAGCAGAAACTGAAAGTTTGAAAGGTACCCAAGAGCTGCTCAGTTCCAACAAAGCTGATCCTATAGCTAAATTCAGGAATGACAAAGGTTTTCAACTTCTAATTGAGAAATATGGGTCAATCATGAACTCTACTAAGGAGTGTTTCGAAAATTGGGTAAACCAAAATTATCTTGCCATACGTGTCATGCCTGAAATGTCAGGGCAACAGGAAGAAATTAAAACCAAATTTCGGACATTGGAAAATTTGATTGATCCAATCAATACCAAATCAAGGAAGATTTTGATTTTCATCCAAGCTTTTTTCAGGAATTGTTAACAAAGGGCGAACTAAATGAGTTGGCCCTTGTTGCTGACAAAAAAAAATCTAATTGGGACCACAACTGGGATGCTAATTATGAGACTCAAATCCATAATCATGATAACTCAGGTCGAGAGCATTATCTTGACGAGGAATTTCATGTGGAAGTTTTTGAAATTGGAGACGATGTCCCAATTCCACCTTTTCGTGGAGAAGGGGACATTTCTTTTACCGAATGGCTCATCCGTTTCCAGGATTTAGCGGATGCCCAAAATAACCCATGGGCAGATGAGTTAAAGCTAAGCAAACTCAAATTTATGTTAGAGGGCTCAGCTCGGGAAAAATTTGAGCAACTTACGGTTGCCGAAAAAGGGAATTATGACTTGGCTGTGAATAAACTCACTTCACTTTTCGAAAATACTATGAGTCGAAACGTTGCTCGACAAGGTCTGCGTAACTGCAAACAAATTAAAGGGGAAGCAGTCAGGGCTTTTATGACTCGGCTTAAAAGACTGGTCATTGCGGCCACTGTGGGCCAAGGGAACCAAATGTTCCAACAGGTTCTACTTGATGAGTTTATGGACCGGCTTGAGCCAACTTTAGGTTTCCATGTAAAAATTTCCCAACCGGCTACGGTTGAGGAGGCTGTTAACAAAGCTCTTCACATAGAGCATTTGATAGAAGCTCAAACAGTGGCAAAACAAAAGGAAATAGAAGAAATTGCAGGGATGGTCAGGGCTACTATTCTCAATTCCCAAATCAGTAATAGTGATGAAACAGTTTTGGCAGTGCACCAAGAACTTCAAGCTTCCGCCAGAACTTTCGGATATGGCGACTTTTCTCAAAATAGGGGAAGTCACACTTTTGATAACAGAAGGGTAGATCCTGACATTAATGAGGGCCATCTCAGTTGGAGTTCTGCTCATAATAGCAATGGCAGATCTCCTCCTGTATGGAATGAAGGAGGGCAGAATAATTTGGTGAACTACGAGGTTCATAATTTTTCGCGAAACCAAGGACAAGGCAATGCCTATGGGTTCACACAGGGATCAGCTAATTCTTTCGGATGTAACCAGGGCTCATCATCTTTCACGCCTATAGTCTCCAATCATCCCACAGGTTCGTTCGGCACATTTGAACATGATTTGCAGCGCATATCTGGTCAGGTCGATACGAATGAGCTAGCGAGAGAGATGGCAGAGAAATTGGTGCTAGAAGGGCAAGAAAATGACACATTTCGTCATATGTATCCCAACTAAGGGATATTTTCTTTGTACTGCGAAAGGATTATCATTAGCTTGTATGCTAAATCTGCCCTTTTTACGGAGACTTTTAAGGATATTTCCGATCGTAGGAAGTATTATTTATCCGATTCAGGGCATTTACACATATTTGGGGTGTTTTTCTAGGGCTTTCTCTTAGGGCTTAATTTAGATAATTTTACTCGACACTCAGGATGCCTCACATCGTTTCCTCCGTCCGCTAACTCACTGGCTTGCTTTCGTTGTGCTCTCTATGGAATCGCGTAAAGAACTCGTAGAAAGATGTCAATTTTTAAAGTATCCCCGTGTAAAACATCATTTTCTTCAATTGTAATTTACTTGTGTTAGGGCTGTTCCTGTAGGGCGTTAGGTGTTAAAGATCCAAGACCGGGGACGGTCTTATGTAGGGCGATAGGTGTTAAACCTCACAATAACTTAGGTAAATTCAGGGGCACATATTTTATAGATTTTACAAACTTCATGGCCAAAGGTCACGGTTTTGCGAAATCTCGGGGTGACAAACTTTGTCTAAACATTCACTTTCCCAAGGAAACAGGGCATTTTTCATAACAAAATCGGGAATATATTCGCGTGATATAACAGGAAGTGGACGCCGAGAGAGCGCGATCCGACCACGAAAGAAAGAGAGTTAAGGAAATCACAGGGAAAAGATTGGGATAAGAATGCGGCCAACAAGACCGCTCAGTCGCATAAAAGGGCTGGCTAACTAGCTGGAGGATCGATCGGGACGATCAGTCTGGGTTTTTGGGTTCTTTGGGGCTTTAGTGCTAAAGGCACGGGGAGGTACTTTGTTAGGGCTTTCGAGGCTTGGTCTGGAGCCAGTTTTATATGCCTTTATTTACCTGTATATAAGCGAAATGTAAAATAAAATCTCTCTTAATTGCTTGCCTAGTTTCAACTCACACACACAACTTTGTAAGGGCTTTGATTGTGTTCATAAGATGTCTTCAACTTTGTTAGGGCTTGTCATATATCACTTTGTAAGGGCTTAGCTCAAAATAAAGAAAATGCCAAGAGGTGAATTTTTAACTTAACGGAGAATATAACAAAAAATAGTTTGTGCTTGAATACAATTTGGATTGTGGAAAAATTGGAAATAACGGAAAAATACAAGTCCAAACTAGACGGGATTATTGTTGAAAATACACAAAACTCCAATAAAGGTGAGATTTTATGGCTGAGAATAGGTTTATTTCTTCTATTCCGAATGCAACAGTAACTACAAATCCGAGAGCCGCAGTAATCCTTTAGTTTTAAAATCGTGACAATACATAAAAATTCTCAGTATTTTTATGCAATATTGCAACAAAACTTGAAATTTTAGAACATTTTTCAAGATTCAGAAGGGGAGAATTTCGGAATTGGTAATTTGTTCGGACATGATTTTTCAATAATAAAAGCATCTATAATCAGGAAAATGTTCCCAAATGCAAACTGAAATTTTTCGAATCTCTAAAAAGGTTCGATAAAACTGAGAATGTAGGATTTGAGACATTTTTCTGGCTAAAAAATCTAGGATAACGGGACTCTGACCAATGACGAGCAGTATGTCAATGGTTGAAACTGGAACGAAATTGGGTCACTGCTTAGCCTCAAATTTTCAATCAAGCCACAAATTTCTGCCCGATGGTCATAAAAATCGGCTGCAATACTGCGAAATTAGATCCTCGCGCAGAGAGTCGTCACTTTGTCTGTCGTTTCCTTGAAAATCCAAGTGAGTGTCCTCCTACCACCACTTAATTAAACTCAAATTGCCCCTTCAAGGCCATGGAAGGCGAGTCCATTCATTGTGGAAAAGTCCACTTCTTCGTCCACTTAAGAGGGCATTGATCCGACTGTGACAGTCCCATCGGTACCAGTGCAGAATGCGTCGAGATGTTTTGCAGTGTTGCCAATTATGATGGAGAAGATTTGAGGTTCTGGCTGGAAAAGAAGCAACAATCCTGTCATGAAGCGACAATGCAGTCATGTTTTGTTTCATATATCGATGGGAATGGTATGGAAACTTACTGTTTTTGAAATGGGATTTCCATGTTTGGTCCCAATGCGAAATTTTTCTCGAAATCAAATTTTATTCGCCAATGAAAAAGGTAAACTCAAATAAGCTGATGATTAGTTTTCCCGCATACCGCCTGATTTAGAACGGGTCGGAGGGAAGGAACTGTCAGTAAGATAAAGTAAAGAAATTATAGAGTAGGAAGTAAGTGTCACAAACAAATACATTTCCGTTTGTGTTCGATGTTTGAAAAGGTTCCAAAATACAAATAGGAATTTTTCCAAGTCCCATATAATTCTTTTGTAGTTCCGATTGCAAGTTTTATCTATTTTTGAAAATATATGGGAATTCCCGTAGCCTGAAGTTATTGTTTCGTATAAACGTTGAAATGGAATCAAAATGGATTATTCAATTCAAATTTGAATATTTTTGACTAAATTTTTATGACTCACAAATAAATTTGCCTCATAAACTGAATTATGAAGAATGGCTAATCGCATCAAAGCAAACTCAAAATTCTTACAAATTTTCCGATATCATATTTAGAACGAACTTTTTATCCTTATACTCTTAACAGAGTAACAACACACATAAGTTCATACACCAAAACGTCGAGTATCGTGTTTACACTTTATTAAGCTTTTCAAAATATTTTTCTATAGAATATTCTAAATTTGAAAACGGAACAACAATGACGGTTATGTTAGAGGAATCAAAACAAATATTTTACTCATTATAAAACCATGCAAAATAAGACCTCAAAATCCGTATCAATGATCCGTATTCAATGAGTCACACGATAAACAATTGAAAAGTTCAAGGTCGGGCGATCGCTTTACGATAACTTGAACGAGCAGGGGAACAGAAAAATTAGGACGGCTTATGATGGATTGCTTATGCACTTCACGCGAATTAACGCTCGTGGTAAAAAATAACGGTAAAAGAGCACAGAAGCATAAATGTTTCAAAAAACTTTGACTCTTATTCGATTCCTTAGAGTATAAATTTAAGATATAATTTCCAGTGAAATTCAACTGACGATTTGTTTATATAAATTATGGCCCCGGCTCGGGATTCGAGAATTAGTCCTGCTCTCGAAATCAGATAGAGGTCATTACAGAATCACGTCATAGATATTCGGAGATTAACGGTATCCATTCAGCCATACCTTTAAATGACAAATTTCAATTATTTCGAAACAATTTCGACATCCGTGAATGAAAATTGTGCTAAATCTCAACGGTTTATCTATCTAAAACTCATTTATAATGGTGATTGGCAGAGAAAAAACGATTAGTAATAAGGGATTAGTGTCCTTTTTCGGCACTGCAATTGCAACGATATGTTCCGCGAAAGGGAGAGTGACACGATTGGATCTGTATAGTTCAACTTCGGCGATTGTGGGACATGCGCATTGAGTGAAAACAATAACAAAGCACAGTATTGAGATAATTCCAAAATAATGATGTCAGTGCACCACAGATTTCTCATTATTTTTCCTTCGGTGATCAAAAATGTACAATTTCCTGGTTGCGTGCCAAAAAAAATTTAGTAGCGGAAATCCTTGACAATGGCGAGAATTGCATTTTAAATCAACTTTACAACGATAAATATGTGCGGGCAGAAAGCCGAGCACAAAATTACGTGAACAGGTTGAAAGTTCATAGAAATTAACCAGAAAATTTTTTGGGCAGGATATAGTATGTGAACCACGTGCTTGTCTCACCTGCTAGGTGAGACAAAAATATTGTCTTCTCAACCGGTGCCATGATACAAATGTCGTATATGAAAGGGCAGGATTCCAATCATTCGGATACAACACTACAACGGTCCGACAAATTTTTTGGATAAAATTGGAGCACAATATGAATGTATTAGAAATTTTCGCTATTTTTATAGAAAAGTTCATTGAGTTAAAAGTTATGGTAACAAAACTTCATATACAGTCTTCCCTCTCTAATATGACCCTCTCTACTATGACTCCCTCCCTAATATGACCCATTTCGGCCGAAACGGATTTTTTTGTATGGAAATTCCCTCTCTAATATGACCCTTCCCTCTCTAATATGACCCTTTTCGGGGGGTCAGGCAAGAAAAGTGACAAAAGGGTACCCCCTATTGATTTTTGAATTTCACACCCAAAATTCAAATTTTCAAGTAAAATTTTATCTAAATTTCACAAAGCGCTTTGTTATTATTCTATTTGTTTGCTTGCAGGATTGAACCAACTGGGGGGATGACTGGGGGGAAACGTTTACCCCCCAGTTGGTTTCCCCCCCAGTTGGGTATATATTTATGTATACTCGTATTTATGTCGATTATTATCGTTTTCGTCTTGTTTTTGAATTTCACACCCAAAATTCAAATTTTTTGGCCCAAAAACCATAGGGGGGACCCTATTGATTTTTTTGACAAATTTATCAGAAAATTATTTTTCAAAACCATAGGGTCCCCCCTGTGGTTTTTTAGCCAAAAAATTTTCTTTAAAAAATTATTTGCCAAAAAACCATAGGGGGGACCCTATGGTTTTGAAAAATCATTTTCTGTAAAATTTGTCAAAAAAATCAATAGGGTCCCCCCTATGGTTTTTGAGTTGACCCTCTCTACTATGACCCATTTTGGCCGAGATGGATTTTTTTGTATGGAAATTCCCTCTCTACTATGACTCCCTCCCTAATATGACCCTTTTCGGGCAAAACGGATAGGGTCATATTAGAGAGACGACTGTACATTGAATAAATCTCTTTTCCCAAATTGGGCAGTATACGTGTAAAATTTCAGGACATTTGATTGCATTCAACTTTCATGAAATTCCGTTTTTGAGACCATTTTATGGACACTAAGCAGAATACCAAAGTGGTAAAGATTGTGAATTGTACCTCTGCACTCTCAGGGGTAATGTTCATGCTTATGCACGCAAGAGTTGTTTGTTCTCAGAACGCTTATTGTTTGATATGTATCTTGCAAAATAACGGAATCAAAATATTCCAAGAAAGTTGCATTTACACAATTATTCCGGAAGTTTTAAGTTCAGTATTCCTTTTTGTCCCACACTTTCTCCAGCAATAAATGTTGCCTTTTCAAGCACTTCTTTCAGAGAAAATCTCCGCTCGTTCAGATAGTGAACGGCTGAGCCAATGAAACAGTCTCCTGCGGCCAATGTGTCAATAACTGCGCCAGACAAAGGCTCATGGCCTGCAACTTCTATCAGAGATATATTGCCGTTTTGAATTGTCGGCTCTATACCTGCCGCGCCCTAAAACCAGTAATAATTTTAATTAATCTATCTCCAAAATTTTATAGAAGTTAAATTCTAAACATGTTCTATAATGCTTTAGAAATTTTTAGGAATACCCGGGGAAGTTAATCCGAATGCCAAGCTAATCTTAACTAACTTTCATTCTAAAATAAACGTTTTCTCATAAAAAGAAACTTACCAATTCTGCCCAAGGGCATATTACTGTCGCGTGCTTTGCATTGTACTTTTCTTGGAAACTCTTCACGGCTTCAGCCATGGATGTCCATCCTGAAGTGTTTCACTTATAACATTTCCAACTTTATACCCAATATTTTACCGTTATCCCTGGCGAAATCCTTGGACATAAGCACCACATCTGCGAGAGCGATCAATTCTGGAAGAATATCTCGAGGAACGTTGTTGTGCTCCAGTTCCATGGATATTTTGAATGAATTCTTCGCTCTTTGATGAGTCATCTTTTTCGTATATTGCATCATCTTCAACAATTCCGCGTGACTGTAGCCGCTGAAGACTGAAAATGACAAAAACGTGTGTACCTTGTATCCTTATCCTGAAAAAGTTTAAAGTTTCTAACTTTCAAAATGGGCCCATGTGAAGTCGTCAAAATTTGGGAATTTCTGTGAAAATTCTTGCGCCGTTGGCCAATCGATGCCTTTGCTGGAGTTGAACATGGTTCTCGAGCCGGTTAGAGAGTTCACAATGACGCAAGTCAGCGGAAACTCCGCCTTGGAATTTCTCCTTATGCATCGACTGGCGTCGATTCTGTACTCTTGCAAGAGGCTGGAATGTAATGAATGAAATAAAACCAAAATAATTTGAATTGGCCCAAGTTTTCAATGCTGCGCAAGCTAAATTCTCGAGCAAAGTCTAAAACGAAAAAGTGCCCAACTCAAATGATTCCAATTTTGGTATAGGTATGCCATTTTTTGTGGCTTTCTTTTTTGGCGATAAATTATTTGGCTTCAATTATTATTGTAGGCCTAAATATACCAAATTGTGACAGAAATAACCTTGAATAATGACTATTATCTGTATCTGAAAAGCTTTCCTCGCTTTTTGTACGCCCGCCGGTCATGAAAAATGTAAACATGTCACTAAAAGGGCGGCAATTCAAATGGGTATTTTTTGGTTAAAACCCAAATTCGGTGAAATTTGGCCCGTGTGATATGTTGAGAGGAGGACAAATAAGGGCTAGTGTGCGGCACACCGAAAAGACAACACAAAGGTTAGAGCGCAGAGAATGTCTTTGTCTGCCGGTTATTTCCCATTGCTTTACAGAGGAAGTGGGAAATAACCGGGCAGACAAAGACATTCTCTGCGCTCTAACCTTTGTGTTGTCTTTTCGGTGTGCCGCACACTAGCCCTTATTTGACCTCCTCTCAACATATCACACGGGCCAAATTTCACCGAATTTGGGTTTTAACCAAAAAATACCCATTTGAATTGCCGCCCTTTTAGTGACATGTTTACATTTCCCTCGCGGCGGGCGTACAAAAAGCGAGGAAAGCTTTTCAGATACAGATAATAAGATAGGGACATGGACAGTTCATCACCTGGACAATTCATCACCCGCGACAATTCATCACCTGCGACAGTTCATCACCTGGACAATTCATCACCTGCGACAATTCATCACCCATAAAGAAAAAGGGCCAATTTTCAGAAAAATTTCAAATTTTTAAATTTTTTTAAAGATAACAATGTGTAATAAGCAAATTTTATTCATTATTTTCAACCTCATCATCAATTCCAACAACATCATCGATAACGATATTCTGAGCAATTCCTCTCAAAAGCTCAATAACAGTTCTCTCATTTCTTTGATATTCCTGCAGAATTTTCAAAATTCGCTTGTCGGCATCTTTGTACTTCTTGCGCTTGTCTTTTGGTCGGCGCCCTGAACATATCGGGAACATTTGCAACATCTGACGCAACTGTATCCCGCGAATTTTCTTCCTCCGCTTGAGAAGAGGAATCCTCTGAGACGCTTGAACTTCGTTCTTCCATAAGAGCAGAAAAATCAACAAATCGATCTCGACTCATCCAGCGGAACTATAACATAATGGATATAACATAATGTTAACTATAACATAAATCAGTGGCATTAGCAAATATTTGATCAACACACAATTCTAGCAAACAGGCAGTTTTTATCCAACTGCTTCAGATGTATAAAATAATCTAGAATAGTCACTAAAATGAATGCTAGGCATAACATGAATCATCAAAGACAAACATATTGTATAGTCGTCATGCAGTAAGGAAAAAGATGAAAAATAACCAAGAATGCCTTTGAATCCATAATTTTGGAAAAAATTGACCCAAAATGTCAAATTTTTCTGAAAATTGGCCCTTTTTCTTTATGGGTGATGAATTGTCGCAGGTGATGAATTGTCGCAGGTGATGAATTGTCACAGGTGATGAATTGTCGCGGGTGATGAATTGTCCAGGTGATGAACTGTCGCGTACCCCTAAGATATTTTGTTTACCTACGAACTAAAGAATACCTGTCGAATACTGGATTTCCCTCAGGAAGTGCAGTGAAAAGCTGCGACCGGCAGTCTAATTGTGCGCAGATTTTCATGCTGTTAACCACATTTCCGCCGAGTGTATTTATCTGGAAAAGGTTTCATACTTTCCAAATACCAAGTTCAAGATTCGCTAAAAGTTGGCTATCGTAGACATAAAAATTTTTCAGCTTTTATGATTCAACTTTATTATTGGATTCTGCACTAGTTAGACAGTTCACCAATACTCAAGAGCGAGCTAAGTTTAATCTGTTCCAAATGCTTGGTTGTTGGGCGTTGAACTTTGTTATGTGAAGGTATCGAGATATTTCATTCTGGTTCATTATCAAGTAATCAATTTTATTAGCTTAATGCGTTTCATAATGCCTTACCTTATATACAAAATATCAATACTATTCACAGATTTACTTACCTGAAGGATGTGTCGATTGTCGCTATCCTCCGCAGGATATCCATCGACGTAGTAAACAATGTCGAAGCAGCAATTTCCAAGAAACAAAATTTTGCCCATCGCAGCACGTGTGCTCGTGATATAAAATTGTTGTTCCCGATGTGCAAATTTCGATTAGCTCCTTATCAATTCTCGATTTACCCAATAACCTTTGTGTCCATTGGACAAATTTTATCGTTTTACTGGGTCCATGTAAATATTTTTCGCGAAGAATTGTTTTCAGAAATGTGGTCATTCGAATTATCATAACAAACAATAGAAACGTTTTGTTTTTCGAAATTAATATGAAAAATGTTTCATTTTGAATGCTGCGAATTCATAAATTTGTAGAAAGAATCAGTTAGCTATGAAAAAGCCAACACATAAATTTATGTTTCAATGGTTTATTCTTAATTTTATACCTCTGGAATACAATCTTCGGAATTCGTTTTCATTTTTAAATAAAGTTAAAAATATATATGAACATCTATACCTGTATATGTGTATGAATAGTGTCTACCTGGGTTTCTCGTTTAAATTGACCTTTCAACGTTACAAATTTGTTTCATTTCAGAAACCGCAACTTGTCTTAAACAATGTCTTGCCACTCCGTTTTATTTGCTCGCAATGTCTTGTCCAGGACATGCCGACGAATGTATTCCGTCGTGGAAGGCGCTGGATTTGACGCCAGTAAATTGGGCGGCGCCGGCGGCTCAATTCGCCAGGCTGGAGGAGCCTTCGGTAAATTGGAACAGGCCCGAGAGGAGGAGTACTTCTATAAACTTCAAAAGCGACAGCTCGAACAGTTGAAGAAGCTGAACGTAAAGGCAATCGAACACCACAGGCAAGAGGCGGAGCTCCATTTGGAGGCTATTGAGCGCAATAAACGACGCCTTCAGGAAATCGAGGCCGAACTTCAGAAAACTGCCGGTCAGAAGTGAACTATTTTGTCAGGAATTGTATTTTGTGATATGGCAAATTTGTATTGCAGTTGTATTATAGAAAATTTTGCAGAAAAATTGCAAATTCGTGCTTTTATTGAACAAGAATTTTTATGCTAAACACCCGGGCTTTTTATGGCGATGAGAAAATTTGTTTCAAAAATAGAAAATTGGTTAATTGGTAAGAATAAATGTGAAAAAGTAAGTTTGGATGTGATATTTACATGCATTTCTCGAACGCGTCCTCTTTTGATTGTCTGCCCTATAATAATTAATCCTTAATAAATATTTCATAATGCAAGGGCCACAAATTCGTAACATTTATTAATGACAGGATTTTAAGTTCAATTTATTCTAACGACTAAATTTTTAACAACAATATAAAAATGAAGACATAAATTTAAAGTGCACACTTGTTTCTATGCGCTAACCCACGACTTCAAGATCTTCTTGATGGCTCTGTGTGCTTTCTTGACTGCTTTGGTGTCATAATCACCCAGAATGAACATATCTTCACAATCTGAAATTAAAACATTTATATAATTTAATCAACGAAATACAAATTCATTTTTAACCTACAAAATAACACTGTAAACTGATTAGTACCGTACCATACTGGACATATCCTTCTTCGGAATTATTATATTTCGCAGAAAAGAAAAGTACAATGTAAAGTGTAAATTTTTGTATTTATTATTCGGGACTATGTTAACCAATTCGTAAAATTCCTAATTTGCATATTTTCATGGAGAAAACGCATGTCCAACAAATTTAGATAGGAACTATCGGGACAATTAAATAAGTATACATTACTTACGCGAGCTTCCGTCGATCAAGAAAGAGGACACGCTCTTGTCTTTCGGATTGTACACACTGAGTGGATTCCATGGATCTTCAGAGCCATTCACGAAGACAACTTGGGTTCCCTATAAGTTAAACAACTTTTTAAATAATATGAAGGAGGGGAATGATATACGTTATAGTAATCCTGGCCTCCGTAATCAGCGTTGGTTGCTCGCACATGGGCGTCCACATAGTCGCGATCTTTACCATAGACATCGTAGCACAGGTCCATGAAGTGGCTGGAAATAACAGTACTAAAACATTTGCTACATAAAATGAATCATGCTTACTTGACAGGTAAAGTGCTCTCGAAGATGTTGTAGCCAAAGTTGGTCGATTGCGCTACTCCGAGTTCATTGCAAGTTTGCCAGATCCAGCAGCGTTCGTCAGCTAAAATAAAGTTCCAGTCCATCGATAATTTGATAGTCACATAGCTTACATGCCATCATTACGGAAAAGGATTCAGTAATTTTCGTAATGTAATTCGGATTTCATGGGTTGTCATTGGTTAGTTGTGACGTAAATTCATCGAATGTTAAAGGACTTACTGTAATACGGCGTATCCTGTCTCAGCTCGTCCAAAATAATCTGATAGCTGAACGGGAAACAGTCATCCTCATCTCCTGCTCGCACCGATCCCCAAAGCATTTGCTGCAAGCCGGTGGAGAATTGCTTAACAATTTGCTGGTGCTCCTCGGTGTCGTCTCCGGTGAAGGAGATTTGTTTCGTATAGGCTCCGAGGTATTGGTCCACTTGCTCGAACCATTTGCATCTCTTTTGCAGCCGACTGTGTCCTTCGTCGTCGTATTGAACTGTTCCGGCAATTTGGTACACGAACATTCCAAGGAAGAATTCCGCGTCTTTTGGATCGATGTAATCCGTATCCCATTTGTTACAGAGACTAAAATTAATATTAATTAAGTTCAAAAAGCATAAAAACAGGTTCAATAATTCAATTTTTACATACCCGAACAATGTTGCCATTCCATTTCTTCCTGCGACAGTTGTCATCTGCTGTTGGGCCCATGCAAAGAATTTATGGACATCGCTCATGCATGTCTTTGTTCCAAAAGCTCTTGTGGAGTTTTGCACAGTTTGCATGTACTCTAAAATCATAAATTAACATTTTCATCACCAGCTTAGGATTTACTTACCAAAGTAGTCAGTTTTGGCTTGGACGGGAGCAGAGCTGGCAATAGATGCGTAGATGAGACTGGGGTACTTCAAGCGAATCCACGCTGACAAACTGCCTAAATTGTATAGGTTTAAAAAGACGGTGTGAGGCTTATGCGCAGAATATTTTATAAAGAACAGAAAACTAAATTTTGGTTGTTGTTAAAATTTTATTATTAATTTTATCTGAAATCATTAAAATTACGCGTTCTTGAATTTTTGTACTCGTTTCATATTTGTCAAATCAAAGATCACTTGCTTTTGTTAGAGATGGGAGCTCAAATGTTTTCTAACAATTTCTATTCGGGAAAGTCCCGATATCCGATCTGGATCTGTGTGAAATATTTTAAAAGTATAATTGCTTAAAGTTAAATTTAAACTTAAAAAGTAAAATTGCTTAAAAATATACCTGGATAAGATCCACCGAAAGCGATCCATCTCGGAGTGGTATAATTTCTATCCTTGTTTACTTTGTTGATGAAAACGGCAGCATCGGCCAAGGCTTGCTCACTGTGCAAATATTTGAGATTTGGCACCGAAAGGTCCCTAAATTAATTAGTTGAATAACATTTATTAATAATGAAAAGCCCACTCTGTTGGCTGGGAACGCCCGTAGAAACGATGCTCAAGTTCTAAAAGCAATGCGCCGTATTCGGCACCCCATTGTACCATCGCAATATATTCGCTGCCAATAAAGAATGGGTCGATGGGAGCCTCTCCGCCAATCATCAAGAATACAAGTTGCGAGCCGTCGTCATATTGATCATTGAGCATAAAGAACTGAAAATTGCCAATTCCAATTTTCAAAACTAATAACAATTTGAAAATTCATCAAACCAAATACGCTCTTTAATTTGTCCAAAAAGTGATATTGTTTGAGGAATGTAACGGTTATTTGAAATTCAGTACACGGCGTTTTTATGTATGCAAACCTGTCATAGGGAAAGTATCCCAAAATGTAAGTGTTACCTGTCTGTAAACGTCATTGTTCTTGCTGTCAAAGTGATCAACGTTTTGTTTGATAGATCCAGAGCGGATGAATCCTGATCCGGCTTTCTCTGAAACCTTGACTCTCTCCTTTTGGTACAACTCGTCTCCCATTTTATGTTTGAAAACGTCGAGCAAATTGTGCCGTTTCTTGATGTTAGGAATGTACGGTGTTTTGGGATGCGGCACTTTCTAAATGAAAGTAAGGAAGGTAAGTATGAAAATACACAGCATTAATGAAACGTTGAAAGCAGTGAATTTTAATTAATTCAATAACCAAATTCTACGATCCGTCAAAATGCTAGAATTGAAAAGATTCAAATTATACCTCAAACTCAGTTGGGAGTTTCTCGTGCCAGTTAATTTCTGTTTCCCAGCTGGATGCCTTAATTTCTCCTTGCATATCCTTTGAGGTCTTCTTTTCTTCAGCTATATGGTTGCTCTCGTAGGCTGAAATATTTGGGTTAACGAAGCAAATAATTCATTTTTAAAATACCTCGTTTGTTGTTGCTACCGCTAATCCATTGCTTTATTCTCCTATTGATCAAGTTCCTGGCCATCTTGACGGAAACAACGTCGTTATTCGAAGGAGGCTGTAGATCGGCAGTGAAAGCACTTCCTTAATAAGCACGATATCATACCAACAACTGATTTTGTTTGGGATTTGGCTAATAATATTTACTAAACCTTATTTCACATTATTTTGTAATCGAAGAAAAAGTACTTTTTATTTCCTGTCCGATTTTCTAACAATATATAAACTCATACAAATCCCGTAAAATGCGAATTGGAATGTAATTAGTAGGGTGCGGATTTCCCGGACATGTCCGGATATGTCCGATTTTGCGACTTCTATCAAAATTTTCGGACATGAAATCAATAGGGTCCCCCTATTGATTTTTTTGGCAAAAACTTTTTTCCGAAAATGATTTTTCAAACCATAGGGTCCCCCCTATTAATTTTTTTGGCAAAAATTTTTTCCCGAAAATGATTTTTCATACCATTTTCCCCCATGGTTTTTTAGCAAAAAATTTATTTAGAATTTTTTGCCAAAAAAACCATGGGGGACCCTATGGTTTGAAAAATCAGTTTCGGAAAAAAAATTTTGCCAAAAAAATCAATAGGTCCCCCTATTGATTTAGCAATTTTACTTGTCCGAAAATGTCCGGAAATGTCCGATTTTGTGTCCGAAAATGGCTTTTTTCATGTCCGGAAATATGTCCGAAAATGGCATTTTTCATGTCCGGAAAATCCGCACCCTAGTAATTATCATTAGAGAATTCCGTGTTGGATATTACTGAAACCGCATTAGTTCTTACGAAATTAACAGCACAAATCGCATTTTCTGTATGTTTCGCTGAGTTTATTTTTGAGATTTAATTTCTGAACAAATTCAGTTTGACTCAGTTCCATATAATTGTTTCGTCTTTTGAGCTCACCTGATGCGTTATAAATAGAAGAGGTCGGATCAGATACTGTAATGTGTCCAAGAGTACGCCAAGGGTCGACCATATTGCGGACAATGAATGCATTCTTTCCCTAAAATATACATTTTAGAAATAGAAAATCATTCCTCAAATTATTAGTCATAAACTTGGACATTTCACAACCATCTAATAGCACATACATTTTTATGTATGTAGATCCAAATTTTCATAAACAAAATATTTACAGTGTAAGTCGATGAAGCGCCATACGTCGACTTGGATTTTTTTACTCCAGCCTTCAGGTTATCCACATCAAAAGATTTGCCAAAGACATCCTCGCAGACATTGATCCAGAAGCTACAATATTACATTTGTCATCATTATGCTAAACCAAGCTATACAAAGTTAGCTGAAAACACTCACTTGTTCGGGATTGAGCTGCCGAAAAGCCCACCACTTCCGTAATCGGTAGTGGTGAAGAAGCCAAGTTCGTTACACTGTTGCCACAAGAAATTTCTCATTTGACCTGAATTTTTTGCTTAATTTCATTCAAGTCAATTAAATTTAAGTTACCTCCATTACTCTCGTCTGCGAGCCATCCCACCAACTGAGTATAGTTGTTCGGAAGGTTGGAGTTCGAGAAGTCACCGCCTCCTAATCCGATCATGTAGGAGACAATATTTTTGACCTTGTCCAAATCTTTGACGGAGTTGTCCTTGAGCAGTTTGCAAACATCGGCGATTCCTCCCGACGTCGAAAATGGGCCCTAGAAATTGAATGTTAGATGTGTTCTGTATCGGAACTTTGTATGTTTGTTCTGTATGGAAACTTGAAAGTCCAGTCTATTCAGGGATTTTGGCAGGAATTTAAGTGTCATTCGAAAAAATTTAAAAATCTATAAAAAAGTTTAATGTTTTAAAAGAATAAATTCCTACCCAGTTGACTTTGTTGAATTGCACGGGATATTGGAGGAACGACAGAAGCACGACATAGAAGAACTGGAAGTCGGACTCGACCAATGAGAGCTTATCGAAAGCTGGACTGAGTCTCAAAGTATCGCTGAGCTTCTTGCGGCCTTTAACCGATTGAATGAGATGGCGAACTTCGGTAACAGCACTGGCGAGATTGTTGTAGCAGGATTGATCGTAGGCTTGGTAGGCATCTTCTACGTTCTTTTGGTATCCTGAATCGCCAAATTGTAATGAATTCAAGAGTCAAAATATGGGAATGCTATAATAAAATAAGGTGAAATCTCGAATAAAAATTTCAAATTGACAGTGTTATTAATTAACATAAACTTTCAAAAATGTACAAATTTTGTTGTAAACATAGAATAAAAAGTAATACTACTAAAATTTAGATTCCATCCTAATTAATAAATTTTACTGTGTGAAACTCACTGTAGAAATCCAAAGCTGCCAATGCTGGGGCAGAGCTTGCTACAGCACCGACGCTCAATCCCGGATATTGCTGTCTGAACCAAAGTGCCAGGGATCCTGAAAATAAAAGCCTTAAATCAGCTGGCATTACCGAAGTACTCTCTAAGTACACTCTAATAGGAGACGACAATTTATTGCTCAAAATTTTTGATCGAGAATTATTTTAAGCCGAGTGCCATTGACATATTATTTATTTATCAATATTAAAGTTCATACCGATTTCTAATATTTTTCTCGCCTAGATGTCGCCATTTATGCAGTTATCTATTTACCAAACTATATATGGAGTAACCTATTCTCTCGTTAATGTAAAAATGGAGACCCAATTTCTCGCTCAGTTTAATAAAATGATATTAATAATTAAATCGATAGTTTAATACGATCTGCAAACGTTGCAATGAATTTACCTCCATAGTATCCTCCATAAACGATCCTGCAAAATTATTAATAATTCATATACAATTGCATGTAAAATATGAAAATACCATTTCGGGTTGGTTTCGCCGGAGGCCTTGTTTTGCTGCTGAATGAAGTACTTAATGTCCTCAACCGCTTGATAGCTGTTCAATGTTGCCAAATTTGTTACGGAAGCAGTGCTAAAAATTTTACTATTGTAATTGAGTTCATTTATTCATTTTATCATTTTATTCCGAGAGATTCGTTGAGATCGGAGAGAAGAGCGCATTTCTAATTATTGTTTAAATTACCGCAACTTGGCAATATGCTTTTTAATGAATTTCTATCATTTGAAATGTTCCTTCTCGACGACAGTGATTCCTTTATGACTAACGGTTCCATATTCGAAGATAAGAAATTATATTAAAAGCAATCAACGATTTCAGTTCCTAGCAAGTCCAGTGCAGGTCATCAGAAAGCAGTAACACAAACTACCAACACACTATCCCGGTAAAAGAAATAAAAAGATAAAAAAGTCACCCTGGAGCGAGCTAACGCAAATCGCTATTTTTGGCAGCAGAACCATGAAATTATTGACGTCATAAAGTCCAAAATTAAAGAGAATGAGTGATATTCATAAAAATGAATCTGTTATTTCATAAGGACGTTTTGTGCTATTGCATACAGAGTTCAATACATGTCTCCAAGTTTCTTTTTTATTTCCACACTAGACTGCAGAAATTTAAAGCTCTAGCGCTGTATGAGCGTTGTCAGCGCATATTTCGAATTTTCTTCAGATTTTCACAATCAACGGTTTTTCTGATTCTTGCACGAGGTTTTAGCATTCCCTATTAATATGTGGTTCCTTAATTCAGTGAATTTCCAACTCAAATACCAAAACAATGATTTTTTTCTAAAAAATCCCGGCGCCTGCAATTTAATTTGTGAAAATTTACAGAAACTTCAAAAATGTGCTCTGAATACTACTCAGCTAAATGAGAATGAAATATCCATCTGACATTCCAATCATGTTCAATGTCTATGCAATACCTTTCACTTGCGAGGCAAACACTATAGGAAAAATTTCAAAAATTGTAGCATTAAAAAGCCATTTTGCAAATTATTAATGCAATAACATAATTTGAATTTACCTGTACGTTTTGCTTTTTCCATAGAAACGGTGTTCAAGCAGCCAAACAGTAGCTTTTACCTCCTTGGCATTGGATACCCAAGGGAAAGAGTCATTCGTGACTTTATCGGAGGTGGCACCTTGAGCTCCTTCTATGTAGAGGATGTGCACTCCCGAGCTGTTTGAGAATTTTGTGTTCACGAAGTACCTCTGAAATTTTAGTGATTCGTTCAACACTTTAACATTTTGGTACTTTTTGTCTCAAATCAAAGCCGGCTATAGGAGTAAAACCGAAGCTTAACTGCTTCTAAAATTCCACGTGATGAGCGTCCCGATTCAAGATTTGTATTTCAAAATTTTTTGATAAACAATTTTTATGTCATCCTTTCCATAATGAATCGGACACATTTTGCGATCAAAGACTTCATGATACAAAATATATTTTTACCTGCTGGAAGTTATTTGTTGTTTTTGCAAAATGGTCGATTGGCTGTGCGAGGTATTTTTCGCTGCTGTCATCGGCAGCGGGCACGCTGAACTTGCTCTGAAAATGGAATATGAAACATATTCTCGTTTCTCATTCAACAATGAATGAGAAAACTGCTACTGTTATGAAAAAGTTACATTTTCATAGGAGTCGAGCAGGAATGGGAAATGCGCAGTGATTGGGAATCCGAACGGCAATTCCGCGGATGCCAGCGCCTGAAACGTAACGTTGTCAATTCGCTGCTTAAATGTTTCAAAGACTCACGTATTGCGTGCCAAAGGCAGCCAGAAGGCACAAAGCCACTATCCTCGGAGACCACATCTCTGAGGGTTTTGCTGGAGGGAAATTAACGAGAGACGACTCTTACCGACCACCTTCTCGAGCCAGTCGAACAAGAATGAAAAGAAACTCAGACGCTATAAACGCTAATTGCATTTTGGCGCACCCAATTATCTGATAAAAATTCTACGATAAGAGAATTTTGCAATAGTTACTTTCCTTTTTTGACTTTATTCGCACCGAAACGCGTCAATGTCGGCCGCTGAACCACGTTATCATTTACGTGAGGTTTTCATTGAGGTTTATGATTAATTTTGCCGAACAGTTTTGAGGACCAGAACGAAGCCTTTATCGTTTTATTGATAACGTCTCAATAAAACATATAACGAGTTCCAGAAATTTCAACAGCGGACCGGCTGTAAAATAGGTCCGGTTCTCCAATTGAGTCTCGATATAGTTCAGTTTGTCCTTCTTTATGGCCAGACATGTCACAGATTTGTCCTTCGGTCGGACATGGACTGTCTCTCTATGAAAGGTGGCGCACAAGCTAAAATTCTGAAGCAGAACACAAGGTCGACCACAGGTGGCCTTTGTAGTCATGCCCTAGCAGTGTCCGTAATTAACTCTCGTTAACCTTAATCACGTATGTCAATTGCTTCGCATTATGTCATTGTTTGGATATACATGAAAGATGGTGTCTCAAAAATTGATAGAATTTCGCATAAATCATATAAATGCTTGCAATCTAACGGTTCTCAAACACTAATTTTCAGGATATTAGAAAAAAATACGTTTGTCTAAAACTTTCAAAGATACACTCTAAAATTATGTTAACAGAAATTTTTTGTGATTTTGAACCTTTGCAAACATATCTCAGCTATAGCGCCCATACAAGCACTGGAAGCAATGCTGAGTCCTCCTTTTCTGTTTTTACGTGATTTATGAATGAATCGTAAAGGCTAACTGTTTGGCAAGCGTTTTTTTAATTAATGTTCCCATGTTGTACTTAGTAGTTAATCTTTATTATATTCAATCTATTATAGATGCTAACAAGTTAATATTGATGCGGCACCGGAAAAAGTTTGGTCGTAGTGGCCTCATTAGCCCAACGGGGTTAAAATGGGAAAACAAACCCATTCCATAAATGGCCAATTTTTCATCATTCTGATATGTAGTGAGGAGATGATTGTATATAGGAAGGAAGGCATTCCCTGTCCATAAATGAGTTTCTAAAACACCTTAGCTTAACTGTCAACCTTAAGTATAACTCAACTCAATCGGTGTAAGCTTATTAATTTCATTTCTTCTTTTCGTTTTTAACGAAGCGCTTTTTTATGATTTGATAGAAAAAATATGAGATTTTGTCACAATTTTTTACTTGTGAGCTGGCAATAAATAATTTAACCAGATAAAAATCAATGACAATTTATGTTACAATGCACACAAAATTACAAATTATATCTCGACAAGCCGATTACGAACGCTCCTATTAGCATGCAAATGATCGCAGCGGACAGCATGCAGAGATTCTTTTTGCCCTGAAAATAGTTTTGACGTTGAAAATATTGATTTAGCTTCTTTCGGTTCGTTTAAGTTACGAAACATTAGGATTAGAAAGGAGATATGGAAACGAAATGCAATACAAAATTTTCATTGAAGAGTATTGTATCATTCCGTTTCATAATCGGAGACTTCAATGGGCCCTGCTAGTAATATTGCTTATGTTTATATTTTGTTTAGTTCTATTTTTGATTACATTTTCGTTATGATAAGTTTGTTACTGATGAATGACTGAATTACTGTTCGCACAAATTTTACCTGAATTTCCTTAAAGTAGAAGACACTCCATAGAGAAGCGAAGCATCCGGGAAGCATGGCCGTGATTGGGCCCGTAATAGACTGGGACAAATTTTGTGCTGAGAACAGCCAAAAGACCATCGCTATGGACCAGAAAACACCACCGGTATACGCGCCCAGAAATATTTGTGGATCGATATTGGGTTTGTTTCCTCTGAAATTTAGAATGAATTGTGAATCATTTCGAATTTGGTGAATAGAAATTCTTCAGTTGTTAAGTACGAATAAAAAACTCACTTGATCATTGAATAGACGATAAACATAAGTGTCGTCATGAAGAAGGTCCCGGAATAATTCGAAAACACATAAGAAATCGTGTCAGGCTCGCGCTCAAGCCCCAAAGATACGGCTGAATCCTGCGCTGCAATGACAGAAGTACTGCATAATGCATAGAAAATTCCGATGAAGAATGCCAATGCAATGAATCTGAAATTAGAAAAAAATTATCGATTAGTGAATTCATTTTGCAAGTAATCAAATTTTATCTTTTGTCGTTTATTTTCAAATTCCGGACGAACGGTAGAAATGAGTCGGTAATTTTATTTTAATCTTGCTCTAAATAATCCGTGTCTCAGGTTGTTGAGAGAAAATCACATATACCTGTACATCAGATTGCAATTTTATATTATCAGCATTCAATTCGGCGTATTATTTCTTTGAATGTTCATAATTATTGGATTTTCGAAATATTCAATAAATAAACTCTTCTGAGTTAAAATTGCACTATTAACTTTATCCCACCTTTTATGTAAGTGCCATATTTTTATTGCCATGTTTCGGTGTGCCGATTAAAAAAAGTAATTTTTAGAAACCTCTTGAACCTTTTGGCTCTCATTGATCGAGGGAAATATTCTCAAGTTCAATGTTTCCATTCCTTTAACTCTTCAGACTTTCCACTTTTGAGTGTCTGGCTATATTTTCCAGAGAGAAAATTGATCTTGTGACGCATTTTACCTGGGAACATTTTTGTGAAGGAGGGTTCACAAGCAAAATATTGTTATCATAATTGCTTGTGAACACTTTTCACTAACATTGGTGCTAGCTACGTATTTTTGACAAACGCTTTTCATTGTTTCGGCCGAATTCGTGTTTCGTTTACTCGTTTTGCGATTATTTTGAAAGATGATTGAATCGCAGTCTTATTGTTATTATTATGTTTAATACATTTATTTGTAAACATAAAAATTTCACCAACTAATACCCCTTCCGGAAATGAAAATATTATAAGGACTAGAGAGTGAACTTTTAAACTTCACTGTGATTTGGTATGTGGTAGACCATAGAATGTTTAGAGGATTAAAATGGAATGCATGATCCATTAAATATAACATTTCTATTCGGGAACTTTCTATTATATTCTTGAATGGAAACTGAGTGCATCGCGTCTGATACTCCATTCCTATCTACGGAATGTCCATTCTCATTTTTATATCATTCGCCAAATTTTTTAAAGTTCAAAATTCAAACAAACTTACAGAGGTCGTCGGAATTTGGTGAGAATACGTCTGATGGTAAATTCGTCCAAGACGTAAAGCTTTTTCTTGGGCAAAGCAGATTTTTTCTTTTCTTTCAGCTCTGCACTCGTGGAGTCGCCTCTTTCCAGGTCTGCCTGAGATCCAGAGCTGACTGAAGACGTCAAACACTCATGTTTCTTATGCTTAACCAAGGACACGAGAACTCCTCTAAAATTAGCCTTTTGAGGTTAAATACGTTCGATGCATTGAGTGTAGTCTAGAAATATTGTCAATATTTACAGGAACCGAGGAAATCCACAAAAATTTCAAAAATAGTTGATAAGTTGGGATTGCCGGAATATCGAAAGTGTTGACGACTCATATTTTACTGCTTATTATGTACCTTTATGAGGTTACTTACCCGATGAGGATCAGTGCTAATCCGACCAAAGCTAGCCACAAACACCTTGGCGGCCTCGGTTTTGTCCAAAAGAGGCCAAAGTAGCCGACAAAAAAGTTAAATAAACAATTGGTAGTGTCTGGTAAAAGATAAGCTGGTCCAATGCCGAGCTCGTCGATTATGGTGATGAAGAGAGCGTTTCCTGAAAAACCGTTAATATAATAACCGATGCCGAAAGTGTTCGCTTGCGTCAATGAGTTTTATGTGAAATTTTATATTCAAAGATCATAGATCGCTATCATGTGTAACTTTTGTTGTTTATTTATAAAATTTTATAGTGACATTTTTCTCAAAATATTTAACGGAAGCATAATTTTGACGGAAAATAAAAGTTGTAACGTTTTTATTCGTCTAAGAACTAAAGTTGACTAACCAATGGCCCAGACGACTCCTCCGCCTGCGGCAACCAAATTGAAAGCGGGAAAGCCTTTGAGTACAAAAATCACAAAACCGCCCATCATAATCGAGACTCCCATGACCCATTGAGCGAACATCCCTAAGTTAATGTAATTTTAAGTATGCTTTAAATCGAATAAAATCTTACCGTCACCAATTCCACGCTTTTTTACCAACACCATACTGGAGCCAAAGAGGCCGGCGGAAATGAGACTTTCCATGAGACCGAATATTAGGCGCTTCATTTTGAAGAGTAAATTTGAGATTTACGGATTTATGGCAAAGCCAATGAATAAAGACCGCTTTAGTGGATTCTATGCACTCTTCTTGAAGCTTCTGGTTCAATCGATACTAAACTGAAAAATATAATATGAATGTTCCCGAAAAGTATGGAACAAATGAGAATTAAAGTTAATAGGTTCGCATAAAATCATACATAAGCGCATTTGAGGAATGTGCCGACACTTGTTTTCATCAAGATGAGCACAAAAGGTTTTCTGTTTACAATGCTTTGTTTTTTAGATAACGGTAACGTCAATTCACCGCTACACAATTACTTCCTTGATAAGACTCTCTCTTCCGCCGGCGTACACCCGCAATTCGCAATGTCGGGAAATGCGGTCTGGTACCTATTCGCTGTTGAGACTCATATTTTCATGGGAAAATTCACATAATTCACTTTTGTTTTTCAGGAGAAATCATAGGTCGTCTGAGCAACTGCTGGTTTTCGTAACCCTCATCCGACGCTGTGAATGCTTTGTAAATATTGTATTTCGGTGATGCAACGAAATGCAAGTTTTTAGCGAAATCATTGGTGATGTGATTAATAAGTGATGTTTTATTCAGAATATGTCAGACAACCAACCGTATTTTTAACGTAGTGGATAATTGGGAAGATTCAAGACCTACAGGGAAGATTCAAAATGAAAACGAATCGACATGAGCAATGGAATCGATGTGTCATATGTTTCAAATAAAACATAGAAAATGAGGCCGTCTCAGTGAGGTGACAAGCGAAGTTTAAATTCAATGAGTTGGAGGAAAACCTTTGCGGAAAAGGGCGAATGAAAAACACCGGAACTGAGATCAGGAATACTGTTCAAATTTTTAGCGAAACCCTCTAGGATCACTACCTTCTTCATAACTGATTGGTTGAATATGGTTAAGGACTCTAAAAAAAACTTCATTGCCAAAAATTGGCAATGAGTGGTTTTAAGTGTTTTGGATACGCTGATTTCGATTCTGCAATTAGTTTTTCAATATCGCAGCATAAAACTGCAATTTTTGACCATTTCTGGGCGAAAATAGCGCATCCGGGCAGAATGCCAAGAAAACGCCGAATTTGAATCTCGAGCCAAAATCTCAGCTCAGATTCGGAATCAGCACACCTGAAAACCTCCAGGTGCAAAAAATGGCTACAAACGGCCGTCTAAAACGGCCAAAAACCTGAAAAATCCACAATTTTGCAGCGACCCGAAAATCGGAAAATTTCCATCGCCTTCGGCAACGTCGTTTTCCACTTTTTTGTATGCCGATCGGGCTGATCTTTTTTTAACAAAATGGCAAAGTCTTAGCTACAAAATGAGTATAAACACTTATATCTAACGCGCGAATTCAAAAAAGATATTTATAAAAGAAAAGGTCCGATTTAAATTGATCACCCTGTATTAATATCAAAATTGAAAGGAGACTTAAAATTGGAGAAAATAAAGCTACTAGAAACTTACAACCTTTAAAATTTCAACACATACAAATTTTAACAAATAATGCGACATTCCAACGTTAACCCGATTCACGTGAAATAACTCCAATTTTAACCGAGTTGAGGAAAGTATCAAAAAGTGATGTTCGGAGGCATTCCCTAATCTAAGGTGTCCCCTAATCCGTCGTCGATAACGGAGACGAACGTCCAACCTTTTACCGCGCGCGGAGTAAAAAGTGAAAGTCACTCCGTTGCATATTTATACTAATCCTTGTCAAGGGAACAGATAAGTTGAACAGTCTAACGGGACGATGGAACAGTCTAGCGATGGCCCGTTGCTGGTCTTTGTTGACAAGTGGAATGTTCTATAGCTTGATCTTTGCGTTAAGCGAAACCGATTTCTCGTTTCTCTAATTCTGAAGAGATCTCTTAAAAATTTGAAAACTCGCGTCTTAGCCGAAAAGTCCCTTAAACCGACTTAAACTTGTTCAAATATTTGCCCTTTCCACGTCAAAAGTGTAACTTTGCAGCCGGCTCAAAATATTTTGAGTGGAATTAGGCATTAAGTCCAAAGTAAGCCGGATAAAAACAAACTCTGAGACACTAATTTTCAGGTAGGGGAAATTTCAATAACATCGAATCTTCTGGAAGGAACAAATAAACATCATAGGAAAATAATCTGATCACCACGGCTGCGACATCCTGATATTTATGCCAATTTACTGTGGGAAAACGTGCGTTGACGTCAGTTTCCGGGCCGTTGTTTGACTGATGTATTCGCAACACTGATAAAATCAGTTTTTCTAATTCGAGACCGCTGATTTTGGGACAGTTGCCATATGATAATTGGGCAAAAGGACAAGGGGTCTATTATTAGCGTGGATTTAAAATGGCTTATAATGGACATAAAGATAACGGTTAATCCTATGAACGAAATGAATCATTTCCTCTGAAGCATTCATATAGATATGTTCAAGACTACGAAAAGTACAAGGGAATACACCGGCAGGCTATCACAAAGATGCCGAATTACCGTAAAACTTCTGTTGAAAATATGTGAGAAAGAGCGAATTAAAGTGAAAACAGAGATAAATTGATTTTTTATAAGCCCAATAACGGTATTCTCAAATCCGAAAGATTTATCGAAAATTTTGTCGAAACAGGAAGAAGAAAAAATCCAATATCAAATATTGGGTCAGTGACTCAAAAATGTGATTTTTTAATCTTTGAAAATAAAAAAAATTTGGTTCTATGGCTAAGTACCAAAATATGATTTGAGATGGAATTGGCCGAACCCGAAAGCGAGCAGGTGAGGTCGGCTGCACCAAGGCGCTTGGAATGTCTGTATGAGCTTTTACTTCCAAAAGACAAGTTGGGTGCCAAAATGCTTCATATTATATCATTCCGTTCGAGAATTTCAGTCTATCATCTCAGTTTTCAAGAGCGGCACTCGACTTTTTGGTACACTAAAGAGACTAGTTTAAAACAAACATTAGCGTAGGCGAACACATAATTTTTTCACATAAAACGTACACAGATTAGATCCTTAAACCTTAACAAGTCTTATTTAAGGCAGACAATAGGTAACCCAAATATTGCGGTACAGGCCGTGGGAAAGTGGCTAATGAGCCCGGAGGATCCGCCCAAGGCGATGGATTCCCCGATGCACCCTTGTCTGCTGTGAACTCGCGCATCTCATCGGTCACTGCCATTGAAATAGGGGCACCAAAAGCTGGTTGTGCAGAATTTATATGATCGATCTCTATTTTAAAGCAGATATTATCACTTATCACAGGACGCATTCCATGTGACATCACTCGCTCCAACAAACCAATATCGAATTTAGGTTTGGTAAACTAAAAAGTGCTAATCTCAGAGAGAAGCAGCATTGTCAGACATTACTGGACTTAACGAGGCAATTATGATAATCCTAGCCAAGTGTTTACGGAGTTATTACACACAACTTTATAAAAATGTGGTAGGCTTCCTAGGTAAGTAAGTTTTGTTTAATCTATCCCTCGAAAATTTTCGAACAACTATCAGTTTGCAGTTTCAGGCAGATTGCAGTACCTGCACTAATGCCTAAACCTGCACTAATGCCTAAGCCCCAAGCCTAAGATTAAGTCCCCCTTAAGCCTAAGCCTAAGGCTAAGCCTAATGCCTAAGCCTAAGGCTTAAGCCTAAGTTATGGACCCTTGTAAAAAACTGCAAACTGCCTGAAACTGCAAAGTGACGGTCTACCAAATTTTCTACCGCAGTCATTTTTCCCGACCCAGGGCCTGATTATGGTTTAATCCAATAACATATCTTTTGATACTCGAATTAAAGCACAATCAACAAATAATCAATAAGTAATCAATAAAAGATTGGAGCCATTTAAGACAAAAGTTAATCAACTTTATTATTCAAACAATTTTGCGATTCGGAACGTTAGAAGCCGAAAAAATGATTAAGAAAAAACGTATTGAGATTAATAAATCACATACAGACAGACATGTAACGTGTCATATTTAACGGCTAAAATCAATTCGAGATCAATCAATAAATCAATTTCTGGCCTAACACCAATTAAAGATCTGCCATGTTGAGTACGAATTGGGTACACGACGAACAAATATTTAACTGATAACGTTTTGCCCATCCGACGTTTAGGGAAGTAAAATCAATGGAAACCGGAGAGACATCAGAGAACGGAGCTCAAATGTGGAAATGTTTTCGTCCTCACGCGATTTTAACGACAAGACAGTCATTTGCCATCACCGGATACCGCATTGTCCAACGACAATTTTCCCAACGACGGTCTCAGAAAGAAGTGCATATTGAAGGTTATCAGCAAATTTTATATTATGACCCAATGGTATGAGGAAAAGACAATAAAAATAAGGAAATCGAATGAATGACAATTGAAAATATATTTCCTGTGATCGAAAACTCTAATGACAAATTGTAATTTTTCCCGTTAGATTTGTCGAATTTACAAAAATTCAAAATTTGGACTGCTGACTCAGCAGTGCTGAGTTCAAAGTTTGCGAAATCCCATATAATTTTTGCTTGAAAGAAGTTTGAATAAGCGGGAATATAAACTAATATCTGCACAAAATTCCAAACATAAATTTGCCATAAATAAAAATCTGTTAAATTCAAAAAATCCTTGGTGAAGCGAAGTGACAACTTTGCTTAAAAACATTTCTTGAAAATATTTTACCTTCTGTACTTAATGAATTTTTTTGAGGAAATAAAGCGAAAAATTGTGCAGACTACATAGTATTGAAGCGCTTCAGGTTGAAATATTATTCAAAAGAACACCTTAAAAGACTATTAGAAAATTTTATTATAAATGCTTCTGTGACTACTGCCTCTGAGGAAATTTTATGTCCGATTGCTCGCCATTTCAAATTTCAAATTCACGTTTAAATTCGCGCCTATTCATAAAATCGAAAAGGGTTTGGTTACTTTGGAAGTCGGGTAATTAAACCGAAGACGTTGGCTGAGGACAGCGCTTTGTGTTGGTTGTGGGTCGATTTGGTGCTATTGTGCGGCGCACAGAAAAGACTACAGGGACAGGCAGAGTGCGGAGAAGTTATGTGTCTGCTCGGTTATTGCCTTTTCTCTCTTCAGAGCAAAGGCGTTCTGACCACATGGCGTTCTGACCACATGGCGCGAAAGCTATGAATGGTGAATCGGACATAAAATTTCCTGAGAGGCAGTAAGTCATTGCAGACAAATGATCGAGCCGAAATTATTGAAGAACTGAAGTTAGCCGAGAAACTCTTAAATTGCTCAGTTTTGACAGTTGACTGATATAAAATCACTAGCTGCACCGTGGTACCTACAGCACCACGGTGCCTTTGGCTGTTTATTAAGTTAAACTGTCTTATTTTCGTTTCCAAATGGCTTTTCTTCACATAATTGGCGTGCATAAAATTAGTCACACGTTTGAATGCAAAAGACTTTGAATCCGTTTGTATCAAATTCATGACTGGATTCCGTCGAGACTCGAAGTTGGTGTGATTCAATTGAATTCGGCGTTTATTGATTTAAATTCGGATTTCTATTGGTTTGGTAAGACTTTCTTACCAAACCAATATTACTATTGCCGAATGCAACCGGAAACGGAACACTAACCATTCTGCGCCCATTCTCTTCTCAAACCATTGAAATCTCTGCTCTGTGCTGAAAAACGAAAAACATACAGAATGCTTTTTGCCAATGGAAAGCTTTCCGCTTAATTGTTTACAAAATTCGTTTAAGAACAGCAGCGCGTAGAATATTCTGGAACACTTCTGTGCTTTGCTAATAAATAAATTGTGGTTATTTGTATAGTCAATTTAAGTTTTAATGAAATTGTGTTTTTCATTCTCATAATTTTTCTTTGAAGAAATTTAACGGTTAGTTAGGGTCGTTTTTTCACCGGTTTATGTGTTTAGTTCTTGACTAAAATATTAAAACATCGACTGCGAAAAATTGCACTAAAATAAATTTCATTCCCGGAGTAGAACCCGGGAAAATGAAAAGTCCGGGTTGCGAAGAGAGACTTTCGCATTTATACCCAGGTGCAGTACCTGAGATCATTGCTCCAATTTCCGGTAATTGGACCAGTCTACTTCGGGACCGTAAAGTCTGCTCAGCAAATCTGTTACAAATTTCCAGTTTTTGGTCCAGTTATGTCTTTTGAGGTGAATCCTTTACATTATAACCAAAGTTTTATTCTGTCTCACTTTACATAAACATAATATCACCTTAGGATTTGTTTGTTTGCTGTCAAAAATAGAATCCAGAAGGAACATTAAAAAAGAAAACTTAAAAAATGCGATCAAAAACATTCAAATTGTCACATTTCCAATTTTTTCTAATCGAAAATTATTTTTCAAACCGAGACTGCTGTACTATGCGAGCGGAATACTTTCCCTTCCCACGAAGTGCTGACTCACCAGTGCATGTGCTGTCGCAGAAGTGATAACATTTCTCCATCCTTTAGTTCCTCACTACTGCTGGCATCCTTGAACTGTTGCGAAATATTTTTTTGTTTCAGCTTTCAAGGATTTTACCATAAACTTTCTTTTTATCATGCATTAAGATCCAACCAAGCTCACTTTTTACTGATTCTTGTTTTGCGACACACCTTCCGGAGGTGTGTCGCAAAAGATTTTTCAACTCTTCGCCAACTTTTCCGGAAATTTAGAATCCAGAAAATTCGTTTCAGAATAATTATCATCCCAACAAAATTGGCTAAGAATTCCGAATATTGAACTTGACCTCTAAATCGCTGTCTTTAAAAATTCTTGCCGTAAAGGGCGAAATAGTATTTGAGAGGTAGCAGACAGTTAGAGATTATTCTCTTCGCGCATTGTTCTCTTCTCCAATTCTCGACTCAGTTGTCTTGAATACATCCGATTTTCAACTTGCAGATAAAATTTCCCTTGAGCAAAATGTTTTGGGTTTCCTTTGAAACAATTCAAGACAAACACATTTTGAATGAACACTTCGCCATACAACATAGCTTTTTAGTTCGGCGGCAAAAATGAAGCCCGGAAAGGTTTGGTCATTTGGTCGCATTCAATATACAAAAGCCATTAGAATAACCAATCGATAAATTGCCGCTACCATTCTCTTTCTTTGCTGGCCACATAATGAGGGCTCTGCTCGCCTCGGAGCAAATAGAATATTCGGGCGTATCTGTCAATCAAATTGCTAATGCCAGGCATTCCTTGATTTGGATCCGGGTTTTACGAGATCATTTTGCATGTCCGCAAACTTTTTTGCTCGAAACATAAATGGCAAAAAAGATATATGTAAGATTTTTTGTGCTTATATTTTCTTAAAAGGTAATAAAGTTACAAATTTGAACAATTTGTGACTTTTTGTCTTTTTTTTCGGATTTCGTTAATAATATATATCTCAAACTTTGGAAAGCGATGGACTTTAACTTGCAACATTCACGCCTGAAAATAAAGCATAATCCGGTTATTAATTTAGGACCATGAATGAATCAGGAGCAGGTTTTGAGCTGGAATATCCGGATGTGGCCAAAGTGGACCGACCTCTCATCGAAGGAGAACGACACGAAATTTTTATGATCGATGCCGATCCTTTGCTGAAGCACGCAAGCCATGGATTTCGCGTGTTCGTCAGCCGCTTCACCGATGACAAGATCGTTTACTATCTTGGAAAGTAAGTGTCTATAATGTGAAGGATACGATTGAAGACTTCGCTAAAATTGACATGGAAATGGGATGGGCGTTGATCCTGAAATCTGAGTTTTGGGGTTTTTGAGTCTAAAGGAAATAGCAAAGTATAAAAATAAAACACGCCACGATGCACTTTTAATTAAACACGGCACTCGGAAACAACTGATTTGTCGGCGCACGGTCATTACCCCCCCCCGGTCAATACCCCCCACGCTTGCCATGTTGGCCATAACTTTTTTCTGGAACATTATCGAAAAATGTGAAATGTCTTAAATTGAAGCTAAGGCTCTTGGCTATCGATCGGTATATTGCATGCCGCATCTCGATTCAAGATTCATTTCACGAAAATTCAAGACTAAAGAGACAAAAAAAATTGTATCTCGAGAATCTTGAATCGAGATGCGGCATGCAATATACCGATCGATAGCCAAGAGCCTTAGCTTCAATTTAAGACATTTCACATATTTTTAGAATATTCCAGAAAAAAGTTATGGCCAAAAATGTCGAGCTTGGGGGGGGGTAATGACCGTACCCCGATTTGTCAATGTTGCAGTTCTCGAGTTAAATATATAATCAATGCTTCAGGCAAAAAGTCGACGCATATGCAAAAGGCGTATCGAGCAACCTTCGATATTTGTACATTATTCGCTTTGTGGTAATCATTTCCGTTTAATTCTTTCCTAAATATGAAATTTAATTTAGTGGCTAGCGATTCCGGAAAGTACAAGAATACTCTGGGAACAGTGCAAAGTCTCAGGAAGAAGTGCACGAGAGACCTCAAATTCCAGCGATAAGCAAGAAGATTTCGATGAGCTGTTGAAAAAAAGAATCTATAAAGGTTTGTTATACGTATAATGGTAGAGTTGCAAAATTTATTAATTATTGCTAGATTGTATAATGATAAAAGTACTGTATTAAGAAAAAATCACAACAATATTCGATTTAATAATAGGCGCTTCAATAATACTATTGATACGTTTGCTTGTAGTATTTTTGTATGAGTATCTTATTATATTTTGGATATCTGTAAGGCTACGGTATATCTATCATGAATATTCAACCACCCACGATTAGACATTATGATAGTTTTGTAACAGTGATCCAAGATATCGTCTGACAGATAATTTATTTTACTCAACTTAAGTCCCAACAAGGGTCTTTCACGGACATTAAAATTTGATGAGGAGCGCTTATTTTTAATTGAAAAATTTAAATAAACATAAAATAAAATAGCTTTATAAAATGTACCGTATCAAATATAATACTTAGAACTATTATCGAGAGTTTATGGAATAGCGCATCCAAAATGTATGGAATATAACACATAATTTTCATTACATTTGTAAAATCCACATTAATTTTCAAATTCAATTTCGAGCGAAACTTAATGTTAATAAAAAATGTTGTCTTATTTATGCCATCATATTTTTAACTTTAGATATATTCGAACGCTCAACGGCCTACGAACAATGGTTGGAGCGTCGCAAATACTTCGAGCAAAATATTCTGCAAGAAGCCGAAAACTTCTTCGTGGCATCAACCCGGCTCACAATTGATGTCGAGTATTCCTTCGAAGCAACATCTTCACATGTCATTGGATTAATGAAAGTCTTCATGAGTTTGGACGAATTCGTGTTAACAATGCTTGAGAAGGATCGACTGAAGGCTATCGAATTGTTCAGACAGGCTGTGAATTACTTTCCCGATATAAGTAGGTGACTTTATTTAAAAATACCTTAGCCTAATAGAACCGACTTTTTTTACTGCGAAGAACATAAATTTTATATTTTGAATGGTTTTATTTAATTACGTGGTATTTAAATCATAATTCTCCGAATGGAATCGAGAAACATTCCAATTAAAAAGTCACACATAAAGCAAAACATTTTGAATTTTTCCTGTTTTTTATCTGTTAATGTCTAAATTTACAGCCGACCTTTTTCTGGGCGGATCACTCAAGAAACTTCTTCCCAAGCTCCCGGATGATGAAATCACTGAACTTATGGCGCTAATCCGGGACGAATCTGCCGCCACGACCGACGATGGTTCGAAGGGAAAAGGCACTCTGAACTATCAAGAATTGGCTTTCTACCCCCTCCAAATACTCGAGGAATTTCTTTTGAATTCAAACAAGAGTACGAAGGCTGAAGCTCATGTGGCTGATCTTTGCGATCAAATACTCGAATCTGGAGTAATGGATTTCGTATTGGAATGTCTCGCACATTTTTCACATCAAAAAGGAAGATATTCAACTCTACGAAATTGGAGATTGCCAACGGCGTCGTATTGCGTAAGTTCATTAGTTCAATCTCATGAGATATTTTACGAATTTTGTCAATATTGTTTTAATAATGTATTTGCTTTTTTGTACAAATTGTCCGGATAAATTATTTCATGCGGACATTTTTATGTACGACAACGTTTTTAATCATGATTGCCCAGAATCCAGTTCCGGATAATAGAGTCAAAATTCATCAAACGCATAGAAAATTTACATGCATTCGTCTAATTAAAACCGTTTTTAGGTAAATTTCTCGGCAGGCAAAAACTCAAACCCCATAAAGAAAGAAGAAAGTGATGAGAAACAACTTTCAAGAGACGCATGGGCGAAGGGCACAGGATACGGTTTCGGTGACCAAGCTATGGCGTGGGATCGAAAGGAAGGGTCGAGAAAGCATCGCTTCGATGGCGACAACATTGATTTGCTTTTAAATGCAAGTACAAAATTAAGTTGCTTATCAACACAAAATCATATTTTCATTCTAGATCCTGAAGATCTTCATAGAAATGAATTACCCTTTGAAGGAAATCCAGCGACCAATGTCTCAACTCAGTTTAGATTCCAGGTCGACGATGAATCAGTGCCCAGCTGACCGGTATTTTGCTCTGCTGCTGCATCGCTCTTGCCTCGGCCAACTGCTGAAGCTATATCTGATGTCTGATTCATGTGAGGTTTTATGTAATTCATTTTATATTTGTTCAGTTTACTGGCCCCGACTATTTTGCAATTTTATAAGTAAACACCAAGATCGTTCTCCCACGACGGCGCCGCTGCCTTATAAGCGGCTCAAAAAGTGTGAAACCAGAAATACAGGCAAAAATCAAATTGTTTGATGTCAAAGACTTTTTTGCCAGGAAGCAAATTGAAGAGTTCCTCTATCATACCTGGTGGGTGAAATTTTCATAAGTCTGTCAATTATTCAGATTTTGGGCTTCAAAGTTAGTACACTTTGCGTTTTTCAGTGTAAAATGGGTCAATTTTGAGACCCCAGATTTTAATAATTGACAGACTTATGAATATTTCACCCATCACGTTTGATCGAGCAACACCTCAAATTTTACTTTTTCATAAAATTTCTAACCTATGAAACGATTTGCGCCCAATACGATATTTTTAAGATTTTTTTGCCCAAAAATGCCCATTTTCGTGTATTTTCGAGAAAAAGCGAATTATTACATTGGAAATCGACTGGGATTTTTAGGGGTATACTGTTTTTCGATACGGCGAATCCGAATTTGACCTCAAATCGGGGGTGGTCACGCCACGAAAATTGGGAAAATTGCGTTTTTTTTACGGTTTTGGGCGAAAATTGTCACAAAATGGTGCCAGAAACTTAGTATTGATGGTATTTCATTTTACAGTTCCAAGTTTTTAATCAATTGTGGTTCGATAAACAAGAATTTATGGTAATTTTTAACAATTACTATCAAAATTGATCAAAAACTTGATCAAAATTGATCAAAAACCAATTGATCAAATTACTATCAAAAATTGATTGACGGACCTGGGGTTCGAACTTGAGACGAAAAACCCCCAACAGATCGTCGAAAAATGTCCATTTTTTGCGCGATATGAAAAAAATAATTGCAGATTCGGAATCAGCGCTTCGATTTACCCCTAAAAACACTCATTGCAGAAAAATTTTCCACATTTTCAAAAAATCGATTTTTTTCAAAATCTATGTGGTATAATTTCCAAGTAATAGTATAAAATAATAACAATAATATAACAAACTTAAAACCATTTAGTATAATCAAATTTAAATTGCAGTGCTTGAAATCACCAAAAACAATAAAGACTATGTCCGAACGCTGGAGCTTCTCGAGGTAATGAGCAAGGTGCCTTCCATCCACATCGACCCAGCAGCACTATCCGAAAATGATAGAACCAATGAAATCGAGGAAATTGATCTCGAAGCAGACGGACAAACTACATCTGATGAGTCATCTGCGAGTCTTGCACAAACACCGTTGATCGACATTGTCTTTTGCGATGAAAATGGCATGTCTGAAAGGGCGAAACTTGTGGGATGGCTCAAGCAGTTCAGCGATACCATTGACCAGTATCTGACCAGTATTATAAATGGCAAAACTTTGCATGGCTCTGGCCACAGGTAAGTTGTAAAAAGTTAAAAGCAACAATTTACACACCGTTCAATGTTTTATATCAATGTCCGGAATGTATGAGCATATTGAAAATTATTCTCTTTAAATATTATCGTGTCCTTAAGAATTCATAATATCGTTTTTCATTGTTTCAAGGCATATGCAGCCAATTGTTCAGTATTTTCTGCATATCGGCACTTTATAGGATTCTGGGAGTCCAGCATCGTTTTTATTATTTTGTTTCTATGAATTTGAATCAGCCAAAAATCTTTGCCTCTCTTTCCAATTTGATGTGAGGGCTGGACGGAATGTAACAACCCGAAACATCCTTACTCATAATTAATAACTTGTGCTATTACAGAAGATATTCATTGACTATTTCTTTTCAGCAATCTCGTTAAACTCTGGAACGCTGCCTCATATGCCTATCCTTTAAAGCCAACAAAATATAACACCAGAAGAGCGAAAGCGGAATCAAAAACCGCTGAAGCGTCCACAAAAAAGGTTGATGAGCTGTTGGACAAGGACGAAATCGAGTTGAAAAAACTTAGCGATATGAGCAAACACGTGGCTGCCATTCTTGAGAAAGGTATATTTTTCATCGATTTTCATAGACAATAATATGATCATTAAGATATGCATAATAATGCCTGCTCTGACGAACCTTCAACCAGTGGCCTTGGAAATTCCGATACTGACACGGACGACCAGCTGTACTGCAATTCTATGAAGGGCCTTCAATTTGGTAACATATTTTCAACCAAAAACTGCAGTCGACAAAACAAAATATAGTAAAACCTGCAAATTAACGACCTTCTGTTATTTTTCGGATTTGTAAAGTGAAAGAAAGTGAATATTTATCTCAATGCAAACAATGTCTCCAAATTATGCTTTCATTGTGAAATGAGCTCTAAATCAATAAAGCACTTTATAAATTAACGGTATCCCTTTAGTAAAATTGAAAAAATGGATGATTAAGAAATTTTTCAGTCAATACCGCAAATCTGTCAAATAAACAACACAAAGAAAATAAAATACCATAATTTTTGCTTTTAGTCTCAAATAATTCTTTAAACCAATGTACTAAAATATATTGAAACCTCTGAGACATTTTATAATTGTTTCCATTTAGAATTCATTCCATTTAACGAATCTCCTGGAGAAACAATCTCTCTCGTCAGCCAGATCCGCTCACTGGCTAGTGGTTCCTTATCCACCGCTACGACAAAGCGAATCACTCAAGAAGTGCTCGGGTTGCGCTCATCGCTTCCTCTTTCTTCCAGCAGTTCTGTTTTTGTGCGCATTTCAGAGGAGCGAATTAATACGCTCAAGGCAAGCTCTTTTATGGTATCATAATTTATAAAATTATGTTATCAACATAATTTAGATGCTGATAACCGGTCCAGTGAACACTCCCTATTCCAACGGCTGTTTCGAATTCGATGTTGGCTTTCCGTTTGACTATCCGAATTCGCCGCCCAAGGTGCAGCTAATAACTACGGGAAATAGCACAGTTCGCTTTAATCCAAACCTGTAAGTAATTGTGATGGAAATAAATTTAGCAGGACTTAAATATTCCCTTTCAGGTATAACTGCGGTAAGGTGTGCTTGTCGATTTTGGGCACCTGGCATGGTAGACCAGAAGAGCAGTGGAGTGCCGATCACTCATCTCTCTTGCAAGTGATCGTGAGCATTCAGTCGCTCATTCTCGTAGATCAACCCTATTTTAACGAGCCTGGCTATGAAAGGACCATGAACACGCCTCAGGGAAAGAAAGTAAGTATATAAAGGACCGCTCGCGAAATCCCTAGCTCTCAAATTATCAGTTATTTTTCAGAGCTCGCAGCTATATAACGCAAACATCCAATGGGCCACAATCCGTTGGGCCATGATTGAGACTTTGCGACATCCGCCAGCAGCATTCAAGGATGTTATTAAACGCCACTTTTCATTAAAACGGGACGAGATAATTCGACAAGTGAAGAAATGGATTGAGGAGTGCGACAAGGAGGTCAAAGCAGATAAATCATTTACGACTCACTCCGAGAAAACCAAGGTAGTTTTGATTCGACAAATTCAATACCGTGCCCAATTGAAAGTACCCAATTATGATTTAAGCGGAAAGTTGATAGGAAATAGTAATTTTTCCAGAATTATTTCTCGTGTCAATTTTGTGTACGAATTGAAAGTAAGTATTGTATCATTTTCACGTCAGATTGACATCAATTGTAGTCGCATTTTAATGCATAAACGTTATTATTATTATTAATTGAGTAATTTTTTATTATTTCAGACCGCTTTCAAAGAACTCGAGACGGAATTTGAGAAGTTGAAATCAAACGAAGATGGGAAGTAGATCTCTAGTTTCGAAAATTATGCAAATTGAAGAATGCCTCTTGATTGTTACTTTATTGTGAGACTTTTATTCTTGTTAAATAAAATGTTACGAGAATTTGCTGTCTTTGTTTCTATTCTTCCTGACATACATGATTAAGAATAAACAATCAGCGGGCAATGTTTTCATCGAACATATGTTATGATTTCTTTTAGCTATTACACATATCTTTTAGCTCAAAGCGGAACAAATTCGACTGATGCACAAGTAAATACTTCCCTCATATTCTAAACAAAAATGTCCAAATGTGGCCAAATCATTTACTCAATATTTCCGCAGAATGTTTAATAATGAATATTAATATGTCCTAAATGAACATAAAAAGCACAAATTCTTAATACATAACTGTTAAATATTATATTATAGATAAAAGGTACGATTAGGAAAGTGGAAAGAATGAAAGTCGCAAGAAAAGAGAAAGAGAATCGCCGATATCCAAGAGATAATAATTGTACTAACCAGATGACCAAAGCTGAAGCCAAAGTTCATATATGAAACATGGCAGATGTCCTTTACTGATATTTTGCAATTCCTAACATTTTAAAGGACATACCCTGGATATTGTACAATTTTTTTATACAGGGTTTACCGAGGGTCCGGAAATTTTGAAAATTTCCGGACCCTCGATTTTTCGGTTAAAAACTCTGCCCGGAGTGTCAAAACTTTGTCGCCAACCTAATATTCTGTCAGTTTTTGTTAGAGCCAGATTAAAAAAGTTGAAAATAAATTAAATAATCAAACCACTGGATATAAAGTAACGTACTATGATAATAATAAGAGTGAGAAAATAAAGCTAGCAAATATTCACGTCATATTTTACTAGATTTTTGCACATTTTCAGCTATTTTTTGTCGAAAATTCTTGCAATAAGGTCAAACGACGGGGGTCAAACGTAGTAGACCGCTCTGACGGCGAGCTGATTTTATGGCGTTGCGACTCGCCCGGATCGTTGTGGCGGGAAGAATTGAGCACGTCGACCAGCATTGAGCACATTCTCGTGAATCGCTCTGAAAACTTTTGATAAAATTCGAAATCAAAGATTTGGTGAAATCAAATATTGCCGTTTATTCTGCCCTTTAGATATTTTCTTTGAATTTGCAAATTTTTTACAACATTCTCAAGTATCCGGAACGCTATGACAGTCACTTATTTTAGGATTAGTTAGGAAATATCAAAAATTGCGCTATTATGAGGTTTAGCTTTAGGCTTTTCGGTAGACTACAATTTTATTAAAAACTTTGCACGAAATTTGAATTTGCAGGTGATACTAAGACCAACTAGCTCCATTTCAGTTTAGGACAAACATTTCATAGGACTGCACCCGCGGCTCCGCCGCTTGGCGGCGCCCCGCCCATATCAGTATGTAAAGGGGGTCGTAGGGGGCCACAGGGGTTCGTCTGGGGGCTGAAAATGGTACCAAACGTCTTCTCTCGTCGAGACGAAGCGATTGACGTATCACTCGCCCAAATCCGAGCGGGGCGTGAAAAGTTGCCTTTCTGGGCCCCTGGGGGGGGTAAAGGGGGTCGTAGGGGGCCACAGGGGGTCGTCTGGGGGCTGAAAATGGTACCAAACGTCTTCTCTCGTCGAGACGAAGCGATTGACGTATCACTCGCCCAAATCCGAGCGGGGCGTGAAAAGTTTCCTTTGTAAAAACCCCCCCAAAAGCTGAAAAAATGGCGTTTTCTCGCTTTTCGTGGCGGGACCACCCCAATTCTGACATTGATAACCCCCCCCCTAAAATCATGGGTTTTGGGGGGGGGGGTACTCGCGAGTTTGGGGTCCGGGACCCCCAAAAAGTGGGTTATTCTGCTGGGGGGGGGGGGGGGACGGACACCTATCAACTTAGAGGGACCCGATAAGAATCACATACCTCGCAAATAAATCCATGGTGTACCAGCTCCTCCACTAGGTTTTCAGCGGTGTCATAGTCGCCTCTATCAGTGGTCAGCTGTCGGTTCATCTGGTCGTCCAGTCGCAGGAGCACCTGCAAGGAATTGCCCTCCATACTTGCGTGCATTTGGAGAATGTGGCGAGTCTCGTTGTGTCCCATTGCTGAGGTAGCGTGACATTAGCGCGCCGGACGTTTGCGCGCAAATGTTGGCGCGCAAACGACCGGCGCGCTAATGTCATGCACCCATTGCTGGCATTGAGTGTGCGGTGCCGTAGCCTACAGCCATTTTTGCTCAAAAATGCGATTTTCCCAACTTTCGTGGCGGGACCACCTCAAATCTGAGGTCAAATTCGGACTCGCCGTACCCGAAATAGGGTATGTACCAAAAATTACGGGATTTTAACGACAAAAACATGCCTGTCACACTTTTTGAAACAAGTCCCATACAAAAGGGGCCGACGTGATACAGACTCTTGGAATACAAGGAGTGTTTGACTGAAGCGTTTCGAAAAACGTTATACTTTGTCCATTTCATTATTCCATTCCATAAAAATTACTACCAAAAGCTGCACAAATTTTTGGCGATCATTTGTATACTGCATATAATTATCTTGGCCACATTCATTTCCAGCTACATCTCGGAAGGAGAGTGTATGTTTCCAACTGTCGTCCATATGTTTGCTGCATATTTGAATTTCAACCGCTTTTGGGTTTAGGAATCATAAAATGACACATTTGTAAGACGCTTTATTAAAGATATTCGGAAAATAACAGTAAATAATAAAACACAAATAAAAAAGTACAATTACGTGACGTCATATTTCTTTAATAAAAATGTTCAAACGCAATGATTTCCGTTCGTTCGTTGACAGCGCTCAAGTAACGAGAATTGCGGCTAGAGCGAGACTGACCACGACGAGAGTGCCCACAGCAGTCAGCGAATACGGCAAAAGCGCGGCCCCATTCATCAAAGCTTTGCAATCTTCGGGTGTTGGTTCCAAAACGATGCCGTCTTGCATTCCACTTTCCAAGCGTTTGCGGTGATCGTGACTAAAAATTCAGCGTAAATTATGTGTTTTCGTATACCAAACAAATATATAGCTTGGGGCTGAAAATAGTTTTCTGTGCAACAAAAGCATGCTTACATGCAAAAACCTTTTGTGAAAACGAATTTTAATAAATTTTAGAAAATTCAGGCATATTAAATTTGTAAACGGCGCTTGACAATATTGTTTTGTCAAAAAACGTAATTTCCAGTTTCGTTTGTAAGTAAAATGACAAAAATAAAAACTCATGTGATAAAATAAAAATAAAAACTCATACTCACATGACGGCAGATAGTTGAAAGAGCGCTTTAACGACCGTCGCGGCAGTTTCTCCGCATTTGAACGGATAGGCGTCTGCCAGACAGTCGCGGGTATAGCGCATCAGTCTGAAAATAATTAAATGAGCACATTGATTTGTGTTTTGCATTTGTATGCGAGGAACTCAAATCCGTATAATGGTTACTTTTTTTAGAAGATTTATGTTTTACTTAAGAATTTTGAATATTATTTCTGATCCAAATGTTCCCGTTATAAAATTTAGAACGTTTCTCAAAGTATTGCAAAGGAAAGGTAACTGTTCCAGAATTTTATTAATTAATTAAACAAGCATATAGAAAAGTTAAATTGGAATTTGATTTGCATCGAGAGCTAATTTTTAAGCATGCCATATTTTTACCTGCAGGTGCCGTTTGCGCTACCGTAATCACTTGGCAGACGTCCGGAGGGAAGGACATCGCCGCGTGCTTTGAGACAGGATTCGTATTCTTCCAAGAGCTTTTTCGGATGCCTAAAATGTAAAATTGAAGTAGATGACCTCGGAGTCTACCAAGATAAGAAACATTTCACGTGGAAACGCTGTATTAGAAAACGCTACATTTCGGTAAAAACGTTGTATAACCCAATTTATCGTTAAACGATCTAAACTTACCCTTAGCATTATAGAACTATTTCAAGGTATCGTAATCCAATAATTTCACAATAATTTAACAGGTGACAAAAGACACCTGTCAATGATCCAGGACGCCTTTAGCCGTAATTTTTTTCAAACAAATTGTTTTGACTTCTATGAAAGCTCGATGCCAGCAGGCTCTCGAAAAAGACTAAACATTTCGAAAGTCCTGCTAATCCAGGTATCTATTTTCAATTGAGGTTTGAAGGATCCAAAACATACCTGTTGAAGCAATCCTGCATTTCGGTCATCTCTGAAAGGTGCAAACAGTCAAAAACAAATAAAAAAATGCCTACCTTTGAGTCTCTCGACACAAACGCTATAGAAAAGATCCTCGAGCGTCCTATATGACTGATATGATTCAAGAGTCGGATAACAGCGATACCAGCACGAAAATATGAGGCGCATCCTGAATTTGAATCATAGATTAACACGTTCAAAGCTTGAGAAGGTATGAGTGTTGCAAAAGATGCGATTCACTTACTGGCAAAGGATCTGATGCTGGTTCGAGATATGCATATTGCTGATGGGGTGGTGGAAGAAGTCAATCTAAATGCAGTCTTCTTGAATTTGAATCAACAATGATCAAATTTCGTGATTTCTGTGTTTGCGTTTTATTTCTTTGCATGGTTTTTAACGTAAAAAATCTATTACTATATGTTACTTTACTAAGAAGCCAGTGTCTGTCCGTCCGTGACTGCGTAGGGTGACGTTTAGACACCTTCCACTGCTCATTTCCGGGCAAGTGATAGCTTAAAATGTTCGTATGGATGTGCTGATACAGATTTTCAAAAAATTTAGACAAAAATGTAGACAAAAATTTTTTAGACAATTTTTAGACAAAAATTTTTTTTTGAAAAATGGGGCATACTGACGGCGGGGGGGGGGGGGGGGACGCCGCGAGAGCGGCGGCGTAGGACAGCTAGTAGAATATATAATTTTTCTGAATTTCAGTTTGTTGCTTGGACATTGATAGATTCTATTGAGCTTAAGTGGAAGATCTTTTCGCGTTGTTCGGTAGTTTGACCCTAGCTGAACTAAGAGTAAAGTTGAAAGTTTTTCTCAAAAACACCTTCTAAACAACCTTACCATATTACTATACATCGGAAACTCCGGGCATTTCGATCGACACTCGCTCAACGAATTTCTGGCGGGCACTACGCTATTCGCCCAAGATTGATCGATCGAGAGCGCACTCAGGACAAACGCAGTGAAAATCAGCAGACAGACTTGAGGCATTGTTGATCTGAAATACATTTGCTAAATTTCTTTTAATACCTTACTCCAGGTGATTCATGCAATCGTGAAAAAATGGGACAGTTAGAAATGCGCTTGCTGAGTAATTTTGCTAAATCAACTGTTCTAGTTTATTTCGGTCTACGTGAAACAATACTTTCGGACTCTTAGCAAAGTTTTTGAATTTCGGAAGAAACCGTAAAACAATTAAATAATCGCAACATTTTTAATGGTGTTTGCAGCAATTCTACACATTTTTGGAATTACAGAAACGACACTATTCCTACCGAAAGACCCCAACTGAAAACCCTAAGACATATCGCAAACCTTCCACTTAACTCCCATATTTTATCTAAACAGGATTTTGTTGAATAATTTAACAATAATCCTAAGGTTTAATTACAAGGTTAACGGTACTCTCATACTTGGCAAGGGTGTATCGAAAATATATTTTTCAGGGCAGCGAAACGCTACGTTTAGGACGGAGAGAGACAGAGAGAAACCCAGTCTGGTACTATGCTTGACGTAAATCAGAGTCGTGTTAACAGAAAAGAGTTTACTTAACAAAAATGGAGCCTAACAACAAAATATATTTCCAAAAACAATCCAACATGGCAAATTTGAACAACTTCGCCGATCAATAAATCCTTGTTTTCAAAGACGCAGTAAATAAGCAAACCGAACTGAGTTTAATGAGACTGTCCATTAAGCGGTTCTCAATCAGCCAACCATCGAAAGCGCGAAGTTTGTTGTGCCTTGTAATGCCGCGCACATACAAAATCGGGTGAATCACCGAAAGTGTTGATGAAATCCTGGGCAGGACAAGGAACTTTCTCCCACTGCTAACCGATCAAAACACTCTTTCCGGCTCTTTTCACTTGTGACTTCGATGCAATCCAACAACAATAAATTATTTATTTTCATTATACAAATTATATCAAATAACGCAAATAAATAACAAAATAACATTTAACCGAATATAACGTAAGCCTAGTAAATTTAACTCTACAGTACGCTACTTAATAATTCCCACAAAAATGCTAGCTACAATATTTGGGGCTTGCCAAATAAGCGCGGCCACTAACAGAACCACAACAATTATGATGATAGCATAGCATAGAGTCTGACACCCGCATTTGTTCCAGCATATTCGAGTTGCAGCTTTCAATCTCGACGTCAACCACCATCGGCTTTCTAATGGACGATCTGGCTTCGGTAGGTATGGACTCTAAAAACAGACAATATACAAGACAGATACATGTTATGCGAAAACGCAAAAAAATTCCTCGTATCATGCTTTGTGCAACATTTTAAACATTTATGAGACCAATTTTGGCATAAAAAATATCCCACCGCAAAAAATTACAGGAGTGCAGACTTTTGTGATTTTTTATCGCCAAAAAATCCCAGCTTTTTCGAACGGGAACAAAACATAGGGTTGATATATTCCATATGTCAGCCCCATTTTGAGTACCGGGCTTCTGAGAATATAGAAATGTTTCTAGTATAAATAAATAAATAAATACTAGTGCAAAAGTAAGCAAAAAACATACATGGTTGGGCTTCTTACGTCCTTTTCCAACGGGGTCCTTTTTGGCCTCTTCCCTCGTGAGTAAATCGATAGCCAGCTGCACTGCTCCGGTCACATATTGGAGATCGGGATCATAATCGTCGTTCTTTTTGCTCTTGGCTTTCTAAAAAAATTGATTATCTTTTGATAGCATTCGTCAAATTACCTGCTCCTTTGGCAAATCTCTGCTCAAAAACGGATACCAAGCGTCGACGGACTTTTGTTCGAACAACGACAGACGACCCACGTTTTTGTCTGGTACATAGACCTAAACCGATCGTATAAAATAAAGCTTATAGGTTCCATATCCGAGAATAAACTAACTGGAGCGCGCGGCAGTTCGACCAACTTTTTTGCTTTATTATACCCTTTTCGGCAACAGCTCGATGTGCAGCACTTGAAACAGTAGAGGCATCCACGAATACAATTGGCACAACAAGGATAGTCTTTTTCTTGCGCGTAAACTACGTTGCCCAATTCGTCTTCAAACAATTGACCTTCTAAAAAATTAATTATTATAGTATTAAAATTATTATAGATAAATATTCCAATAATTTTGCAATAAAATACATATTCGTAATATATTTTTTCCTTACTAATGCACTTTTGATGTTGATCCTTTTATGTGGGATCTATAAAATTTTCGATTTCCATGCAAAACCTTTCTTTCTTTTCAGTTTTTATTTAGAAAAATATCCTAAGACATGTGAAGATCAATTAAAGCAATAGAGCGAAAATCTTATACTCAATATTAACCAAGCTATCCAAAAATTACCTTCAACTCCCAGAAGATTTACGCAAAATTCGCCGATGAGTCCATCCTTTTTGAATTTGTTGTTGTCCCATAATTGAATTACCAATATTGGATCCACCGTTTCCTTCGACTTTTTTCTAAATTATAAACCATTAAACAAGGAGTACATATTAACTGAATCGTATTTGATTTCAATCAAAATGGCAATGAATCGGATTTCAGTCAAAGTGCCAGGTTTTCAACATCGACTTTAAAGTTCAAACCAGAAACATTTATGGATAAATTATTATTAGTTCTTAGTCCCAAAATCGTGAACGAATCCACCCAATACTCTCGAAAAATTAGACGTTCAATCCTGTGCTTGCAGGTTAAAACAAGTATTAGTTCTTCAGTCTTTAAACTTCCAAAACATCAATAACAAACCTGAACATTCTTCGTTTTTTCGATATAACCAACATTTTTTGCCATATATCGTACTCAACGTCGAAAACAAGTCGATAGTTGAAGGAAGCCGTTCCATCCGTTGAGCGGTAATGTATGTCAGTCCTATTGGACTTTTCATCGCCATTCAAGTAGCATTTCACGTAGAGATCTGCTGCCTGAATCGGAAAATGAAATCAGATTAGGAATTCAATGCTGCGTTTACATCAGAAGCACTTGCAACGAATGATCTTTCAACCGCTTTTAGCGTTTGAAAGAAACGCATGAATCGAAAAGCAACGCACAACGGTATTATGGAAATTTGTCCATCTTAGGTTTTTCTGATGAGTTTTATTACTGCTCCTATCTCATCAGCATAATTGGAGTCGATCAGAGCACGTAGGCGTCAATGTGCAGATGTTAAACGTAGCATACAAGATAAAAACATTACCGGTTTGCCGAAAGATCGTTTCTTCAATATCGCATTTTTCACTTGCCAAACAGCGACGCGCAATTCGAAGGATTTAGGCCGTCGCGGTTTGATATTCTAAATTGTAAATTATTTGACAGTGGAATCATAATTTTCGATTCAAATTAAAATACATTCTTAGGAAAAATGGAATATTTTGTAATTTTATGAATCATAAAAGACATGGCATATACAGAATTTACTGTATTACCTAATAATTCTTATCTCGAGGAAAATTTGCACGGTGAAAACCATTAGGTCATTAACTCATCAATCCAAGCGATCAATCAAGTATAATTCTTAAAGATTTGCTATCTTTCGAAGTTGGAGAGAGACTATACTACAGCATTAATGGGAACAACTAGAAATTATAAATAATTATATTAATTATTTATTAATTAAAGAATCATTTTTCGTATATTTTGATTCTAATCAAATTTCGCTTACTATTGGTGGAGGAATTGTTCCCAAAGGCCGAGGAAAAAGATCGATAAACATCTCCAAGTTGCCACATTTCATTGCCTGGTGGTCCTTTTCCCGGTAAAGAGTTCTTGTCTCTATGTGTTCAGGAACAAGTTCCATCTAAAAATAATCAAAGTTAGTGCTAAAAAGTATTCCGCGATGTGTATTCCTAAGTTGGCCCAGAAACTACTAACGAAGCAAAAATTATAAAATTTCTGATTTTAACCCTCCCTCGCTGTCTTTTCCCCTCCTTTGATGTAATTTTTTCACGATCCTTAGTGTCTTTATCGATTTCTTTAGCTATATTATTCCCGTAAATTGGTGCGCGAAGAGAATCAAGAATAAACTAAAAACGTACTCGGTTGAGAATGTATAAAGCAATCCGCTGCAGTGGGCGACCAAGCATGTCTTCGTTAATAGGAATTTTAGGTTCGATATCCTTTAGTTGATATTTTTCGCCGTTAAACACTATGGCACTGTTATCTTCTTTCTCGGATTCCAAAATCTTCGGCACAGGAAGTCGCATCTTTTTGCAATGTCTAAATATAAATACTTGAATAAAAATTATTTTCATTGTCATATATAATAAATTGTAAGATCAACGATTACTGAAAATAATTCATTTGGCAATGCCTTTTTTGCACTAAAATCATTGAGATTTCCACCGAAGCATTGCAAAGAAGATACATAAAAAGTGAATAATAATGAAATGCCAAACATTATAATATATTTTTTACTTTTTACATTGAGGGTTTGACTATATGTCAACACTACCTTCGGAGTATTTGCAGTGGCGTGAGCTGATCTCTCCAAGGCAACGGACCGAACACGTTAAACTGCTGCGGCAAACCAACAGTTGCTCGATGTGCGGACAGAAGTCGGTTTTCGAGATCAATCTCAGTCGAGCCAATTTCTCGATCTAAATAAACATAATAAGCGAAACATCGTCATAGTAAAACATACCAGGTAAAAGTCTATGGTTGTCCATCACAGTAACGATTAGCTTACGATCAATTGGAATCTATAACAAATTATTACAATTAAAAGTACATAAAGACGCTGTATTCTCTCTAATAAAGATTGTTTGCGCTACCGTAATCACTTGGCAGACGTCCGGAGGGAAGGACATCGCCGCGTGCTTTGAGACAGGATTCGTATTCTTCCAAGAGCTTTTTCGGATGCCTAAAATGTAAAATTGAAGTAGATGACCTCGGAGTCTACCAAGATAAGAAACATTTCACGTGGAAACGCTGTATTAGAAAACGCTACATTTCGGTAAAAACGTTGTATAACCCAATTTATCGTTAAACGATCTAAACTTACCCTTAGCATTATAGAACTATTTCAAGGTATCGTAATCCAATAATTTCACAATAATTTAACAGGTGACAAAAGACACCTGTCAATGATCCAGGACGCCTTTAGCCGTAATTTTTTTCAAACAAATTGTTTTGACTTCTATGAAAGCTCGATGCCAGCAGGCTCTCGAAAAAGACTAAACATTTCGAAAGTCCTGCTAATCCAGGTATCTATTTTCAATTGAGGTTTGAAGGATCCAAAACATACCTGTTGAAGCAATCCTGCATTTCGGTCATCTCTGAAAGGTGCAAACAGTCAAAAACAAATAAAAAAATGCCTACCTTTGAGTCTCTCGACACAAACGCTATAGAAAAGATCCTCGAGCGTCCTATATGACTGATATGATTCAAGAGTCGGATAACAGCGATACCAGCACGAAAATATGAGGCGCATCCTGAATTTGAATCATAGATTAACACGTTCAAAGCTTGAGAAGGTATGAGTGTTGCAAAAGATGCGATTCACTTACTGGCAAAGGATCTGATGCTGGTTCGAGATATGCATATTGCTGATGGAGTGGTGGAAGAAGTCAATCTAAATGCAGTCTTCTTGAATTTGAATCAACAATGATCAAATTTCGTGATTTCTGTGTTTGCGTTTTATTTCTTTGCATGGTTTTTAACGTAAAAAATCTATTACTATATGTTACTTTACTAAGAAGCCAGTGTCTGTCCGTCCGTGACTGCGTAGGGTGACGTTTAGACACCTTCCACTGCTCATTTCCGGGCAAGTGATAGCTTAAAATGTTCGTATGGATGTGCTGATACAGATTTTCAAAAAATTTAGACAAAAATGTAGACAAAAATTTTTTAGACAATTTTTAGACAAAAATTTTTTTTTGAAAAATGGGGCATACTGACGGCGGGGGGGGGGGGACGCCGCGAGAGCGGCGGCGTAGGACAGCTAGTAGAATATATAATTTTTCTGAATTTCAGTTTGTTGCTTGGACATTGATAGATTCTATTGAGCTTAAGTGGAAGATCTTTTCGCGTTGTTCGGTAGTTTGACCCTAGCTGAACTAAGAGTAAAGTTGAAAGTTTTTCTCAAAAACACCTTCTAAACAACCTTACCATATTACTATACATCGGAAACTCCGGGCATTTCGATCGACACTCGCTCAACGAATTTCTGGCGGGCACTACGCTATTCGCCCAAGATTGATCGATCGAGAGCGCACTCAGGACAAACGCAGTGAAAATCAGCAGACAGACTTGAGGCATTGTTGATCTGAAATACATTTGCTAAATTTCTTTTAATACCTTACTCCAGGTGATTCATGCAATCGTGAAAAAATGGGACAGTTAGAAATGCGCTTGCTGAGTAATTTTGCTAAATCAACTGTTCTAGTTTATTTCGGTCTACGTGAAACAATACTTTCGGACTCTTAGCAAAGTTTTTGAATTTCGGAAGAAACCGTAAAACAATTAAATAATCGCAACATTTTTAATGGTGTTTGCAGCAATTCTACACATTTTTGGAATTACAGAAACGACACTATTCCTACCGAAAGACCCCAACTGAAAACCCTAAGACATATCGCAAACCTTCCACTTAACTCCCATATTTTATCTAAACAGGATTTTGTTGAATAATTTAACAATAATCCTAAGGTTTAATTACAAGGTTAACGGTACTCTCATACTTGGCAAGGGTGTATCGAAAATATATTTTTCAGGGCAGCGAAACGCTACGTTTAGGACGGAGAGAGACAGAGAGAAACCCAGTCTGGTACTATGCTTGACGTAAATCAGAGTCGTGTTAACAGAAAAGAGTTTACTTAACAAAAATGGAGCCTAACAACAAAATATATTTCCAAAAACAATCCAACATGGCAAATTTGAACAACTTCGCCGATCAATAAATCCTTGTTTTCAAAGACGCAGTAAATAAGCAAACCGAACTGAGTTTAATGAGACTGTCCATTAAGCGGTTCTCAATCAGCCAACCATCGAAAGCGCGAAGTTTGTTGTGCCTTGTAATGCCGCGCACATACAAAATCGGGTGAATCACCGAAAGTGTTGATGAAATCCTGGGCAGGACAAGGAACTTTCTCCCACTGCTAACCGATCAAAACACTCTTTCCGGCTCTTTTCACTTGTGACTTCGATGCAATCCAACAACAATAAATTATTTATTTTCATTATACAAATTATATCAAATAACGCAAATAAATAACAAAATAACATTTAACCGAATATAACGTAAGCCTAGTAAATTTAACTCTACAGTACGCTACTTAATAATTCCCACAAAAATGCTAGCTACAATATTTGGGGCTTGCCAAATAAGCGCGGCCACTAACAGAACCACAACAATTATGATGATAGCATAGCATAGAGTCTGACACCCGCATTTGTTCCAGCATATTCGAGTTGCAGCTTTCAATCTCGACGTCAACCACCATCGGCTTTCTAATGGACGATCTGGCTTCGGTAGGTATGGACTCTAAAAACAGACAATATACAAGACAGATACATGTTATGCGAAAACGCAAAAAAATTCCTCGTATCATGCTTTGTGCAACATTTTAAACATTTATGAGACCAATTTTGGCATAAAAAATATCCCACCGCATAAAATTACAGGAGTGCAGACTTTTGTGATTTTTTATCGCCAAAAAATCCCAGCTTTTTCGAACGGGAACAAAACATAGGGTTGATATATTCCATATGTCAGCCCCATTTTGAGTACCGGGCTTCTGAGAATATAGAAATGTTTCTAGTATAAATAAATAAATAAATACTAGTGCAAAAGTAACACGTCGGCGTTTTTTGCCTGGTTTTGTATCAAAAAGTGTGACAGGCCTGTTTTTGTCCGGGAAATCCGACCTACCCCCCTAAATCGACCCCGGGGAGTTCAAATCCGGGCTCAGATTTTGCCTGGTCCCGCCACGAAAGTTGGGAAAATCGCGTTTTTGGTAAAAAAATGGCCCAAAAATGACCTTTTTTGATGCGTTACGTTAAAAATAATTGCAGATTCGGACGCAGCGCATCAAAAAACCCCTAAAAACACATTTTGCTGAGATTCCAAAAAAATTTCATTTTTTGGCCATTTTTGACCATAGGGGGTACCACATGGATTTTGAAAAAAATCGATTTTTTGAAAACGTGGAAAATTTTTCTGCAATGTGTGTTTCTAGGGGTAATTCGATACGCTGATTCCGAATCTGCAATTATTATTTTCATATCACGTCAAAAATGGCCATTTTCGGACGATTTTTTCGTCTCAAGTTCGAACCCCAGGTCTGTCAATCAATTTTTTTCTCGCGAAACTACCGAATTTTTTAAAAAATAACCACAAATCCTTGTTTACCGGACCACAATTGATTAAAAATTTGGAACTGTAAAATGAAATACCATCAATACGAATTTTCTGGCACCATTTTGTGCTAATTTTCGCCCAAAACCGTCAAAAAACGCAATTTTCCAATCTTTCGTGGCGGGACAACCCCCGATCTGAGGTCAAATTCGGATTCGCCGTATCCGAAATAGGGTAACCACCAAAAATCCCAGTCGATTTCAGACGTACTAATTCGCATTTTCTCCAAAATACACAAAAATTGCCATTTTTTGGCAAAAAAATCTTAAAAATTTCATAACAAGCAAAATCTCAGAGAAATGTTTGAAATTTTATGAAATAGTAAAATTTGAGGTGTTACTCGACCATTCTGTACAAGTGAAATACCGTAAACTCTCTAATTTAACCCCCGGGGGTATAATTATTCAATCGACCTCTAGGGGGGGGCAAAATTAGAGGGGGGGGTAAAAATAGAGGGTCGAAAAATACATACAAAATGTACGGAAATTAGAGGGGGGTATAATTATTCAATCGACCTCTAGGGGGGGGCAGAATTAGAGGGGGGGGGGTAAAACAAGAGGGGGGGTTAAATTAGAGAGTTTACGGTATTCATCCCTACGTTTTAAATTAAAATCTGGGCTGTCAAAGTTGACTCATTTAACACTGAAAAATGCAAAGTGTACCAACTTTGAAGCCCCAGATTTTAATTTAAAACGTAGGGACGAATATTTCACTCACCAGGAATGATAGAGCAACACCTGAACTTGCTTCCTGGCAAAAAATATCAATGATATCTCTGAACTTTATTTTTGGCTGAAATTGGCCGTCACGCTTTTTGATACAAGAAACGCCAACGTGGTAAGCAAAAAACATACATGGTTGGGCTTCTTACGTCCTTTTCCAACGGGGTCCTTTTTGGCCTCTTCCCTCGTGAGTAAATCGATAGCCAGCTGCACTGCTCCGGTCACATATTGGAGATCGGGATCATAATCGTCGTTCTTTTTGCTCTTGGCTTTCTAAAAAAATTGATTATCTTTTGATAGCATTCGTCAAATTACCTGCTCCTTTGGCAAATCTCTGCTCAAAAACGGATACCAAGCGTCGACGGACTTTTGTTCGAACAACGACAGACGACCCACGTTTTTGTCTGGTACATAGACCTAAACCGATCGTATAAAATAAAGCTTATAGGTTCCATATCCGAGAATAAACTAACTGGAGCGCGCGGCAGTTCGACCAACTTTTTTGCTTTATTATACCCTTTTCGGCAACAGCTCGATGTGCAGCACTTGAAACAGTAGAGGCATCCACGAATACAATTGGCACAACAAGGATAGTCTTTTTCTTGCGCGTAAACTACGTTGCCCAATTCGTCTTCAAACAATTGACCTTCTAAAAAATTAATTATTATAGTATTAAAATTATTATAGATAAATATTCCAATAATTTTGCAATAAAATACATATTCGTAATATATTTTTTCCTTACTAATGCACTTTTGATGTTGATCCTTTTATGTGGGATCTATAAAATTTTCGATTTCCATGCAAAACCTTTCTTTCTTTTCAGTTTTTATTTAGAAAAATATCCTAAGACATGTGAAGATCAATTAAAGCAATAGAGCGAAAATCTTATACTCAATATTAACCAAGCTATCCAAAAATTACCTTCAACTCCCAGAAGATTTACGCAAAATTCGCCGATGAGTCCATCCTTTTTGAATTTGTTGTTGTCCCATAATTGAATTACCAATATTGGATCCACCGTTTCCTTCGACTTTTTTGTAAATTATAGACCATTAAACAAGGAGTACATATTAACTGAATCGTATTTGATTTCAATCAAAATGGCAATGAATCGGATTTCAGTCAAAGTGCCAGGTTTTCAACATCGACTTTAAAGTTCAAACCAGAAACATTTATGGATAAATTATTATTAGTTCTTAGTCCCAAAATCGTGAACGAATCCACCCAATACTCTCGAAAAATTAGACGTTCAATCCTGTGCTTGCAGGTTAAAACAAGTATTAGTTCTTCAGTCTTTAAACTTCCAAAACATCAATAACAAACCTGAACATTCTTCGTTTTTTCGATATAACCAACATTTTTTGCCATATATCGTACTCAACGTCGAAAACAAGTCGATAGTTGAAGGAAGCCGTTCCATCCGTTGAGCGGTAATGTATGTCAGTCCTATTGGACTTTTCATCGCCATTCAAGTAGCATTTCACGTAGAGATCTGCTGCCTGAATCGGAAAATGAAATCAGATTAGGAATTCAATGCTGCGTTTACATCAGAAGCACTTGCAACGAATGATCTTTCAACCGCTTTTAGCGTTTGAAAGAAACGCATGAATCGAAAAGCAACGCACAACGGTATTATGGAAATTTGTCCATCTTAGGTTTTTCTGATGAGTTTTATTACTGCTCCTATCTCATCAGCATAATTGGAGTCGATCAGAGCACGTAGGCGTCAATGTGCAGATGTTAAACGTAGCATACAAGATAAAAACATTACCGGTTTGCCGAAAGATCGTTTCTTCAATATCGCATTTTTCACTTGCCAAACAGCGACGCGCAATTCGAAGGATTTAGGCCGTCGCGGTTTGATATTCTAAATTGTAAATTATTTGACAGTGGAATCATAATTTTCGATTCAAATTAAAATACATTCTTAGGAAAAATGGAATATTTTGTAATTTTATGAATCATAAAAGACATGGCATATACAGAATTTACTGTATTACCTAATAATTCTTATCTCGAGGAAAATTTGCACGGTGAAAACCATTAGGTCATTAACTCATCAATCCAAGCGATCAATCAAGTATAATTCTTAAAGATTTGCTATCTTTCGAAGTTGGAGAGAGACTATACTACAGCATTAATGGGAACAACTAGAAATTATAAATAATTATATTAATTATTTATTAATTAAAGAATCATTTTTCGTATATTTTGATTCTAATCAAATTTCGCTTACTATTGGTGGAGGAATTGTTCCCAAAGGCCGAGGAAAAAGATCGATAAACATCTCCAAGTTGCCACATTTCATTGCCTGGTGGTCCTTTTCCCGGTAAAGAGTTCTTGTCTCTATGTGTTCAGGAACAAGTTCCATCTAAAAATAATCAAAGTTAGTGCTAAAAAGTATTCCGCGATGTGTATTCCTAAGTTGGCCCAGAAACTACTAACGAAGCAAAAATTATAAAATTTCTGATTTTAACCCTCCCTCGCTGTCTTTTCCCCTCCTTTGATGTAATTTTTTCACGATCCTTAGTGTCTTTATCGATTTCTTTAGCTATATTATTCCCGTAAATTGGTGCGCGAAGAGAATCAAGAATAAACTAAAAACGTACTCGGTTGAGAATGTATAAAGCAATCCGCTGCAGTGGGCGACCAAGCATGTCTTCGTTAATAGGAATTTTAGGTTCGATATCCTTTAGTTGATATTTTTCGCCGTTAAACACTATGGCACTGTTATCTTCTTTCTCGGATTCCAAAATCTTCGGCACAGGAAGTCGCATCTTTTTGCAATGTCTAAATATAAATACTTGAATAAAAATTATTTTCATTGTCATATATAATAAATTGTAAGATCAACGATTACTGAAAATAATTCATTTGGCAATGCCTTTTTTGCACTAAAATCATTGAGATTTCCACCGAAGCATTGCAAAGAAGATACATAAAAAGTGAATAATAATGAAATGCCAAACATTATAATATATTTTTTACTTTTTACATTGAGGGTTTGACTATATGTCAACACTACCTTCGGAGTATTTGCAGTGGCGTGAGCTGATCTCTCCAAGGCAACGGACCGAACACGTTAAACTGCTGCGGCAAACCAACAGTTGCTCGATGTGCGGACAGAAGTCGGTTTTCGAGATCAATCTCAGTCGAGCCAATTTCTCGATCTAAATAAACATAATAAGCGAAACATCGTCATAGTAAAACATACCAGGTAAAAGTCTATGGTTGTCCATCACAGTAACGATTAGCTTACGATCAATTGGAATCTATAACAAATTATTACAATTAAAAGTACATAAAGACGCTGTATTCTCTCTAATAAACCGCTCTAAGTTTTATTAATGCACCAGTCTAGAGAATAATTGAAGTGAATATGGATGTTCAATAATTCAAACAAAATCCACTAAAAAAGTTCATTTCAAACAAATTTTACTATGACATACTTTAATTTCCATTTCGTACATTTGCCCAAACAATGGATCGATCGTATCCGAAATATAGTTCTTCTTTGCTTTTATTTTCTTGGAGCCGCATTTGACCATAATGTACGGATCGCAATATCCGGTGCTTCGGCGACTTCGCAATGCTCTAGCTCGAACAATGTAGACTCTGAGTACACACGGTACAATTCCAGGAAATTCGATGCCGGGCGGTTCGCAAAGGTTGACTGAAATTCAAAATTATCGATACCGAATAGTCCAAAATTGAATAAAGCAAAAATTGGAAGAACTTAAGGGGATTTAATTGTACTCCATAAAATAACTTTCTTACTGCAGACAAATACCGAAACATATCAGGATAACTTATACGAGAAACTTTTGATTTTCTAACAGCACTAAAATATGTAAAGCATAGATTTTCCAGTATTTTCGCTGATTATTCCAGCCCTCGGTGATATAAAAAATTCATTCCTGATCTCAATCTTTTCCATTTTGACTTTACACAAACATGTGCGGACTATATTTCCGCGTGACCCTTGCCTTTACTAAGAGTTACAACCCTTACCTTCGCTGCTCTTGGACATTCTGTGAATAAAAAACTTCGCTTTCAATTGACCGCGTTCGCCTTTTTTTGGCTTAACCACGTGATTGTCGTCAAGTTTGTTCTTTATCGGCTTTCGGAAAATAAAAGTGTCCAGAAAATCTTCAAAGTGCTCGAGTCCATCCACATCCTCAAGAGCACAGATGAAGTACACTAGTTTATCTAGACCGGATCTAAATACACATTATCATAAATATTATGAAGGATAAACGAAATAAATAACTCTTTATAGCCTGGAGCATTGTCCTCGTCTCCAATCGAATAGTAGTACTTGCTCCACCAGTCGATTGTCGGCCTCAGTACATTTGAGGCACCGGTGAAGTCATACAGGTCCCGCTGACTATTGATGTCAAAATTGAACAGATCCTTTCTCAGGATGTTGTCTTCAGCGAGCATCACGCGCTCATATGGTTCCCAATCAATTTCTGTTACCGAATGTCCCTGAAATAAATTATGCTTTGATGAAATAGATATGTGTTTTCACATCATGGGTTTTATGAATGAACGGTTGCCAAACAAAAAAAAACGCATTTTTATTTCTTCCAATGTTGCAGATAATTTTTGGCTCATATTTATGTTTAACGTTTATGTAAATAAAAGATAAAAGATACAAACACATTAATTATAATTAATTTATTATGAATAATTTCGGCTAATGAACATTTTCTGAAGTCTGCCCTAAAATTAATTCTTAAGAACAATTCTAAAAGTGGGCCAATCAGCCTAACCCAAACTTTGAGCTAAAAGGAACTGTATCATTATATCGTTTTTAATTCATTTCACAAAAAAGTCATATTCTAGTCAAGTCTATTCTAGTTTTCTCTTCAGTTTCTGACGTGAACACAATTAACCCTTCATTGCCGAGAGTATCCGAAAGGATACACAATTTTTGACCCCACGATATCCCAGTGTATCCAATTAGATACGAAACCTTGGAGTAATTTTTGGCCTTCTTAGCTAAGTTTTTTGGCTTCCTAGCTAAAATCTGATATTACTCTTATAGAGTCAACTTTTTGTCCTGAATAAGAATCTGTAATTAGATTTTGTGTTTTAGCTATAAAAATTTTTTTAGAGTACTCTGAAAAAGTACACTTTTGAAAAATTCGAAATTTTTCGGAAAAATAATTTTTTTGAGACTCAACAAAAAAACTAACTTCAGATTCGTGCTCAGCGCATCGAAATTGACCAGAAAAAGTGTTTTTCAGACATCTAAAAATTTCGAAATTTTTTGAAAATTTCGAAACCATGGGGTATCATGGGTTTTCGGCAAAATCCCGACTTATGACCCCCAAAAATTGGAATTTTTTGAGGTTTTTCAAAAAAGAAAAAATACGCATCTAATAGAATCTCGAGATCTACCCATATACCAAAAATCAGCAAAATATCGTCGTTCGGCATACGGGGCTCACCCACCGCTCGGCAATGAAGGGTTAAATCCGAGATTATAAAATACTCTTTTCTTCAAGCGTTTCCAGTATAGTGTCAAAGTTTTATTGATTTTTTAAACCACTTTCCAGAACTTTGTTTAAATGCAATTATATTTTTCTAAGCTTTCAAAATATGCCGTGAATTGATTAAATGATTATACCTTTGATTGACCTTCGCGTTGAATAAACCGAACGAAATTTCTAATTACAGTGGATCCAACCAAAGGCTTTCGTCCAAAAGAGCGCCTGTCGTGCAACTGCAGCGATATTGGAGGAGCGTAGTATATATTTTTTGGCATTAGAACGTTCTCGATAGTGATTAGCGGTCGGTCAAAGTTTGGGTTCTTCTTGGTGTTCTCGATGACGTCCGTAGTTTCGCGATGATCTCCAACAGTGAGCTGTACGAATGGCGAGCGAACCGGGAAAAGCTAAAAACTATCTGTAGAAAAATAGAAAGTAACGAAATTACCTGGTAACGGGGCATGTCTCTGACGCCCCAGCACAGAAATTGAATGGCATAAAAAGCGAATACAGGTCGAATATCTTTCGGAATTTCGTGTCGGTCCTTTTCGTCCTTTTTGAGTGGAGGAAGAGGAGCCAATTTCGTAATGATAGCTGGATCCGCCTGAAAATTGATCGATAAATTAAGGCAATACTTTTTCCGTGTTTCTCTCAAAAACCAAATACTCCTGTTTTTGGTTGCGAAAACTCATCGTTTTTGCAAATAACAACTAAATTTGGAGTCAGTGAATGGAAAACATAAACTAATGTTTAAACAATATGGAGTTTAGAGCGTGAAATAACATACCTGGAATAATTCGGCACATACCAGAAGCGAACCACTAAAATTTTATGAGCTATACTTTAAAACAAGATAACAAGTGTTACCTTGTTTTGTTTCCACTGAAACACAGGGGAAACCATCTCGGCTCCGCACGCTTGTTTGTCGACGAACTTATAATAAATGGAGCATAATTCATCCGGCCAAGAAACAGTTCGCTTCCAAATTTGCCCTCAGCAAACACTTCAATAACCATAGAAGGAGAGTTCTTTCGAAGAGCGTTGACACCACCAGGAACAGGAACCTGAAAAGTTGAAGGATTTAAGGAAACTTTTAGCACTAAATATTTTACGTTTATTCAGAAAGTTGTGCTATTTGGCAAAATATTAGAACAGTGAGTCTCGTTTGACATTGTTAAAAAATTTTAACTTAATTGACCATATAGAGATAAAAAAGTGTGAAATTATGTTTTATGTAAAATGGAAAACCGGCAATAAAAGTTCACAGGGGTGTAATCTATCGCACTTTTCCGTTATAAACGCAATTTTCAATATCCATAGGTTACATTTCCACCAACAAATTGCCCGGAATCCGCGTTATCACAGTCGATCTGCGACTCAACGCGAGAGGCGACTCAACACGGGCTGCGACTCAACGCAGTAGTTCGAATAAAGAACTTGAACAACAAAAACAAGGATCCTGTCAATAACTTTCCAAATAGCAAAAGTATATAAGATATGTATTAAATGTTTCTATTCACAAGGTAAGTTTATTAATGCGAAATGTATAATAGGTCAAACAAATTTTTAAATAAAACAAACCCTAGGAAACACGACAGTTTCATTGAAAATCGGATTTATTGAACTTTCAGCGGGTAGCGTTTGTCGACATTCGTTGAGGAAAAAGATTCGGACGTATGATGGTGAAACCTCGTTCTGAGAAATGTTCAGCTCGCGAGCCCAGAGGACATACACTCGCAGTTGGAACATACTGACCTGGTCATGGATCTCGTATATGCGAGGAGATAGATTGCACTCAATTTGATCCGTGTTAGCACCACTCTGGGCAAAGCCCATAACGAGGCGGCTAAATGTGAAGCTGTATGTAGGCATGCGGGAAATTTAAAACTAACTATGAATTGACTTGAGGCACAATTTCTCGCACAGTTCTTCGACGCCGAACTTTGTCACTGCGCTGATATTGTGTATGAAAAGGTTCTGAGAAGGAGTGTGAATATTCCCAGCCATCGGTCAATCGATTTAGCTTTTCCGGGTCAGACTGCGATTCATTATCCATTAGTCGACGAGTACGAATAAAGCGTCGGCGTCGATAGCGATGCGCATCTCTGTAATCAAATATTGACACTTAGAATTATTTTATACAATACGGTATGTTGTGTACTTATTATATTTATATTTGATACAACAATTCCCACGATTAATGTAAAAGCGAGAATAATATATATTGATAATTTTTTAGATGAAATTACAAGCATTAACTACAGCAAATACTGGCATCAGTTAATTTATAGTTAAGCACGCTTTACGTTCAAGATTACCTTTCGTCAGTTTCAAGTTTTCGAGTATCCTCTTCCCAGAAATCATTCTTTTTTGAATATTGCCAACCATCTTCGTCGCCAGGCGAGTGTGGATCTACCCTCCAATGTTCTTTATCATAAACCCAGCCCTCAGGAGCGTATTCGAGAGTTCGTGTGTCCAACTTGTCTCCATAAAATGTTGTTTTCATGAACGGAAGCCAAGAGTATAGTTCATTCTGAAAAATGTAGAATACTGATATACGCAAATAAAATTTTATATGTAGTCATTCTATATCTTGGTTTGAAGAAAGTTTTAAATTGGATAAAAAGTAGTTAGATAACAATAAAATATAAGGACATTATTGACATAAGACAAGCGAAAATTCTGAAATTTATTTAATTTCGAGCTATCAGAAATATTAATATTGTTAGAGGATTGCAGAAATTCATGTATCCAACAAAGCGTAAATTTTATAAGCACTGGTATACCTAGGCAGCTATGGCATAACAAAATTTCTGGTCGCAGCTATCTTCGGGAGAGCTAATTTTTCTATAACTCTTTGCCAAAAGCAAATTTGGACACCTTTAAGCTCTAGCAACCCAACGAGGTCAAATCTAAGCTCTGCGGAAATCGTTAGAGGGACTGAGCGGTTTTTGTTATCAAGCGCCAGCAGTTAAAACTTACATGGTGATCTCTTCCCTTCTTCTGGACTTCAAAAAATTCATCAATTTGAACCTTCCGGCCAGCATCTGGACCGATCCACATGTCATGAGAGCGCTTTTGTTCCCAATTTCCCTAAATAGTAAAAATTATGAAACAATCATAATAATAGTCTCACGTTAAATTTCCATCCATAAGGAGGCCGAATAGAATCCTCCGTTGTTTCAAGGAGGCCAGTTTCATCAGAAATTGGCGGAGGATTGCTAAAATGTTATTGTTAAAATGGAAAGTATATATAGGAATAACAAAGCAAATAAATTCTAAAAATAAATCGTCGGTTCAGAATTTCTAGGAAAATTCTTGTTTGAATCATGTTGTTCTTGTCAAAATTTGACGTTATTTCAATTTCAAATTATTCTAATCAGCAATATTTAAAGCTATAGGGAGATTTAGTGAAGATGGAATTTGCGAACCTGAACAAATGCACAAAATGTTGAAAAAATGCACTAAACCTTAAAATTCTATTTTGCAATCCACCACAAATGTGCAATTTCAAAACTTCAAAATATTCACTGCATCTCGAACATTAAATGCATAGTATTAAAAAATTATGAGAAATCAAATATAACAAAAACATACTCAGAAGGGATCCAATCGGACGAAAGAAGTTTGCGTTTTTGGTTGAAGAATACTTCAGCGAAGTACTTTATCTCAGCAGGATCTTGACTCTGTTTGAAGACATCGCGCTGTTTCGTATATCCGAACCATAGTTTCATATGCAATACGCATGGGAGCTCATTTTTCTGAAATATCAATTAAATTTGCGCTAAATAGAAAATAAAGAAAAAATTATTAAAACTAAATATTTATATAGAATGATGTCCAAAAGTTAAGGCATTTCCAGAAATCATTAAGGAAATTTACGTAAATGGGATTGATCGTTAGAAAAGCTGCTATTTTATTTTTTCAGTTTATTTGTTCGCTAAAACAATAAATGTTAAATGACAACATGGATTTAGGGCAACAGACCACCTATAGTGGTCATACCAAATTGGGGTTGCAGAAATAATGGCCTATTTAGTTTAGTTATACACATATCTCTTAACAATACTCTTTCCTCAGGCAATTTTCAAGTACCACTAACAACCATTTGATCGCAAGTATTGCGTCAAAATATATATCGATATATATGAATCATACATCCTAGTCATTTTCATCTGGTCAAAAAAATTATACTAGAAAATCACATACCTTTGCCTTAGAATACGTAGCAGGCGTCCAGCTAAGATAAATAGGCTGGATTCTACCGCACATCGAACCACGAAGATTTTCGTCGGAACTATAGAAGATCTGAAATTTCTCACAATTAACAGATACAACTTTGTTTTGAAGATTGTGCCAAATAAGTACGAAAATAATAAGATTATTTTATTATTTAATATAATTTAAGCTAGCCTTGCAATGGCGGGGATTGACGGGGTTGATGAAAAAAGTGCGCCAAATATTTTTCATTGGGTTTTATCCAGGTTCTTGAAAATGTGCAAATACCATGTTAAACTACGTAAAAAGTTGGGATAGAGTCATCAATATCAGATTTATGACTCACATAGTGAAAACAACTCCAAAAATGGACATAAAAATCGCCAAAATTTTCATCAAAGTCAGAGAAAAGCGAGATAGTGTGATGTCATCAATCGTAACATTGATCAAACAAATGTTTGATCAATGTTTGACGAAAACAGTGTGTACTATCTCGCTTTTCTCTGACTTTGATGAAAATTTTGGCGATTTTTTATGTCCATTTTTGGAGTTGGTTTCACTCTGTGAATCATAAATCTAATACTGATGACTCAACTTTTTACGTAGTTTAACATGGTATTTGCACATTTTCAAGAACCCGGATAAAACCCAATGAAAAATGTTTGGCGCACTTTTTTCATCAATCCCGTCAATCCCCGCCATTGTAAGGCTAGCTTAAATAATTATTATTATATTAGCTATTTACTTTATTATATTACCTTGTTTAATAAACCAATTTGTCATTATATGAACAAAAAACAAAGATTAAATTGGTTTTAAGCTTCCATAAATACTAAGCGGCGTCGTTCTGTAGTCTGTAACGCTCAAATGGACGCAATCATCCAGAAATATCCAGCATTCAGATCAGGGCGTGTGATACGTCAATCGATAGGTCTCAAAAAGTTGGGTCAGGACAAATTGTCAGAACCAAAATTTGAATATTTGAATTCGCGCCAAAACGCAAAAAAGTGTTTTTAAGGCATGGGTAGTGATGTTTTTATGTTCCCAATCGATTTCTGAGGCGATTTTGGATAACTTTGCTTTTTACACTTTTTGATTTGGCGCATTTTTGAAAAAAAGCCACTTTTTGGCCAAAAAATGGGATTTTTTGATGTAATGTGTCTACGGGTCTGATTTTTGGCACCCGGGGGTTTTCGGATGCGCTGATCACGAATCTGACGTCAGATTCGATGTTTGTTCTCACGAGGTCGTGTTATTCTCACGATGTCAGAACTTTCCCGGGCGGGATGTTGCTTACGGGCGACAAGCAATTAACTTCTATTGCTTCAACGAATTTATACCGCCCCACGAATCTAGGATCCCGACTGCTAGCCGGCTAGTTTAATAATAACACACAAGTTTAGGACAATAATTCCTGAACAATTATTAGAATTACGTCGCAAATATAAATATAGGACTAGGGTTTAAGCTCTATTGCCGCATATAAACTATTAAAAATATACTAAAACTAAGCTCAGTGTGATCTCATATTTAAATATACTAAAGAACATAGCTATCAATCTATGTACTTTAAATTTAAGTTACTCAAATAACAAACCTGTGAGACAGGAATTCTCGCAAATGCGACAACTTCGTTCTTTGCAACCATCGAAACAATTACATCGGGCATAGAAATCTGCACGTCATTTGCTATGCCTTTCAGTATCTGAATGAAATCATCGATTCTTGCAACAATTTCATCGACATCCAAATCCGTTTGTCGCAGTAGCCGGTCAAATTTCCCTTCTAATGCCTCAAAAATTCGATAACGCGTTTGCTCGATTCGATAATCCAGCTCCGTGAGGTTGTTGTTTTCTGTTTTTTTGACCAGGTGGTAATTGTACTTTGCTCTTATTTGCTTCATAACAGCGAGAGAATCATCCACAGCTTTCTTGATTGTTTTCCATACATTCGATTCTTGAGAACCAGTCCCCAAATTCACTATTGATTCATCTTGACACTTTATGAGAATGTCCACAATCTGAAGTGTTAAGTGTAAGTTAAGTGGCGAAATTTGTAATATTTAAATAAAATTTGTAATTTCGCTAAAATAAATCGTTCGCAATAAAATACATTAGACAATATATTTTAGCAAATTTTCATATAAAAGGTTCGGGCAAATCACGAAAAGTAATTCGCGCCGGATAGTCTTGACCACAAACAGACTACCTAAAATATGTGTACCCAAAAATCATATTCATTGAATTCGAAACTAATTCAGTTAATGCAGCAATTTTAGCATAAAACTCGACACTCATTCAACAATCGACAACAAGATTGACACTAAAAATATTTCCTTATAAGCTTTTGTAAACATTAAAATATATTATGCTCTAGAATATTCGTTTAATTGAGCCAAACCGGAATTAATTCGCAAATACCTTCAAAATCGCATTCGATTGTTCAATTCGATATCCGATATCCTCCCACAGGCAGGGAACTTCGCAAACAGGTTTGTGGTTTCCCCAAGGCATCGCAAAATATTGGAGTGTATCGTAACCAGGCATTGTCTGAAAAAAAAGATTTCAAAGGCTCTCTCATAAAAAGACAAATTAGTTTACCGGTAGGGTTCTATTTGTACAAACCGGAACACTAAAGTAGTCTTCGTTGCCATATTCGCCGGCAGAAACAACGAATTGAACATTCTTCGTACTGAAAATAATGACAGTAAATGAAAGAATAATTCATTGTTTGTTTACAATAATATTACGTTAAATAAAAAACTAATAAAGCGGCAAAAATTTTAGTTTTGCAAAAGCGATCGAATTATACAAAATCTTTCGTTTAAACAATCAATACAGTTGTTGCACTAGTTGGCAATTGTTTTGTGATTTGTGTGCTCTTGTATATCGGACGCGTTCCAAAACATACAAATGCCTGGAGAGCATTTATGCTTTAGGACAGACAGCGGTGCCTGTCAGATCATTGTGTCTGCTGCACAAAACAGCGCAGTGACATCTCTTCTCAAGGACCAAAAAGTAAACGAATCAATGTACGAGAGAACGAAAATGACTTTCAATGCAGGCGTTATATGGGAATTAAAATTATAAGACTTGTAAAAAACAATGGTCAAAGCTGCGTATTATGCAAAGCTGTTTTTCCAAATCTTACAAATTATTTTATTATACGTCCATACAACGTTGATATATTATTTGAAAATATTTCACGACAAACCTATAGTCCGGATGAAGGAGATTACAAGCATAGAAAGTCGAAAAAAGAGTGAAGCTTCTTTGTTTGAAGAATAAATCCGACATGAGAGCACCGATCGTTCTTCTCGAAGGCTTTCGCTTCTTATCGTATGTGTCTGCTTCATCGCCGTTAATGCTGACCAAAAGGCGACCACAAAAACTGAAATCATTTATATTTAACTATATTATTTTACAAATTTTTGTCTGTCTGTCTGCTTGGAACCATGAGATCTCGAAATTCAGCCGTTATATTTTTATGTGTAATAGCTCATTCGATAGCTAGGTTTCCAGTTATTTCGCATTCGGCATTTTTCACATTTCGATTTTTGTAATTGATCTATCTAAAGTCGTACTTGAATTCGGGCCAAAACGCACAAATGTTTAACACCCCGCGCGGGGTCCTGCCTTAAAATCTAGTGTTCTTAAATTTCCTTTTTTTGCATTTTACAACTGAAGTGTATGATAAACTCACCTATTTCCTGGGGATGATCCGTCACGCATATGTCGAAGCCTTCGTTTCCGGAGTGAAGACATTGACTTTGAAACGTTTGGTCCATAGAAGTTGATGAATCCTTGTCCAAAATTGTGCAAAAACGCGTCTTCCTCAAATCCCTCGCGGCTGATCTGATCCAACGGCAGAAATTCTGTGCATAGCAATTGTTTCCTGTTCAAGAGCTTTTTTGTTGCACTCTCTCGGTATATACGAAAGCGAATCTGCAAAATAACAGCAAACTGAATTAATTTTACCCTCGCCTCTAAATCTACGTTTTAGTCAGTCACTACACTTCACTAAATCATAAAATCTCCCAATAGGTATTTTCAATTTCGACCATGAAAATGAACAGGTAGCTGAATGAACTATAACAAAATTTTTGTAACTATTTTATTACCACATTTCCTCGATGGGAAAATGGCGGATTTTCACTTTACACTCTTGAATCATATGATCACGTTGCGCTATCCGACGCAAGGCTAAATATTCAGATATGTATTTCCATTTTACCAACAGGATTTCAAAATAAAGTGTGCCAATTTGAAAAGTGTTAGGATCAACATCAATTTTGAACACTATAGAAAGAGTTGATCATAATATTATCCAGAGCTCAAACCATTTTTGTTATTTTCAAAGATCCTAAGCCCATGTACCGTATGAAAGGAAATTGGTTGGAAACAAAATAAAGCAACTGCCCAAACATTCTAGCTGAACTTCCCCACATTCCTTGAGAGGCTACAGATTCGAAGCAAAATTTCACTGAGGTTTGAGGGACTGGAAGAGGGACTCAACGGTGCGATACACGCAAAAACCAGGCAAAAAAATTTTTGCATAACAATTTTTATTTGCACAGGAGCGAAAAATGTTCATTACTTACGTCCTTAGCATTTGAGGGATATGCGAATGGCAAACGCAATTCCTCATTGAAAGAGACATGCTCATCCGATCCCTGAATTTCTTGAGAAGAGGTCATCATTTTTGACTTTCCAATGCTCGCTTCCACGCGCAGCTTCACTGGTTCGACATTTTTCTTTGTCGGATCCCTGATGTTTCGAATGCTGTCCGCCAATTCGCAAAGCTTGAATATGCCAATCTGAAATAACAAATCCAATTAAGCTTCAATGAGCGAAGTTGAACGACAGACAATTAATTTCAAACAAAACGAAAGATCATATAGTTCATTTTTTCCTCTGTGATCCAATTTCCCGACGTTTTAATATCATCTGTGTTTTTTCTTATTAAGCCGTCTACTGCCTATTCTATTTTTTGGATATACTGATTGATAAGTCAAACTTTTTCACGTTAGTTCAGACAAAATTTATTCGACACAAAAACTTAACGGGTAATAGTTCAAGCCAACTGACGTCAATTTCTGGGCTAATACCATGTAAGAAAGCTCGACTTACACTAAGCACAAATTCTTCTGGCGCGATTTCGGATTCTTCACTTCCGCTGTAGCTTTCTCGCTTTCTACGCTTGACTTTTTTCTTACTCGCTGCTTCATCAACATTCGCGTCAGTACTTCGAGTGCTCGCATTAGACACTTGATCGTCTTCTGCATCAGATTCCGCATCGTCCGCAAAATCCGTGTCAATATTGTTGTCGCTTTGCTCCGTTGAACCATTGTCCGCCATTGAGCTTTCAACGTCATCGCCGTCTGAATGGAGTGCGTAGGGAGGAGTCTTCGGGGATTCCACATTGTCCGCAAAATCCGTGTCTGTATTGTTGCCGCTTTGGTCCGTCGAACCATCGCCCGACATTTTATCCTGAAAAATATTATTGACTGAAATGTTTACGAAATGGTACTGTAATTTTTTGGCATATTTAAAATATCCACCAGATAATGTCTCTGTAATAACACTGAAAGTCAAACGAAAACCAAACACAATAGTAAAATTAGCTTTGTGTCCGCAAAATATTCAGTCTGCGTTATTATTGTTTAGGGAAATGAAAGATTTATTTTCATGCGCATTATCAAAGTAAGAAAAATGAAATCATTGTTAGCAAAGTTATATTTTTATGTCTATGGTAAACAATAGAAATTAGTTATTAAAGAATCATTTTTCGTATAATCAAATTTCGCTTACTATTGGTGGAGGAATTGTTCCCAAAGGCCGAGGAAAAAGCTCGATAAACATCTCCAAGTTGCCACATTTCATTGCCTGGTGATCCTTTTCCCGGTAAAGAGTTCTTGTCTCTATGTGTTCAGGAACAAGGTCCATCTAAAAATAATCAAAGTTAGTGCTAAAAATTATTCCGAAATGTTTATTCTAGTTAGTGCAAAAAATGTTTATGCTTAAGTTTTGATACAGAAACTACATAAGCAAAAATTTCTGGTTTGGACTCTCTTCGCCGTAATTTTTCATCAATCATCAACTAACATCAATAACAAACCTGAACATTCTTCGTTTTTTCGAGATAACCAACATTTTTTGCCATATATCGTACTCAACGTCGAAAACAAGTCGATAGTTGAAGGAAGCCGTTCCATCCGTTGAGCGGTAATGTATGTCAGTCCTATTGGACTTTTCATCGCCATTCAAGTAGCATTTCACGTAGAGATCTGCTGCCTGAATCGGAAAATGAAATCAGATTAGGAATTCAATGCTGCGTTTACATCAGAAGCACTTGCAACGAATGATCTTTCAACCGCTTTTAGCGTTTGAAAGAAACGCATGAATCGAAAAGCAACGCACAACGGTATTATGGAAATTTGTCCATCTTAGGTTTTTCTGATGAGTTTTATTACTGCTCCTATCTCATCAGCATAATTGGAGTCGATCAGAGCACGTAGGCGTCAATGTGCAGATGTTAAACGTAGCATACAAGATAAAAACATTACCGGTTTGCCGAAAGATCGTTTCTTCAATATCGCATTTTTCACTTGCCAAACAGCGACGCGCAATTCGAAGGATTTAGGCCGTCGCGGTTTGATATTCTAAATTGTAAATTATTTGACAGTGGAATCATAATTTTCGATTCAAATTAAAATACATTCTTAGGAAAAATGGAATATTTTGTAATTTTATGAATCATAAAAGACATGGCATATACAGAATTTACTGTATTACCTAATAATTCTTATCTCGAGGAAAATTTGCACGGTGAAAACCATTAGGTCATTAACTCATCAATCCAAGCGATCAATCAAGTATAATTCTTAAAGATTTGCTATCTTTCGAAGTTGGAGAGAGACTATACTACAGCATTAATGGGAACAACTAGAAATTATAAATAATTATATTAATTATTTATTAATTAAAGAATCATTTTTCGTATATTTTGATTCTAATCAAATTTCGCTTACTATTGGTGGAGGAATTGTTCCCAAAGGCCGAGGAAAAAGATCGATAAACATCTCCAAGTTGCCACATTTCATTGCCTGGTGGTCCTTTTCCCGGTAAAGAGTTCTTGTCTCTATGTGTTCAGGAACAAGTTCCATCTAAAAATAATCAAAGTTAGTGCTAAAAAGTATTCCGCGATGTGTATTCCTAAGTTGGCCCAGAAACTACTAACGAAGCAAAAATTATAAAATTTCTGATTTTAACCCTCCCTCGCTGTCTTTTCCCCTCCTTTGATGTAATTTTTTCACGATCCTTAGTGTCTTTATCGTTTTTTCGATATAACCAACATTTTTTGCCATATATCGTACTCAACGTCGAAAACAAGTCGATAGTTGAAGGAAGCCGTTCCATCCGTTGAGCGGTAATGTATGTCAGTCCTATTGGACTTTTCATCGCCATTCAAGTAGCATTTCACGTAGAGATCTGCTGCCTGAATCGGAAAATGAAATCAGATTAGGAATTCAAATGCTGCGTTTACATCTGACGCACTTGCAACGATTGGTCTTCCAATCATTAATCAGTTTGCGGTTTTTTTTCGATTTTGGATCTTCAATAAGATCGCGTGCATCGAAACGTAACGCACAATGGTATTGTGGAAATTTTAGCTAGATTATATTTTTCTGATGGCCCCTTTCCCAGGTATCTCATCAAAACGATCAGAGCATAAACAGTCAAGAAAGAAACATCACGAAATGAAACATTACCGGTTTGCCGAAAGATGGTTTGTTCAATATCGCAATTTCCTTCGAAGACACCTACAAATTTAAATTACTTTTCTGAAAAAGAGAAAGAGGAGAACCAAAGAACCTATTTTATGTGGTAATAAAAAATTTTTATGCATTCATACGCAAACTGCGATATTTTTATTTTATGTAAATCATAAAAGGAAATGGCATGTATAAAATTTACTATATTTCCTCTAATAATATTCATCTGGAGCAAAATTTGTACGATGACAAGAAGAGGTTGTCAGTCAATAACTCATCAGTCTTGGACTTTCTAAACATTAGGAGTCATTTTCAATTTTTTTGGGGAAAATTGAAGGCCCTGTTTGTATCAGAGCAACATTAGGGTGATTTGAAATGATGAGATTTTTATGTCAGCATTTAAATGCGCGTTCTCATCTATTAAAATCATGAGGACTAACGATCCGCTGGACTGGGAAATTGGCATCCAATTTCTGAAAGGCTCGGACAATATTTCATCGACAGTTTGTGCCTCGACTGAACTTTGTGCAGAAAGAGAAGAAAGAATAAGAAAGTGTGATTTTCGATAGGGTTGAAAATAAAGCGATAGCAACGATGATCTCAATAAAAATTTTTTGCATAGATTGTCCGTAAAGTTTATCTCTTTGTTACCTTTGTTAAATTGAGTGCGCATTTTGTTCACTTTTCGAACTGTAAAAAATGCAAAAAGAATGTCAAGTCAGCCATATTTTCGATTTTTTACGTTTGCGAATGTAATTTTTGTTAGAAATGAGGCACAACTCGAAAATTTTTGAGCCAGACCAGGTTTCCCCACTTATCTTACCCGAAATACTGGAAGAAAATGGGAAAAATAGCCTATTTTTCCCTAGCTCGTTCGACTTTGCTATAAAAGCGAAATACTATTAAGGGCGAGAATATTCTAAGACCGCAGATCTTTAGCGGTCCGCCACATCTTTGCTGCACATCAAATTTGGCGGGACACAAAGAAGCAAAGCTCTGCGGTCTTAGAATATTCTCACCCATAGCAAAATGAAACAATTCCATATTCAAAACAAAATATTTTAAAAAGCGAAAAACAACCGAAAACCACAAAGTACGTAATTCCTGTTCAGAAACGTAACTTAAATTGACTCCCGAATGTCCAATTGGCCGGCAGTCAAGGCAATCAACTGGGACAAAATCGTAGATTTTCCTATATATAATGTGCAGGTGGACTCTGTCTGGAACCCTTATATCTGAAGATCTGTCAAGCGGTGGAAAAAAGTGACGACGGATTCGGATTCAGGGTGAAAAATTATCGGGGAAAAAAATAAAAAAATTCATGGGGGGGCTTATTTCGATTTCCAGGGGGGGTCCGACCCCCCCCCTCCGGGGGGGGGTCCCGGGGGGGGGGTCCAAAACCAAAAACTCTCGGAATGCAAGAAAAAGTGATCCTAAGACGTTTTAAAGGTCAGATTCGGGATTTTTGACCCAAAAAGTGGCTTTTTCCAGAAAAATCCATTTTTTGAAAATTTGACTCTTGAAGGCCGAAAAAGCTGAAAATTGCAGGAATGGGGTATTTCGATACGCTGAATCCGGAAATGGAATCGGTTTTTCGATTTTTGACCCAAAAAGTGGCTTTTTCCAGAAAAATCCATTTTTTGAAAGAATGGAATTTTTTGACAGAGCCCTGATTTGTGACTGAAGTTGACAGAGCCCTGATTTGTGACTGAAGTTGACAGAGCCCTGATTTGTGACTGAAGTTGACAGAGCCCCGATTAGAGATTTAAGTTACCAAACCCATGATTCGTGATTTAAGTTACCAAATCCATGATTTGTGATTGAAGTTGACAGAGACCGATTCGAGATTTAAGTTACCAAATCCATGATTTGTGATTGAAGTTGACAGAGACCGATTCGAGATTTAAGTTACCAAATCCATGATTCGAGATTTAAGTTACCAAATCCATGATTTGTGATTGAAGTTGACAGAGACCGATTCGAGATTTAAGTTACCAAACCCATGATTCGAGATTTAAGTTACCAAATCCATGATTTGTGATTGAAGTTGACAGAGACCGATTCGAGATTTAAGTTACCAAATCCATGATTTGTGATTGAAGTTGACAGAGACCGATTCGAGATTTAAGTTACCAAACCCATGATTCGAGATTTAAGTTACCAAATCCATGATTTGTGATTGAAGTTGACAGAGACCGATTCGAGATTTAAGTTACCAAATCCATGATTTGTGATTGAAGTTGACAGAGACCGATTCGAGATTTAAGTTACCAAACCCATGATTCGAGATTTAAGTTACCAAACCCATGATTTGTGATTGAAGTTGACAGAGACCGATTCGAGATTTAAGTTACCAAACCCATGATTCGAGATTTAAGTTACCAAACCCATGATTTGTGATTGAAGTTGACAGAGGCCGATTCGAGATTTAAGTTACCAAACCCATGATTCGAGATTTAAGTTAAAACCCAAATCCATTGATTTTGAGAAAACCCGATTGGAGATTTAAGTTACCAAACCCATGATTCGAGATTTAAGTTACCAAATCCATGATTTGTGATTAAAGTTGACAGAGACCGATTCGAGATTTAAGTTACCAAACCCATGATTCGAGATTTAAGTTACAAAATCCATGATTCGAGACAGAACAACTGGCCAACCCTGGGGTGGACAACTGACAAAAATATGATAACTAATACCAAACCACCAGAGATTCTAACGGAAAAAACCGAAAAAATCCCGAAGAATCCTGAAGAATACTGAAAAATTCTGAAAATTGAAAATGGAAAAACTGAAAAATCGAAAATTTGAAAAATGGAAAAATATGATAACTAATACCAAACACAAGAGAATTCGACGGGCGCGGCTTTGCCGCGCCCTTTCAACTTGACTAGTAAAATATAATTGTGAATTATTTAATCTTAATGTGCTGAAAATGAATACGCGATACCAAAGTGATAAATATTAAAAACCTTAAAAAATATTGTAATTCCAAGTTCAGAAATAAAAATGGCAAATACAAAGATCCCACATTCTGCTTAAATCAATTTTAAAATGCAACATCTTCCAGCGAATCTTTCCTCGGCTACGCAATTTTATTGAGTGGTTAAAATTATGAAATAACAGTCAGATACAAAGCAAATCATTTTTTGAAAACAACAACCGTAGAATTTAGGTCAAAGGATTGAAGCGATTTGGCTTGTCCCGGCTCGGCGATTTTTGTGCTGCACATACGAATGCCGCTGATAAATCGATTACGTCCTTGCTCAATTGTTCTACTCTGAGGCTGCCGCTGTTCAATTCCCTTCAGTAGATAGAACCTGCAAATATTATATTATGCTAATCAGGTAATCGGATCTCTCATCGAGATCATTCTTTGAGTTTCATTAACTTTTCTTACTTTAAGTATTAAATTTATGCAACGTTTGTGAAATCTGTCGAAAATTTTTATTTTCTAAAATTTTCAATTACGTAATATCAAGTCTATTGGAAGAACTATATTTCACCAATTTGATAGTGTTAGAAAAGTTATTGCAACAATCCGTTGAAAATAAACCCACTTGAGAATTTGGAACATCCAAATGAGCACGGCGAGACTTCCTACGGAGCTTGTCAACAAAACCAAGTAGAAATTCTGCGTCATACGATCCATTTCTCGATTTCCTGAAAAGAGCATATTTAAGATAAATTAACACCAATGAATATACGTCGGCAAAGTGTTCTGGGTTTATTTACAAGCAAACTTTGACACAAACTTAGTAATGGTAGTAAGAGATTAGGGCAGGAGATGCATAAGAAGCGACTGAAACAGAATGAAAGGAGAAAATAAAAGCTGATGCTTGCGATAATACACATCATAGGGAAAATTAGGCGCCCTTTTTAAAAATCGAAACAAAAGAAGAATCAATTTTGGAATCCAATTAAAAGAATGTTGTGCTTGAGCTAAAAATTAAAGACAAGTAAAGACATAAAGTCTGAGTCAAGAAAGGCTCTCCGTTTCCTCAAACTCCAATTTTTCCTGGTTTTTTCGTGGTTTCGGACCTGCTCAAAAATATATTATGGGGCACAGTTCGGAAACAAACCTTTTCCGACAACACGACGTTTTCCAGCTAAATCGAGATCGAGACTCTCGAATCCGAAAGTCACGAGATCAATCCGAAATCGACGGAATTCTATCCCATCGCATCAGGCTGAACATGCAAACACCCTTAATCTGTCAAAATATGAAGATATGTGGGTGTTTTGTTGCGAACTGATATCATGTCACTATCCCGGAAAAAATATAAGTTGAAAACTTTGGCATGTGATGCTTCCAAGTGTATGGACCCTAGATCGTATACATAAACCTCATTATATAAAACGGTCTGGAGTGATCATATCAGACACGTTTTCCTCAAATCTCATAATTTACCAAATGCACTATTTATCTTTGTATCTTTCACTCGCATTTTCGGCTCTTTATAAAGGGGAAGCGCGAACGCTATCCCCCACACGCAAAAATTTAGCTGTTGGCCTATCCCGAATTGGGACCGCCATACGGGTCAGCCTGAGCCAGAAGTGCAATGGCCAAGCCTCACCATAGGGCCTGTGCCTTGTTGATCGCACAGGACCCCCAGCCAGGTAAGTTTATGAGTGCAGTTGGGAAGGCCTTAAATGCTGGTTGCGGGTAGAAGGAGTGACAGGCTGTGGTGCAGCTAGAGAAATATTCAATGCACTCTCTCATTTGCACTACTCAAGTAAACGATATTTCCTCTTTTCTCTCTCTTTCTGCGCTCCCAAACACTCTATTGCACTGCCAACATCGACAAAGAGACAGCCTCTTGTTTCCTTCCCAGTCGGTCGCTGGCTGGGGAATGAAAGACAAACGAATAAAAGTGCTCCGCACATCAAAAAGATAATTGTTCTCTAACGTCCTGGCGACCCTCCATCCTATGATTCGTCTGAAATGCCAAAAACAGTTCCTATATATACTCCGAGCAATCCTTTGCTTTCGCTTACGACCATACCGCGTTGAAAATACGGCATCCCGTCCGATCTGCCAAGTCAAGCAACGCTGGGCTCGATTAGTACTTGGATCGGAGACGTCCTGGGAATCTCGAGTGTTGTAAGCCCAAACTTTTTTCGTTTGAAACAAAACAAGTTTTGTTGTAAGCCAAAACTTTTTGCCAATTTCTGTAGTACCGGGAGTATTTTTATAGGCAATTCAAATCTATAAAAATACTTGGGTCATCCGGTATTTTCTGTTTTACTTTACTATGGCCTACTCTTGATTTATGTGAACACATAACAATTAACTATACAAATATACCTTTATTATGTCACTTTAGTAATTTAGTGGAAGTTGTTATTTATTTTTCTAAATTCTAGGGAATTATCTGAATACGCTCGAAATTTTGATTGCTCAAAAATCTGTATTTATCTATGTATCTTCCTTCCAGTGTTTCCTACATTTTCCTTCCACAAAAATAGTGAGGACAGAACGCCAAGAAGTTTGCAGAGAGAATTTGTTTATTTCAAATTTGAAATGCATAATTCTGTGCAAATATTTCGCAAGGCTGCACGATTGCCGCTCGTTTTTCGTTCGGTTTGATGATTGGGCCTAACTTGTTCGCTTTCAATTCAATGCTCAATCTTTTTTTGAAGAAAATTTGAGGCCTTATTTAAAAATTGATGTAATTTTTTAAGTAACTGAGAAAGTTGTATCATACATATATCACGAGTTATATTTTATATAAGTAAAACGGGATCTTGTCCTGTCCTGCACTTTAATAAACAGATTTTATGATATTTTAAGTTTTCGCCCCTTCTAATATTTTCCTGGTGAATTTGATAATAGTTAAAATAGTCATACACTGATTCAGCGTTCAGAGTTATATAAACATAAGACCTTTACCTTGAACCAACATCCCACTCTATAGATTTTTACAGTCAAGTTCAGAAAAATCTCAAATAGTTTTGGACAAACCAACCATACCATACAAGGACCTATCCGGATGCCACCGAGTTTGGTGCTAGTCAAGCCTATGAGTATCTGATTGTGCACTATTTCGATATTGTTATTGCTTATTAACTTAGATATTGTTGCTTTTTAATTTGTAGCAATTTTAGTAATTTCATCGATATGGGCGTTATCAAAGATGGAATAAAGGGCGTTGTTGGCAGCATATTTCGTGCGACGAAGAACACTGGATTCTCAGAGCGAGCCATTCGCAAAGCCGAGAAAATCGAAAAAGGCCAGAAGGTCGTGCCGCCCAAGTACCCAACGACAGAGAAGGCATTTCAGGAGGCGCAACAGAATCAAAGTATTCGGGAGGTATGAACTACTCTTATTAAAATTGTCATAGCTCAATATGGCTATGGCTGGATCAAGTTTTAAGATACAATGTTTAAATTGTTTCAATACTAAGTTTTCAGGAATTGAGCCACAAACACGAGAAGCTAATCGATAATGCCAGTAAAATCACAATAAAATCCGAGGATCCATCGCCCAGAAAAGATGTGCACAGGTATGAAAAATTGTGCTTATTAATAGGTTGACTAATGTTGTTGACTGGTGTATAAGGAGCATTTTAATTAAATATGATTTATATTTAAAAAATATAAATCTCTCGAAATTCAAAATTTTAAAGAGGAAAACCACTTTTGAATGTTTATAAAATATTACGTCGTTTCAGAAATTTTATCTAGGGCACCAACTTTGACTTTGGTCATGTTGGCTCCGAAAACTCTTGTCCACATACCCGTAAAGAAAAATCATTCACAGAAAGGATTAAATACCTAATTAAAATGTTTCGCTGCTCCCAAATTTACGTCAGAAATGTTAACTCAACACGTGCCTATTAATCGGAGTCTTTTCCGTTCTTGCTTCGAACGAAAATTTAGTACTGAAATAATATTTGCTTATTCGATAATGGAAATGTTTTACAATCAATGCCCCCAGTAAATAAAAGGTGGCTGGAGCATAAAATGGATAGAATAAAATATGGCTTTGCGCACCGGGGAAAAATTTTATAATTTAATTATCTCTGTTTGGCTAAAAAGTTATATTCATTTTATAAGGTTGTTATATATTTTTACCTCAACCAATATTTTCCTTTTCCATAATTAATATTTCGGTTCCATTAACTTATAGCGTTATAGACTATCCGGAGACCAGCCTTACGAAAACGAAGAACCGCAAAGGTGGATGTATGGATTCTACGAACCGCCACTTGAGAAAATGGAAACAGGGAAGTTAACGTTCCGGGAAGCATTAGAGGTATGTCTTTGTTTTTATTGCTGTAAACAAATCGTCATCATTTTAAAGGTTCTGCGAGCTCGTCTGGAGGTCAGTGGCGAAGGTATTGCTCCTTCCGGCGCAGGTGGTCCCAAAATGGAAGAAGCCAAAAAATTTTTGGAAGCGCATCCGGTACTCGTTTAGTTGCTTATGTGATCTTCTGTTTAATGTCGTTTATTTTAGGCAGTACAACGTGTGGAGAAGGAGAAGTTAGACACCATGTTCAAATATTTTCGCCCGTTTGTTCGCCAGGAAGAACAAGTTGTAAGTGTTATACACATATATATAACTAACGCGCGCTAGCGCGCGGGGAGTCTATATCAGTATGCCTTTACTGTCCTAACTTGGTCAGAAAAGGCCGGGCGCTCCGCGCCCGACCACAGGACTGTCTAAGTTTAGCTCAGTCTAGGTTTGGCTCAGTCTAAGTTTGGTTCAGTCTGAGTTTGGTCTCAATCAATAAGCACTGGTAAGAACGACATTTTGGGTGAAAAAAGGTAGAAGTCTCAAAATAAGCACTGGTAAGAATAACATTTTGGGTGAAAAAAGGTAGAAGTCTCAAAATAAGCACTGGTAAGAATGACATTTTGGGTGAAAAAAGGTAAAAGTCTCAAAATAAGCACTGGTAAGAATGACATTTTGGGTGAAAAAAGGTAAAAGTCTCAAAATAAGCACTGGTAAGAATGACATTTTGGGTGAAAAAAGGTAGAAGTCTCAAAATAAGAACTGGTAAGAATGACAGTGTGGGTGAAAAAAGGTAGAAGTCTCAAAATAAGAACTGGTAAGAATGACAGTGTGGGTGAAAAAATGTAGAAGTCTCAAAATAAGCACGGGTAAGAATGACATTTTGGGTGAAAAAAGGTAGAAGTCTCAAAATAAGAACTGGTAAGAATGACAGTGTGGGTGAAAAAAGGTAGAAGTCTCAAAATAAGAACTGGTAAGAATGACAGTGTGGGTGAAAAAATGTAGAAGTCTCAAAATAAGCACGGGTAAGAATGACATTTTGGGTGAAAAAAGGTAGAAGTCTCAAAATAAGCACTGGTAAGAATGACATTTTGGGTGAAAAAAGGTAGAAGTCTCAAAATTCTCTGGCACTCTGACCTAATGGTGTAGTCTTTTTCACCGAAAAAAGGTAGAAGTCTCAGATAAGATAAGGAATAAGCACCCCTAAGAATGCCCTCCAAAAACGTGGAACGGACGCACGCACATCACTCGCTTACTATAAGGATCGACATTACCATATCAGCCGAAATGTCCTAAAACTGGCCAGCGATTTTGGTCATTGCCGCTTTACATGATTTGAAAATTGAAAAGTTTGTACACTAATGTTATCCTTGGATTTACGCCTTTTCCCATCCTTAAAAAGCATTGCGAGAATTTGTAAAACCAATTCACTTATGCATCATTGAAAAAAATGTTCTTAGGTTGTACGGAAGGACGACGTCGAGGAACTGCTTGACGTTATAGAGGATCGGCGAGATGAATACGAAAGCTTCAGAATCGAATTGGCAGAAGGCACAGCGACTATAAACTTCAGGGATGGCGGCGAGAAACTGGATGCAATGGTGAGAAAACCGGAGCAACAAACAGAGGTAATATTTTAATGGCTGATTATAATTAAACTTTTTCTTTCAGACCGACCAGGATGAGAAACTATTTGGAATTGCAGTCTCAGAATTAAGGTCGAAACAACAGGAGGAATTCAAGCGTTTACATCAGCGCTTGTATGACCTCCGTCAGGTAATTTTAATTAGGGTTCGGCGAGTCCGACACGGACTCGGACTCGGTCATAATGGAAATATGACGAGTCCGGACTCGGCAAAAGGGGGTCCGACGGACTCGGACTTTTTCGGCCGTGCCCATTGGGCGCGGACGAGCGAAATTTTTGATGTTTTTGGAAGAATATATAAAATTTTCAATGTTTATTTTTCCAAACAACCCTATTTTTCTAAAAATTTTTGCCTGCGGCGCTCTTTTTCCTTCCATTTTTCATTAGAAGTCGGCATTTTTCCCAAAATTTCGGTCTGCGGCGCTTTTATGGCTTGTTATTTGCCTTCATGATTTTCTGCTCACTTTCTTTTAATGTGGCGAAATGCGGCAAATCTGAGCTACAGGAAGCATTTTGAACTACATTCAACATTCGATAGAGTTACTAAGAAATCACTGATCAAACCTTCACACACTAACCTTCAGTATAATGGGTCTTGTCTATAGGGCGTAAAATGTATGGAAATGTCCTTCGATATAACGAATGCTGAAATTTTTCTTATAACGACAAAATTTTCTCCGCGCAATGTCGTCGCACGGAGAAAATTTACAGAATTTTGTCCACAATCTTCAGTTTTTCATGAACTAAACAAATTTTACCGGAAAAATTCCAAGTTCGAAAAACAAAATATTTTGTAGTTGCAATGGCATCCATCTAGAACGCTTATTCAGGATCTGAATAGTCGATCTAGGCCGGTTTTATTCATACTAAGAATTTTTGGAAAAAACAGGTAAAATTTTATTTTGCATGTAAAATTTCTATAAAAATTTAACAAATAGCTAAAAATAGACCAACTGGTCTAAATTATGCCTTTTTATAGCAAAAATACGAAATACTAGTAAAAAACAGTAAAAACACAAATTTTTCACAACAAAAAAAATTGGCGGGAAAAATAAAATTCAAACGGACTGGGCGAGTCCGGACTCGACTCGGACTCGGTCATCACTACCGAGTCCGGACTCGGACTCGTCAACTGATATTGGAACCCTACCGAGTCCGGACTCAGAATCGAAAAAATAAAATCTAAATTAAAATTTAATATTAATATTAAATATTTTCGGTAGGAAAATCTAATTGCAAAGGAAGGAGTCATATTGCAAGAAGCATGGCATCGATGACTGGGAAAGAGATTTTTGAAACTTTATACGTAAACTAAAAACATTGGTTTTCTTTCTATTTTGGAAAGAAAATACTATAAAAATTACGCTTAAACAATAAAAATGCTATTCGTTTATTGGTTTTTTTCGGAGAAATTGGGCGAATCAAATTTCGCTGAGAAAATGCTCGATCGAAAAAAATCTAAACCATTATCTATATCTATAATCATATTTTTTAGCTCGAGGAAGAAACACAAGCCGAAAAATCAAATGCTAAGGAAAAGGATCCCGGCGCGAAGGAGAAAGAAGAGGAGCACAAAAGTGATAAGACTGCAGGAAGAACATCACCTGGATGAACTAATTAGTAAATTTTTAATTGTTGTAATTTGCATACTAGGTTCATTATTAGATTAAAAATAGTCATTTCTTGGTTAATAAATTTATATATTTTGATATGTTGATGAAATGAATGGTTGTATGCTTTATACTTTTCCATTGTATACTTTTCGGTTTGTTTTGTCTATCTAAGCTTTTATATGAAACTATGCGTTTCCAGATGCAATTAATTCGGAGGATAGCATGCGCGATATCGGGCGGAGTTGACAGCGCGGTCAGTGCCCTTCTTCTCAAGCAAAAAGGACACAATGTGGTTGGAATATATATGGTAAACATTTTTCCATTTTGGTGAGAACAGGCAAGAGGAGTATTCTTGGCATATTTCTTTTAATTTCACTTAGATCAGCGCTAAAGTTATTATGTTACACATTTAATATGGTACTACTTTCTGCCATGCAAATAGTGCCTGGTTGTATAAAAAACATCTTTATCTTGGCTTTGCCGCACTTTTATCAAATAGTGATTATAGAAATATGTCAATAAAATATAATGAATCATGACAAAAAAATATGCCCATTGCGAAGAGGTCGATAAATAAATGTAAAAGAGAATATTGAAATTTCTAGACGCACTAGAAACCACTGTAAAAAATTTAGGTAAGCAGTCCATGCTCCTTGCTCATATTTCCCTTTCGTATCTCTTAGGGACACTTAGAATTAAAATTGTTATGTTAGTTATTTTTTAAGGAATGTTTCTTTTTCGTGCCAGGAACTTATCCACACCATTATTTTATTGTAGAAGATTTAACCTCTTTGGATTGATTTTATAATCTTAAATTGAATTGAGATTTACAAATTCTTCAGTAATAACCCATAAAAAATTTAGATCAATTGGGATCACCAAGACGAAGAAGATAGTTCATGTCCCCGCACAAAGGATCAAGCCGATGCTGAAGAAGTTTGTCGGACTCTCGGCATAGAGCTCCACATTGTCAACTTTGTGCGAGAATATTGGAATTCCGTGTTTGTGTGAGTATAGAAACAGTTAATTTTCAATTTGTAATTTTTACTGAGCTCTAGGAATATGCTCGAAAATTACAAAAGAGGACGCACGGTTGTGCCCGACATTGACTGTAATCGCTATATAAAATTTGACCTTCTACACAAATTTGCATTTGACAAACTCGGCGTTGACGCTGTCGCGACAGGGCACTTTGCAAGAATAAAGCAACAGGATCCACAAGGTATTTTGGTTAGCCTTAATGTCGTTTGGCTCTCTCAACATTGTATTTTTCCCAATCCATATATAATTTCACTTTCGGAATGTTTAGACAAAATCAGACTGCTAGCTGGCCGAGATCCACTGAGAGACCAAACATATTTCCTGGCTTCTCTCACACAAGATCAATTGAGAAGGAGCATTTTCCCTGTCGGCGATCTACTAAAAACTGAGGTGAAACAAATCGCTAAAGAAGCAGGCTTGTTAACCGTGGCGGAAAAGAAAGAGGTATTCTTGAAATTTAGTCGCTTTTTGCGTCTATTGATAAATTTTATAAACATTTTAGTCTAGTTATTTTCTTCTTCAATCGAAATTTCTGTTTCAGCAAAAATTCTTCTAAAGATTCGTCTAAAGATTCTGTTAGCTGGCAAAGTAAGCTTCTTAAGTTTTTCGTAAGTCTCTTCGTAAGTCTTCCTAAAACAGGCCATAATGGATGTCATAATTTGTTGTTAAATTGACTTTCCATGTGACATTCACTTTACGCAACACTGTCAATCATAATTTATTTTCAGAGCGTGGGAATATGTTTTGTTGGCAAGAAGAAAGTGTTCGACAACTTTCTCGCAAAATATATCGATCCTGTGGAAAATGGGCGCTTTGTCGATGAATTTTGCAACGAACTACCTGGTTGTTCACATTCCGGCATTCACAACTTCACTTTGGGCAAACGTCTTCGATGCGTGAGGACTCAAAAAATGGATATGCGTCTGACCAGCTGTGACGGCTTTTATGTGTCAAGGATAGATCCCTTAACCCAAACAATACACTTGGTAAGTGTTAATTGCAATTATCGGTTTGTAAGCGCAAACATTGCCCAGAGTGAGCTCGATCTATTAATTATTTTGTGCCAAGATGCATTACGTTACTCGATTTCACCAACTCAGTTGACATTATGCCGATAAATTTTCTGATTTGGGCTAAATAGCGAGTGGTTTCTTCCACACCATAGATTTGGGTTTTGGAGATACGGTAGAACATTATCTGATGGCTTTTAGAAATGTCCATCTAGAATATTCTCTACGAATATACTTTTCTTTCCCTCGTCTGCCTATTATTTAATGCTTCAGTCTTTTCTTTTGATTATTCTTAATCTAAACAATAAACGTTTAAAGAATTATCGTTCTAAGAATAGTGTTGTACAAAATTTTTAGCCTAGTTATTGCCTTTCATCACACAACTTTACAAATTTTAGCTCCACAATATCCAGAATCAGATTTTCAAATTTTACTTTAATACTAAATTTAGTGCAATGGCTCGCATCATCCGTCCTTATTTGCTACAAAGTTCGCAGTTATGTCTCCTCATTGGATTTCGGGCGATGGAAAGTCACAGACTGAAAAGCTCATTTCGGAAGGCAACGCAGCAAACTTGGAATTTCGACTGCAGCGGAATACGCCCACAATAAAGTGCAAGCTATCTCAACATCCGTCAAACGATGAAATGCTGGTGGTGGAACCACGGCGTCCAATAAGAGCCGCTGCTGATGGCCAGGTATCACTGTTTATTCAATTTCCGTCATACAAGAGACATTAGTTGAGCAGTAATAACTTTTACAAAAGTGTTCTTTGAACAATATATCATAATAAATAGGATAAAGGGTTACTACTTTCCGTTCTCTAAATTTGTGAAGCAGCCATTTTGTTAACGGAAAATATCATTTCCACTAATAAAGCAATTTCCTTATGGAATATTTTAATCACTGACGCCTTCTGAAATATCCTGTAACTACTTAATTGCATTTTTGAACAAGTCTTTCTGTAGAATTATGAATGTTTATAATTATATAAATGTTAAATATTAATTTGTCCAATAATATAAATGTATCAATTATATAAATTATTTATTCTATATGGAAATATAAGGGAAAGAGAAAATCTTCACGAAAAGCTAAGCCTATTCCTTAAACTGAATATTATAAGTATTAATTTTAACAGAAATTAAAAACACAAATTGAATGGTATTTTTGATTATGCTCAATATTTTATGGTACAGTTTAAGACTTGTAAAAGATTAGTTAAATAAGTTACTTATATGTTTTTAGACGTGCGTATTTTACTTCGGAGACGAGTGCCTCGGTTGCGCCGAAATCACAGGTGTGGTCGAAACGCTACATGAGAAATCTAGAAGCTCATTGAGTTAACGAATAGGATTTTATATTGCTGTTTTTATTGTTAGTAATTAAATAAAGAGTTCTATGAATTTACTATATGCATTATCATACAGGTTTACTGCCATGTTATCTTTGTTCTGGCTCTTTTAATTTGCAATCATATTTTTATTAAGTAAAATGACTGCTATCGGACCCGATCCTCTAACTCAGATCGCTCAGCTGTTGAATGCTACGTTGTCGGTTGACAATACTACACGGCGCAATGCCGAAAACGAAATCAAACGCCTCTGGGCGGTGCCTGGTAAGTGTTTGTATTTAAATTTCAATATGTATAAAAACTGCTTATGTGTAACTACATTTTGACAATTTTTTCCAAAGGTTTATTCTCATGTTTACTTGTAAACTTTGTGCAAAAATGTAGGTAATAAAGTTCATTGTTTTTATTGGTAATTATTAGGGCCCGGATTTTTAGGACCGAAAAATCGCATTTTAGGATCCTAAAAAGGAGCGAAAAAGGGCATTTTAGGACCGACCAAAATTTGCTAAAATGGTTTAATTTCCATGCATTTTTTACAAATTTTAATAAAGGGCTTTATTCGCGAGCTTCATAATGGCATACAATGTACATTTCCAAATTATCTTCAGTAAAAGTTGCTCTGTTATCTGTTAAAATATTTTTGTAAATTGAAAAGTTCGTTCCACATCGCAATTGACCATCGGTGCATACTTCAATACGGCCAAATGCGCTGGTGCCATTGTTCCGACTTCGAGTTCAGCTTCTTCGCCATTTTGCACTTTCGCGATTTCTGTCATCTTTGATAGCCCTGGGTTGTTTCGCAGCACAACGTCCAGTTTGGCTTGAATCTTCTGTCCAATTTGTCCACCGCCATTTGAGATTGCTGATTTGACTTCCGCAAGGATGTCCAAACTTTGCGACAAAGTGAGACCTGAATAGGCGGATAAAGTGATGTGAAGACGTATAAACTGTTTGCAAACCTTGTGACTCCAGTTTTGAAATTGCTTTGGGTAGAATTGAGAAATTGCATAGAATGTACGCTAGCTGATGCGCTATGCCTTGGCTGTTGAACAACTCCTGAGATATTCGAATTGACGCCGCATCTTCTATATCAATGCTGTCGATAACCTGTAAAATAAACATTATTTTGATTGATCCAGGAAAAGCGTCAATTTTTTACCAAAATTTCCCAAAAAAGGTCGTTTTAGGTCATAAAAACCTATAAAAGTACAAAATAGGACCGGTCCTAAAATTTCCCAAAAAAGGGCAAAATAGGACTTTTAAGGACTTTTAGGATTTTTTAGGAAAAGTCCTAAGAATCCGGGCCCTAGTAATTATTAACAATTCCGAAATATAGTTAAGGCCCGGGGAAGGATCAGTCTCCAATCCAACTGCGGAATTTTTCATAGACAAATTTGATTCATGCGTTTTACAGAATAGTTAAAATATGATGATATTGCTTAATTTTATAAATGTGATCATTAATAATTTGCATCATAATTTTTTTAATGTTCAGGTGTGGCAGCCATATACATTCAACTAATACGAAACGAGCAAGCTCCTCCTGAAATCAGAATGGCCGCTTCATTGGCACTCAAGAATTTTGTCCGTGAGAATTGGGTACGTCTTGGAAGTGTTTTAAAGATGTTCCGAAAATTCATATAAACCTATCCAACCGATTTTTCATATCATTTTCAGTCAGGCGACGGCGAAGCTCCACTTGCAGAAGACGAGAGAGAAGAATTGCGACAAGGCGTGCTAGACTCGTTGTTTCACATATCCGCTCAATATCGCAAGCAAATGTCACAGACTGTGTGTCTCATCGGAAAGTACGCAATTTTTTGTGTTACGATTTGATTATCTTAGATGCTTATATAAATTCACAAGTAAATATGTAAAAATTAGAAAAAAAGTTTTTTATTTGTTTGGTTGAAAATAGAAATACCGAGAAGAATGGTAACTGACAGTTACTAACTGTTATGGAAAAGCTTTGAATAAGTATAAAAGTAAAATAATATATCTCAAAATATAGTCCGAAACTTGATAATACTGGGGCGAATAAATTCTACACTGCACATAAGCTCAGAGACATTCCTTAGCTTGTCTTTATAGTTTTGGATACTTACGATTACGATCTATTGATAATTTTATTATAAGTTCTACTAGTTGGTTAATTTTTGTAGGCCTGCGTATATAATATATTAAAAATATAAAAAATGTTAATACAATTTATGAACTCAAACTTATACCCAGAATTTACGATCCACTAATGACATGATTATTTTGCTTATTTTTACAGATACGACTTTCCTGAACGTTGGGGACGTCTAATCGAGGTGATTGGAGAGTGCCTATCTGGCGATGCGGCATTTGACCGACTCACAACAGCTCTTTCGACACTTGGTTTCTTTTTGCATGGTTTATGCTGCGTTATACTAATTCAAGGTTTTAGAGGAATTGGTAAAACGATACAGGCACGAAATGAAATCAGTCGAGCTATGGAAAGAAATTCTGCTAGTGCTGAAAGTGGTTGGTTTTATGCAATACGCTTGATAAACTGATCTGACTTTCTCACCAAAACGTTTATGTTCAGTTTAGTGTGTGCCTAGCATAAGAGACATTAGATATTCACAGACACTAGACATTTCTATTAACAATTGCAAGTCTGCTCACCATTGGAATCCGAAAATTTGTCGGAATTTTTCGATATAACTTCGAACAGCATTCCGCTTGATGGCATTTTAAAATTTCTTTTTCATGATTGCTTTTTCTAAAATATAAACTCGGAAATCCCTCTCTATATTCATTTTCTATGCCCAATGTTTTTGAAACAACTACTGTTTATTTATTTAAATTTTTAATCGCTCTTCAATCAAATTTGTTTAGGTTGCCGAGCCTCTAACTCAACTCTACGCCCGTATGATTTTGCATATCCCGCAGGATGGACAGCCTGACAATTTATCTGTCGCCGACCGATTTTCGTGGTTCGTGCCCATTTTATAAGAAATTGAAAATAGGCTGACATAATTTCAGGCTAGAAGTTGTGCTGCACTGTGCTAAAATTTATCACTCTTTGGTATCGCAGGATATTCCTGAGCATTTTGAGGTAATATTCATATTTGTAAAAAAAATAACGATTTCCATTGCAGGACAACTTAACACCTTGGATGGATGGATTTTTGGCTCTTTTGCGTCTACAGTTACCCACTGTGGAAGCGCAGGCTGATGATACGGAACCAACGTCTTTGGACAGACTCAAATGTGAAATCTGCGAAATTGTGACACTTTTCTCGCAACGTTACGAGGAATGCTTCGAGAACTATGCGCAGCAGTTCATCGGAGCCATTTGGCAGCTATTAGTGGAAACAGATGGTCGAACCAGGTATTTTTATGCTATCAAAACACATCCAACTACATTTTATTTTAATATGCCTGGGGTGTATTTGGTAAAAAACGGTAATAGCAAATGAATTCCTAAGTTTTACACCTTTGGAAAAATTGCTAATTTTTCTTAGGAATATAATTCATAGGAAATTAAAAACTCGTTTTTTATATGTATATATTTCTTTATTTATTCCAAATTGTGCATCCTTTGGAAAAAGAAAAATTTAATTCATTAGTATACTCTTAAAGCCATTTTAGATTTGACGCTCTAGTGAACGCAGCTCTCGGATTCTTGTCTGCAATTTGCCAACGCGCTCAATACGTACACCATTTCCAAGGTGAAGGCGTTCTGCAGGCAATTTGCGAAAACGTGATCATACAGAACTTGATGCTGCGCCAAGAAGATGTGGAAATGTTCCAGCAAGAACCGTTTGAATTCCTGAAACGAGATATCGAAGGTTTGTTTTTTGCTGTTAGTTAAATAAGTTTGAAATCGCATTGGATATAATGCCTAAAATTGGAGATGAGATGCTAAAAATTGTTCTATCCCTAATAATTACGTCTATAGAGAATGAACGTACTAATATTACATAGGAAAATGATAAAATTCATATGGGAATTTGTTGGTGAAAGAATTTTTATTTTTGATTGATTCCTATCGCGTGCCTTTCACTAATGTAATTTTTGTTTGAGAAAATAGTTGATATGTTCAGGAAGCGATCTGGAGACACGCCGCCGAGGTGCAACGGAATTTGTGCGCGCTCTGTGCCGTCAATTCGAGCAACAAGTATTTGGCATCTTATCCGGAGCAATAGGCACATTCCTGGACGACTATCGGCAAAATCCAACAGCAAATTTTGTGCGAAAGGACGTTGTGTACTTCTTGGTGAGCGCAATGGCGAGCAAATCAGCTACAGTCAGGCACGGAGCAACTACAACATCGCAGTTGGTAAGTAGCTTTATTTTAGCTTAACATTTGATTGAAACTCTGGAATTGTATCGAATGTGTTTGAATAAACATTGTGGACAACAAAAAATATTAATAAACATCCCAAATTTAAGAAAAAGGTCGCGTATTGTTCCAAAATACGACAGTTTAAGTTTAAAATGACCCAAGCTGTCCATAAAGTCTTCGAACTGTACTTTTATATTATAGAATAGTGACAATGTTTCAGATCAACGTATCAGACTTTTACGAACAGCACGTGCGCGGTGACCTCCTCGACGGTGGAGCAAACGAAGTGCCCATTTTACGTAGTGATGCCCTCAAGTATCTAGTGCTGTTCCGACACCAGCTTCGACCTGAATTTCTGGCTGAATGTATTTGCGGCAAGGATAACCAACTTTCGAATTCTATCATCCGTCTTTTGGGTTCTCAACACGTTTTGCTACATCACTACGTCGCCTATGCTATAGAAAGGCTTTTGATTATGCGCGATCAGAATGCACAGGTGTGCTATTTATTTTTGAACGAATTAATAAAATATAACTATCCAAGTAATTATGGCTGAAAAGGTGAGAATTTAATATAAAATTTGAGATTCTCTTTGCCCCAATAAGGAGCTTGTATGGAAGTGGCCCAGACTTTTTGTCTTGCCCAAAATACAATAGGGTCCCCCCCTGGGAGTTCACAGTCACAATTTCGCCATTGCGACTTTCTGTGACTAAAATTGCGCAACAGATATTTCTGTACACATATTAACTGTGTTTTAGCTGCTATTGAATGCACAGAACGTTCCCGTTCGCGCGTTGATTGAGGGTCTCTTTGAATGTTTCAACAATCCAGCCGCTTATAACACTCACTACATTATGAAAGCTCTCATGCGCTGTTTCAGCATCATTGACGTAGGCTTTTTCTAATGAAATGAAGACATCCTAGATATGAATCACATTTTATTTTCAGCCAGAAATTGCTGCAAATGCTCACGTGTATGTCCAGCGACTGGAAACAATGATTCAGCAAGCAATCGCCAATCCCATCAATCCACAGCTCATTCATTTCATTTTTGAATCACTATGCGTCCTAATAAGAAAAGTAAGCTTTCATTGATGTTAAACCCTGAGCAATGCCGTTTTAGGCGTACACTCGAGTGGAAGGCGGTTTGGACAAACATGTGATTCAAATTGTGATGCTGATTATTCCGAAAGATGTGGTCGACTTTGTTCCCTACGCTCTGCAAATTATAGGTTTGATTCATATCTTTATTTTACCAAAGTTTGTTGCATGGAAAAGGCTTTTTAAAGTTTCCATTTTTATTCAATGTTTTATTGAATATGTTTATATATCAAGGTGTTCAAATACGAAACTTGATAATATTTTGCTCTTGTGGAATACCCAGTTTGTTAGGCAAAATAATGTTATTTCCATTATAAGCTAGCCCGGTCTCTCCGTCCGTGCGTAACATGGCCGTTAGGCCCCTTTCACGGCTCATTTCCGGGCAAGTGATAGCTTAAAATGTTCATACGGATGTGCTGATACATTTTTTCGAAAAATTTAGACCAAAATATAGGAACAAAGTTTAGGTATAGGAACAAAGTTTAGACAAAATTGTTTATACAAAAATTTTTACTACTGTCTGTAAATAGAAAATTTCTGGAAAGTCGATTCTTAGGGGTGCTTATTTCTGTTATCTTAGCTCACCCCATAAACGTTACGAGCCGCCAGTCAGTCTTGAGGTCGGGCGCGGTACGCCCGACCTTCCCTCTTGGAATGTGAGGGAACTTAGAACATATAGGTAAACATATAGACAAAATGTTTAAACCCTAAAGTTAGTTTCCACTATTCCAGTAGTCTTATTCCTTGCATTATTTTAGCCTTGTTACTGGACCAGTCGGGAGCCGAGCGCCAACGCGGCCAACCTGTCGATCAAGAGCAGTACCTTCCATTCTTACCATATATGCTCAGGGGCGACTTCTGGGCTCGTCCAGCGAATATTCCTGCACTAATGCTCGTGTTTGAATCATACATTGCAAACTTCCCCAGCACTGTGTTCGGAGCTGAGTATTTGAACCAAGTGCTGGGCTGCTTCCAAAGACTCATAGCATCAAAAGCTCATGATCAGCATGGCTTTCGACTTGCCAATGCAATTCTCAACTATATTGATGTGAGTTTTAATTTTGTAATGTACCGTAAATTCTTTAATTAGTCCCGCTTTAAATTTGCTTCCTCCAATAAGCCCCCTCCCAACACAATGCCAATTTGGCATTGCCAAACGTACTTGCGGTCTTGTCCGACCAAAATTAAGTGAATATTCGTGTAGATCTCGTAGCGTTACGTAAGAAACACCACTATGCCTAAAATTTTGTCATTGAAAATATCGGAGAAAATTGAGTTTAAAAGTTGAATTTTTTTGAAAACCCTTAAGAAATAATAATCCCCGAGGGACTAATTAAAGGATTTACTGTATCCGATTTTTATATTTCATTTTTATCCTGTTTCCTAAAATTTACGGCCCATTTTGCCATTAACTTTATTCTTGTTTAGCAATACGAAGGGCTAAATAGCCGAGAACTACTCTTGCCGATGCTCAATCGTATGCAGCAACAGAAAACAACAAAGTACACACGACAATTTGTACTTTTCCTGTGCCGATTCGCAGCTCTCAAAAGTGGTCAAGTCCTTGCCAACGTAAGCATATTTATTTAAACATGTTTTCTAAACTTATTAATTAGCCACAATTTAGGCGCTTGAAGAGATACAAGCAGGTGTATTTTGCATGGTGATGGAAAAAATTCTGGTGACGGAAATGAAGTGCATGCCTCAAACGACGACTTACGAAGAAAAGCGCTTGCTCACAATCGGAGTGGCCGCGATCGTGCGTGACACGGTCAATATTTTGGGGCGAGTGTTTATAATTTATATCTAATATCAGATGCTCCCGTTTTTGTATGCACTTTCAGTGACTGACTAGCATTTTTGAAATGCAATATAATAATCTATATATACAATTCATGGTGAGATTCGAATATATATAAATTCGAAATTAATATTTCTACGAAGATTTTGAGATTGTTCGAATGATATTGATAATTAATTAATTGCTATTTTTAGTCACCTATACGGTCCTCTCGTGGAGTGCGCTGTTGGCATACTCGAAGCTTTCGATCCTCGTCACAAACCGCCAACAGCGACTGAAGCTGGGGATGAGTTAGAAGATCAATACACTGAAGCTATCAGTGAGCTGGAGTACTCGGATCCCTACTGCAAACTGTCTTATGCTCAGCACCCTGACACTCTCGGTCATGACATTCCAAATATCAAAGGTTAGTAATTATTCAATCTTATTTTCCTTACGGTTTTATTTTAGTTCATTTGGCGCAAGCTGTGCTCGTTGGGGCCTCGCAAGTCAACCCGGCCAGTTTAGATTGTCTCAATGCTAAGGTGCAAAGCACACTGCGAGCTTACGCTGCGAGCAGTTAGAAACGGTCACTTTGTCCGAAAGCATATATAGAAATGGGTTACGTTTGATTACTTTCGATATTTGATGTATTGATGCTGACTTCTTCAATAAACATTCACGCGCATTTCTGTTTCTTATTATGTTAGAATATTTTAGGATGAATGACAATAACATCTTTGGGGGTCGGTGCAGTATCTACCCCCCTTAGTAGATGTTCTACTTCCAATTGATTTTCTGACAGACATTCTACTTTTTGATCTATTGTCATTGTTTCGTGTCCGAGTAATGTTTGACCCATAAAAATGTAAGCATTGGTATAAAAGATTTATTTTAGTCATGCAAAAGTGGAATTTCCAGCTGATCGGTGAAATTTTTAAGACGTTTTGATAGACATTCTAGTTTTCTGATAGACATTCTAGTTTTTCTGATAGACATTCTAGTTTTCTGATAGACATTCTAGTTTTTCTGATAGACATTCTAGTTTTCTGATAGACATTCTAGTTTTTCTGATAGACATTCTAGTTTTTCTGATAGACATTCTAGTTTTTCTGATAGACATTCTAGTTTTTCTGATAGACATTCTAGTTTTTCTGATAGACATTCTAGTTTTTCTGATAGACATTCTAGTTTTTCTGATAGACATTCTAGTTTTCTGATAGACATTCTGTTTGAAAATGTGTTATTTGAAAATAAAATTTGTTGAATTTAAGTAGAAATTATATTGTAGGTAGACAATGTACCTAGATATCGATGGGGGTAGATACTGCACTCTGGCCCATCTTTGATTGTCTCCGAGTGGTAACAAATTCATTGAAATATATTCATATGACATTACTATTCGAGTAACGCTTTGCTCCACAATCTTGGCATAATCCTACGTTATTGCTCAAAGCTTCGAGCGTTAAAACATGTATGGGTATTTGGCGTGTAAGATTTGTCGAGCAAAGCCGAATTCTGCATTACCTTCCCAATAAGTAACAGCACTGTGAAAACGGGTGGTTGATGGAGTTTTTATATGTTGACTTTACTAGTAGTAAGTAAAGTCAAATACGAAACACGGAATAAGACAACTAAATAAGTAATGATCAGCTTATTTCGCGCATTTTAAGCAAATGCAAAACTAATGACTACATAAACTTTATTTTTTACAAAATGTATTGGACAAGTTGAAAACTTGTTCAAATTCATAATACAGAACATTTATCATAGCTCACACACTTCCAGAAACATCAAGAGCCAATTTCGTTCATTCACTATTTCTATTTCCAAATTTACCTCCTTCCTCTCTTTCCCATTCAACAGCGAGAAATTTCCAGGCGCTTCCAGCCAACCGGCCACACACTCTCTCCTTTCGTTTAACACATCTCTCCACACACTCTCTCTTCCTCCTTTCGTCTAACTTTCACACGCCCTTCACTTTCCAGAACTTTCGAGTCGCTTCCAGCGGTAAACAACGGTCCCCAGTCCCACTCCCTCTGTCTGACTCTCCTCCGCCCAACTGCCCTTTCCAGAACTCTCCCCATCCTTCCCGCATCACTGCCAAAGCACTATATAAAGTCTTCGGGATCCTGGCCCAAACAAGTTCAATCAAAGCAAAGTATTCCTTCTATCTCTCTAACGGTCAATTCTCTATCCGATTCTCTAAGCGAAATGGCTCTCATTTCGGCATTCGACGATTTCTTCTACCCTCAGTCTTGCTACCGTATTCGACCTCGCTACGTGCCTCTCATTCACAACGATGGTCTCTTCTCGTCGATGCTCAATGACACTTTCGGCGAACTCCAGCGCCTCGAGCGCGAGCTGGGCCAACTGACTCAGGAAACGCAAAAGGGCGACCACTTCAGCTTCAAGTGCAATGTGGCCGGCTATCGACCCGAGGAACTCCAGGTGGACCTTCAGGGCGACCAGTTGGTGATCCAGGGCGAGCATCAGCACAACGACGAGCGCCAGTCCGTGCATCGAACCTTCAAGCGAATGGTCGCTTTGCCGGACACCGTTCACAAGGACACCATCGAGTGCAGCATCGACGAGAAGGGCCGCTTGGAGGTGCGTGCGCAGAACAAAGCCCTGGAGCAGGACGAGCAGAAGCGCAACATTCCGATTGGCTTTCGTCAGAACCAGGATCAGAATGTGGTGAATGGCCAGGAGCAGCCCAAGCAGGTCGAGCAGAAGAAACAGTGAACAGTTATCTTTAAACATTTGATCACTGTCCTGTAATTTGTTCACTATCCATGTAATATTTTATCGCAAAAATATTCTATTACTCTGTTTATTTTTACTTTTGAATTGGTTTTAAATAAAATTGTGCAATATCGAGTGCGTATTTCCTTTAATATTTTAGGGACTGCAAAATATCAGCGAAGGACATCTACAATGTTTCATATATGAACTTTGGCTTCAGCTTTGGTCATCTGGTTAGTACAGTTATTATCTCTGGGATATCGGTGATTGTCGGTTATTAACAGTTATCTTTAAACATTTGATCACTGTCATGTAATTTATTCACTATCCATGTAATATTTTATCGCAAAAATATTGTATCTTATATAATAAAAAACAAAATATATTGTATATTATATTACTCTGTTTATTTTTATTCTCGAATTAGTTTCAAATAAAATTGTTTTTTAAATAAAAAGAACCAGTGCGTATTTCTTATAAATATTAGGGACTGCAAAGTATCAATAAAGGACATATAGGGTTATCGGTGATTATCGTTCTCTTTCCTTGCGACTTTCATTCTTTCCACTTGCGTAATCGTATATTTTGGAGTATCTTTTTTATTTGCGCTTTCTCAGCAGTACATTCAGAATCCATTTTTCGATTTGATGGTTCTCCTCTATTTTTGCGAGTATGAAAACATTTTAAGGTAGGTATTCCGTAGGCAGAGCGAGGAAAGGGAAGATCGTGGAAAGCAGATCGTGGAAAGGACAGCCGTAGCTAACGTTCCTGCTAATTACAAGGGTAGCAGTGAGCAAAATACACAAACACTACGGCAAGTGCAGATTTATTTTCTGCGAATTAAATTCCATATGACCGAGTTTGGGGTCCGGGAGCCTCAAAAAGCGGGAGATTCTATTGGCAAACAACTTACACAGTGCGCCTTAGAGGGACTCGATTTATTCTTGTGTTGATTTGGAGACACGAACCAGATTAGGTCGTATGGATATTTGCTATCTTTTAATGTTGATTCCTCTTGATGAATCCACTTCTGATGAATTTTTTCACAGCCACGATAAGGATGGCCCAAGCCAAGCAAACTGGGGACACAAAATCTGTACCCAATTTTCCAATAATGCGGAAAAAAAATGCCTTTTGTTCCAAATTTTATAGCCAAAACGAGGCTCGTAATTGCTTCTTTTGAATTAGCAAACACATTTTAATGTAAATGTGCGACAATCATTTTTGGCCAAAAAAGTTATTGTTTTGTTTCACAACAAATAAGGTTATTCAACCTTTCAGGCTACTTTCTTTCATTTCTTTCCTAGCCAATCGTCAAATACGTGAGCGTTATTTCCTATTTTCTCTCTCTTTCTGCGCTCCCAACACTCTCTTGCACTGCCAACATCGGCAACGAGGCAGCCTCTTGCATCTCAGCCAGTCTCTGCTTGGGGAATGAAAGACAAACGAATGAAAGTGCTCCGCACATCGAAAAGATAACTGTTCTCTAACGTCCTGGCGACCCTCCATCCTATGATTCGTCTGAGCTGCCAAAAACAGTTCCTATATATACTCCGAGCAATGCTTTGCTTTCGCTTACGACCATACCGCGTTGAAAATACGGCATCCCGTCCGATCTGCCAAGTCAAGCAACGCTGGGCTCGATTAGTACTTGGATCGGAGACGTCCTGGGAATCTCGAGTGTTGTAAGCCAATACTTTTTTTGCCTTTTTTAGGGGTGAACGTTAGGCATGTTAAATGTTTCTTTTTAAATTTATATTTTTATGGCGGAAAATTTTAACAAAAGAAACCATTTATGTCAAAGCGTCATGATTTCACTGTCTGTCGATTTTTATACAACCAGTGTGGTAAAAAATACGCTTTCACAACAAGGTTGACACACAATCGAGGTTGCGTTGAAAAATAGTAAAAAAATACCACCCATTTTTGTCGGTTCACGGAGCTTTAAATGTTGAATTTGGTACAAAAAAGTCCTTGAATATTTCACAGGAAAACATTTTATGAGATAGTTTCATAAAATGCGGAAGATTCTCCTTCCTGTTTCTTTCCCATTCAAAAAGCGAGAAATTTCCAGGTTCTTCCAGCCAGCCATTCATAAGAAGTGGTTTTGGAAAAGGTAGTAAAAAGTTGTTGTAGAAGAATGTGTTGAACAGTTTTTTGTTGGAGAATAAAAAGTGTTAGAATTTTGGTATAATATTTTATTCAAAAAGTTTACTTTAAGATTGCAGTAAAGCAATCTCGACAGGATCATAAAAATCTTTGTTTGTAAGTTCAAGTATTCAAGGAGATAAAAATGAAGCACATGAGGCATATATTTGTTGAAATATGAAAGTTATGAAAAGTACAATACATGTATACGTATTGATTTGGAGACAGTTCCCTGGATGAAGTTTGGATCCCTACTTTTTTGTTTGATTGAAATTGAGATTCTCACTTTGCGCAATTAAATGGGAGAGAGAATTTCCATTTCGAAATGTATTTCAGTTCCAGAAACATCAAGAGCCAATTTCGTTCATTTACTATTTCTATTTCCAAATTTATTTCCTTCCTCTCTTTTCCCATTCAACAGCGAGAAATTTCCAGGTGCTTCCAGCCAACCGTCCACACACTCTCTCCTTTCGTCTAACACCTCACAGGCCTTTCTCTCTCCAGAACTTTCGAGTCGCGTCCAGCGGTAAACAGCGCCCCTTTCCCACTCCCTCTGTCTGACTCTCCTCCGCCCCACTGCCCTTTCCAGAACTTTCCCCATCCTTCCCGCATCACTGCCAAAACACTATATAAAGTCTTCGGGATCTCGGACCAAACAAGTTCAATCAAAGCAAAGTATTCCTTCTATCGCTCTAACGGTCAATTCTCTATCCGATTCTCTAAGCGAAATGGCTCTCATTTCGGCATTCGACGATTTCTTCTACCCTCAATCTTGCTACCGTATTCGACCTCGCTACGTGCCTCTCATTCACAACGATGGTCTCTTCTCGTCGATGCTCAATGACACTTTCGGCGAACTCCAGCGCCTCGAGCGCGAGCTGGGCCAACTGACTCAGGAAACGCAAAAGGGCGACCACTTCAGCTTCAAGTGCAATGTGGCCGGCTATCGACCCGAGGAACTCCAGGTGGACCTTCAGGGCGACCAGTTGGTGATCCAGGGCGAGCATCAGCACAACGACGAGCGCCAGTCCGTGCATCGAACCTTCAAGCGAATGGTCGCTTTGCCGGACACCGTTCACAAGGACACCATCGAGTGCAGCATCGACGAGAAGGGCCGCTTGGAGGTGCGTGCGCAGAACAAAGCCCTGGAGCAGGACGAGCAGAAGCGCAACATTCCGATCGGCTTTCGTCAGAACCAGGATCAGAATGCGGTGAATGGCCCGGAACAGCCCAAGCAAGTCGAGCAGAAGAAACAGTGAACAGTTATCTTTAAACATTTGATCACTGTCCTGTAATTTGTTCACTATCCATGTAATATTTTATCGCAAAAATATTCTATTACTCTGTTTATTTTTACTTTTGAATTGGTTTTAAATAAAATTGTGCAATATCGAGTGCGTATTTCCTTTAATATTTTAGGGACTGCAAAATATCAGCGAAGGACATCTACAATGTTTCATATATGAACTTTGGCTTCAGCTTTGGTCATCTGGTTAGTACCGTTATTATCTCTGGGATATCGGTGATTGTCGTTCTCTGTTCTTGCAACTTTCATTCTTTCCACTTTCGTAATCGTACATTTTGGAGTACCTTTTTCAGACTTTTCTGCCAGGACTTTTAGTTTTCTCAGCGGTACACTCAGAATCCGTTTTTCGATTTGATATTTGATTGTTCTCCTATCTCTTCTATTTTCGCGACAATGATAGCATGATGATGGTATTCTGAAGGCGGAACAAAATGTTCATGAAAATGACAGCCAAAGCTAACAGCTGCAATTTATTTTGTGTTAATTTGGAGACATGGGTCGGATTGTTGTTTTGATTTCCAACAAATAATGTTATTCTTCGGTCGAGGCTGTCTCTTTTCATTCATTTCTTTCCCAGTCGGTTGCTGCTTAGGGGAATGAAAGACATGTTCGTGCGACTTTCATTCTTTCCACTTTCGTAATCGTACATTTTGGAGTACCTTTTTCAGACTTTTTCGCAAAACCAATACGATTGATAATCGTACGCTTTCTTTTCCGATTTGATATTTGATGGTTCTCCTCTAGTTTCGCGAGTATCAAAGCATTTTTAGTAGGTATTCTGTAGGCAGAGCGAAATGACCGTGGAAATGACAAGGGCAGTGAGCAAAATATCCCTACGGCAAATGCAGATTTATTTTCTGCGTAGAATTAAATTTATTCTTGCGTTGATTTGGAGCATGAGCCAGATTGTTTTCCAACAAATAATGTTATTCAATGGTCTTCTTCGGTCGTCTTCTTCGGCTGTCTCCTTTCATTCATTTCTTTCCCAGTCGGTCGCTGCTTGGGGAATGAAAGACAAACGAATGAAAGTGCTCCGCACATCGAAAAGATAACTGTTCTCTGACGTCCTGGTGACCCTCCATCCTATGATTGGTCTGAGCTGCCAAAAACAGTTCCTATATATACTCCGAGCAATGCTTTGCTTTCGCTTACGACCATACCGCGTTGAAAATACGGCATCCCGTCCGATCTGCCAAGTCAAGCAACGCTGGGCTCGATTAGTACTTGGATCGGAGACGTCCTGGGAATCTCGAGTGTTGTAAGCCCAAACTTTTTTTCGTTTGAAACAAAACAAGTTTTGTTGTAAGCCAAAACTTTGTTTTATGACAAATTTGTTTGCTTTAATTTAAAAATTTCTATTTATTGTACCTGTTTAGTTTTTGTGCACATTTTACTCAAATAATTTCTTTCATTTAATTTTCTCTAAAATTATTTTAGAGAAAATACTCCGACGCTCTTCTGATATAATCTTCTCACATACCGTAAATCCTCTAATTAGTCCCCCGGGGGACTTATTATTTCAAACGCTCTAACACTGCTGCAGCAGACAGAAATGATATCTTTATGCGTTGAAGAGAAAATTGAATCAAACGCACAAACAGGCCCGTAGCCAGAAAAAATTTTCGGGGGGGGGGTTGAGATTTCAGGGGGGGTTGAGAAGTGAAAAAAACGCATTCTTAGGGGTGCATTTTTCAAAATTTTCTCCAAAATTTTTAAAACCATAGGGGGGGACCCTATTGATTTTTTTTGGCTTCCGAATTTCGGGGGGGGGGGGGGGTACAACCCCCCTAACCCCCCCTGGCTACGGGCCTGCGCACAAAGCGTTTGCATTGTCTATTGTGCTCTGTTCTGGTCAGTCAACAGTCGTCGTGTTTACAACTTTGAAATGATGAGATAGTGAAGTCATTGTGTTAAATGCTTTGCAGACGAATGACGGTTTTCTGTCTTTTACTACAGAGGGGGGACTTATTTGAGGGGGGGCTAATTAGAGGATTTACGGTACTTTAGAACTCCCAGCCAATCTCTCTTTTATGTCAGCATTCTGAGATATTGAAAGTGTAGGAAATAAGTAAGAAAGTTGAATCAAGTGGTTTTGAGATGATAAACAAGCTATAATAGCTTGCCTTACTAGGTAATGAGATAGTAAAGCACGTCGGCGCCGCTCCCTTATAAAGGCGGACATAAAGTGTGAAACCAGAAATACAGGCAAAAATCAAATGATTTGATGTGAAAGATTTTTTTGCCAGGGCGCAACTTCAGGTGTTGCTCTATCACACCTGGTGGGTGAAAATATCAAGCTTCTTTTTTTTCGTCAATTTTTAGGGTCCCAAAGTGGGTATACTTTGCGTTTTTACAGCCAAAATATGCCAATTTTGACACACAAAAATTTGACTAAAAAAAGAAGCCTGACTTTTTCCGAAAAACCAGAGATAGTGCATGACTTCAATGTTTACTTTTTCATAAAATTTTTAGCCTACCAATTTTTTTGCTTAGCAAAGTGGCATTTTTTAGATTTTTTGCTAAAAAATGGCCATTTTCGTGTATTTTGGAGAAAATGCGAAGTAGTATGTCCGAAATGGACTGGGAATTTTGGTAGATACCCTATTTCGGGTACGGAGAATCCGAATTTGACCTCAGATCGTAGGTGGTCCCGCCACGAAAGTTGGGAAAATTGCGTGTTTTTACGTTTTTGGGCGAAAATTATCACAAAATGGTGCCAGAAAATTAGTGTTGATGGTATTTCATTTTACAGATACAATTTTTTAATCAATTGTGGTCCGGTAAACATGGATTTGTGGTTATTTTAAAGAAAATTCGGTATTTTCGTGAGAAAAAATGATTGACGGACCTGGGGTTCAAACTTGAGACGAAAAACGCCCAACAGATCGTCCGAAAATGGCCGTTTTTGACGTGATATGAAAAAATAAATTGCAGATTCGGAATCAGCGCATCGAATTACCCCTAAAAACACTCATTGCAGAAAAATTTTCCGCATTTTCAAAAAATCGATTTTTATCAAAATCCATGTGGTACCCCCAATGGTGAAAAATGGCCAAAAAATGAAATTTTTTCGGAATGTCAGCAAAATGTGTTTTTAGGGGTTTTTTGATGCGCTGAGTCCGAATCTGCAGTTATTTTTAACGTAATGCGTCAAAAATGGTCATTTTTGGGCCATTTTGCACAAAAAATGCGATTTTCCCAACTTTCGTGGCGGGACCAGGCAAAATCTGAGCCCGGATTTGAACTCCCCGGGGTAGATTTAGGGGGTAGGTAGCGACTAGGAAATCCGGAGAGAAGTTTTCACACAATCTGTCCGCTCCGGCGCCGTTGTGAAAGATAAACGACAGTTTTTGAATATTTTCCAACGATCCATTTTATAAAAGTGCAAAATAAATGACAAAAAAAATACAATACAAGACAAAAAAGTTTAATACCAGTGTTCTATGTCCAATATTTGTAACGTTTGCGATGACCGAAACGTTTTCTGGTAACATCCACTCAGCCATAAATAAATTTATCTCCCATTTGTCCGGAGGCGAATTTCTCGAACTGGCCCATACTATTTTTGTACCGTTGGAATTAAAGGTTGGATATCCGTCAAAATGCACAGATTCTGTGGAATAGGTCACCTGAAAATTTAGTTTCGACTCCAAAAGTTTGCTATGAAAAAATCTCGACAGTATTATTTATAAAAATTTTCTTATTAAAAGCTTCCAAAAATTTGCTTCAAGTTTGCAAAATTTTTCAAGTTTTTGAAAGTGCTGAGTTAGAGAATGTGATTAAAAAACGAGGGTTTTGGGCCGTTAGGTGTTTGGACTGTTTTAGACTTGTGCCTTTTGATGACATTTTTGGCATGCCACTGATTTATTAATGCATTTTGATGTCGCGAACTCTGAGCCTTTAAAAATACCTGCTGCAAATGTTGGCCATATATGTCAACTAAGTACAAGTCTGTGACGTTTGTTCCCAACTGATCCACATCAAAAGTTGACATCGCGAATATAATCCGTTTTCCATCCTTGAGAAACGAAGGCGCCCAAGCGCTATTTCGCTTTTCGTCAGACATTTTTTCCGTGTTTGTGACCTGTCTTGTGTACCACTTCCCGAGACAAAATCTGTCGGAATGCAGCTGAAACTGTTTCATGTCCACCACAAATATGTTCAGACGATCCCAGCTCACAAGACCAACGCTCAACTTATTCTCAAAGTCGTCTATGTCTTCTACGGAATTGACGTAAAATCCATGGAAGACCATTTTGCTACCATCAGGGCTGAATACGGCTCCGCCTTTGAAGCCAATTCCATCGCTCAGCTAAAATTTCTAAATTCTTGAAACTGTTTGCTTTTATTGACTTAAACGCTTTTTGATTACGGAATTCCATTCGATTACGGCTCTTACGGAATTCCAAAATTCAAACATTGTTGATTTGTATTTTAAAAAATAAATTTTTGTGCCAAAATCTGGCTCGCTTTTTGAGCAAAATTTTTTCTGGTATCGTTCGCTTGAGAAGTTGATTCGGAGTAACTGTTGCTCGTCTAAAGAGTGTATCAGCGATGTCCTGATTAAGCCTAAAAACCGGCAATTGCCAGAAAGCCTTCGCTAGAACTCCCTCAGGTCTTCGGCCAACCGCTCCTCGGGAACCACTCACAGAAATATATAATTTACGGAACGTGGGCGAAATGACCGGGCAAATGTCCCGGGAGGGAAGAACAATCGTTCAGCACACTAGCGCACCCAGGGGGGGGTACCGGGGGTACGTACCCCCCCCCCCAAAATGGGAAAATTTGAAAAAATGAGTGTAAATCAGTGCAATTTTTGGCTAAAATTTGGTCCGGTACCCCCCCCCCCCCCAAAATCCAAAAAGCGGGGGTCCTAAAAATCCGATACCCCCGCACCCAAAATGGCCATTTCCACTGAAACGTACCCCCCCCAAAAAAAAATCCTGGGTGCGCCACTGGTTCAGCTCTTGCTTCAGTTTTGGAAAATATGACAACTTGCCCATTTCACTGGCCCGGGCTTATTCCAGGTCTGATTTCTCACATTGGAAACAACATTGATGATGTCCGGATTAGTTTGGTGGCCGAAGCCAGTGGTAGTGTAGACTAAGTCCGAAGGAGAAAACGCAGCCTCGCCATTGAACGTGAAGTTGTGTTGAAAAATTTCCAAAATGGTTCCGAATTCGTTGGCCTTGTAAAGTGTGTAGTTTTCTTTGAGAATCCATAAATTGTCGGTCTGATTGCAAACGCTGCTTGAGAAATTAGATATAAATCTTGTTGCACCAAATTTTTTATCAGCCAAACAACTTTTCACTCTGTCGCAATGGTCACTATGACAGTCTGTCAGACCACCCGCACAGCAGAAGTCCTTGGGTGTGTAAAGGCCGTTGGCTCTTATCAAATCGTGTATCTAAATTCGAGAATGGTTCCGACTGTCATTCATTGAAGTAAACTTTTGGGCCGGTCAAACGCCCCGCGGCCTTTTTTGCCATAACTTTTTACTGGAACATTCTAGAAGGACGCGTAATAGCTTAAACCAAAGCTAAGACGCTGGGCTGCAAATCGGTATATTACTTGCCGCATCTCGATTCAAGATTCTCGAGATTTCATTATTTTTGTCTCGAATTTTAAATAAAAGTAGAAAATTCGAGACAAAAATAATTAAATCTCGAGAATCTTGAATCGAGATGCGGCAAGTAATATACCGATTTGCAGCCCAGCGTCTTAGCTTTGGTTTAAGCTATTACAATCCCTCTCCACAATTCTTTTTTAGTGGAAACTCGATTTCAAATTAGCGCCAAAACATAATTGCATGCCAAAGGGGTTAAAAAGGGCCGCTGAAAATTTTTAATGAGGGGGATTACTCGGCAGGGGTCTCCTCTAGATATTGGTAAAAAAATTTGAGTGGGGCCTAATTAGGATAAAAATTTTCACAGTCAACACTTTTCCCTATTAGAGGAGGCTCTTTTCCTGATGCTGAACAGAGCCTCCTCTAATAGGGAAAAGTGTTGACTGTGAAAATTTTTATCCTAATTAGGCCCAACTCAAATTTTTTTTACCAATTTCTAGAGGGGACCCCTGCCGAGTAATCCCCCTCATTAAAAATTTTCAGCGGCCCTTTTTAACCCCTTTGGCATGCAATTATGTTTTGGCGCTAATTTGAAATCGAGTTTCCCCTAAAAAAGAATTGTGGAGAGGGATTGTACGCGTCCTTCTAGAATGTTCCAGTAAAAAGTTTTGGCAAAAAGGCCGCGGGGGGTTTTTGACCGGGGAGGGGTTTGACCTAGACTCTAAACTTTTGTTGATAATGAAAATTGCAACTGCAATGGTCCACAAAACGCGCTTAAGCTATAAGACAGTTTCGCGCTCGGTTGACACAAAATATATTATGCAAAACTTTTCGCTTTTTGAACACTCGATCGACAAAAAAGATACACAATGTCTTCGAGACGATTGAGTCATGAAGCTGCTTCCAATCAAAATGTTCTTTGAGCCAGGAAATTGGCCATGAAAAGTATTGGCGCCTAATCCAGTGCTCAACCGTTTCGACGTTTGATCCTTTCCATCTGGATGTGTCAGGTCAAGAAGATAGACCTAAATATGAACTTTTATTTATGGATATCGGATGATAGTGAAAATATTTTACGAAAGCTATGAACTAAAGAGCATAAAAGATCCGTGAAATCTGTGCAATGCAAAGCCAACCTGATCACATTTTGATTCATAAGCGCCTTCGCGTGCTTGGAAGAATAGTTTGGTGTCGTCATGACTGAAAGTTTTATTTTAGATGTTGAAACACAATTTCAGATTCGGTTTTATTGCAGTTTTTCATATAAACCAACCTGAACATTGCTTTTGAGTGAATTCCTCCAAAAGTCAACTGGCGCACGTTAGTGAAATACTTTTCCTCTCCTGGATATTGCAAAATTGTGGCATCTGGCACGCTTTCGGATGTTCCTTTGGTCATAAAAAGATCGAATTCTTCGTCGTTTGCTTGAGGGTAATTTGAAACTGATTCGTGTTCTCTGCCGTGAATCGTTTCGAGCAAGTGAAAGTCAGAAATGAATACTTGGTAGCCATCTTCAGCGGATGAGTCATTTCCGGCCACGAACATCAGTTTGCTCCCGTTCAGACTCAAGAATGGATGAGTAATAACCGGCCAGGTAACAGGTGAAGGTAGCTAAGAACAAGAACAAGGCAAGATTATTTTCCGTTAGATTCAACAATGAAACGTGATCATTTAAATGGGGGATGGACGTCTCCCCCGGACGTTTCTCCCTCTAGGACATTCCTCCCCGGACGTTTTCCCCAGATGTTTCCCCTTGACTAAGGGCTTAAAATGATCCTAGGATTCAGGTGAACAAGTGTAGGCTTAGACTTAAGCTTGTTTGGTGCCTTATAAGGGTTGTTCGGGAGCTTAAGCCTAAGACTTATTCTGGAGCTTAAGTTGTTCGCCTAAAGCTTAGGAGCATTTTAGGCCATTACTCAAAGATTAAGTGTAGACTTAGTTATGAGCCATTATCCGCTGTTGTCCCTAGGGTAAAATCCGGGTGGACCATCCGGGGAAATGTCCTAGAGGGGGAAACGACCTAGAGTCCATTTAAATAAACGTTATTCTTACCGGTCTATCGTCGCCAGAGTCTGCGTCCATTAGCCGTAGCCGATAAGAGATATTGAAGCTGTGATTGTGGCAAGCAACATACAGAATTTTTCTGCTGTTTCCCACAAATTTTGGGAAAAGACGTGCGATTATTTCCGATTCCTCAGTCGGAGAGACCTTTGGCTCAATTTTTGTGAAAACGCCGGTGGAAAGATTTCCGGTGAAAAGCGCTGAGCCGACGAATGGGCAGAACTTTTCTCTAAATAAAAACGAAGCTGAAGCACATCTCAGAAATATCTTGAGAACCTGTTCTTGCGAATGCCATTTTCTGTTTCCTCATGAGCGCTAACGCCGCAAAACACAATATTGTCGCCATCTGGATGGAAGGACGGCCCATTGTGATAAAAATTTTCAGCAACGGTATCCTCAAAAGGTTTGACACTAATTACCTGCAACGTGGAAAATTGTACTTTAACAGTTTGATTACAAATAACTGCCGATACATTCCCTAAGTTGAATTTTAGCACAGGTGCTGTGTTACTGTAAAGAGCACTCAGAATGTTGCCTTCCGCATTTTGTGAACAGTTTGCGAACCTTTTCGGTTTTTTATCATATTTTGAAAAGTAATGCAGGTAACTTTGCGCGAATTTGAACTTTTAACTTCAAATCGATTTCAAAATCCCCTAAAAGCCAATATCTTTATAAACCAAATCGCACCAATTTTGGTTTTGTCAGTGCTCCATTTTCCTGATCCGTGAACTCTATGGGCATCACAAAAACACAAGTGCCCAAATTGGCTCCAAATCCGCCTGAGGCGCCGCATTGGCCGACATAGAGTGCAATTCGGCCGTCTGGTGACACTGCCGGCTGTCGGTGAGGTTCATCTTTGTAGAGCACGTTTACTTCATAGATGATGTTGCCATATCGATTGATTATATAGAGCAAGGATTCAGGAGAGTGCTCTGTGTGGGGCAAACTTCGAGCGGTTGTGTTGAAGCCTAAGAGCGAGAGTTGTGCCGACTTTTTAAGGAATGACACTCACATTGCTCAACGATTCCAACGTCGTCGCTGCATTTGTGAAAGCTAATACATGGATTTGACAAATCTTTCAGCACAAAATTTGATAACGGTTCCTAAAAAATTCAATTAAACTTTTACTTTCAGTTTACCTTATGCTTGTCGTCATTGTAAGCAAAAAGCAAACCTTTTCAATATTCGATTCCACGATCATGTCCAACGAAGATCCAACGAATGCGCCTCTGGCCCAAGCTCCAACACCGGCGCTCACTCTTGTCAGATTTAAATGCGGATACCGCAAATCCAATCTATATATCTGAGGACAAAGGTTGTTATACGCAGCACCGTAACTCGTGAACGAAACAAAGTTTCCATCTTGGCTGAAAATTGTTTAAATTGTAACGTGCAAGAAATAATTTAACGCTCAGAGGTCTCGGTTTACCGTTAACGAATTGAGCTCGTTGTAATCGGACCCAAAAATTAGAGTGTTTTTAAAGATTTTTTACAATTTTCGAAATTTTTTACTCTCCTGAAAATAAACATAATCACCAAATATTCTTGGTCACTAAATGTCAAACGGAAAATCCTTCAGCAATTGCTCCAACGCCTTTGAACTTACCTAACGTAGCCTTTATAAGAATCTTCCTGTACAGGCACACATTTTGTGAGATGTGTGCCGAAATCCCGAATGCGTTTGAAATAAAGTTAAAAAAGAGTTAAAAATCCAATTTTTCATGAGATATTATCCTCCTCGTAAGTTTCAGGAAAACCTAATGGCAAAAAAATAATAAAAGGTAAAATAACCATGCTCTTATATGATTTTACTTTATGAAGTCCGTTACCCGCACGTACCGACGCTTGGAAACACAAAATTTCCAAAAATCAAAGGGCAAAAAATGCCATCCCTAATACCTTGACATAATTTTACCTCAAAATCGGATGCAGGTTGGTGCCATCAAAAGTTAACTGTCTCACATTAGAGTACAATTCTTGCCTATCCGTTATGACAATGGGAATGAGACAAAATATTGCGCATATTCGAAGCATTTTCGGACTATATTCCAACTGCTTTAAGCCACATACGTTATGCCCATTTATGTCTCCAACAATGCAACAACCATCAAAATTTCTTCTTAGTATCAAAATTGGTTCGCAAGCACGTTAAAATTTTGGACAGAGAATCATTTTCTGGATGAACATTATTTGTGTCAAGAACATAACTGACATTTTCAGCTTCCTTTAAAATTCTCGCTTCTTTCTCTGTATAACATTGCCGTATTGGTTTATCGATTGAAAAGGTTACACACGGTATTAGCGGAGATTAGTATTGGAATGAGGCGCGGTTCACTACCGATTGCAAAGAAATAAAACCGTATAACGGCGAATGAGCATAGGACATATTTTATACTCTCAATTTTTACGTTAGAACTTTAAATCCGAATCAAATCTTCTCGGATCTTTTTGAATTGTTAAAGTAACAGTATACCGTTTGGTATACTTTGGACAAACAAATTTGTCCCAAGTTTCTATTTGAAATTTCAATTTTCGAATTTTTTTGTATGTACTCAAAAATTCCTTGACAATTTAACCACTTTATAACATTTTTGTGCCATCTTCTCCTATTCTCGGACTTGTGCCATTCACCTGACAAACATCACCAGCTTTATTGTAAAAAGTAAATACAACCAGCCAAACTCTCGATCAATAATTAACATTAGTGTTCATGATTGAAATTTGTGTAATATGAATTATATTTTAAAGGGTGGGGTTGGGTGGGCCGTCGTCGCTGCCGTCGCTTGCTACAAATATCACTTGGCCATGCGTTTGTGCGCCGTCTGCACAACTGTGAGCTTGGAATTTGCGTGTCCTTGGAGGGGCTCAATGCCCGTATAGGGTCGTTCCTTGGTGCCGTGAAGCATCAGTGTGAATCGTTTCAAAGTGCCTTTGTGTTCGCCTTTGCCCTGAAAATGTAACATTTAGACCTTTTGAAAAAAGACAGTTTAAACTTTCGGCAAAATCAAATTTTGGTAGTAAATATTCTTTTGGACGAAAATGGATGCATTTCATTTTGCCTACCACTTTTTAAACATTAAAATTTATAATCGAACAAAACTTGCCTGGAATCTCACAACCAAACGCCATTTGCCTCGAGGATTCTCACCCCAGGTGTGCGTGGTCATGAAGGGCCAGTTGGTGAATCCGTCTTTAGAATCGTCATCCTTTGGTCGTCGTGAGAGGATCATCGTCGGTGTGCCGGATGGAGAGACCAAGTAGAGAGTAGTGTCTCCGCGACGAGAGCTGTTCAAAGTGACGACCGCTTGTACGTGTTCCAAATAGTTGATCTCAGTTGGGGTTCCGACGCAACCGTCAGTCTCCAAATCCAGAATCAAATTGCCGTGAGATGGAATTTCACTAAAATTATTTGTTCATGAATTCATTATGACGGCAGCTGTTGTTTAAAGTTCAAAACATAGTAATATTAAAATCCCAATAGTAAACAAAACATTACAACAACAATCGGGAAAAATTACTGTGGTGTGTTGATGGTGCCAGCTTCACAATGGAAACGAGGAGGGGCAGTTTTCCACACCATAGAGAGGAGAACCATCTCTGCCGCGTCCAAAACACCGAAGCCGAACAAGTGGTTGTATTCGAGACCAACGCCGTTCATTTGCCATTCAAAATGTGTGCAGTTCGGGTCAGAGGCCTTAGGGGCGACCAAAGGTTTCTCCTGAAAAGCAATGAATATGACTTACAAAATTACGAATAGGCTTAAACTGATTATAATTAACGAATATTTTCCGAATCTCGACGATAATTTCAAATAGACTACGCGTTAATTAGAAAATGATACATCTTTATTCTTGAGATAGTTTACACAAAGCATAATACATACCCCGACATCGAGTGGTGGCAAATCTCGGCATCTTCCATCAAAGAGCGAGTTCCTTGAGGAAGTCAGCACGGTCAAATGCTGCAAGTCTCTCCATGTCAAGGTGGGATTTGCTTCCAAAGCCAGTGCAAACACTCCGGCCGCTTCAGGTGCTGCAGCTGATGTTCCGCTGTGACTTCGGGTGCATCGTCCATACAAATCGGTTGTCGCTACCTAAACGGAAACAATTTTACACAAAAGTAATTTGTTAATGTAATAAAAGACAAGTTTAACAAATCCATGTGAAAATAGCAACATTTAGTCACCAAAAATACTTACTCCGGTTTCGGGATTTCGCCCTCCATTCGAGAACGTGGACGCGAGTGTGGAGCTACAAGACTCATCATAGTGGGCGTTTTCACCGTTGTTTATGGCTGAATTGATTGAGATTGTCCACATACTGGCCGCATATCCATCACAGTTGCAATCGTCATCCTCGCCGCCGTCGCCAGACGCCCAGACAAAGATTGAGCCCAAGCCGTTGCGGCCCTGAAAATAAAATGTTGGATTGTAGAGCTTATATTAATCTCTATTTTATATTTTCTGACAATTTTTCGTCTTCGAATATTTTCAGCGAAAATCATCATTAACAGCAAAATTTAGACACATAACAGTTTTTCAATTGAGCCACAAAACATACGTACCTCATTGACTCCCTTGACAATAGCCCTCATGGTGGCATTTCTCGGTCCGTCCACAGTCTTACCGTCATCAGTTGGTCCCCAGCTAGCTGAGTAGATATGGATCTTGTTCGGCTCGTGTCCCATGGAATTGGCCTCGATCAGGTCGGTCATGTAGGGCTGATCCAACATCCGAATTCCTGCCACTCGAGAATCATAGGCTACGCCCACACCGCAGACTCCATTGTCACGAGCGGCTGCGATTTCACCGGCACATCGAGTTCCATGAGAGTTAAACCAGTCGTCAGTGTAACGGGGATATGGGAACGGATCATTCGAGCTGAAGTCGTAGCTGGCTTCGGCGTTCTGAATAGGGATAATGAGCAATAAAGGATAAAGTGCAAAATATCTGGCTACTGCCAAATAGGGAAATCCAAAATGTTATACAGTAAAAAGACATACGAAGTTGTTCTTCAAATCCGGATGCATATAGTCAACTCCGTCGTCCATGATGGCAGTGGTGATGTTCTTGCCTGTGAAGCCGAGTGCCCATGCCTTTTCCACGTTCAAGTCCAATTTCGGCTTACCGTTTGATTGTCCCGTGTTTTTCTATAAATAAATTTTCTTTCTTTCGATTGGAATTCAAAAAAATTTCAAAAATTAACTAACCAAATACCACTGATATTGGTATAAGGGATCTCCGGGCGATTGGACGGCAGTGAAGTCGAGTTGTTCCTGGAGTCGTTCTTCCAATGGTCGATAGCCGCGCTTCCGTCGTCGATACCCGGTCATTTGCTCTACGTATTTCACCTAAATCCAATAAAAGTTAGAAAAGGCGATTCTATTGCTAGAGCTGACCTCATTGTCCGAGGAAAGTTTCGCGTGGTGCCCCACAGATCTTCGAGTTCGGGCATGAGAAAGTGCCGGCTGTACAAAGTGCCATTCCCTGTCAGATCCGAGTACCTGGAACACAAAAATGTAGTTTTATGGTATCTTTTAAGCGAAATTCGTTCTTTATAAAACCACTAAGAGAAAATCTGAATTATGTAAAATCGTTATGATCGCGAGATTTAACACGAGATCAACTGATAGAATTGAATCAAGTATTAGCACAATGGAGCGCTGGGAACCGGACAAAATGCCCCCCGGTCAAAATGCCCCCATTTTCAGAAAATCACGCAAAAATGCCAAAAAAAGGATTCCTGGGCATCTAGGTCCCAAGAGCAAAGTTGCTTATAACGGCATGCCAAACAACTTTACAAAAGGTTCGCCTGCGTGAGGTGGCCAAATATGGGAGATCTCGATTCTGGGGGTAAAAACCCCCAGAAATGGAGGGTCCAATGGGCATTCGCCACTTGGAACAGTGACTGTCGACTGGCTTGAACCAAAAGTCTTGAACTAAAAGTCGAAAAACCCTTATAAGGGTTGTTCGGGAGCTTAAGCCTAAGCCTGCACTAAAGCCTAAGCCCCAAGCCTGGGAACTGGGAGGCCTTAAAAAGCATGAACGAAGCGACATCTTCAAACTACATTCTTCCCAGCACTCATAATATATGCCACTTTCACCTGCTTTCCTATTTACAAGTGACATGACATATGTTTTTCTATGAACGTGAGTCATGTTTACGAGCTCTGTAAAATGGCTATTGAACCGGCCTTAAAGAATTTGAGTCGTAATATGAAGAATTTTGTTGGAAGTACAAATTGGAATGGAGATTCTTTGGAAATAAAAGAGCAAGCAAATAGACAAAACAAATCGTGGTTCACAATGCCAATTTTTGATTTAAAACGGTTTCAAGTCAAAACAAATAAAAATAGTTTTGTGGAAGGGAATAGTTCAAATTCCGGTGATAAAGATGGTTATTAGTCGAAGATTAAACAAGACTAAAGTAAAAATGAAAGTGTAATTTTTCTCAGAAAACAGGAATTGTATTGATTACAAATGATTATATTTATCCTATTAAATTAGATTCTATCATAAACAATGTTCAAATTGTTCGACTTTTCAATTAAGGATTCATCCAGCATCACCAGGTACGTCATCCGAAATACGGTTTTGACATATTTTGGTCACTTTTCGAAAAAATGAAAGGGTAAAATCCTTTTGGTGTCAAAGCTTTGTAAGAGGGGCAGACTCATCCCTCAGTGGAGATGTAATAGCAGGTAAAGTCCGATACTTGACAATTGATCAACTGTATGCCAGCTATATGACCATCTTGGTCATATAGCTATACGGAACTTTTGAGTACGTATATTTCTCTACAGCTACTATAACGACGTACTTAAGCATAGGTTAGGCTTAAGAGGACTTAGTTTTAGGCTTAAGCTCCCTAACCACTCTTACATTACCTAATATGGGGCTTTAGGCCTAGAAACTCTGTGCTGTACGAATTTAGCGAAAAAATGAGTATTTTCATGCTTTTTGGCCATTTTTATATGATTTTTTGAAAACGGGGTGGATTTTGACCTAGACTCACTTTAGAGTATGTTTTTTTACAGCTACCTTAGGAATACTAGGACTTCAATTCAGTGGCGCAGCCAGGGGGTACCGGGGTACGTACCCCCCTCCCCCCAAATGGGAAAATTTGAAAAAATGAGTGTAAATCAGTGCAAATTTGGGCAAAAATTTGGTCCGGTACCCCCCCCCCCAAAACCCAAAAGTTGGTCGTCCCAAAAATCCGGTACCCCCCCTAAATGGGCATTTCCACTGAAACGTACCCCACCCCAAAAAAAATCCTGGCTGCGCCACTGCTTCAATTATGTAAAACAAAATAAAAAATGATCGAATTGAAAACAATTATGAATGACGACAGTTTATTGACATCTCGAGTTTTATGGTGTCATTTTGACTTGATTGAAGCTTAGTTTCAAGTCTATTTACTTACCGGTCCTCGATTGATAAACCCGTGGCGTTTCGCGATCCTGTGCGCATTCTCCGCACCGGCCTCGTGGGTGTGCACCAGGAAATGGTTGGTGTACACTTGCAGAGCCTCGCCCGCCCACACGCATAGACCCAACACCGCGAACACGCCGAGCCACAGCTTTGAATTGCCCGGCTCACAACATGTCTTCATAGTTCTGCAACGAGTTTAATAAACAATTCAAACGTTAGTTTCATGCAAAATTCGCAGAAGGGCAAAAAAGTTCATTTTTGTACAATTTTTAGCAAAATATTAGGGATTTCAGTCTTTGCAACATTCTTAGCGCTATTTTTCATCTTTATGTGCCAAACAGATCGCGTACAGCAGTGGCCTAGGGCACTAAAGTCAAAAATGCAAAGAGAAACGTTTTCACTTTGCCCTTTTCACTCTGCACTTTGCACTTTAGTGCCCTAGACCCCAGGTCTATAGTTTTGGGATATCACATTTTTTGGCGTAATAAGCAAGCCATATTTGGTAAAGGGCTTAGTGATATGACAACAATCTCTATGGTTCATAAAAGTACACGTTTTTGCAATACCAAAAATAGAAACGTCATCTTGCAAAAATAAAAAAGTTTCGTATAGTGGCTGCGAATGATCCTATGAAATCCTAGAAAGATTTGTTAGGTTTTCCGGCTCTAATAGTTTTCGAAATACCGTTATATAAGTAAAATTTCAAAATCATTTCATACGCACTTTTCATTTATACCACTAATAACAATATTCTATGGTTTCCCAATAGCTCTTACTTATCACACCTGAGGGTTTGAAAGAAGCTTTTACTCGAACCTTACATTGGGTTCACTGGAGTCAATGATAATAACGTGACAATACCGTCAAATGATAATAAGAACAACTTTTTATAACACGCCTAAGCCTAAATCGTGCTAGGATTTTACTTTGTACTTATAAACATGTTTTCTAACAGCGAAGACTAAACTTGGAACCAAGCAACCGATATTACAGACAACCAGCTCATAACACAGCTCTAACAATCTCAAATAAAATTGCTTGTAAACGGTCTAAATCTCGAACCCTATAAACACAAACGAATTAATGAGCGCCCTGTGTGTTTTCCCAGAACAGCCTCAAGCGTCCTGCTTAAAAAGAGAATAGCTCTGAGGAAAAAGCGCACATGCGCCATAAATTTATTGACACCGACTGGCTTAGCTGCGGCGTTTGAGTGGCAGTCGTTTGCCGGCTGGGCCCTCAGGCGAGCGATCTCGTGCCGCGATAAACAACCATGGACAGAAAAGGCCACACGGAGTCTGGCTCTCTTCACCAGAAAAACCCGTCTGCTACTCCCTCTTTAAGGGGATTTCAAAGGAGAACGTGTAGGTGGTGACAACGGCCGCAATACTTTGCATACGGCAAAAGGCTCTCCGTTTTCTTTCGGCCCGAAGTTGACTATAATTATAGCGTGTTTCATTTTTCTAGCTCTCTGCTCCAGAGAAAACTTTTCGAGAAAATAGACATGCATTAAGGCCTTGGACCAGACAGTGCTCAAATCTAAAGCCAAGGGTACGGGCACAAACCTGAAATGCCTACGGCAACTTCTTTCTCATGCTGACAGCTGTCAGTCATTTCAGGATTTACTCTGTTCCCTAGCACAGTTACTCTCTCTCTGTCTCTCTGTCTTCACACGGCCTTTTCACGTACGTAAAAATTATATGCGGAACAATGGGACTTCCCGGCCGATTGTGGCATTTTCTTCGTATCTCTGGCTCACTTTTCGATTTCGCCTTTTACTCTTGCTCTCTAACTGCCTCTCCTAACTTCCGTCTACAATATCACTTGTGGGAACGAGAAAAAGCAGTAAATGAGAAACCCAGTCGTTGCCCGGCTGGAAGTGACATTTTCTCTACATCCATGGACTTTTACCGAAATCCAATCACTTCTCGCGTATTTCTCTTGTCTTTTCGCCTCTGGCGTCTCTTCAAAGTCTTTCTCGTGAAAAGCGTCAACGATCAAAGTCTACTTTGCTTCGAGCGCCAATAAATGGAATTGCCGCAGCTCAGAGGCCGAGCCCAGCTCATTGAGTCTTTTCAACTGGCTCCCGAGTAAAGTTGACATGTGAGAATGCCGGTGGCGCAGGATCGATAGGCGCCAGCGGCCCCTTTTTAGGGCTATTTCATTGCTGTTATTGCGTGCTTGCAAACACAAAAGCCGCCGAGTGTTCTTTAGCTCCATTTCTTTGGATTTGTAGCGGGGAAATTCTAGAAATGGCCAGGCTTCGCCAAATACTACACCCACAAACATTGCCGGCAGTGTAGAGGCGCCCGGCTGGTTGTATGGCTTTGTATGGGCCTATGGGGTTCTGAGTCTGCGGCACAAACGCTAATGGCGGAAACACTGACGTCAAGCAAAGGCCTAGAGGGTAGCGTTCGCCGCAGAGTGGCGAACACAATCTGCACGTTCGTGGTTGGCTGAGGGACCAACATATTTAATAAAATAATGAGAACGAATAACGACTGCACTAAAATTTATTTAATCCCATGTAAACTCAATAGTCCGTTATGTACTGAGTGACCAAAAAAGGAAATTTTTTGAAATGCCTGTAAAGTAACGATAATGAAGCAATATGACGAGCGGACTTTGTAAATTTCATCATGAGACTTGTACCCGTATAATAAAAAAGATCACCCCAAAAGCTCTTCTAGAACGTCAAAATTTGAGGGGTCAAAAATCGCGTTTTTGCCAAGATTTTTGCCGGGAAAATGAAACTTGCCAAAAAACGCAAAATTTGCTATTCATTACATCAAGCTTCATTAAGTTTTATCCAGGTTACTGAAAATCTGTAAAAAGCAAGGAATTTAGGTTAAAAGTTGAGATAGAGTGATCAATATCAGGTTTATGACTCACATAGTGAGAACTGGTCCAAAAATGGACATTAAAATTCGGTCCAAAAAGTTATGAAATGCCATTTGCGTCACTTGAATTTTACTTTCCATTTTTGGACCTGTTTTCACCGTATGAGTCATAAATCCGATTTGATGACTCTATCCCAACTTTTTTCCTAAATTGATATGTTTTTTGCAGATTTTAAATAGCCTGGATATAACCTGATGAAAATTTATGCAATATAATATTGCTAGACACATAATCAATATTTGCTTATTACTTAATAGTATGCGTAGGTTAAATTTCTCTTGACATTTGCAAATACCGTAATCCCTGTAATTACTCCCCCCTAAAATTACTCCCCCTCGGGGGTAATTGAAAAATTACTCCTCTCCCTAAAATTACTCCCCCCCCTAGAATTACTCCCCCAAAAAAATGCGGTTTTTTCCCAAATTTTCGCTCCTTGCGTGTCTTATTGACTATTGTCTAGTAAATATAGACAAAGGACGCTAGTCTGTCTATGTCTAGTCACACTAATTGATGCTAGTGACGCTTGTTGTTTGCTATTTTGGATTATTTAACAGTCATTTAACATTTCTATTGTCTGTTGTATTTATTTGCTTTAAATACATTTTATTGCGTTTTACTAAATTTATTTGTAGAACTGCGTATTAGTCATGGCTGGACAGCTCTACGACGAACTTTTCGAGGACCTTTTCGAGGATCAGCCTGGGGCACAACCGAGCGCAAGTGCGGAATCTCAGGAATCACAGATTACTTCAAAAACAACGGATAAAACGATTGTACGTTATTTTTTACTGGCGCGTAAACGTCCGGGGCGCAAATGTCATAGACCCAGGGACTATTTTACCAGTATGAATCCCGAAATAGTTTCTCCGAAAGTCTGAAAATGGAAATGCATTACTTTCAATTAAAATGATAGGTATGACAATGAAAACTATATCCATGGAAAGAGTGCAGTACTACTAAGTTTTCCTTAAATATTTTCATCAGTTACTTCTTAGAATGGTGTTGTATATATATTATCATTTAATTTTGCGAGTAAAAAAAATGAAAATTTATTTTGCTCTATCTTTGTTTCCGTTAATTTTGGACATTGATACAAACGTTCATTTTATTCATTGGAAAATGTCTAGGGTAGGACTGCATAGCAAATTTAAGACTCCAAATGAGGCACTGAGACGACTCCCACCGCGACATCTCCCACCTCCAAAGGAAAAACTCTTATTAAATGACTGGGTCAAAACAGACATAGGGCTCAGGGACGGCAGACGCTTAGAGATACACACTATTTCGTGGTCACTTTCGCACGCAGACACTGTTCTCTACTACGGGGTGGGAGATTTCGCGGTGGGAGATGTGAGTCTTGCAACCCTAATGCAGTCCTAATAATATTAGGTTGATTCATAAAAAAGGGCGCTTTTCTAAATTTTCTTTATTGAACAAAAAAACAATAAGAATGACATAGCCTTAGGAAACCAAGTAGTCATAATAGAGATCGGCCAAACCGTTTTACCGATACCGATATATCGGTCGAACCGATATTTTCAGAAAATTGAAGAACAGATACCGATACCGATATATCGGTATCGGTTTTTACCGATATTTTCAAATTTTACCAAAAATGAATCAAATTTGTCAAAAATTTGCATTTTTGCCCTTATTTTGTCATTTTTTCGGGTTTTAGTTCATTCTTTTGCACTTTTAGGTTATTTTTTCATGTTTTTGTTCATTTTTTAGAGTTTAGTCATGTTTTTGTTCATTTTTTCGCAATTTTGATCAATTTTTACTGTTTCTGTTGGGCTGGGGTTTCTAACCGGAAAATCGAGAATCCGGAAATTTGCCGATTTCACCTATATAGGGGTTTTTTATGCGGGGAGTCCGAATTTGAGGTCAGATTTTAGGTGGTCCCGCCACGAAAATTGAGAAAACCGCTATTTTCTTCAAAAAATGGCCATTTTTGGTCAAAAATGGCCCAAAAATGGTCATTTTTGGCGCGATACGAAAAAATCAATTGCAGATTCGGAATCAGCGCATCAAAATACCCCTAAAAACATGTTTTGCGAAAAATCTGAAAAAATTTGGTTTTTTTCCATAGAGGGGACCACATGGTTTTGCCAAAAAAATCGAATTTTTTGAAAATGTGGAACAATTTTTGATGTTTGTGTGTTTTTTTCTCTTTTAAAATTCGGTCTCGGTTTCGACCATTTTTTAGTCGCAAATATTTTCCGCGTCTAACTGTTTTTGGGGTTACTTCGATGCACTAATCACAAATCTGCAATTGGTGAAATGGTGAAAAATGAAAATTTTGGCCAAAATTTCACAAAATATTGACCAAAATATTAACCAAAATAGCGCCGCAGGCGAAATTTTTGTAAAAAATATGGCTAGTTTGGTAAAAATTTCAATGAACATTCTGACTATTTTCCGATATTCTCGTAAAATTTTCGAACCGATACCGATATAAAAATATCGGTACCGGTGGCCTGTTTTACCGATACCGATATATCGGTCGAACCGATATTTTCGAAAAATTGAAAAACCGATACCGATACCGATATAACCGATATTATCGGCGATATATCGGTATCGGCCGATCTCTAAGTCATAATGGTTGGACTAGGTCTCTAATTACAGTTTTGGCAGGTTTTACTTTATACACTTTCAAATTTGCAGCAGTTTTGCCTAAAAGTGTACTAGGATGTCGGGATTTTTACCACGAATTTGACTATGCTTTTTACCAAAATTTTCAAAGCATCCAAAATTTGGTTTTGGGCCATGATATTTGTTTGGAGTAGTACTAAAATGTGAAAGTTGAATCAGGTCTGTAGCTGACATTTTTGAAAAAATATCCCGAAATTTATGAAATTTTGGGGTCAAAAAATCGGCATGTGTCATTTTTGTCAATTTTTTTTTATCCCGTAAAAATTTGTTGTACTTCTGCAAATGTGGTGTAATTCGATAGTGAATTGCTCGTAGATGCTGAATAATTTTAGTTTACAGCAGTATCGGACAACCTTGAAAAAATTTTTCTTCAAAAACTGCAAAACAGAGGGCTCCTCATATGACACATTTTGCGAAAAATGTGAAAATTTAAATTTTTTACAGGGTCCACCTCAACTTTTTTATTTTTCCTAGATAGCAAATTTTGTCAGCATTCTAAAAATGTATAACACCCCTAAGGTATTTAGCAACACCGAAGCGCTAGAATTTTTGAAACGCAATCCGCCCATTAAAAATTTTGTATGGGCGGTGGAAAAAATTTTTTTTTTTGATTTTTTTCAGTCGACTTTTGGAGGATGGTTGGATATGAAAATGTTAACCATTTGACCCGATCTTTTTTTTATATGAAACCTTGAAGTGAACCACTTAGAATATTGGTGAGTATCGTTATAATGAAAAAGGCAAATGCAAATAAAAAGCGCCCTTTTTTATGAATCAACCTAATAAATGCAGTCCTGCAAGAAACGGAAAATCACGCCTATTCAAGGGGAGTTCCATCAATTGATTAATCAAACTTAAGATATATGCCGAAAACAAAAGAAACAGATTAGTGGCGAACGTCCAGTGCTCAAGATGTCAGCTTTTGTGTTTAATGGAAACTTAAATGGTAGCACATCGATCGAAGATGAGAAAAAAAACGGATATGGGAATTAATGTGGCGAAATTAGGTGGCATGAATTCCGGCCAAAAATAGTTAATTCACATTGTATTTAATCATGATTGTGTCTAAAAACTAAATATTTCTTGATAGTGTTTTGTTATGTAAATGAACATTATTTATTATAACGTTTACAATTCTTTTTCATGTTTAACTGTATTAGTAAGTAGTGACTTGCTATTTCAGTTATTACTATATACTATTTCAAGCATGAAAAAGAACATACAAAATTGTGAATATTTTATTTGAATATAATAAGTGTAAAATTGTTCTATGCGTATAATTTTATTTAACAAAAACTGTCTACAATACAAATGCTCATTTGTCGGATTCTATACCCCTGGCTCGAAAGGAATGTGCGTATGGTGAGCATGGAGTTCATGTGCCAAAGATTCGGTACTTGCGCATAATATATTTCGGCTGAGAATGTCGTATTCGGCTCCTAAATTATAAAATCGATTACAATTTATAATTTCACTAAATTGAATAAAAATCGACGAAATATCTAATCACGCCAAATGTCAGAATAATTTAGAGCTTAATAAGTTTTAAAAATGACAAAATTTTGAAGCATTTCCTCACAAACTTTGTCCTTCAAAAATTTTCTGTATATGTGTGTGAGTATGCAAAGAACAGCTTGTTATACTTAGTTGTTATAACTTAATCGACATACCTGATGGGTCCACAACTAAGCCTCCAGCTTCTCGAACAATGACAACTCCGGCCGCATAGTCCCAAGCTCTCAATCCATAATCCACATATGCATCCACGGAGCCTTGGGCCAAATAGGCCATGTTTATGGCTGCTGAGCCGAGCACCAATTGTCTAAAATGAATGACAGATTATTTCTCAAAGCTTCAGATTAAAGTACCCATGGACACCGGCGAGTGTGGATTTACGACGGTTTTCCAGCACTGTATCGAGAATGCCAACTCCTCTTTTAGCGATATTACCAGGATGAGCACCCAAAGGCGTGCATATGATCGCTTTGTTCAAGGCTGAACATGCACAAAGCTCATGCGAGTGTACGGATAATTTTTTACTTCTTGTTTACTTCTAGTGCAAAGGTTTGATGAGAAGTTTAGGAAATGGTTCAAAGTAATTTTATCAATTAATCCGTATTTCTACTGGTTAACAAAATGTTTAAAAGTTTTAGCGGTTCGAGCAATGAATGAAATTTTTCTTTTTGCTTTATCAAAATTTATCTATAGTGTATCATAAAGAAAAGTCAAAAAGTTGACTAAAACTATGGAATTGACAATTTTACCAATTATCGAAAGCAAAACTATTATATAATAAAAACAAAACACTTAAAAGTTTAAACGTTGAGAAAATGATGTGATAGATATGTAAATACCTTTTATTTTTGAGACACGAATTGGAAAGCCGTTCTTAGTAGCTCCTTTGCCAGCTTGCGCCGAGAATAGCTCAGTTGAAATTGGGTTGTAGATTATTCCTGGAATATAATCAATTTTGAACGATGTTCATGACGTTAAATTATACGAACCTGCTCGTAATTTCTTTTTAACTGCCAACCCGACACATATTGCTAATAGAGGAACCCTGAAATTTACAAATATTTATTTAAGAGTGCAAAAGAGAAACGTCTAAACCTGTGCACAAAATTATTCGTCCCATCAATGGGATCGATTATCCAAGTGGGAGAGTCCGTTAGTACATTTTGCTTTCCTGCAGCTGTTGATTCTTCTCCGATAAACCTAAAATGATGGACATAAAATTGTAAAGCTGGGGAATCCATTTTTTGTAGATGAAATATGACAAAATTTCATATAATACTTAAGCGCGTTCTTTGATCAAATATTCGGTTACCTATAAAGAAACTTAGCGAAAAAGATTAATTTTTTGCAAAAGTTATCATAATTTCTCTTAAACTTTTACTTTATTCTACATCGTTTCCTGGTTAGATCGATGGAAGAGTCTTTTCGTTCATAAATCCAATGAAAATAGAAGATCTTCAACGTAACATTTGTGGATGGATTTCACATGTTAACTATGCTGTTATCCGGAGCTAACCTTCTAAAATCTAATTCACCTATAGTAACGAAAAAATGTCTAAAAACTCTAGAAAAAGGGAAGCATAAATTATATTGCATTGATTTATTTAAATTATTATGTACACTCACAACGACACATCATCGCACATGCAACTTGTATATAGTCATTCTAATCAAATAAGGCAACTATCCAAATTGTTATTAGTTTTATTTTGTGATACTTTTTCCATGATACCATAAAAATGTAAATAATCATACATATGATCGGGAAATTTGGCTGAAAGGCCGCTGACGATCGTATCTTCTACCAGTTTGTCAGTCTCAGTCACCAAATCTGTGGCCTCTCCTTTGCAAGTGACATTCGATGCCGGCTGATGAAAAGCGTCTCTCACGAGCTAAAATAAAAATTTTTAACAATTTATAAAATACGATTGTTTTGATGATCAGAAGTTTTTAAATAACAAAACCACTAAAATTTTAAAAAGTGAAAGCAGCTAAGCGGTAAAAATAAAACATCGAGAGAGCAAATCACGTCACTTAATTCAGCACTAACCTGTCCGGCTTTGTTTACTAAGTCCAATGCTGTTCGAAAGAAGACATCCTCTTGATGCTGGCCGTTATTCGACATTTCATTTAACGAATTTTATTCATCTATCTATAAAATATCCTAACGGTTAATAAAAGTAACTTTCATTTTTATAATCCTTCAATGGTTTATTTGAAATATCACAATAAACGCCAAGTCATATCAATTCCCGCGAATTTGAATCGTAATCTAAAACACATGAAGACGGACCTCAACTTCGCTGAGGTTGCAGCACTTTTGAAATGAAATATAAAAATGAAATATTTGTGGAGAATATAACAAATTGATACTTCTTTTAGACTTTACGGATGTAAAGTGAGTGACTTTAAAGGAAATTTCTCGGCGTTATGGTATAGCATTGATTGGTCAAAACAAGCTGTTTCAAGCATTACTGTGATTTTCAAAAGTTACATCTTTTTTGGTTTTTGATACGTGCTTTGAAGCATTCGGATTAGGGCTGGGACCTCCGATCCGATCCAGCTTAAAATCGAAATTTTGACATTTTTTTCCAATCAAAACAAAAAACTAATGTTACATTTCTTACCTAACTCTAGTGAAATTAGGTACAAATGTTAACTTTTTAGCTTCATATAACGCGATTTTTGGCGAAATTTTTGACTGGATCGGTTTTTGGATCGGATCGGAAAACCGATCCGATCCATTTCAAAAACCGATCCACTCAAAAATTTCGCCAAAAATCGCGTTATATGAAGCTAAAAAGTTAACATTTGTACCTAATTTCACTAGAGTTAGGTAAGAAATGTAACATTAGTTTTTTTGTTTTGATTGGAAAAAATGTCAAAATTTCGATTTCAAAGTTTTAGGATCGGATCGGATCGGATCGGTTTCCGATCTCCCAGCCCTAATTCGGATGCCTTAACTATTATATATTTTGTATGTAAACATTTCGAAAATATGATCGTTGTTTGCTTATACCCCTATTTCCTTTTATGTAACGCTAATGATAAAAATAAGAGAGCCGGTGAACGTTCACAATTATAGCAAAGATAAAAGCACACCTGACTTATTATTGCTGTTTCGTTGCTTACACTTTATTGACTTTTTCGTTAACCGGTCATTCGTAATTGGTCATATTTTGTCTCTCTTGCGTTTTAAGTTACATCGGTTCTCGAATGAGACTATTGACAATTTTGCTACGTTTTCTTTGTGAAGATTCCGTAGTACGCTTATTGGTTTAATATACGAAGAGCTCACCATTAAGTTCTTTTTCATCTTTTTAGTTATGTTTTAGATTAGAGGAAGATTTTTAGACTATATTTGCAGGGAAAACGCTGAATATATAAAAAATTATCAGGACCATTGTAAAATACGGTGTTTCTTGCTAAGCGGTATTCATCACAAAATTAATTGTCATTTGTGATGTTTCTAAGACATTTTCAAAGTTCTTTCTCTAGAATATCGAAGTCTTGCAACTTCTAGAGAAAAGTTCTAGAATGCTGCAGAAAGCATCGAAGAAAATTGACAACTTGTCTTTTAAGGAGTTGTCCCTGTGCTCGCTCAACAGGAAACATGGTTGTAATGTTATGTCAAATGTTATGGCCAAATCTTTTTATTGTGCCCCATAGCAAATCTTATGCAACGGAAGATGGATCCAAAATTTTTGGAATTTGAAAAGGTCAGGAATCATCGCTCAGGAAGCACAATTTAAGAATAACCTAATTTTTTCATAATTTCAATGTCATGTATTTTCTCTCTAAATCTGTACTATACTTTATTTCGCACACATTAAATTCTGGTTTCCTCGTTGTTATTTTTGACATCATATGTGAAATTTAGGCATTGTTATCTTTTGTCTTTTGAACTAAACAAATAAAAGGTTTCGTTTACTGTAGAGAAAAAAGTACTATGGGTGCTAGTTTACCTATGCTTCGAGAGCGCAGGAAGAATGATCGTTGTATATTTTGGCACATTTTGTCAAAACTTTGACACAAGTTATTATAAAGGCTCATTTTTCTATCCAAATTTAGCTCAACGAACTAATCGGATCCCTCTAAGTTGATTGGTGTCCGTGTTCCGCCCGCAATAGAATAACCCACTTTTTGGGGGTCCCGGACCCCAAACTCGCGAGTACCCCCCCCCAAAACCCATGATTTTAGGGGGGGTTATCAATGTCAGATTTGGGGTGGTCCCGCCACGAAAAGCGAGAAAACACCATTTTTTCAGCTTTTGGGGGGTTTTTACAAAGGAAACTTTCCAGTCGGTGCTCGGATCCGGGCGTGTGATACGTCAATCGCTTCGTCTCGGCGAGACAAAATGATTGGTACCGGTCTCGCCGACAAAGATCGATTCTGCCGGGATTTATGGCTTCCGGAAATCCGGAAAATCCTGGATTTGGGGGGGCTAACTTTCCAGTCGGTGCTCGGATCCGGGCGTGTGATACGTCAATCGCTTCGTCTCGGCGAGACAAGATGATTGGTACCGGTCTCGCCGACAAAGATCGATTCTGCCGGGATTTATGGCTTCCGGAAATCCGGAAAATCCTGGATTTGGGGCGGGGCTAACTTTCCAGTCGGTGCTCGGATCCGGGCGTGTGATACGTCAATCGCTTCGTCTCGGCGAGACAAGACGATTGGTACCGGTCTCGCCGACAAAGATCGATTCTGCCGGGATTTATGGCTTCCGGAAATCCTGGATGACCGTGGGCGCCGCCGTGCGGCGAAGCCGCTGGGCAGTCCTATGGAATAAGTTTCTAAGTTGATTCGCAAATTTTTAGAAATTTTTGTATTATTGTTCACATCTCAATAAATGCTCTTTAAATTTCCCTTCAGACTACCCAATTCTTCTTCACGATTCATGCATTCAAATATAGGTTTGAATAAAACTATTTTGAATAAACCATTTATATATAAGTCCATGAGAAGCATCTCGAATGTTTGAACTATCGAATTGTGACCGTATTATTTTCAGAAGCATTGATAAGTGCTAACGAATAATGCAGAGCCATTCATATTTGCCAATTCTCTTATTACTAGCCATTTCTAACTTTGTCAACGGATCAGAACGCTGCGTGTGGGCCACCGGCATGTTACGTTGCGAGAGTAATCCAGTAAAGCACTTCGGAGTTCAGGTGTGGATTATGGATGAAGATCCAGGAATGGATGACATAATGGCGTAAGTTTTTAGTGATATGCATTAGTTGAGTATCCTTGCTTTGTTTCAGAAGTGCTTTGACATCAATGGACGGTTCGTTTGAACTGACAGGATGTGCTAACGATATCAATCTTATGGGTTAGTTTTGCCTATGTAAAACTTAGTGAAACCTTAATAGATCAAGTAGGAATAATCAGAATAGTACTAGCATAGGAGAACTATTTTAAACAATGGAGTTTGTAGCAACTGTTATGGGGTTCTAGTGAGCAGACAACCGAATCAGACTATATTTTGCTGGAAAGGTTTTCTACTTCTGCGATTTCAACTTTGGGGAAATACATTAGCGGGAGTTAGAGTTTTGGGGGAGTTTTTAGTAGCTCATATATAACTCATCATAACCAACAAAAGTACCTAAAATTACCATAAATTGACTTTGTAAGGGTTATTTTGCGTAGAATTCCTATTGTCGTTTATTTTTCTTAGCTTTAAAGTTATCTTAAGCTGAGTAATACCATAGCATTCAGTTATTTGCTCCTAAGCTTTAAGCGAAGAAACCCTTAAAGGCCGTACTGATTAGGCTTAGACAACTATTGCACTTTTCGATGATCCGCCACCACCAAACCATATTTTTACCAAAAATGTCTGAAATTTTTCTGAAATCATGTAGAAAATTTCTCAAACTGCTTTCAAAAAGAACTCCATTTCCAAGATTTGGAATATTTTCAATATTGTTGGTGACTGTGATGTCAACTACTTTCATAATATATCTTAAAGATTTTAGGCTTCGCAAACGACCCGGATCCCTACGTAAAGATTCTTCATTTCTGCAATAATCCCGATGGAGAAGAAATCGAATTGCCCGTTTTTCGGACCTTCCTTCCCGACAAACACGATGTCGGCTTGATTCCGTTGGACGGACGAATGTTCGCCGGCGATATGCCGCCTCCACCACCGCCGCAGGTTCCACGAGATCGAAATCCGTATGATGACGACGTTTATTGATCCTCTGATTGAAATTTGCATAGTTTATATTCTCATATTCATTTATTTCGATTATATATAAAATGTTTGTGAAGATAATATTCATGGAAATGTTTTTCTGTAATTGTTTATATATTTTTAAACATTAAATTTTAAACATTTTCCGTCGTGCCTGTGATTTCGACATTTTCCTATTCATTAATAAGTGAAAACATGACACAAGAAATAGAGTGCCTAAATTCGCTATTGCCTATACTTTAACCTTAGTTCTTAAAGTTGTTTAGCCAAATCTAAGGGTTTTTGCCCTTAAACATAAGGTCGTTTAGCCAACGAAGCCCTTTTAATTTGGGCCCCATAAACTTGGTTGGGGGCCCCCGCTATCGCGTTTATAGTTAAATCAAAAACTCCCAAAAGTTCGGGAAATTAAAGGGTTTGTTTGGGGCCTAATTTGCCAAAAATTAAAAAGCTTTGATTTGGGCCGGTTTGGTGCAATTCAAATTTTTTTCAAAAGTCCTTTTTCTTATTGTAAAAATATTGTGATTCGCGTTTCCGAAAAACCCCCCCGGGTGGCCAAAAATTTTCCCCGTAGACACCTTGCATCAAAAAACCCTATTTTTTGCCAAAAAGTGGCATTTTTTCAAAAATGCGCCAAATCAAAAAGTGTAAAAAGCAAAGTGGTCAGAATCGCCTCAGAAATCGATTGGAAACATAAAAAACATCACTTCCCATAGCGAAAACCCTTAAAAACACTTTTTTGCGTTTTGGCGCGAATTCAAATATTCAAATTTTGGATTTTTTGTCGACCCCATCCTAACTTTTCGAGACCTATCGATTGAGATATCACTCGCCTCTGGCTAACGGCTAGATCGCGAGATCTGAGCGTTCCGTACTAACAGACCACAGAGAATGGCCCTTTTATGAAAGGGTAAAGGGTATATTTTTAAACATTAAATTTTAAACATTTTCCGTCGTGCCTGTGATTTCGACATTTTCCTATTCATTAATAAGTGAAAACATGACACAAGAAATAGAGTGCCTAAATTCGCTATTGCCTATACTTTAACCTTAGTTCAATTTAAAATAGCAACTTTATCAGCTTTATGACTATCTGAACATTTTTGTCCCAATTATAACATACTCATGGCCGCAAACCAATCGAGAGTCCCGTTTGAATTTGCGCCATAAAATTGGTTGCGCCATCGACTATCGCATTGTTTATAGCCAATCAGAACTCCTCAAAAGGGTTACCGCCCAGTTGGGGGGGGATGGCAGGTGGGGGGGGGGGAGGTGGGGGGGGACAGTTGGGGGGACATCATCCCCCCCCACCTGGATGTCCCCCCACCTATCCCCCCCCAACTATCCCCCCCCAACTGTCATTCCCCCCCAAGTGTCATTTTTTCCAAAATATCGTTTTTTGCTTGCATTCTTTCGTATTTCACCATTCCATGTGCAAAATTTGTAAGAATTTATTGTACAATCAAAACAGAAATTACAACAAGAAATTTTTTGACCAAATTATTCTTTATGCACTGAGAAAAGAATCGAGCTCAGCCAGATCGCTCATGTCCCGGATTTCAATCGGCGTTTGACTTCCAATATCGTCGTCCGATTCTCTTTCGCTCTCGCTGACCAAACTCACGTTCTGAACACGTTCCACAGTTGCCGGCTTGATCCCCAAAAGCTTTCCTGTTCTGGAGAGAAATCGCGATATTTGACCTCGGAGGAAGATTTCTCCACTCGCGTCGAGAATTGCACTCTTAAGCTCTTCCTTGCATTGGTCAAGCTGATCTGCAAGGCCTGCGTAGAAAGCTGCGAAGCGATGCTTGACTGGTTTGCCTGCAAAGTTTCCGTTATTTATGTGTAAAAATGTACTAGTCAAACCTCTTAACAGATCCATGCAGTAGTTTTGTTCAGCGTTCTGGACAACACGAAATTGATGAACCCACTGGCCTAAAGTAAAACTTGTTTAACATTTAAGAAATTTAAAAATACCCAAATAAGCTCCTGGTGTGAAGTATCGCTGTGTGTGCGCGTGGTAGATTTCGCATGCATTATTCGTTCTGGGTGCGTCTTTGTCGAGTTTCCACAGTGAAAAATAAGCGCCGTACTTGAACCATTGGTCTCTAGAAAACACGATGTAAATATTTTGTTTTAGTATTTTATTTCTTAATTCTTTTAGGATTCTATTTTTAATCTAGCATTTACCTGAAATATGTCAGCAAATCGAAGAGCGTATCCTTGTGCGGGCTGTCAACAAACACTAAATCGATGTGTTCCTCAATTACGGAGCAAGCTGTGTCCCACAAGTCTTTATCAATAAGCTGCAAAGCTCCGATCATTCTCACGCACTTTTGAACACACGCGTTTTCTCTGTATGGACATTGCAACCCGATCTTGCCAATCTTAATTTAAATTTTATTCCTTAGATTTTTGAGTTATATTTACCCGCTCGTTAAGAGCTTGCTTCACGTGGAATGCGCAAAGATGGGGCGAAACACCCGGAAAAACAGTTGCAAAAGTTTGAAATGAGGCTGGTTCACAGTCGAACATTGCGACAGACCAGTTTAGTTCGGGCTCATCTAGCTCTTGAGCAGAGCTAATCAAATTATGGAATTTTCGGATATTTCGCGGCGATCACTCTTCTGATTTTTCTCAAGGCTGCTTCACGATTCGGAAAACCACCATCTCGGGCCTTAGCTATGCCGTTCTCACCTAGTCCCGAAAATGTTTTCGAGTACGTGGCCTCAAGATTTGAGTAGCACTTTGTTGGGGGTAGCTTGACTGAGCCAGTTTTGATTCCTTCAATGTGATTAGCAAAAAGTTGCTTGCCCATGAGCTAAATAAACACGATGCACTGCATTTTTAAATTAATTTTTGCCCCAAAATTTGCCATTTCTATCTAACTTAAAACTAACACCAGAAAATGTAACATCAAACTAACCTCAGTATCGATCCTTGGCTCGCAAAAATGGCCATCCTTTCCACAGTCTTTTGCGTCGACCCACTCTCCCTTTCCGTCTGAATGCAAAATGAGACGGCGATAAGGAATTTCTTTTCCCGCGTATTCTCGCTCGGTAGCTTTCCCATTCTTTAGAGTCCGACATCCTTGACATATGTACTTGCGCGACTGAAAATCAGATATGAACAAACATGAACAGTTATGAACAAAAATCGAATTTACATAATCTTGGGATAATGTCATGCGAATTTACAAACTCGAAAATGTTAATAAGAAATATGGAAAAAACAGCTTACCTCAGAGCCATCCGCCTTTCGTTTATTCGATTTCCCGGTTTGAGTCCAGACATATATGTAGCCATCGGCGTTCGCTCGCGTTAAAGCTGCATTATCCCTGTTTCGCACTGTACAGAACCATTCGACAATTTCCCCGCATCCTTTCAAAGTCAACGGCGCCATTTTTGATGAATGAAATGAATGAAATGAGTTTTAAATAAAATGGAACGATGAAAAAGATAACGATCAAGCGGTGAAATTACTAGAACAACAGCATATCGTCTACTTCTATGGCTGACATTATAAATTCTATACAGAAGAGTAAATTCGGCACAGTTGGAAATCGAATATATGGTGAAATACGAAAGAATACAAGCAAAAAACGATATTTTGGAAAAAGTGACACTTGGGGGGAATGACAGTTGGGGGGGGGATAGTTGGGGGGACATCCAGTTGGGGGGGGATGATGTCCCCCCAGCTGTCCCCCCCCCAACTGTCATTCCCCCCCCCAACTGTACTGATGTCCCTCAAAAGTAGTGCGAATTCAAACGGGACCCTCGATTGCTTTGCTAATTTGACTTCAAATTAATCTAATTTAGCGTTGAGTCTGGCAACGGTGCGTTGCGATGTTACATTTTTAGTGTAACATTTATTTTCAAAAGCATCCATTTTTCTTATTGCCTCGAGAAAAGATACTAATGAATGAGTTCGTACTGTAAAGTTACATCGAAAGTTGTGCAATCACCGCACTACTAAGTGGTATTGAGCCTAATTTGGTATATATTCCGAGCTTTACCCCACATTTGTATAACTGTCTCGCTCGTAGGCTTCCTAGAGATGGGTAGGGTATATATGCCATTGAGTGTCTTCGTAGCGATTTTGTTTATCCGTCTGAAGATAAATTCTAAAACAAGAGATACCTCAAGACCTGTAGTAACCGCACTCGTCCTATGATAGACCAACACTTTAAGGTACAGCTTGGAGTAGATCACATGGGATTATTTTTGAGAGAAGCTCTGTCTAACGGTCTGCAGTGATCACAACCAGGCAGACTTTACAATTTAGAAAAATCGGACTCGTAATCGAGCGTGTAAGTTTTTGCTTTGGTCACCAATCCTGTTATTCGATTTTTCTATATTCAAATACTAATTTTACTTTTCTGATAATTGTATCAATAATTAAACTTTTCAGAAAATGTTGTACTTTTATACTGCATTATTTTCCATACTATTATTCGATTTGGATGTGGTCATAAGCACATTGACAGATCCTTCCAGAAGGCATGATAAGAATAGTAATAAAAATTATTACGACGTTACGATTGTCGTATTTATAAAGCCTAACAATTACATCGTGAAAGTATTGGAACAACATTCTCCGCATAGTCCAGCGAACAACTCCGGTGAGAATTTTGTTCATAATAGCAGAACAAATTTGAACTCTCAACATATACCCTTTCATTGAGCTGTTAAACGATTACTCCATTCGTTTAGGGAAAGGTTATTCTCAAAAGATAGCCCTTGGCGAGTACATTCCGAAAATACAGATCTTGAGGGGGCAAGTCGCCGGCGGGCCGTCCCTCGTACATCCATGTACAGCATATTCGTAGAATGGTAAATTCTTCTCAGCCGAAGACGGTGCCTGAGAAAATTTTGGAGAATCTTTCCCCATTTTTATCTAAAAACAGCAAAATAATCGCCTGAAATAGATAAAAAGTATAAAAACCCGTTTTTGGGAGCTTTTACGGCCTAAAATAGTGAGTCTCGAATTAAAGCGGATTTTGCCCGGTCCCATGAGCCGCGAAGTTAACATTCGTATCTACTATCCTAAGAGTTAAGTAAGAAATGTAACATTATTTTTTGATTTGATAGGAAAAATATGTCAAAATTTCGATTTTAAGTTGAATCGGATCGGTCCGATACGATAAGACATATGACGCGATTTTCGGCGAAATTTGTTATTAAAATTCATTACCGGGCCTGTAAAAAGTCGCAAAGCTTTGTAACAGCCTAATACTATGGATGCTAAACATAATGCCATAGATGCTAATTATGAAAGTACTTACTTGTTTCAGTTCAATATGCGGTCTCGGACACACCAAAAAACGACATTCTTGCAGAAATAGTGGCAGGTACTCCGTTTGAATTTAGACTGAGTATAGATCGGGACACGGTTCCACTGGACGAATACATATATATTTATTTTCACGCATACGTAAGTTCTTTCAAGAAATAAGTAAGTTCTAACCTTAGTTCTTCAGACACGCACACAACCGTCAACTAACAGCCCAATCGTAGCGGAGGCTCGACGAAGGGTAGGAAGTTTTTCAAGAACAATCAGTTTTCTGAAATGTCACAGTTTGCATCGTGCGCCTTTCAGAAAAAATGTGCCGGGAACAGGCGTGTTACATGACCTATTGTCGGTAATGTATCGGGATTAACCTTTTAACTCCAAATTTTTTGTCACCAAAAGACTTCTTTTCTGCTTTATCTTAAAATTAGTGGTGGTTAAAGAATTTACAATGTCAAACTGGGAACAAAGTTATTTCCATAAATTATTTTGGAGAAATGTAAAAACATTATAGCATAGTAACACTGAACACTTATAGTTCTATGAACATCTTTCCAGCAAATTGCTTTCTGTATAAATGTAACAGAAAACAATAGAAGCAATCGATTTTATTTAAAAAATTCAGACTATCCGTCTTCCTCCCAATTAATGGATGACAGTTTATTAAATATTACATTCATTTGGTTCTTTTCGCAACAATTTACATTAATTATTCTTGTTGATTTGAGTTTTCGGATTTTAATGCACCGTTTGGAATCTGAACTCATTATTTTCTAACCTTCCAAAACACAATTTTCTTAATTTTTAGACCTCAATTTTTTCAAATTGCGATAAAAACTTGAAATCCGTTTATGCAATTATTCATTGGCCAGTTTTTTCGAGCTTAATTATTGTCACAGAGGAAATAAATTCCACAAGCTTCGATAAATTTAGGAGATATTTTAAAATTTGCTTGCAAAAATAACCTAAAAGTTAGTTGAGGTTTTTTAGAAAAGTTTAGCATAAATGCAAAATTTAATATTCTAACAACAATTTTGCTGACAAACTAAGTAATATTCAGGAAGCTGAAAAGGGAAGGAAATTCAACGAAGCATATTTTAAATTGGCTTACCAAGTTTGGAGCGAAACTCCACTGCCAAGAATTTTTACTATTGATATGAGGTCAAAAGAAAAGAAACTGGAATATATCGAGCCAAAACCAGAAAGTAAAATTGAAGTCAAGGAAGAAACGCCGAACAACGCTCATTTACTAACGCTGACGTTTGCGAATGCTAACGATTCCCAAATATTGATGACCGAATTTGGTGGAAAGGATGTGAAAACGGAGGAAAAAGTGATAAAACTTGTCGCAATACACCCTGAATAAGACAAGGATTGGCCTGCATACCATATGCAGCATGTTAGCGCTGTACACTGAACACATCTCAAAATGTAGAATAAAAGCTTCAGCGATTACGGTCATGAAAAAATACGTTAAAAAAATCATCTGCATAGGTTTTTTTCAAACATCTCCCGCTTTTATTCATAATCGAGTCCCTCTAAGGCGCACTCTGAGGGTCGGCTCCCAACAGAATTCTCCCGCTTTTTGAGGCTCTCGGACCCCAAACTCACGAGAACCCGCCAAACCCATGATTTTAGGGGGGTTACCAATGTCAGATTTGAGGTGGTCCTGAAACGAGAGTTGAGAAAATGCCATTTTTCAGTTTCTAGGGGTTTTTACAAAGGAAACTTTTCACGCCCCCTCGGATCCGGCCGAGTGATACACCAATCGACAGCTCTCAGCGAGCCAAGCAAAATGAGCTATCACCCAGCCGGATCCGAGTGGGGCGTGGGAAGATATGGGCTGCGCGAGATCCTGAAAAGTCGGGATTTCCGGATTTCGCGCAGCTCAGAACTTTCTACGCCACGCTCGGATCCGGTCGAGTGATACACCAATCGACAGCTCTCAACGAGCCAAGCAAAATGAGCTATCACCCAGCCGGATCCGAGCCAGGCTAAGAAAGTTATCGGGCGCTCGAGTCGTGGTCCGCGGCGGAGGCCGCGGGTGTCCTATGGAATCACTGCTCTAAACTGGAATAATGTATCGCCGAAAATCACCATATTCTTCCCCATTCAATGCACCCTATCCTTAGCAAAAAGATCACAAATGTGATTTTCAGAAACATGCCAAATTATATACACAGCTCTATTTGTAGGTGAAAGCCCTGTTAGGCTTAGCGAGTGTATATGAAAGAAAAGTAAAGCTAGGGAGCGAAATATCGCTTTAGTGGAAATATTCGTTTTGAGTAGGATTCGTAAATTTTCTGATTTTGCAGACGAAATTTGGTTTTACGCAACAGTAGCTTTTCGGCTATTTTTGAGTCGATTCATTTCTTGACTATTAAAAAGCTATCAAACCGCTTTTTGGGCTAAGAATCGATAGTAAACGTCAAATTATGCGTAACATATTTTGGCATATTTCGAGCAGAATATCAAAAATGAGAAATTCCATATTTTTGGGGACTTCTAGTATTTTGATAGGAATGTGATTTAGTTTAGTTGTGATCAGTCTGAATTTACAAAACAATTTTCCAACCCAAGAAAACAGATCTAAAATCCGTCAAAATGCCGATTCTTGCATACGCAATGGTAATTAATATGTAAAGTAGCTAATAATTAAGCAGTATCCAGTAATTCATTTTTATTTTATAAAAGCATGACAATTAATCAATTATCATTAAACGTTTTATACTATATTTTATATCTTTTAAGAACGTAGTTTTTCTCGCTCAGACGACATTCCAATTGCTCTCCTGTCGTTGTATTACTCACACACTTGTCTTGAAGTTGAACAAGATCTCTGTCCGCTATGTTTTCCACTGTCAACAAATATGCGCGATCAGTTGTTGCATTGGTGAAATCCTGAAAATAAAAATGTATTCTCGCACCTGTCTCGTTAATATTATACGTTACTTTTCAAAAATTGCAAAAATGCAGTGCCAGATTTATGCCCAGGTTGAAAGAGGGTACTTATTAGCTCAAAATTCATTATAACTAAAATTCTAGAAAAGTTTGGGCCAAAAGTAAAAACTTATATGGGCATGAATACTATTTCTAACTCTAAGAAATTTCAATATTTGAGCACAAAATTCAGAAATACAAAAGTGGATTTTAAACTTTTATTACGGTTATCATTAGTGTAATTATTTTATAATGGAAACTGGAAAAAATTCTCACTTGGAGGACATTCTCGACGAAATCTGTGAATTGAAAGACAATATTCCTCCTCTCTTTCTCCATTCGGCCCAGCTCCAAAGTCAATTGCGAACCGTTTTGCGAATTGTTCAGCAAGATCGCGACATCGCTCGCGCTTTGACAATGCTCAAATCCGCTCAATTCAAGCCATGAGCAGAGGTCGAACAACGGGATCTTCGTTATAATATTGCCCGTGAAAAGAGTGGGAACGCCAGACAGACACAGCCTCAGTCTTGAACATTTAAAGGGAGAATCGTTTTGGAACAGCTCCGATATTGTCGATTCGTATTCCGAAATAGTTTCGTCATCCAATCTATGCCTAAAACTTGCAACATTAAAGACATCGTTTGTATTTGTTCAGAATGAACTGAACTGCAGGATGTTCGTACGGAAATGACGTCAGTCGAAGGAATCTGGGAAAAGGGATCTCAAATCTCTCTCATCAAAAACCTTTGATCGGAACAATGGAATGAACTGCCCAGATGTGAAAGGGGCGTGGGTCCAGCCTACTTTTTGACTGATGTCATATTTGGATGAACCGTTAGAAAGTTAGCGAAGAAAGTCAAGGACTCAGCTTCTAATTATTATTGTGTAGTATGAAGTTGCCCTGGTTTTAAGTCCTTAGCAGGGATGTGCGAGCTTTTTGATTTTTCGAGCTATTGATTTTTCGAGTTGTTCCCTCTCCACTGTAAAAGTCTTTCTTTGTTTGTCTTTTGTCTACCGATAGACAAACAAACAAAGACTTTTCCGTGGAGAGGGAACAACTCGAAAAATCAAAAGCTCGCACATCCCTGGTCCTTAGCCTAAAGCACTCCCGGGTGTATCATTATGCTAAATTTTGGTGAGGCAAGGCCCTCACAAAAGCGTTACGGACTAGAGTTGCACGGTAACACTTGACCCACAAATCAAAATGGTCAAAAATATCGCATAAAATCGCGTTAGATGAAGCTAAAAAGTTAACATTGGTACCCATTTTCACTAAAGTTAGGTAAGAAATGTAACATTAGTTTGGATTTGATTGGAAAAATGAAAAATGCAGATTGCGGATTGCGGATTGCGGATTGCGGACGTCCGCAATCCACAATCCGCAATCTGCTTTTTTTTCATTTTCCAATCAAATCCAAAACTAATGTTACATTTCTTACCTAACTTTAGTGAAAATGGGTACCAATGTTAACTTTTTAGCTTCATCTAACGCGATTTTATGCGATATTTTTGACCATTTTGATTTGTGGGTCAAGTGTTACCGTGCAACTCTATTACGGACAGGGAAAAATGCCAATTTGGTGTAAATTTTGATCTAAAAACCGGTTGAAGGTCTTCCTTATGGTCGACTTTGTCCGTAAGAGAAAAACCCGTGCTCTAAGTCTCGAATAAACGCGATTTAGAGCCCGGAGAAAAAACGTCACACCAATCCTAATACTATAATAGATTCATGAAAACAAGCTAAAAATTGTGTCATAAAATGCAATTTTGAGATTTTTTATCTTTGAGAGGCCTTGACGTTTTTGGGAATCCGTTTCAGAAAATTCCAACTTTCATTTTCAAAAAATTGCCACTTCACTTTTCACGACAAGAGAGTGAAAAGGTAAGAAAATTTTACCTGAAACCGATCTCCAAAATTCCGCTACTCCATAGATGACTCATCGAAGTCAAGCATTTCTTTATTTTGCCAATCTGAACCGGAGGGAATACTAATATGATCCATTCGGCTCGCGTCGTTCTACATTGCAATTTCGCAACAAAATCCTGCAGCGGTCCCATCTTGAAATCTGACAAATGAGTCGGCCAATTCGGAGCGCAGAAGTTGATCAAGACGTGCTGAAGTAATCGATATGGGCTATCCGGAAAATATCTTTGTACAATCTCATAGAAACGACCTGACGCTAAAGTTGCGATTTCCAGTTCAGGTCGTGTTAAAAACGTGAGAACTTCGCGCAGGTTTTCAGGTGAAACGATCACGGGACAATTCCGGAATTTTGGTCGATCAAAGGAATTTTGTGTGGGATTGATGTCAAATATATAGCTAATAATGTTGCCCATATTTGGTTAAAATCAAAGGAATGGAACATTTGAGGAATGGCCGGAATATACGAGCGAGAGTTTTATTTGTTTGCAAAGGGAAATGGAATGTGGTCCCATCAGATGTGCGTTATCGATTGGAATGCGAAGAGAGAGTGTTTATGAATTTCAGAGTGTTTTGACTACAGTTTAGGCTTCATTTTATACACAAATTTAAATTGTGTGTATTCTTAAACAGATGATGTTATTTCGAAGGTAAAAGCCTCTGTATATGAAATGCGCAATATTATTACAGTCGAACCCCCGAATAACGCGGATTTTGTCCAGTCCGGGACTTAATCCTTCATTGCCGGAGCCATAATAAAAAGGCAGAATGTCTGCGTTATCATTAGCTTTCGTTTAGATGAGTTGTCTTTGTGAAAATCATTATGGCCGCCACGGTTTATTCATAGACGCTCTATTTCTTTGTGTAATAAATACTCATTCGTTTCTTTTTGTGAAAGAGAGATAAAATCGATAATGTATGCAAATCCATACACTCGGCAATGGTGGGTTAAGTCAAAGGATTAGCATGGGTTAGGCCACTGGCGCAGCCAGAAACTCTGTGCTATGATTTGGTCTCTTCTACACTGCGTGCTATTTCTTTGTCAAAGCCAAAAAAGCGGAGCACCGGCAGACACAGCAATGGTTAATCATAGCTTAGAAAATAAGATAGAGAAATTTCTAGAGCTTCTTTCGCTTTTGTAAAATTATCTATGTTTATCATTGTTGTGTCTGCCGGTGCCCCGCTTTTTTGGCTTTAACAAAGAAATAGCACGCAATGTAGAAGAGACCAAATCAGAGCACAGAGTTTCTGGGTGCGATATTGGGTCATTCAAAACGGAACCCGCCATGACTGTAAACAACCATTACGAAATTCGATTTGAATATGCCTCTTTTCGCGCCTTTGGCATACAGTCCATGAGGTATTTTGAGGCATTTTGAGGCTTTATAAGGACTCTTGAGTCAATATGATGAAACCCTTGGATAGTAAATCGACCCCGCTGAGTCCGAATCTGGGATCAGATTTGAACTTTGATCTTTGATTTTTGAACTTTTTCCTTTAAAATATGAAAAAATCCCAATTTTAAAGGAAAAAGTTCAAAAATTAAAGATCAGAGTTCAAATCTGATCCCGGATTCGGACTCAGCGGGGTCGATTTACTATCCAAAGGTTTCATCATATTGACTCAAGAGTCCTTGTAAAGCCTCAAAATACCTCATGGACTGTATGCCAAAGGCGCGAAAAGAGGCATATTCAAATCGAATTTCGTAACTTCCATGGCGGGTTCCGTTTTGAATGTCCCAATCAGGGTTGTTCCGAGTCACCGTAGTTCGAGTTTCGAGTCAAGTGGAAAAGAAGGGGCGCACACGACCAGCCAATCAATGAGCGAGGGACGCACGAAAGAAGAAGAGAGAGACGCGTACGACCCAGCGCGCGCGCCAACTCAGCTGGCTGACACGCACGCGTCTCTCTCTTCTTCTTTCGTGCGTCCCTCGCTCATTGATTGGCTGGTCGTGTGCGCCCCTTCTTTTCCACTTGACTCGAAACTCGAACTACGGTGACTCGGAACAACCCTGGTCCCAATAGGGGGTTAGGCCCTCCGAATAACGCCGATTCAAATACAGGGCGACCATTTTATTTTGCCCTTTTTTGAAAATTTATGTTTCAAATTGGCGCCAAATATAAAGGAGTATATCTCATTTTGCAGCTAACAAGGGAACCTTTTTGAGTGTGATTTCTAATTGCAAGGGTGGGCACCCGGGTTTTTTGCTAAAATTGTTGCATCTATGGAGTTATTCACGAATCTCGGCCCTCAGCCCCGGAGGTGGCATATAACGTGGTTTTCGAGAGTCTCGAAGTTGTCAAAGGTGTAAAATTTCCCGGCTCACTACTGAACCCATATATTTTGGACAATACCGAGAAATTCTGTATATACATTCTGATTGAGCATCCAAAGTTACATACAAATATCCACTTTTAGACCGGGATCATATTATGATAAAAATAAAAATATAGCCTCCTTTTTCCCCAGCCTCCTTTTACCCTGCGAAACAAAATTTCATTTTTATCATAATATGATCCCGGCCTAAAAGGGGATATTTGTATGTAACTTTGGATGCTCAATCAGAATGTATAAACAGAATTTCTCGGTATTGTCCAAAATATAGGGGTTTAGTAGTGAGCCGGGACTTTTCATGATTTATGAATATTGCCTGAAGGCATAACTTTGAGAGATCGTCACGAATCCAAAAAGTTCCTTCGAATTCGTGATCAGCGAGTCTGAAACCCCCTAAAAACATGTTTTCCGGCAAAAATAAAAATTTTGACTTTTTGGATCCATAGGGGTATCATGGTTTTTTGGGACCTTCGAGACTCTCGAAAACCACGTTATATGCCACCTCCGGGGCTGAGCGCCGAGATTCGTGAATAACTCCATAGATGCAACAATTTTAGCAAAAAAACCGGCTGCCCGCCCTTGCAGTTAGAAATAACACTCAAAAAGGTTCCCTTGTAAGACTTTCCCATTTATTATAAAAAACGATCACGGCATAATGACGCCACCATCCCGAGATATGACCGTTTCAAGTTGCAAGAAAAATTTCGAAAATCGGACCGCTGCAGTGGCAAAGTCTGAGTCGTGTTGCTTAATTGTTTCTTTTTAAATTGCCATGTAAAAACGTGAGACGCCACTCATTTTGCAGCTAGCAGTCTCCTCTTTAACATTACAAACAAATTTAATTGCTGGATTGGGAAAATCGAAAAAATTAATTGATGTCATTGACACCAGCCGAAAGAGTTGATTTCTTCAGATTTTGAGCTGGTGTGTCTCCAGATATTCTCAAATTTTCGTTCATTTGCTCTCACGCCAGGTTATTTGGCCAAGTTTTTTAGTATGAAGTATTTTAGTTTGTATGTTCAATTCGAATAATTTTAAGTTCCCTATGCATCCATCCGCCGGTTGCATTCGTTTGCTTTCGAAATATTTTCCTTGCCCGTTGAATTTCCTTGCCAGTTAATGTTCCTAGCGCTTTCCGCTATTCCGATGCTATGGAAATCGATTGTGTTTGCCGAAACGCTTCTCCTTTTTTTCACGCAGCCTTGCTCAAAACGTTCCTTAAAATGACTCACCCAAATTTTGTCATTTGGATTTTTAAAAGATGCGAACATAATTGTATAAAATATACAATTCAGATTGCAAATAGAAATTGGTCTCTATTTTAGATTACAAAATTAGCGGAAAGTTTTAAACCCATTTTGAAAATAAATTTCCCGCACTTTGCCTTCAGGGCTTCTTTCTCTATTAAAATTATTATTCTCGAAAGAGACAAAGTTTTATTGCAGGTGGTTATGGATTTGGTAAAATTCAAATGTTTTTATTCGCGCCGTGAAAATTTGTTGGCGTATTGTGAGCTATAAACTCATTTTTAAATTTCCTCCGTTCTTTTTTCTAATAACGGTAGTTTAATATTTCTATTGTTGAGCATTAAGACTGTACTAATTGGTTAAAAGTTTGCATTGTATCGAATAACATCGAGACCAACAGTTTTTATATTAAAATAAAACATTTTATGTTGATAATTTTTCAGGGAAATGAATGCCTGTGGCGATGCAAACAAAGCAGGAACATCCAAATTCGAGGACACGGATGCGAAGTAATTTTTTTGCTGTTTCATTTAGGGTCGAAATCATAAGATATATTTTTTATTTGCATTTTTCGCTTCGGTGTAAGTTTTGGACGTATTTACACAATTTTTTCCAAGTTTATTTGTATGAATTTATCAGATGAAAAAAATTGATACCTTGATTACGGACATATTTTGAGACTCGAGTAACGATTTTAAGCGACTAAGGATATGCGACATTTAGTCCCTAAATGTCCCGACTAGAGTTGTTACTGACCAAAACTGGATTTATATTTTTCAGAGAAAATGGTCTGCGAGAAGGAAAATTTAGGACTGTTATCCATCCTTCAAGAATTAGAAATGTCATCAATGGTTTAAAAATTAAAATGATGACCTTTTAGCGATGACTTCAATTACGAGACTGAAGACGACGATTGCGAAGAGAACAATTTCTTGAGCTTGCCAACGACTTCAAAAGCGAATGATAACGCGACGCAAAGCACGCTTTATGAGGTAAGTATATTTTATGCAAATTTAGTGATATTTGACAAAATTATGAATCAACACAAATTTGAACCCTGCATTTATCTCTTGAGAATCAAGATCTTAATCGGGTCTTTCGGGAAAAAAGCGAATAACAGTATTGAAATCGCTCTCGACCTTGAGATCCAAACTTTCTCAATCTCGAATTTCGCCTGTTAGCTTTAGAATATATGCCTATATAAAGACATCAATAAGTCTATCTATTTTGCTGCAAGATCTTGTTTTAGGTCTTAACTGAATTTTTGAGCGGATTAATTTTCAGATTATATCTCAAGACGAAATTACGACCCAGTTGAACGAGGAATTGCGCCGAGTCGCAGAAATCGTCGATTATTCCCAATCAATTTGCCGAGCAATGTTGCAACATTTTAACTGGGATAGTGATAAGCTTTTGTACAGGTTAGTCTTAATTTTGTTCTATTTCAAACACCGTAATTCCTCTAATTACTCCGCCCTCAAGTTAGCCCCCCACAATAGACTCTCTCCGGGCTCGCCCTACCAAAACTAAGTGTATATTCGTGTAGATCTTGTCCATTTACATAAAAAACCCAATACTAAAACTTGTCATTGAAAATATCGAAGAAAATTGAGTTTGATATTTGAAAAGTTTTGAAAACCCTTACAAAACAATAAGGTCTCGGGGCAAATTAGAGGATTTACGGTATTTATATCCACTATTTTAGTTTCGCTGATAATGGCAACATGGACAAATTTTTCAATTCAACAAAGCTTTTGGATCCTAAGCAATTTGTTCCAGCTCAACCAACGGACGGAGATTGTGGAGTAAGTATTGAAATTCGATTTAAAATTCAATGTTCTGTGGAAATGTTGCTAGAATTTTGCCACAGGTATTCGTGGTTCATAACTTACGAAATATTGAGAACTTATTCAATGTTTTATATAAATTTAGTCGATGAGTTGTGAATATTGAGAAAATAACATTTTCGTCGAATAAAATTTACTAATAAAACTATTCAGATTTTAATAAATATTATTTAAGTTTTATTACAGATTTGCTTCGTTCCCTGCTCGGTGGTTTCGCTAAATTGTTACGACCATTACTACTGCCCTGATTGCTGGGCAGGGTACATCAAAAGTAAGGTAGAGTAGAAGTGTATCATTGTATTTTCTGCAGAAATACATCGATGTTTTAGCTGTCTGAAAGAATTGTCGAAATTTCCTGTGTGGACACTGACTGCGACATTGTTGCCAATGGTGACTTTATCTTGAAAATTATTGGCGACGACGCAGATATGCTCAAGGATTACAACAAATTACTGCTTAATAATTATATTCTGGTGAGTATTTTCCTGTTTATATTTTTGAACGAATTTAAAAATTGTTAGTTCTTTACGTCGAGCATGGCTGATCGTTATACACAAAATTTGGACCATTTGTTTTCTTTTCATGGAACCTGAAGGAAATCTAAATTTTTCCACTCGTGTATTGGAGCACAGCAGCACGAGTAATACTTTCTTTGGCTTTTTCCATAGAAACTTGGGAAACTAACGTTCGCGGTCTCAAGGAAATAGTCGGAAAATATGGCAAATACGGGACCCAGTGGGTATTCCTGGTCGAAAATACAGTTAACCTCATTGCACTTTCGAGTTCGTAATTTTATAAAATGCATTTTCGTTTCAGACGAATCCCCGATTAAGATGGTGCCCTGGAGCGAAATGCGATTCAAAAGTTATAAAAATAACCAATCGTGCATCCTGTATCTCAATCAAGTGCAATTGTGGATGGGAGTTTTGTTTCAAATGTGGTAATGAACCTCACGAACCGATCGTATGCCATTTGCTGAAAGTTTGGCTCGACGAATGTAAACAAAGCTTCGGTGAAGAGGAGTCTTTGAGATGGATGACCACCAACTCAAAACCGTGCCCTAAGTGCGAGGTTCGATTTATTGTCGAAATACTTCTTATATGCATTGGTTCGTGCGGAAAGACATTCCCGTTATGTTTCAGACTTATATATGACTTTCATACTGGTTGCTAGCGCTCGGGGAGTCTATATTAGTATGCCTTTTCTGTTCAAACTTCACTCACGTTCCAAAGGGGAAGGTCGGGCGCTCCGCGCCCGACCACAGGACTGGCTCGCCACCTGCGGTGGCTCGCAAACTCAGTCTGAATTTGGCTCAGTCTGAGTTTAGCTCAGTTTGAATTTGGCTCAGTCTGAATTTGGCTCAGTCTGAGTTTGGCTTAGTCACTTGACAATTTCGGTTACAAATTGGTAACAGACAAAATAAGCACCCCTAAGAATGCACTCAAAATTTCGGTTACAAATTGGTAACAGACAGATTTTAGGCAAAATTTCAGTTACAAATTGGTAACAGACAGATTATAAGGCATCAAAATTCTCTGTCACTCTGACCTAATGCGTGGTCTTTTTCAGTTACAAATTGGTAACAGACAGATAAGATAAGAAATAAGCACCCCCAAAAACGTGCGGCGTACGGACGGACGCACGTCACTAACTTACTATGTGTCATTTGGTTGTAGTATTTAATTTGCGCTAAACGCAAATTAAATTATACTTATATTAAATTATACTTCAAAAATCGTATAAACTCAGTGAATATTTTTAGAGTCCCATTGAGAAGAACGGTGGCTGTAATCATATGACGTGCCGAAACTGCAACCATGAATTCTGCTGGCTTTGCATGAAAAATTGGTATGTTCTTTTATATTACTTTTAATGTACTAAATACTATAACTGAACATTTACAGTTACGTAGTCAAAAGTGTTATAAATATACAATTTCTTTCACTATTTAAAATCTAGGTATGTAATGTTTCAATTTGAGTTTGCTAAAACTATTATGTTTACAATTATTTGTACATGCATGAAATAGAAAGTAATTTAGGCACGGACACAATACTGGAACTTGCAATCAGTTTGCACAAGAGGTACAGTGCTTTTGAATATTTAGACTTGTTTATGAACTCTGTTTTATAGGCTATGACCGAAAAAGCCTCAAAGGAGAGCAAACTGCAGGCACAGTATCACAGATATAAGCACTATTACGAGCGCTATGTAAGTTACGAGAAGAGTGTGCAAACAGGGAAAGAGGTTAGTGAATTTTTCTTATAGAAAATCGCAGTGAAAGTCGTAAGAGCGGAAGAGTTTCATATTCATTATATTATTACGCTTTCTAAGATACTAATTTTAATAATTGGGCCACTGTGTCAGCCATTTAATACTCACTCCTCTCTAAGATTTGTCTTTAGTTATACGGCAAATTTGAGGAAAAAAGCGACAATGTTCTTAATCAGGGTGAGACTACAACCTGTTTGGCTTATCTAAAGAAAGCGATGGACACGTTAATCGCCTCAAGGTTATCTTTAAATAGCAATTAGTGAAAAATTCGCAAAACTTGGTTAGTTGTCATACTACTCAGCTTATTTGTATATTAGTTCAGTTTTATATAGCAAAAGACCATTTCAAGTAAACTCCGTTCGCTTTATATGATAATGATTTGGATCGTTTGTCACATACAACAAGCGTCTATGGCCAGCCTTTAATCGAGATCATAAACAATATTTCCAAGATTTAGTTTTAAATCCAAACTAAGACAGCCTAAACACGAAGATTAAGATGTGCCAGCCTGATTAAACGGGTTGTGGTAAATACCACTATGTTGTAATGTTGTATTGCTTTAGACGCACTTTGATGTATACGTACACGTTTGCGTTCTATATGACAGATACTAATCACGCGAAGATTTTTATGGACAATCAAGAGCACTTGGCGAATTATACAGAAACGCTTGGACAGTATCTCGAACACGATTTGACACGTTGTGAATCGCTGGAGCTAAAACTCGAGGTAGGAATCAATTTTGATCCTGGATATGACTATGCTAGATTATGAGCAGCAGTCTCTAATCTGAGGATATGATTCATTGGATAGAACAGAAATTTTCTTAACCGTTTTCCACTTCGAAGTGAGTTAAGTGATTGTTATTGAGGTGATAAACATGAGCGAGCACGTCAGTAAGCATCGAGAGAGACTTCTCAAACACTGCCATGAAGGGACAGAAAAGGGTGACTGGGACTTCCAAAACGCAGACAAGAAACGGGTTGTTGGATACTGAAATAAATTTCTCTTTTTTTACATTGCTTTGTGTTGTATTTTAAATAAAAGAATATGTTTTGATTGTAATGAAGCAGTCTGATAGACGACATTTAAACCTCTGCTATTTCAAATGTTCATACAAATGAACGCTGAAAACATTTAAGTTTCTGCTTTTTCTGATTGAAAATAAAATTTTCGCACTCACCTGTCTCTTTTAATTCGTGTTAATGCATTTTATGGCCAACGTGAATATGCTTCAGCTCATATTCCACCCATTCCTTGTTTCCGATGTCGATCTTTGTCAAGACTTCCGTGCAAGTGCGAACATCTACAATGAAAACATTGGAATGGGTTGAATAGGGAGAATATACAATAGGAGAGAGTACAAATATGAGACACTAGCTTCAGGGACTCCCTACGGGAGACCGATTAAACATTTTGTCTATATAGAGAAATGTTTTATTTATCGTTTACAATAAGTTATCTAGTAAATACAATGATTGACACTTTATGAAAATCATGGGGGGGTATTGACCGTGGGGGGGGGGTAATGACCGTGCGCCGCACTTCTATATTCGGACGGTAAGCATTGATGTTATAGTTTATTTCGAATATATGCAAGCATAATACACAAAACCTTGATTTTCAGGCTTTATGCGCAGTATGGCGAGAAATGGTACCGCGATACCTTTCAACCGTATATGTTTGAAACGTTTAAAAGTATAGAACCAAAATAATGGTCCGTTTATTATTCCTTGCAAAAATTATATTATGGTATTTAATAATAGAATAAAACTCGGTTGTTTGATTTCTTTGGTGAAACAAACATTTACATAATTTGTTCCATAGTTAATGCTAATAAAAACGCAAAATTTCAATGTGTTAGGCGTTTTTAATTAAATCTATCAACTTGAATAAGAGCATATTCTTGGATTAACTCGAATTGTTTTGCTTCTTACCCTTGTTTGATTCAATTGAAGGAGCAATTCCTGGCTAGCTAACTCTTGTATGTTGTTTTTAATTTCGAATCAATCTTGACATTAATTAGTTTATTTCTCATTGATATAAAATAAATAAGCTTTCAAAATCTTGCGGATTACGACCATTTCAAATTTGTGCAATCGTTGAAATTCACTGAGACAAGAGTCAAATTTGGAAATCATGGGAGTCGAAAGAGTGCAAAAGTTGGCAGAATATCAGACAAGAGCTGCTCATTTTTGTTCAAACCAATCACAAAAGGAATTAAGTCGATTAATTAAAAGGCCGAGTTAGATCGGTTTGTGCCAAAGTACAAGTTTTTCGCCAGTGACATAAAAAGCTGACATACAAGTGAATGGAAAGAACAAAATTTTTATTGAAGTCACATAATTTAAATAGCATAAATGAACGAAAAAAATTTTTCGTAATGAAATAATGCGCCGAGTTAGGCGTTAATGCGGCGGTTCTCCAGCTCCGCGTTCCCGTAATATCCCAACTTTTCCGTCATCAGAGCGTAGTTGTTCTGGAAGCCGGCACTCGAAGGATGTTCACTAAAAAATCCAATTACTTATACCTGAATAAATATTTGTTTCAAAAATTTACTTCGTCATTTGGCTTGTACTCTAATTTTCCAAAACAGACTCAGGATATAGATAGACTTAGAGAAACAAATATTGAATGACTTAGGACCGGGATTCTGGATTTCCAACATTTTCGGGACAGGAAACCTCGGGAGTCTCTGTCATTCTTAAATGGAAACAATCCTGGATGTCAAGATTTTCCATATACTGCCTCAGAAAATTATCCTATTAATGGGATTCTGATCCCGATCTGATTCACAAGACAATGGATCGATAAGACAGCGACTCTGTAAGTGCACTAGCTACCGTTGTAAATATTCTAGCCAATACATCAATATAAAATCTGACTCACATCCAACGCTGATAGAGTTTGCGTCCACGTTCCGCATAGCGGTTGCCAATGTAGACTGGCGACGGCAACGAAGTCGGCCTGAAATTCAGTAATAAAATAGCAACCATTTGTCAAGAAAAAGTATTAGAAACATACATGTATACGATCTGATGACCATAACAGAGCTGGTACGTGATGCGCTCAAACTGTTCGATATGAAGCCCGCTCTCGTTCAGCAATACAGTGTACTTCGGAGTGCGCGCGGTTCCCTGTAAAACCAATGGAATCTAGTAAGATACTCAATCGATAGATGGAAAATACCTGAAGAGCTCGATGCGAGTTGAGGAAGAACTCGGTGAAAATGGGATGAACGACGCTGTGGTCGACCACCAATCCAGGCTTGATGTTTTGGTCCGCCGGGCGAGCTCGAGTATCAATCTAAAGAGAGAATGTTAGCTATGTCACAAATACAGCGAATAATGAAATATTCTTGACAAAATATTACGCAAAATACACATATCTGTTCTAAATAAGCTCTTAGATTGCTTTTTAAAACATCTTTGAAACAATTTTCAAAGAGGGAATTTAATATTTGGCTAATTTTTTGTGTAAATGTCTACTTTTTCCTCTGCTTCCGAATTTGAGATACCGAATTTGTAGATAAACAGTACGAGCGTAAACTGTAAATTACAAAAGAAAAACTTACCTCCTTTGCAAAGAAGCGAATGTTCTGCATCTTGTTCGACACAATGATATTTACGGCTGCGCTACAACGAGCTTTTTCTAGGGCCAACTTGACCAACGGTAACTCATACTTCAGAATCTGAAATACCGAGGGAGAATGTAGTGCAAGCTTAAAAATACATCTTAAGTCTTACCGCGGCAAATTGACCTTCGCTAGCTCCATTGCGATAGATGAAAATGCGCTTTGGCTCCGACTTACGGTTTGCGCGATACTTCTCCAGACAGCGGCCGACAACTTGTCGGATGACTTCGACCTTTTCGTCTCGCAGCGGTTGCTGAAATAAAATTTGTATAGAGATCAGCGTCTAATACAAGGGCATAAATTACCTGGCATACAAAGTCTCCGATAAATTCAAACGAATGTTCCAATCCGACATTAGCCGAGTACTGTAAGCGAAATTTTTTATTGTATGCTACTAATGAGAAACTGAAGTAATTGACTCACTCCGACGATCGACGGAGCAGTGGGCTTGTTCGAATCCAATTCACCAGCAGAAGATCCACTATCGTTGCTCATTCCAAGTCCACCCCCAGGATGGTTGATGCCGAAGCCGATATAGAGCTGAAATTTTATGGATATATAAAATATATTACTTACTTTTTCAGGCAATTTATTGTAATATGACATAAATTTGCATTTACGACAGTATCACGAACAAAACTTGCACGTCACTTCTAACTAAAATAATTACCGTATCCGATCCAAGAACCTCGCGTGTACTAAAAGCATATATGTTTATGGAACATGATTAAGTAAAAGCAAAGAAACTTACTCAGGCGAATTGATGGACAACGAGTAGTTCAACCCTCCGAGCTTCACATTCGTTTTGTTCACTGAAAGAAGCGAATAAAATTTTTTTAATTGTTAGGAATTTTTCAATATAACCTATAACAAATATTCAAACTAACCAATATTCGACAGAGTCATCGGTTGGCCTTTCTGAATCATATTCATTAAAGTACCATATCGAATAGCTTGAGTCACGATCGAGAATTCCAATTCGAACAACTTGAGGCCCCCTAAAGATAAAAAAGCAATGACACCTTATAAGTGATTATTAATCAAAAGCAGACCGTGAATATCATCGGCAGCGTCCGGATGCACGATAAGCACGAAGTCGCACCCATTGTTCTTAGCCTTGCCGACTCGATCTTGAAGAGTCTAAAATTCATTTCAATAAGAATAAATTTATACCGTCTTGAATTCCGTATAAACAAGCCTTTCTAACTCTCAAGATGAAACTTCCTATTTCCATAAAAGACTTAAAGTAAAAATTACATTCATGTTAGAGCCCATCACTTCGTGATGAGCAACACGCGGAATTTTCATGCCACGACCGTTCGCATCGTTCGCGAAGCGTTCCAGGAACTTGCTAGAAATAAATTTGTAAGTAAATCAAATGAATACAATCAAATTGCAAATGAGATACATATGGAATTTGAATTCCCCAAAATTTTCTCCCCATACCTATTTTTCACTTTAGCGGCACTGGTTTTGAATACTATTCATGGTTTTAGGAAACTTGGAAAAATGCATGTAAAACATACACAAAGTCCGGCTCAGTTAAGCGATCACGAGGCGACATCAAGGCGAATGCTGCCCACTTCTTACAACCCGACGGAATGAGAAACTCTCGGCCATTCCAAGTATAATTGTTCGGATTGATTCGGGACACGGCGTTTCTCCCAAATTGGAGGTCGGGCGGTGGAATGCTGCGTCCGGACTAAATTAAGCACTAAAAATTAACGAAAAATTCACATGGCACAAATAACTCACGATGTTCAATGGATGGTCCACGACCGTAATTCCTGCCTTCTGCAAAAAGTCGTTCTTAACCTGGAGACTGTTGAAAGTCTTGTCGTTATGAACTTTCAATAGTGACGGAGCGACAGCGCACTTCTGAAATATAAAATTAAATTATTAGTAAATGCTAAATAAGAGTACCTTGATCATCTCCTGAACCTGTCGCGGAGTTTGTTGTTGCGTCTTTACACGTTGCGAATCGGATATTGTGCACACTTCCATCGGAAAGTAGCTAAACTTGCCGTCCTTTCCACGAGCTTTGATCAGTGGCAAAGTGGGCTGACTGAAAGGCAATGTAATTCAGAAGAAATACGGTTATTATTCCATTAATTATGTTTCCTTTAATAAAGAAAGCTCTCAAACTATAGACAGGTATCCAAATGAATTGGAAATCCTTCATGAAACGTATGTAAATTTTTCTCAGCTAAACGCTAACAGTTAGAAAACATTTAAATTTGATTACATGAATTTTCACAACTAAGTCATACGGGAAAACAAAATAAGTTTTAAGCTCTATAATGTTATACGAAAACTTACTTCAGTTTCAGCTTATGCTTCTTCATGAAATGATCCTCGACACTGATCGTCGAGCCATCCGCTTCGAACATTTTGTCTCGAGCGCTAGCATTCTCCAAGCCTTTGACGATGAAACGTTGTGGTCGGCCCAAATGTTTAGTCTCGACTTGCAAGCCTAAATAATCAAGTTAAACATTCGATTAAAAATTATGTAATCATACCGGAAAAGAATTTGCTCAGCTTCGAGACGTCGTTTTCTCTGAGTGAATTGATATCGCGCACCAGTCGCTTGGCCTTATCCAAGACAGTCTCCGGAATGTGGAATGGCGTCTTCTTAGCTAAAAATTAGAATTCCTTAGGGACTTCTGACCGTCTAATTTGGGTTTTTGCTCAGAATATTCTCTAGTTGTGGCTTTAACAAATAATACAGTAACTCAGCGTAAATGGTTTCCCCTTTGCGTTCGGGGTGTTAATATCATATTTAAGTCATGAGACATATGCTAATACTAAAGTCGAAAGCTAAATTCGTATGAATTAGAGTACGGATTTCCCAGGAACGCCATACTTAATTATGTACAGAGGTATGAATTACGGTTTCCCTGATATCAGAACCCTTCATCACGCACACTTTTTGATAATGCGTGACGAAAAATACTAGAATCTGTTTGAAAAAATCCGGGACTATTCTGAGATTCCCAGATGCGAGAAATGTGTAAATATTACTTACTTTCAACGACAAGAGCGGCATTCTTTCCACGAAGTCTGGCAGGACCTTCCACGAAGCGAACACTCTTCTGCATGCCAATGCCGAGATACGAGCCGTTGTCTTGGAAAAAGCCTTCGTCAGTCGGCAGAAAACCAGCTGTTTTTGGCTCAAGCAAAAAGCTTGTACTAGCGCTGTATGTCAGATGGTCGTTCCTGAAACCAGAGAATAAATTACATGTGCGACTGCGAAGAAAACTTACTTGGCGAGCATAATTTTCTGACTGGTTGCAATGTCCAGAAATTGCGCAAGGCTGCGGTCGGTGTGAGTTAGGTCCCGTGTCAAAGCGCCAAAATCTCCCAAGCTGATGCTATTCTTCTCCGACACGTGGCGAATCTGGACCTCGATGGAAGAAAAATGGCTCCAATTCGGACCCATGTCGGATCCCGGGAACTTGAACACCTGTCCGGTCGGTCCCTAAATTAAATATTGTAAATTAAACATTAAAGAAGATGAAGTTACCGTCTTGACTCTGTTGAGCTCAGAGAGAGTGTACATGATTGATTGCAAGTCATAGTACACACAGCCAGCATCAGCGAAGAATTCCTTCTCTTTGCACTGTAGATAGGTGAACACATCGCGACATTTGTCTCGACGATCAGCGACTACGGCACTAAAAATATCACACGAGTAAATAATATCTTTGGACAAAAATGGGTTCATTTTAAGGATGTTCGAAACTTTCACACATGCCTAATATTAATTTTCGTCATCAAAATTTACAAAATTTTTAAAGGAACGTTAGAATCGTCAGAAATAAGAATCTTAGAAATTAGCTTTTGAACCGCACCATTGGGGCTGCCGTGGTAATTAATGTGAAAAGAAAGAATATTAATAGGTGACTAATCTAGGTGATTGAATTCTTAATTGAATCACGCATCAGTATTACAAAACGCCCTATGGTCGATGCAAATATCAAATATACGAACACTTTAGAAACAAAATAATTTGCTTTAATTACTGGGTCTATAACTGACAAGCCCAGTTGTGGGTGGATAACTTTTTTGCGTAAAACTAAAATCCAGTCCCAATAACGTATCGGTAGCTATGTACTGCATCGACTTAAACTTAGACTAAACAATGAATTCAGAATTTGCTTAATATCCATCTTTCTGGATATTTCACTCGTTCCATTCATTCAACATTATTTACAAAACAATTTACCTCTACATACCATATCAACAAACAAAATAGCAATAAATTTCGGATAATTTATTAGAGCCACTTTTTCATACTTTCAGATCACACTTTCATAATTAATTAATTTTATCGATCAAATAATAATAATAATAATTAATTTTATCGTTCAAATTTTGAATCCAAAACTCACTCGTTCTTGTCCTTTTTGGTAAACTCGCGCTTCTTCTCGGTTCCGTCGCTGTATTTCATGACCGACGACATTATCACGTCGTACTGATAGACTTTCGCCTGCTTGCACAAGACTCCATAGACGTTTGTCGTCAACGGAACGTCGCCAGTCTGTGGCTGCAACTTCTTCTCGTCGACGATCGGAACCTGCGGCTGAATCTAAAAGGAAAGAACGGAGAAATATAGCATAAATTGGATAAAAAATTACCCCTTCAGCGCGAAGAATGTCCTCCGCTTCCTTCTCGAGTTGAGTCCCAATGCGCAGACTCGAAAATTCCGAACCAAATTGATCAGACATTTTGATCGCAGTAATTGCTGGTAAGATCTGAAAATAAATAAACAAATAGACTGTGACGAAATAACGCGTGGAAATTTTCGAACGTTCGCGAATATAGGACAAATCAAGATTGGGAAGCTGTTATTACGATATATCACTGTTATATAATACGTATCATACGTACAAACAATACTCTGGACTATCTCAAACCGAAGTGAATAGGAAGAGAAACTGGATATTGCTAAGATGACACAAATACAGGCCCGTAACTAGGGGAGGGGTTAGCGGGGTTGTAACCCCCCCCCCCCGAAATTCGGAAGCTAGAAAAAATCAATAGGGTCCCCCTATGGTTTTAAAAATTTTCGAGAAAATTTTGAAAAATGCACCCCTAAGAATGCGTTTTTTTCACTTCTCAACCCCCCCCCCCCCCGAAATCTCAACCCCCCCCCGGAATTTTTTTCTGGGTACGGGCCTGCACAAATAGACAGATATGGAAATGTCACTATTAAATAGTGACTATTTTAGAGTTGGATATCTGCGACTTTTGATTATCGTTAGGTAAACCAATTCAAGGCAATAAAGAGGATACTCGAGGGATGTGTGAAGGCTTGCTCAATCTTGTCACATTTCTTCAAATAACCTCTATACTGGACATACATAGTCGAAGCATCACATTTATTTCAAAAGCGTATAAATGTAAAGACTTATAAAAGTAAACTAAATATAAAGACTTATGCATTAATTATTCTAGTGGTTAGAAATAAAAGACGCGTCCAACTGAAAAAGTAAACTGATCGTGTTTCCCAAATTTATTAGGCTCAAATGCGCTGTCTCACAAATGGGCGTCTTATGGCTGGGCAAGGTTCGTTGAATCATCGGTCTGCCAAAAATTGGGTTGTTGGAAATTGGGTTGTTAGAAATATTACTTAACACAGTGAAGCGTCAGTGGCTCAAATTGTGCCAGGCACAAGGCAAATTGAAATAATGGTATAAGAAGATCCAGCTCTTATCGTGCTTTGAATCATAAATAGGGAGCTTAAAATTGGAATTGGTCTGGCCAAACAAAGAATTTGTACCAAAATTTGGTGGCGAACACCATTTCGTAAACGCCGCCTAATTTCATTGTCGTCTACAGTAACCAACTTTCGTAATCAGATTGAAAACATGGCGCCAATTTTGCACATGAAGAGCTGAAAATACAACCTCCTGACTCAGCAGCGGTTCTGGCTGAAAAGCTCTTATAAATTTAGGCACGAAGGATTATGAAATAAGCATGAAAGACAATAGAAATATTGGCAAGAAAATAGAAGCAAGATACAATGGCAGGTCTAAGCTCGAGGTAATTGATGATAAATTAACAAATTAGACACATTATAATGAAAAGTGAGCAGAAAGATGTAAAAGAATAGACTCAGGTTTGACGAAAAGACCGATTTGGTTAAATATAGCGTGTATTTCTCACTTATGCAAGTGTTATCCTTTACAACCTTGAGGAGAAAGTTTTGGGGGGTGGGCACATGAAATTTTTGGAGGGCCCTGTGCCGCACTCAAAAGGAAGCATATGACAATGTGGTAAAATGGGAAATGTAGCTGACGCTTTGTATTTTATTTTTTAATAAAAACTTTATTTTATTAGTTTGAATTTATAAAAATACCAGTGTCAATCTGAAAACACCTAAATTTTCAAAATTTTACAAAGAAAACGCCTCCCTGACATTTCAATTATATTTCAAGGTCCGGAGGAAATATTTTTTGTATAATAAAGTGCAAGTGTTTGTCTTTTAGTTTGTATAAGACAACTCCCGGGAAATGATCAGAAGTACGAGAAAAGTTGGTTTATTTCGGGGACCCATTTTTCGCTTAAATCGCCCTTTTTCCAGTATTCAAAAGCTTTTTCTTCCCAAAAATCTACACACCAATAATAACCAGTTGCACAAATGAGTAGTGCTAAGTCTCAGCTACGTAGATTTTTAGGAAAGAAATTTTCATCAAATACACGTTTCAGAAATATTAGAGAGAATGTCCAAAAAACCTGGAAATTTTGGTTTTTGTAACGCATAAATCCATGTTTTTTGGACAAACTCTGAAATATTTCTGAAACATGTGTATGATGAAAATTTCTTTCCTAAACAGGTTTGTAGCTGAGACTTGGTACTACTCAATTGTGCAATTGGATTTTGTCGGTGAGTAGAATCTTTGAGAGAAACATGCATCTAAATACTGAAAAAAGTGCGATTTAAGCGAAAAACGGGTCCCCGAAATAAGCCAACCTTTCTCGTTCTTATTTCTGTTTCCCAGGAGTTTGACTTGTACAAATTCAAAGAGAAACACTTGCAATTTATTATTCAAAAGTAACCTCCACTTGTCCTTGAAATAAAATGGAAATGTCAAGGAGGAGTATTCTTTGTAAAAATTCGAGAATTTAGGTGGTCTCAGATTGGCACTGGTATTTTTTTTAAATTCCCACTAATAAAATAAATTTTTTATTAAAAAATAAAACACAAAGCGTCAGCTACATTTCCCATTTTACCACATTGTCATATACTTCCTTTTGAGTGCGGCACAGGGCCCTCCAAAATTTTCATATGCCCACCCCCCAAAACTTTCTCCCCAAGGTTGTATTAAGGATCCGTACTGGTTACGAGATATGGAATCCATTATGGATCCGGACGAATAATAGCTCAAAGTGAAGGGCATAAAAAGTTAAGAAAAATGGGCCGGTCCCTCTTCCCCCGGGTCCGGAGTATATACACGGAGTTATCACGGATTCTCCAGGACTTAAAAGGGAAAATTTCTTAGCTGCGCGACTTTATGGACGAATGATACTTCAATCGACAGCTCTCAACGAGACCAGCAAAATGAGCTATTAAGCAGCCATAATAGTCGCGCAGCTAAGAAAATTACAGCTGCGCGAAATTCGGGAATCTCGAGACACCCAACACTTCTATATTTGGTGGCGAAGCCGCGGTGCTTTCTCTAATCCCCCTATATTAAGGCTCCAAATGTCACGAGATAGCGAAATCTCACAGACCAGGGCGAGTGATAGCTTAAAATGACCGCCATAAAATTCTAAGACTTTTGGCCCGCTCCGCCCCCGGATTTGAGCGCGGCAAAAAAAGTTACAGGTGCGCGAAGTTCGGGATTTTCACCAAAATCCAGGATCTAAAAGGGGAAATTTCTCAGTTCCGCTCCTTTCGGGACATGTAATAGCTCAAAATGCTCCCCAGGAGAGACTGAGCAGGAATATGTAAAAAACTTTTGTCGGAGGTCTCAAAAATGGGGCTTTTTTCACAAAAAAGTGCCATTTTGGCCAGTTTTTGTACCTACCAAGGAAACTTTTCGAGGCTCGCTCCTTTTTGGGCGCACAATAACGCAAAATGCTCCTCTCCGAATTCTGAGTAGGGAATGTGCAAACATTTGTTTGCGCAGATCACAAAATTTTGCACTTTTTGGCCAAAAAGTGCGATTTTGGCCATTTTTGGTCAAATCAGATACATAAAAACGAACCTCTACTCCACCATTATCTAGACGCCCCGCACCTAACTAGGTGCGTAGCACCTAGTTATTATAAAGTATCGTGGTACCACGATAATTTAACACAGGCCACTTTCATAGGGCCAATTTATTTCCACCGATGAACAACAAAGAAAGAAGAATATGAAAGCAATTGAGAACTTTCTGTATGTTAGCCACGATAAAGGCGTGAGGGTTTTCGATGTCACAGATTTGGGGGTTCGTGTCACAGATTTGGGTTTTTTCTGTCACAGATTTCGTGTCACAGATGGGTTTTTTCTGTCACAGATTTCGTGTCACAGATTTGGGTTTTTTGTCACAGATTTTGGATGTCACAGATTTGGGGTCTGTTATCACAGATTTGGGTTTTTTGTCACAGATTTGATTGTCACAGATTTGGGTTTTTTTCGTCACAGATTTGGTTTTTTGTCACAGATCCATTTTTTCCGCCATAATTGTCCCTTTTGGTGGGAAATTCAAATTTTTATATCATTTTACTAATACTTGCATGTTATAACGATTTTTCTGGATAGTTCGCCATTTTTTCTTGGTTATTGATCATTTTAGCTTATAACCAAAAGTCGCCCTTGTAAGGGTTGTTCGGGAGCTTAAGCCTAAGACTAAGTCTTGCTTTGGCCCCAGGTTGTTCAAGCCGCAAGCCTAAATCCATGTTTGGCGCCTTATAAGGTGCGCGAAAAATGTAATGGCTTATGTGCCTGAAAATCCGACAATTGGAACAGTGGGAATCCGACAAATCGAACATTGGCTGTGTGGTATAAAACTGTTCCAATTGTGGTTAGGGTGAAGCAGCGAAATGTATTTTGTAGCAAGAAACCATTGGTAAGATATAGAAACGTTGCCATCCAATACAAAATTCACTCGTAGACCAAGTAAAAGGCAACTCGTTATCAAGGAAATTAAAAGCATGATAAAAATAACATTAGTTTTTCACATTTGAGCTATATTCAGGTGTATTCTTATTGGAAAATAAAAATTACACAAGTAAAGTCTCCGTTTTAATAGAAAAGATTATTTTGTGGTGAAGGAATGGTATATTATTGAGAAATACACCAAAAATTTGAATTTCCCACCAAAAGGTACAATTATGACGGAAAAAATGGATCTGTGACAGAAAAAACCCAAATATGTGACAGAAAAACCCAAATCTGTGACAAAAAAAACCCAAATCTGTGACAACAGACCCCAAATCTGTGACATCCCAAAATCTCTGACAAAAAAACCAAATCTGTGGCACCAAAAACCCTCACGTCGATAAAGCCATTTTAATTTAAAGTGGTCCTGACAATGGGACCACTTTTGGAACCACTGCTGTTGACCATTTTTGGAGATGAGTTTTATTCTTAAGCAAAATTTACGAAAAACTGAACAACAATGTTAAAGGTGGCAGCAGCTTCTGGTTACTAGCGACAAGATTTTTTTTCTCGTTGATATGCAGTTCTTCATTAATATCTACGCGCAACAAAATAGACTTTCCAATTCATGCACAGAAAATAGGTGAAGAGCCTGTAAGAAAGCTACAGAGCAGCAAATTTTGCTGCTCTGTGTTATTTTGTTGAGCAAAATAACACACTCCAACTCGATTGTAAGGCAGAGAGAGAGAAAATCTTTTCTCTTGCTACTTGCGGCTGTCCTCGTTTAATTGACAGAATACAAAATATCCATCACTGGTTATACAAAAACGGAGGAAAAAAGCAATAAACAAGGGAAACCCGCGGCTTTAGCCGCGCGAAATGCGGGATTTCACTGGCCGTAACTCAGTAAAATTAGAATGGAAGTAGATTTATACTGTTCATTTTTTAGTTCTTCTTTTTCGTTAATGAATTCTATAGTTCCAGGATCGGAGATAAGGTTCGTGATTCTTTGTTTAGATTGGACTGATGTCGAATACATTCTAGGAACATAAATTTTATTGCAATTCCTGATATCACTTAAAATTTTAAATCAAAAATACAGGGTGCTATAACTATTTCTGCAGATCTGAATTGTGAAAGAATGATTTTTTGGACATGCTATGCTGATCTTTTTTTAGAAGATACCTTGGAATTTGGAATTTTATGTGAGTACAAAACTGAAACAATATGACAACAAATCATTTAAAGAGAGATCACTCATTTTTTACAAAAACTTAATAAAATAGCAATAAAAGTAAATGTATAAACTGTTCATTTTATTTAGTTCTTCTTTTTCGTTAACGAATTTCTATAGTTCCAGTAGGGTTGCCAGAATGAATCATCTTCCGGACTTGGTGGCTCCGGTTTCACTGGGCAATGTTTCTCAAGGTAGTGCAAACTAAAATGCTTTATTATATATATATATTTTATTTATACTTATTTCTTGGATTAGACAGAGCACAAAAATACTTACATAACATTCTTGTCCTGTCCGGCCAATTTTGGCGAGAAATCCACCAGAACATCCAGAAACGAGACACTAGATGGCTGAGGATTTTTAATCTTTAATCTGCGCTGAGCCTCGACATCGAAGGCATGACCAATACCATCCCTGCAATTAAAATGAATATAATATTGTAGGCATAGAAAAGTTTTTCGCCAAAAGAACACTTACTTATGTATCATCACAATGGCTTCTCGATTGCGAGCAATATCCGGCCCGAAAGAAAGCGCAAACTTCTTAGCAACGGCCCGTAGCTCCGTGAATTCTTCTGATGCAGGATTCACATATCCCTGTGTCGATATATCCTACAACATCAATTAATTGTATTTAAACTAGTGAGATTGCAACCACATTGCAAAATTTCAGTCCTAAACCATGACAAAAGTGCGCTAAAGGGTAGCGTGACAGTGGGAATCAGCGCTATTATTATTTGAAACAAAATTAAACATACCTTCATTTCGTCGTACAGGCTGATCAAAGTCAAGATCACAGTCTTCGCGGCCGCAACTCGGTCAATCTCTCTGCATTTTTGGAACAAGAGCTTGAGTAAATCGTCGAAATGATGAGAGAACTGAAAAACAAAAATGTAACACATGCTGCACAATATAGAATGCATAATTATTTCCGTCGATCCGGGAGGAAGCATTCGCAGACTGAAAATATTTTCCCTTCTCTTACACCTCAAAGGTTCGATAATTTACATCGCTCTATTAAACGACTAAAACTTTAGAATATTTATTTTTCTCAGAAGAAATAGTTTGTTCGTGGAAAAGGTAGTTCCTCATGAGAAATTTTTAAAGGAACTTTAGAAAATGGATCAAAATCTATAACTGTCCCAACCTTCCTGATTTTTGCTTGAACTCTGCTTTTGAGTATAATATTTAATTTTCCATCATTTCATGCTACTCGTGAAATTTTGGTATTTATACCAAAATTACCGTGCGTATAATAAAAATTACTTCTATTAGATAGGCTCTCAGCAATGCTCTAGTTTCATATTTCGAGGTAAACCGAATTAAAACGTAACCTTGTTGTAATGTCTGAGAACTAATGACGCATCGACGAGCGGCATAACGCCGTGAAGAATCAATTTGCAAAAATATGCGACATATATTCGTCGCTTGTCCAATACATCGGTTTGTTGATCGAGATCCATTTGGTTAACTAAATTTCAGTATAACATACTAATTGTTATAGTGCAATCTAAGCTTACAGCTTTCCTCTTCCTCAAAAACGTTGTCTCTCAGGAAGCCGCTGATTTTTTCCGTAAAGGCGCTATTTAATTTGATCGGCAGCGTTTTCATAAGTTCATAATTGTGCGAATCCAAAGCTAGATGGAAGTTGAATATAATGAGAGTGTCACAAAGAAAGGTGTAAGCCTGAAATAGGTCACTTTAAATACTCAAACTTTAATATCTGGTGCTCACGCTTTCAACTCCGTTTGCACCATTGTCGATAATTTCTCGCATGCATTGCAAAAAATCATCCCGCTTCGTTCTGAGTGAGGAAATCTCATCCTAAACATAATAAATTTAGTTAAAAAGCAACATCATTTATAATTGTGTCAGAAGCCGCCGTCTATTCAGTCCTTTGAGATTTCAAGCTCAGTTAGCGGCCGTATTTCAAAACAAGAACCGGGACACTATAGGCATTCCTGGAAGAGACCCCTGTCCTATTCACCGTATTTTGTTTGTCAAAATGGTGCGCCAACACGGATTCTAGAACTATGACTATTCTGGACCACCCTGTACATTTTAAATATTTTAATTACTATTCAAATTAAATACCGTACCTCACTACTATCGTTCTTGATAACTTTTCGCAGATTCCAGGCAAGGTACTCGAATAGGAGCTGGATTCCTTTACCAATCAGAGTGGCCGATTGAATTTGATTGAAGTTCTTCACAAGACGCAAAGTCGCGTCCCATAATTCTTCGTTTGAAATGTCAAGTAGCCTAAAACATTGAATATTTATCTGTTATATACCTTCCAATTTTGATTTACAAATTATCCTCGCTATACGTTTCCTGTAGTGCATATTTTCGTCGGACCATTGAATAGAGACAAGGTATCTCAATTCCTGTGTAGAAAGCTACACCTACCAGGAGTTAGTAGTGATTATACTTTTCGCCTTTATCTCAAGAACGTTTAATTTTGTTAAACTTACGCAAGAAAAGCGGTCATCTTCATGTAATCAATCAATAATTCGTCTTCCTTTTCTTGTTTAGATTCGTCCTCTTCCTTCATGCCGCAATATTGATTAACGTTGCTTACGAGCTTCGTGCAAAGACTATTCAGCAGCTTTTCGCGATCATCCTTTATTTTCTTCGAAACTTCGGCGTTTGCAGTCGAAAGATATGCGATCACAGCAGCGATCTTGTTCAATAAAAGTTCACTTGCATTTCTTTCTTCAACGATCGCCTGCAGAATTTGCATTGTTTCATCCAAACTCTATAAAAGTGCAAACATAAACAAAGCAATATCTTGACAATGATTTGCATATTTTTCCTACAATTCGCTTATTTACGTTTCATAACATTTTATAATACGCCAATATTCACAATTTCATGACGTCATGGAATGTTTAAGAACGCAAAACAATAATCAAGAAACATTACATAGCATCGAAAAGCATTACGGTAAAGATAAACAAAATCATTTAACGAAAGTCAACTGTAAAATTTAGAAACAACACTGTTATTCTTAAAAGAATAAACTTACCGGTTTAAAATTAAAGCGAATCAAAGTATACACTTCGAGCTGAAGATGTTTCATAACAGACAGAAGATGGATGAGGATTTCTTGATTTGCCACAAACTGAAATACGTTATAAACTTGAATTAATGTGAAATATAAGAACACCGCTTTTAACAGTGCTTTATTGTCATCATAATCTATACTATTACTATCGCAGATGGAACTTGAAAAAGTGACCTTAAGTCTGAAGCGCTGGCATTGATTGCTATCAAATATTTTTATAAACGTAATGAAAGCATGAAATGAATAATTTTAATAAAGTGTTTTCAGAAAGGCGCACCCAATATAATTCGATAAAAACGGAACACAGGATTCCTTATCATCCATATTCACGAAAATGTTTATTACAATATTTTTCCATTAAAAATTGGCAATGCCAAATTTAGGATTAAACTGTCGGCATACAAAAGCTCTATGACTAACCTTGTGAAGAAGTCTCGGAATAGCAGGGACAAATATTTGCGTTATTTTCATTTTCTCATTTGCAAATTCTCGAGCTTCAGCGGTAGTGCGTTTTGGAATCTGCTGACGCCCCTGCGGAACTTCACCTGTGGCAGCTTGTTTCACTGCGCAGGAAATCAGCTCGGCCAATGCAGTTGTAAACATATTTTCTGAAATATAATATGAAATGTTACTGTAATAAAATAAAAATGTTTTCACATCGTTAGCATTGACATTTTATTATGCGAATAGTAAAAAAATGCACAAATATAACATTTGTTTCCCAAAGCTATAATTTAAACAATTAGATTAGTGATAAGCACGTTCTGCGATTAGTCGCGTGTCCTTTATTTAGCACGACCTAATAAAATCAGAAATATCGATACCAGACTGCTTTTGGAAAACTATTCCCTAATTCCATTCGAGAAACTGTTTGTTATACTGCTATTTAAACTTTACTTCATATTCATAGTGATGCTAAGTTTATTGCATTTCCAAAACTAACCGCTATTCTCATCCAAAAGCATCTCCACCATTACTGACCAGTCTCTGAGCATTGGTGTATGGCTCAGAAGCGAATCCACCAAAAATTCCATATTCTTTAAAGAAATGTCGTCATCAATGTAGAATTTGATCAGTTCACGAAGAAATAAACGGCTATCTTCTGCATTCATGTGCATTTCGATAGAGGAATCATACGTTTTGTCGGCATGTAATACGCGAGATTTGACGAATACGCCTGCACACATCGCCAATGATCTATTCGATGAGTAGACCAATTCGGAAATCGGAGCGCAATGAGTTTTTTCAAGCAGGTCAGGAAAGAGCCTAAAACAAAAAAGAGGTAAATATTTTGTCGATACGAATCTTGGTGTATGGAGTGTTTTAGATTTAAAAGATTGAAACTAGCTAGGCTTTTAAACAGTTTTGGTAAAATAACAAAAATTACGCCAATATTGGACTCATCCTGATAAAATACAATTGAAGGGAGAATTATATACAGTCGCCTCTCTTTATAACGACTCTCTATATAACGACGATTTTGTCCGGTCCGAGACCGTCATTATAAATTTATATCTAACAGCGTCGCATTTTTGTTGACTCTAATAATAAAAATTATTTTATCTTTTATTACAAGACAACAAGACAAAGGCGCCCGTTATATATTTCATTGATTGTATGACAAACGGATAGTCCGTACACTCCCAGGCTAAACTGGGATGGCCCGTACACTCCCAGGCTAAACTGGGATAGCCCTTACACTACCAGGCTAAACTGGGATAGCCCGTATACTCCCAGGTCCGGGAGAGGCGCTCCCGGACCCTAATTTAGCGCCTGTCGCGGCCGAAGGCCGCGACGGACGTACAACCCAGCCCTTACCGAGACAGAAAACCGAGTTGGTCTAGAAGCAGGCCAAGCCGCGATAGCGGCTTCAAGAACAACTAATGCTTTCCACCAAACACCACAAACACATACCCCCTAGTTATTCGGAATAGAAATTACCTGTTAATTGAACACAAAATGTGGCAGGTTTTAATGGAAACGTCGATGTCATTGTCCATAACCATGCTCACTAGGCGATCCCGAAAGCCTTTGGAGAATGCTTCCAACTCTTCGATATTCTGTCCATGTTCGAATATAAGCTGCAACCCACTAACGCACTTCAAGCGTACTTCAGAGATCTAAATCTACTTCTTAGCTAGTATTTCACTCATCTCACATTCAGTCACGTTTCTCGAATTAAATTTACGATAAAATACCAAAGTTAAGTGATTACTAAACTCACGCCAATAGGGTATATGGCAGGGATGGGATCGACTCGGCTCCAAAAATAAGAACATTTGTCCTAAAAAGTAAGATTTCGGGGTCAAAAATAAGAACATTTTTATAAATTTTTACCAATAGGGTCCCCCCTATTGATTTTTTCGAAAATTTTTCTCCGGCAGCCGCCAATGGCGGCCGCCGGAGAAAATTTTCACGATTTTCTCAAAGTTTCAAAAAATCTTGCAAATTTTGCTCAAATTTTCAAAATTTCGTCTAAAATTTTCTAAAATTTTTTTTAGAAATTTTTTGCCAAAAAACCATGGGGGGACCCTATTGAATGAAAAATGGTTTTCTGAAAAATTTGTCGAAAAAATTAATAGGGCCCCCTATGGTTTGTTTGGCAAAAAAATTTCTAAAAAACCATGGGGGGACCTTATTGATTGAAAAATCGTTTTCTGAAAAATTAATAAAATAATATTGAATTAACAATCAATATAAGTAAAACAGCGCCGCAGGCGAAAATTTTTCAATTTTTGATGATTTTCATATGAAAATTTTTAATATTTTTAAAATACTTGATGGAGGAATGGCATCCAAATAGCGCCGCAGGCGAAAATTTTTATGAAAAGTTGCTTGTATTTCAAAAATTCTCATTTGGAAATTGGATATTGCATGAAATAAGAACATTGGCCAAAAATAAGAACAAATCTTACAAATAAGAACATTTTAAATTTGTAAGATTGGGACCCTAAAAATAAGAACAAATCTTACAAATAAGAACAAATCCCATCCCTGGTATATGGTCTGGAATTCCGTTTGTGAACATCGCGAGGGGTCGTTTAAATTTTAGTGCTTGCGTGACATGCCAAACGCTATTTTCTCTTTTATTCGACACAAAACATTTCTATATCGCAAAAGAACAGCGTTCTTTTGCTATGCTTTGATCGTTGCAGGACCAATTTTCATTTAAACGCCCGCTCGCGATGTTCACAAACGGGATTCCAGACGATATACTCTAGCTATACTCAACACCAACAATCGTGAATACAAACATGATGGAATATCTGTCGCGAGTTTATAATTGTCAATTTTGGAAACACTAGATTCAACATCTAAAATGGAACATAATGCTATCCCTAAAATATAGCATACTTACTTTCACAGCCAAATTTTAACGTTGGTTAAAATTAAAACGCAGATTTGATAAATTGTTTAATAACTGACACTTAGAACTTACTTTGTCATAAAGAGACCAACCAATGTATTTGAGGCACTCAGAGTTCATAAAAGCTTCTGGATAGAGTCGCATCCAATTGCATAACTCCTCAATGCACACCGAACGAACTTCTGGTACAATATCCCTAAATTAACCCAGGTTTCCGACTGACCTGCAAAGCAAATTTGATTGCACAAACCGATATCTTTTCGCTGCAACTTCTTTCTTTAAAAACGACATCATAGGTCCGATTTGCTCGACATTTCGGCATAACTAAACAAAGTGCTAAAAAATGTGATGAATACAAGAAACCAAACTAGAAGAACCCAAAATTACTATCCCTACTACTAACGAAATAACTACAATGCATGATGCACGTACATTTAATACTGCACATCCGAAAACCCCACGGATTTATTTTTACTAATTTCCGAATACGAGCCAGGACACACTAAAATGAAAAGTCATTCAAAAGCATCCATAATCAAAAGCTAGATTCACAGATTCCAATCAAGACGAGAATCCCCAAAACTTACTTTTTTAAGGACCAAGGGATTTCCGGTCCCATTTGGTCACGCTCAAAACACAAAAATTAGGGAATTGAGTCTGATATTTGCAGAAAGACACTCCGGGTTTTAAAGCATTTTCAAATTTGCTTTAAAGCAAATTCGAAACAAACAGATAATATAAAGTTTAATTACAGCTAACCTCTTCATTGGCGAATACCATCGCTCGAAGCTTTTCATTCGTTTCGTCTGCATTTTTTGACTTTTCCTTTTCGATTTGAATATTGTTCTTCTCGAATTCCTTTGTCATGCTCTCCATAGTTTCAACGAGACCGGTGGCTAGCTTCATTGCTAAAGGTGATCAATGTGAAAATCGTTGTAAAAAGATCAATGTGAATGAAATAGTTGTCATGGTGACTGAAATTTTGATAAAGCAAAACAGTTATCTTAGCGCAGTCTGTAGCATATTATTACATTTCTATAAGCTTTGGAACACGTGAAATCTGGAGAAAATATCTAAGATCCTAAAAATTATTCGTGAGCGATGACGATAATACCTGCAACCGTTCCGGTGTGCCGGAAGGCGCGAAGTTTGCTTTCAGACAATTCAGCTAGCAACTGAAACACTTTGCCCATAAAGTCTTCATCACGAATAACGGAACTTCTCCCTTTGTTGACAAATACCTAAATAAAATATTAACAAGTACAACGAGCGTTATTTACAAATATTACCATGAAAAACCTGTTATAATTTGCGCGAAATTTCCTCCATTCTGCGCTTGTAGCAATGAGCGGATATTCAGCAGTGTCTATGTCAAAATCTTCGCTTAGCTCGGCGCTAATTTGTCTAAAAATAAAAATAATGACTCAATAAATGGTTTGGGCGTAGCTTAACTTTAAGTCACTCAAATTTTGCTGCAATTACAAAAACATATCTCCAAAATCTATCGCCATCCTCATAAAACTATGCAAATGTTAGTTAGTTAGGGATTTTCCACAACGTAAAACGTCATTGACGCGAGCGAGAATCAAGTTGTTTAATCAATTCAACATATTTTAAATTTCCAGTTTTAAGACAAAATGACAAAGTACCGTGTAGTTCAAATGTTCGTGAACACTTTGCAAACTACATTTATTTTTAGAGAGTGACTCAGAACATATAAGTGTTTAGTATCGTTTAATTGCCCATTTTGTCTGCTTTAATTTGGTATATAACTTTAATATATCACCTCACAAACGATTAAAGGTCTCACACGAAGATTGCAACCACCTCATATAAAAAGTTTGCAAATCTTCTAAAATTTCGGGAAAGTGTGATGCGTAAAAATGCTCATATCTCGCCAATATTCAAGCAAAAAACTATTCTGTAAAATGTGTTTTGTTGGAATCAAACTGTACAATAAGACAGTCAAAGCTTTGTGTAAAGGTCGCAAACTTTGTGTAAATTTTTCAGTATTTTGTGAGGTGATATATCAAAGTTATATACCACATTAAAGCAGACAGAATGGGCAATCAAAAGATACTAAACAGTTGTATGTTCTGACTTATTCTATAAAAACAAATCCATATGTATGCAAAGTGTTCACGAACTTTTGGATCACACGGTAGGAATTGTAATCCATAAGTTACAGAATACATCCGTTAAATTTTAATAAACAAAAATTTAAGCTCCGAGCATGGTACCTTAATTCATACGTTTTAAACTATCCTCCATGATTTTAACCAAAATGCATCCATAAAGCATTTTTAGCTCGTGGTAACTGCTGTTGAATGATCAGATATCTTACTTCATATCCTTCGTTTCAAGCATTTGGTTGTTTATGGATCCTTCACATCCGCATGACGATACGATGAATTGCAAAAAGCGCACAACGGCTCGATCTCTGGTCTGTTGAAACTCGTTGATCCACTCTTCCACGGCTTCCTGAATAAATTGGCCATAAACAACAGCGATAATGTTCTTCGGATCAAAATAATTTTTGATCATAGCCAGCATTACGCAAAAGCTAATAGATAATCAGTAGATAGATTGTATGTATATACATACCGTATATCTGCACACCAATAATTTGAATACATATATGCTATGCAAAGGTAACGGAACTTTCCAAGCAGTCTAATATTTTAAATATCGTTTATCTCCATTAATTAAATATCATTGTTACAAAAACTATGGCTAATATAAAAGCAAACAAACTAACGTCGAGCCCTTTGCCAGCTTTGACAATAGCGCAAAGTCCAGATGGGTCTTCATTTATAGAAGCTCTCTTCTTCGCTGAACGAGGACGTGACTTTGCACTCGCATTGGTCCCATTCAGATCATTGTCGCTGCCGTTTCTGCTGCTTCGGTGGGGACTTCCTCTCTTTTTCGTTTTGTCTCGCTTCGGATGTGATTTTTCCTGGAAAATTATAATAAAATTGTAAAAACTAATGAAAATCGGGTACTTTTGCTGTTGGGGCCAGGCAGTCTAAAATTCAGTCACCAAAAGTTTTCTTATCGCTTCGTCAGATCTCATTGTTTCGATTATTCTTCGGCTTTTCTACTTTCTTAAATCTTTTAGAACTAGTAGCCTATTACTCGATCGGGACATCTCCCACCCGACAACTCCCACCCGCGACAACTCCCACCTCTAAGGAAAAAGCGACAACTCCCACCCGTGACATCTCCTACCCGTGACAACTCCCACCCGCGACAACTCCCACCCGTGGCATCTCCCACCCGCGACAACTCCCACCCCTTGATCATGGTTGCAGAAAACTTCAACGCCCTTGTGAGCCATTGTAGTTATTCGAAGTTTTTTTTTACAAACAAATCCGCTTGGGACCAGCACTGCTTGAATGCAAATTTTCAATTGTTACTTCAGTATTTGAGAGTGATGAAGGAGAAACCTGGCCGTTATGGTTTTCGATCATGCTGATCTCGAATCTGACCATAAAAATTCGATTATCTTTCTAGAACATTCTAGAAGCTTATATAGGAACATTGTATTACTCTCATAATGACACGGAAACTATCAGGAAATAAGCCTTCATGGATGTTCGAATATGCCGATCTCGAACTTCAACTCGGATTTATGTATAGATTCTTCTTTAATGTTCTGAAATTATCTCTATGCACACTCTACTTTTAAAATCATCACGTGAATAATGCGAGAAGAAATATAAATGCAAATGCATGTAAAAATACCAAGACAAGTCAATCAAAATTCATTCAAAAACAAATATCAATAACAAAGTTCATAAATCATAAAGTTTCTTGCAAATATGAATTTCGCAGTTGCACCAAAGTTGCGTTAAATTCCGGCTGCATCCTATTTCTTGTAAAATTGTATTTTTTCATAGTATACATGCTTAACTCATCGTCTATTGGTTTATAGATCCATTCGATAGTTTGAAGTTACGGAAACATAGTTCTTTTTGTGGAAGTGATGCGTGGACTTTGACCGATAATTTGCTTCATTTTCTCATAATCAAAAGCAGGTATTTTGTCGCAAAGATATGCCAATTGTGAGTGGACTATATGATCAAGGAATGCAGCGGTGACGGCGACATTGACATTGAAGTGGGTTGATTTTAGCCAATCGGGGTCTGACAGGTCACCTATTTTCTTGACGAACGCGTGTTGCATAGCTTGAGATAGTGAATTAATGTAGGGATTTTGTTGTGCTATATTTCCTTTATATTGAGCCAGATATTTGATGTTATTCCATACTGGGATAAGTCGTCGAGGATAAGTTCCTGAATATTTCGGGTTGTCTTCTTCATGGATCCCGGCACAGGAGAAAAAAGTATTATAAAGTTGATCTTTTTCCAGCTGTTGGAAATATAGTGAGCAGTGACAGCAAGATAGTCTACCCCATTTGCAAAAATCCAATGTCAGGAGCCACCGGTGTCTTTTAATCGTTTAATGTGTTGCATTAAGTCTATTTTTTGCTCTTCATAGCATCCAGAATACGGGGCTTTATGGTTTCTCTCGAGGAACGAGCTCTTGTGCTGTTTTCGGGATGCCATGGTCCTTTTTGATATTTTAAAATTTGATTTTTGATGTATCTTGCATTTTATATGCATTTGCATTTATATTTCTTTTCGCATTATTCACGTGGTAATTTTAAAAGTAGAGTGTGCATAGAGATAACTTCAGAACATTAAAGAAGAATCTATGCATAAATCCGATTTGAAGTTCGAGATCGGCATATTCGAACATCCATGAAGGCTTATTTCCTGATAGTTTCCGTGTCATTATGAGAGTAATACAATGTTCCTATATAAGCTTCTAGAATGTTCTAGAAAGATAATCGAATTTTTATGGTCAGATTCGAGATCAGCATGATCGAAAACCATAACGGCCAGGTTTCTCCTTCATCGCTCTCAAATACTAAAGTAACAATTGAAAATTTGCATTCAAGCAGTGCTGGTCCCAAGCGGATTTGTTTGTAAAAAAACAACTTCGAATAACTACAATGGCTCACAAGGGCGTTGAAGTTTTCTGCAACCATGCCCTTGATAAAAAACGACAACTTTCATCCCAACAAAAATTAACAAAAACACTTCAGATGAATATATATTCTAGAAATTTATGAGTTGTCGTTTTTACCTAGAGGTGGGAGTTGTCGTTTTTTCCTTAGAGGTGGGAGTTGTCGCGGGTGGGAGCTGTCGCGGGTGGGAGCTGTCGCGGGTGGGAGCTGTCGCGGGTGGGAGCTGTCGCGGGTGGGAGCTGTCGCGGGTGGGAGATGCCACGGGTGGGAGTTGTCGCGGGTGGGAGTTGTCACGGGTAGGAGTTGTCGCGGGTGGGAGTTGTCACGGGTGGGAGTTGTCGCGGGTGGGAGTTGTATCGGTGCCACTCGATCTTCATCTGAATGGTTCCCATTTTTTCTTCACTTCTTTGTTTTAATCCTTTTCTGCGTCTGAATTTTAGACTGCCTGGCCCCAACAGCAAAAGTACCGAAAATCGTGAAGTTGTCTTAACAAAATCCAGAAACATTTAGTGGAAAAACACTTCTTAATGGAAAAATATGGCTCCGTAATACGACCCAACAACACCGAAAAAACTTGAACGGTATTTTCCGTAACTTTTAAAATGGGACCATTTTTACCACTGATTTTTTTCTGGAATGATGTATGGAATCCTGTGTAACAATTTGAGATTCCCGTCCCTATATTTCATTATCCGGGTGTCAAAATGTAACTTACTAACCTTTTGTTCAACTTCATCCATCTCACAGTACGATACTTTTCGCTTGCGCAAGCGGAGACTCATCGAGAGCGAAGGAGAGCGAAACGGCGACGTATTCTCTCTTGAACTCTTAGATGTTGCATCGTCGTCGTCTGCAATTTCCAGTCGGCGATCCTCGTTAGCATTGATGCTGCTGGTTGTAGGCGAAGACATTGTGTTAGATTCTTAAATCACTGAAATGAAATATGGAAATGAAGCAGAGCAAATAAAGTTTTATGGCAGAAGTGAACGCAAAATAACGACGAGGCAATCAATTTCCAGACTTTTTAAATAAAAATCTCTCCGCTGACTGCATGAATCATACTATTTACTGACTGCGCTAGGTCCGTTTTCGTCCTACGAAATTCCCTTCAACCTAACGCTCATTTTATTTTTCTCTAATGAAAATAGTGAAAAACAAATTGTTCACAAACAATCTGTGGAAATTGTTTTTAAATTAACACGCCGAAAGATAACGCAATAGAAATTTGGAAATAAAACGAGTTCAGATTAGCTGTTGGAAATAATTTAGACTTTTGTTCACATTTAGACAAGGAATTCTAAAACTAGGTGCTACGCATCTAGTTTTAGGTGCGTAGCACCTAAAACCTACCGTTGGGTGCGGGGTGCCTAGAAAATGGTGAAGTAGAGATTTTTTTTAAATAAAAATTTTTTTTCGCACCCCGGGGGTACTCCTAGAATTTTTTTGACCCCGGATTCGGATTCTCCGCACCCGAGAACCCCCGGGGGAGGGGGGGGGGGGCAAAAATACCCGTGCCAAAAAACGATTTCACCCGCGTGGAACCGAACCTTCATCGGCGGGCTGGCGCCTGCGCCCCATTGCACTCGGCCATGGAGGCACAGGCGCCGAAATCGTGTGCAAAGTCCCGAACTTCGCGCACCTGTAACTTACTCAGATCCGCGTCGGGAGCATGCCAAAGGTCTTAGAAATTTATGGCGGTCATTTTAAGCTATCACTTACCCTGGTCTGCATGAGAAACGCTAACTCGTGACCCGTGCCCTGGAGCCTTAATATAGGGGATGCATTTTTAAGAATGCCAGCCTTGAGTTCCTGTTACTCAGACACGAGCGGGGGGAGGGGACAGAATTTTCGGATTGCAGAAGACATAATCGGCTAATTTTTTTTAGAACAACGAATAAAAAATTGCAGTCTTGCGCCTATGTCCGTTTAGAAAAAAGTAAATTTTTCGAAATTTTGAGACATCTTATAATTAAAAGAACATTAGAAATGGCAACACAATTCTGAGACATTCAAGACTAGAAATTCGCATCAAGACAGTCAATTTTCAAATAACTGTCTTGATGTATTTTTGTTGATTGTATCGATTTGTAACAAGTTACCAAGAGTTGAAAAAAACTTTTGATAAATCAAATAAATGAAAGGACAGTACCAAAAAAACATAACTTTGAAACATTTTATATTCGAAATTCGTGTCAAAACATTTAATTTCAAATGACATTTGACCAAAATTAACAATTTTAGGAAATCCGAAAGTGAACGGTTTTGAAACAAGAGGAGTCATTTCGCATTAATGATTCGTTTCGAAACATTCAGATTTTTGAATCATGCAGTTTCCATATTTCAAAAAAAATCGAAATTATATATTTTGGTAACAAATGTAGTTATTAATTAATTCATATTGAAGAACTGTTACGATATGATGGAAAATAGAATCCAAATAGACGTAGAGCTCCCTTATCTGTGAAAAAATATTTCTACCGCCTCAAAGAATCGCGGCAATGCTTCTCCAGCTATTTGACTATAAATGATATTTAGCGAGAAAGTCGAACTGTTGCGGAGCGAATATGTAATTTCACCATATTTTTTAGAATCTCACATTATTTTCTGTACCTTTGTATTTATTTTTGATCATTAATGTCTTTTCTTGTCCCAAACCTGAACCTTGTTTGTACTTTGAAACTTTGCCAAAACTGAAAGCAAGCCGGCAGTTTGCTTTCTGAACTTTCCTTCTTAGCTCATATATTAAGGCACTAATAAACAGTTTCGTAATTGTTTTTACAATGTGTTTACAACCTATAGCAAACAACGCAACTCTGTTTAAGCACATTTTTGTCCGTTTTTTGGGTTTTTACTTCATTTTGGTTATCGGATCAATCCGGTTTTGACTCTTTTCCCAATTAGGCTTACTCGGCACTTCATTCTTAAACCTTTCCGCAACTCCCATTCGTTGTTACACTCTCGAATGAGCATTTCATGATAGTCGGATTTTCATTGCTGTTTTATGTTTCATATTTAGCTTGCAATAAGTCTTAGGGTGCTCTATTGAAAAGTGGGAATTAGTCAAGAGTCGTTTTCTCTAACTTCTCTAATGGACCGATTACAGTAGCGACACATGTGATGAAACAGAGTGATTAAATCGCCTTATTCGGGCAGAGCGCAGAAATTTGAATCCGCGTTATTCTGAGACTCACTTACATAGCACGTTTCAAAAATAATCTGCGTTAAATAGAGACTCGACTGTAGATGAATTGGAAAGCCGGGGGAAGGTGGTGTTCGATTGCACTTGGTACAATATCTCGAAATGATCCTTTCTAAAGACCGTTTGTTGCGAATAGGAGTATAACTTTCAAAAAAGTATTATATCTCTCGGTTGTGTAGAAATACAAGAAATTACTGTTATTTACTTAAATATCAACCAATGCGTGAAAATAATCGATCGCATACATCGGATTGATGGTCGGTTCGGAAATTTAGGTCAAACCATAGTTTCACTCTAGCTTCATACTTAATTTCGATCAAGAAAGCACATTGAGAATAATTAAATTTAGTCGATTTGTAAGAGTTTTTTCGAACCATCCCACGCAACAAATTAGGACACATACGCGCAAACGACAGTCATGCGATTGAGTGCTCGACAATGCAATTCAGAGTTTTAATGTCAAAATTAATTACACACTCGAGATTCATCGCTGCTAAAATGTCATTCGGTCTGAATCTAAGAGCTGCTTAATATTTTTGTTTACTTTTTTACCGGATAATTACTCGATACATTTAAGAAAACCATTTGTTTACGATTTTGACTAACGAATTTTCTCTCCTTTCGAAATATGCCCGTTAGCTAATATTCCTCAGTCGTATCGGTACCAGAATAAGCCCGGGAGCTAGTAATTGATCGATAGGACTGAATTTTGCACGGTATACGCTAAAATTTTAGCAAATTTTAGAAATTTCAGCCATATGGGCCAGTTAGTTGTCAAAAAGCGAAAAGTCAGCATAATTTTTTATTTCGATATATGTTGCAATATATCCTGCAAAAAGAAAAAATACTGTACATGATTAAGTTATGAAACTTGTCACTTTACTATAATAGGTTCATGGTAAAGCACATCTGTTTCTGCTCCAGTTGGCATGATATTTAAAAATTATCCCCACAAATGAAGTATTGGAATTGAAAAAGTGTCTGTATTTTTTAAAATTTTTTCCTTAATAGTTAACTTTTCTGCTATTTTTATTTTAATATTTTTGTGCTGTCTTTAATTTTCCTTGTTGGTTGGAGTCAAAAACTCTTAGACAAAGTTTTAGTTCCAATGCGCCGACTTTTACATTACAATACGTATCGTCGGAAAGAAACGGTAAGGAAACGACCTGTAAAAGTACTTTCAAAGAAAAACTTTTCCCACGGACAGCTTTGAATGATAATGAATGACATCACTTTTGAACTTCAAAAGAACGATATTTTGTGTCTCAGAAAGTTTCACTCTTCCAAAGGGCACATATTTCCCTATCATTATTCCTCTTCGTTATTGGTACGGTCATTCCGCGCACAACAAAGGATAACATAGAAACCGAAAGTCCTTTTATCGCAAAAAATGTACCAAATCTCTATTTTGGGCATCTTGAAATGGGCATTTTGGGAGGGATTGGAACGCACAAACATGACGTGATCGCTCAAGAATTTATTATTTAAGCTCTGCCAAGATAGTCTTATAAGACAAAGCCAGGAGGCCAATGACGGTAAATTCCACCTTTACCTCTCTAAGGGAAAGTATTTTTTGGGCATCAAGGGAGTTTTTCAAAAAATCTTTGCTAGATGAAATTTTCGGAAAAGTCGCAAATGTCTTAATTTTTGAAGCTTTTTATTTTGGAATGGCTCATAAAAATTTTTTCCACAACAATACCTGCTTGCAAACATGGAAACCTCACTTTCCAACAAGTTCGCATGTTTCTAATTATTGTGACCACTTGCCATGATCATAGCACTAATTTCAATTATGGATCACATTATTATAACGTACTATTTATAGGTAATCGAGCTCAAAATGGATTTCTGGATTGTGCTAGAATCCGGCTTCTATGTTCTGCTTCTATTTGCCAGCTTCTTGGTCGTTTTTTATTTGTAGGTTCTGTTTTATGTAGTAAACATTTCTCAGCTGAGACAAACTTAAATTTCGAATTTTAGCAGAGGTTAATCCAGAAATTACGTCGCCGGATTGTTGGAATTTTAACTACTCCCCATCCCCCCATAACCGCTTTTGCATAGACATGAGCTAGCTAGCAACGACATTAGCGCCGCTTTACGGAAGTCTATATTATGAGACCCGCAAGCATTGTACTTTTCATACAACGCAAATCTACGTAATTTTTGCTTACTTTATCGCCTAAATCTAAAACTGAGCATGCATAATACGTTGATCACTTCCGTCCATTGCGCATTTTTCCAAGTGCAAAAATATTTGGTTTTCCAATCGACGTTAAATTGAAATCCCGAATATTTTTGATTCTTACTGGTGTTTGTAATTAAAAAGTGTATCGAATTTTTATTTGATCATTAAATCTCGTTTAGAATGGCTGTGCATCGCACCAAATACTGGGCCCGCAGAAAAATTGCGGGGCCGTCCAGCCGACCGTTTTTCGGCAACATGACCGAGAATGGACACATCGCCCTTTCGCAAATCCAGAAATGGACACAACAATTTGGCAAGGTTTACGGAGTTCAAGAAGGTTGGATCAATGTGCTAGTCATTTCTGATCTCGAATTATTGCACCAAATCTTCACTGCTCAATTCGACAATTTTGTTGGCCGAAAGGTATGCCCATACCTAGCGTAAATCCTCTAATAAATCCCCGGGGGATTTTTATTTCGTAGGGGTTTTCAAAAAAACTTTCTCAAACTCAATTTTCTCCGATATTTTCACTGACAAAGTTTTGGCATTGGGGTTTTTCATACGTAACTCGACGAGAGCTTCACAAGTATGGACTTAGTTTCTCTCAAGAAGGCTAGGGCGCCAGTTGGCATTTTGTTGGGGGTGGAATTATTTGAGGGAGGGATCAAATTGGGGGAGGGGATTAATTAGAGGATGGTAATTGAGGATTAAATGGAAGTAATTTCAGCACCCTCCTCTGAAAGAAGACGTTGACTCCGCGCCGAGGATTCACGTCTTTGATGCTCGGGGTAAGTTAAAATTTTAAGACAATTGGAAAATATGTTTTTCAGAAATTTTTCCCTAGAGTGTGATGTTATAACCCTTTATGCGTAAAAAATTTTTGATTACATAAAACGCAAAATTCTTTGATTTTTATCGGCCAATAATTTCATTTTTTCAATTCATTCGGTTGAACAACCGATCAAGCGGCCATACTAAATTTCGCAACAATCTCTAAATAAAACTGTGATAATATTTTCCAAATTTCAGGAGACCGCTGGAAAAAGCTTCGCAGAATCGCTCTTACTGCACTTTCCACGAATATCAAACACGTAAGACTTTCACTTTTGTGTTTGTATTAAAAGGGGTTTGTTTTGCTTTTAGTTCTTGCCGCTCCTGGATGCATCGGCTCGGTCTTTATTGTGCGCAATAGAGGAAAGCTTTGGTCAAAATTCCGTCGATTCATCTTCTGAAATTTGCACTACTAACATTCACAAGTGAGTTGTTTCTAATAACAATTTTGCTCATTGCTCTGCTGCAAAGTCGTTTTCTAGAGCACTATTTATTTTTTCTTCCGAGAAGTTGCGAAAAATTACGCCAAAATGGAAAACAATTATCATGGAAAATAGCTTTTGTTATTTTAACCCTTCATTGCCGAGTGTATCCGTTCGGATACGTTTTAGATTTGCTAAAGACTTCACAAAAAGAAAGAAACGAATGAGTGTTCATTATTCATACAAAGAGTGTGTCTGTAAATAGATCACATAGAAAAGAGAAATAAACAATTTCTGCCTTTTGTCTATGGCTCCGGCAATGAAGGGTTAAAAAACAAAATTGACTTATGGGAATACACTTCATTAACAGTTATTATTTGGCTCATAATAAAATTTTTAGCATAGAATATTCCGTCTAATTCTAAAATGTCTATTTCTGTGAGAGCGTTTATGTGATTTCGATTTCATTAAACGGACTGCTGATTTAGACACCTGCAAGCTATGAGCACTGAAATCTTGACAAGAATCGCATTGGGCCAACGTGACGAACGAGACGCTTCACACATGCCCATCGTCCCCGCAGAATATCTCGCAACCACCGAGGAAACTTTCAACGCTCACCGAAAATCTGGCGGTGGCCGACTCATGAACATCCTCAACCTCATTGCCTACATGATACCTTGCGTCGCACCGTTATGGCGCACGATTGCCGACTTTGTGATTCGCTGGATCGGTGGTCGCCACAAAAGCTACAGAGGACAATTCCCGTCGTTATGCGAGAAATTCGGACGCAAAATCGATATCCGGAACTTGGAACGGAAATGGGAATTGGACGAAGTTTTCTATGAGGAAGTAATGAAGACCATCGGGTAAGATTTTCAACGCTATCATTTTGTCATGTGAATATTTGAGGTACATAAAAATAAGATACCAACTACCCAAAACAATTTGGATTGAAAAAAGCGATCCGACTAACAAAGTACCATATTATATCAGGTAGTATATAGGGAAAATCCCTTCTTCTCATCGTCCGAATAGTTCCATCTAATAACTCATAAAGTTTCGGATTATGAGAAAAAAATATACGGGAAATTTTTTTCCAGCCAAAATTGTCCGAAATAGCAAATATTTGAAGTATTGACCGATTATATTAACGCTTCGTTCTAAGCAAATTGATCGATACTACGACATTTTAAGAACTATAAATATAATGTATAATGCTTAGATTTTGGCAAAATAAACTAAAATTAGTATACAAATTATGCGTAAACCTTTATATGTATACTTTTACGAATAGTATTTAGAATTGACACCGTGACAGACGTTCTGGCCTGCATCTTTCATGAATTGTCCAATAATTCAGAAGTTCAACGGCAAGTTCGGGCTGAAATTTATGACATCTGCGGAGGCGAAATAGATCAGGTATGTTTTTTGTTTGCGATTTTTCTTTTGCGACCTGGTGCATAAGTGACTGAATTGGAACGCGTTCATTACTGCAAAATGTGGGTCTTTAAGCTGAAAAATAAAAGATATTGCTACCGAAAAATAAATGTTTCACTTTTCTCTTTAGTGATATAAGTTGAAAAATGCTTTCAATTTTGAAAATAATTTAGTTATGGGGTTTTGGCGTAAAATTAAACGGTATAACTCCAGGTTATATTTTTTCCCGAAACTGGTTAATAGAATACCTTTACTTTTTATTTTTAACAAGAGTTTTAATTTGGTACCTAATTGAAAGCACACCACAAAAATGGCAACAAGAACCACCTCGGATTGGTAAACGGAATTCTAGAAGTGCAAATAATCGATAAACATCAATACAGAAATGACGCATGTTGTATTTTCCTTTTCAGAAACCAAGCTATGAACAATTGCATGCAATGAGGTACCCCGATGCCGTTATCAAGGAGACTCTGCGCCTCTTTCCGCTTGTTGCATTGTAAGCTATCATGCTTTTTGAATCAGCGCCTAGATCATCGAAAAATGTTTTGTGTGAGAAAGGAAAGAAAGCAAATAATATTCAACTTTCAGTGCTTCTTCCCGAACTTGTTGTAATACCACCAAGATTGGAAGTTATACCATAGAAAAGGGCACCACTGTCCAGGCTGATGTCTTCTCCATTCATCGAGATCCGCATATTTTTGGGCCCGATCCAGATTCTTTTCGCCCAGAGAGGTAAATTATTCTTGACTTGCAAGGGTGGACCTTAGGCGCCTGGACGTCTCTCTATACTTAACTACAGTGGCCACACTATTTCGTACATTATACACAACAACAGGCACAAAGGGGCTAGTGATGAAATCACGAATCATCACTGACAAAAATCGGTCCGCCGGACCGATTTTTGTCTATGCTGCAGAACAGAGGAAGCATATTCATTGTGTAAAAGATAGCCATTGATTTTTTATTTCATTGTGTATGTCTACGAAATAGTGTGGCCGCTGTAGTTAAAGTATAGAGAGACGTCCAGGCGCCTAAGGTCCACCCTTGTTGACTTGCAAGACTGATTTGTAGGAATATAAGTTTTTGAGAGGAAACAAGAACTTTTAAAAGAAAAAGATTCCCGATCATAAGATGAGCTGCACCAAGGATCGAAGTGAGATAGGATCATGATAGGTCAGATTATTGATTGACATTTATTACAGAACTGAAACTAGGAATGTCCAATAATAATCTTTCGATAATTTATAAATTTATTTCAATACTCAAGAAATATTTATTAATATTTCTTGAGTATTTTTATGTTTCAGGATTGCCAAAGTTCTTTATTGAGAAACTTTTATGGATTCGGAACGGAAACAATCATAAACAAAATTTTGAGTTAAATTTATATTATATTTTCTTCTCCCTTAAAATATAGTACAGTCGACTCTCGATTTACCGCACACGTCGGGAATGGCGATTTTGTGCGGATAATCGAAAGTGCGGTTAATCGGGTGTGCGGTAAATCGAGAGAATTTTGTATGGAGAAAATCCTTCCAGTGCAAAGTTGTGCGGATAAACGAAATTTCCTGTATTCTTTGTCATTTTTTGAAAATAAAAAATAAAATTTGAATTCCCGCTCAAAACATTTTGATTTTTTTACTAAATTTTGACCGATTTTTGCAAAATTTTTACCTAATATGGCAAAAATTTTGAAAAATTTTTGAAAAATTTGATAAAAAACAGGAAAATTTTGTATAAAAATTCAAATTTGCGCCAAAAACAGAACCATTTTTCTTTGTGCGGATAAACGAAAAATTTTACTTGGAAATTTCACTTTGGTTCCGCAAAAACCTGTGCGGATAATCGAATTTATCCGCATAAAATGCGGATAATCGAGGGAATTTTGTATGGAAAAAATCCGTTCCAGCCAATTATGTGCGGTTAATCGAAAGTGCGGTAAATCGTGTGTGCGGTAAATCGAGAGTCGACTGTATACTCCTTGAGAAAATCCACCGAGAAAAAAGCCAAAAAATGCTAAGATCTCAGTTCGAAACGCATCTGCTGACACTTTTTCTTTGTGTCAAGTCACTGCCAATTTGGCCACACCCCAAATACTGTTTCAAACCCAAATTCTCTCTTGTAGGCAAATTGTCGTTTTCTGGGGGCGATCCATATCAAGTGCCCAGATGCCCAGAATTCGTTTTCTGAGCATTTTTTGTAAAAAAACAGAATTTTTATTTTTTTCCATGGATCCGGCATCTAAAAAGGCATATTGGGTCATTCAAAACAAAACCCGCCATGGAAGTAAACAACAGTTACGAAATTCGATTTGAATATGCCTCTTTTCGCGCCTTTGGCATACAAGTTCAAAAATCAAAGTTTAAATCTGATCCCGGATTCGGACTCAGCGGGGTCGATTTACTATCCAAGGGTTTCATCATATTGACTCAAGAGTCCTTCTAAAGCCTCAAAATACCTCATATACTGTATGCCAAAGGCGCGAAAAGAGGCATATTCAAATCGAATTTCGTAACTTCCATGGCGGGTTTTGTTTTGAATGACCCAATAGAATCCCAAATAAAACTAACCACAATCAATAATTCTACCTAGAGATAAATAAATAAAATCTGTTTTCGATTCTGGGCATTTTTCGTGATTCTAGGCATATTTTGATGCCCAGAATGGAAACGTATGGGCATATTTCGCAACAAATATGCCCAGAATCGAAAACACATTTATTTATTTATCTCTAGGTAGAATTATTGATTGTGGTTAGTTTTATTTGGGATTGTATGCCTTTTTAGATGCCGGATCCCTGGAAAAAACTAAAAATTCTGAGTTTTTTCAAAAAATGCTCAGAAAACGAATTCTGAGCATCTGGCCACTTGATATGGATATAAAAAATCGAGTGTGATAAATTAGAATTTATAGATTATTATGAAGTATCATTACAAAATAGGCTTGTTGCGGAGTGTGGTGAGTTTAATCGTTCCCAGAAAAGAAAATAATAAAGAAAACAAACTCCGCAGGATCATAGCGTCTAACATTTTGAAACGTAAAAATTTGCAGATGGCTAAACGAAAATGGAGAAGACGACGCAAAACAGCGCCGCTTATCTTGGATGGGATTTGGAACTGGTCCTCGAACTTGCGTTGGAATGCGATTTGCTTATATGGAGATGAAAATTGCGCTGATTTATCTTGTCCGGAAATTCAAGATTTTACCCAACACGGAAAAGGTAAGATTATACATTTTGGATTGTTCAATAATGGTGAAAGGAAATAGGGTCCGATAGTTAGATATAAAATACCAGCCATTTGTCTCAGCTCGTTATATTGGTAAGTTCTCTCCTGGTTGACTATCGCCATTTTCGTCCCTATAAAGTTAATTAACTATCGAATAATTTTATGCAGCTCAAAACTCTTATTGTTGAATGTTTGAGACAAAGGATTACTGCAGTTACATTTTAGAGTGTGTTGAAGCTTATCGGCTCTTCAGTGCTTGCCCCGGAAGCGGTGTTTGTGCAATTACAGCGATACAGTTAGCAATTGCAATAAAATCAGAAAAGTACTAATTTTTTTGTTCATAATCTATCTATTTTAAATGTATGTAATGTACATATAATCATAATTTGTCTATAACAACGCAATTAGCCTTACCTATCATACCTTGCATTTGAATAATTAATTAGTAAAGTATTGTGTATATAATCTTATTTTGCTCGATAAAATATGTCTATTTTTCCGTAAATGTAACCGCAGCAATTTTAAACAAAAACGTTGTACGCTTTATTGATATAATTCACGTAATATTCAAATATAAACATGACTGCTGCTTAGCACATCTCGAGAGTTTCGCAAAGTTTAGTTGGAGTCGCGCGGTCGTCCTTGACCAGCTGATCTGCATGCGGTTTATTGTCTTTGAACGCATAGCACAGCTCCTGAGCACCGATGGCGGAGCAAAGTCTCTAAAAAATAGTCTCATTCGTAAATGTCACCGATAATAAATTGCATTCGTTTTAAAAAGGAAATAAAAATGATATAGCCACAATATTTTAAAGGATTTTATCAAGCGTACTCTTGGAGGAGTGGCTAAGATCAAAGCAAGAGGCCAGCGACGAAAATTCTGATGAACCAAAGTAAAGTGTGGGCTAGACGCTTCCGTTTAAATTTTCATCAAAATTCATGCTCTCATATTTGAGCGGGTTTTATTTCTGATAAGTTTCACTCAAAAGGTGTGTCACTTACACGATAGCTCACTGACAGGAACTCATAGCAATGTGGGTGGCCAGCATACGGAGTCTGTTCTTCCGTTGAGAGAACTCGGGGCACATTAGAAGTGTGAACTGCGACAGACGGCTCTGTAGTCTCATCGTCACACTCAGGTGTAGCCACCGTTTTTAATTTGATATCAGGTGTTGTGCTCTCTTCTGCTGACTCTGAAGCAAGAATTTCTCCTGTACTCAATGGCGGCAGAGTGATCGCTGAAGAATCCTCACGGCGACGACGAACAAGAGTCAAGGTGCACATTGGTCGAACAACTTCAATGCAACGAGCACAATAGGGTCGATCCTGAACATCTTCCGGGAGATCCGGTGCCTGAGCGTGGATCGAGAGTGGCATCAGAATGGCAATGACGACAGAGACGTGATAAATGTTCATAATCGTTTCTCTGAAACGGTAACGACTAAATACAAAATAGCAACTTGATTTCATGTCTCTAATTTTAAAAATGTCTCATTTTCCTAAGAAAATAGATAAAAAGTATTGTCGAAAAAGGATTTTAAGCAAAAATTTTACATAATTTTATTCGAAAGTTATAAAACAAAATTCAGTTTAGCTATGATAAAATCCCATATCAAAATGTCGTAGCTAAAACATAATCAGTTTTCCTTAAAAATAACGTTTTTTATTATGCTGGGAAAACTGCTGAAATTGAATCCTCCATGCATTCCGTGCATTAATGCATTTTATTTGCAGCCAGGACAGTTGAAGACCTCTTTCGAAATTCGGAACCCCAATTTGTAATTTCGATGAATAAGATTTTGAAGTACCGGAAATCTCCTGTTTTATTTGATTTTATACCTTTTTCGGAATTTTCTGTTTTACGGACACAAACACATACCATGATAGAAGGACCATGACCATCAGTCGGTTAAGAGAGCACGACGGCGCCGCATTCTGTCGCGTCCGGCGCCATCGTGAGAGATGAGGAGAACGACGTTCCAAGAACGACATAAATGGAGAAACAGAGAATACTATATTCACTTCTAAAATTGGCGGGACTGAATGGAGGGAGAATGCTAAGTTGGGGGGGGTGCAGACTGGGGGTACTAGGTTGGGGGTACAAACTTGGGGGTGTACCAGGATGGGAGTGCAACATGCAAATGCTAATGTGGTGTGGTACGCAGGAAATTTGCTCTACGAAATTGTATTTTTCTCTAACACTCTCTCACCCAGCTGTACCCTTACAAGGGCATACTCTTAGGCTTAAGCTCCCGAACAATCCTTACGTTAGGCTACTGTGCACGCTTAATCGGACTTAGTCTTAGGCTTAAGCTGCCGAACAACCCTTACAAGGGCATACTCTTAGGCTTAAGCTCCCGAACAACCCTTACAAGGCGCCATATTTGGGTTGCGCGAGAGTATCCCCAACTTGGTACCTCCCCAAATTGGTACCCCCCAACTTGGTACCTTAAAAGCGTCATGTACCAATTTGGGGGGGGGGGTTGGTTTCGAGATCTCCCTTATATGGGCTGGTCGCGCGGGGGTCCCAAAGGCAAAGTTTCTTATAAGGTCATTCCAAGCAACTTTGCCTTTGGGACCCCCCGCGCGACCAGCCCATATAAGGGAGATCTCGAACCCACCCCCCCCCCCCAAATTGGTACATGACGCTTTTAAGGTACCAAGTTGGGGGTACCAATTGGAGGAGGTACCAAGTTGGGGTTAGAGGTTAGGCTCACGGCTGTGTAATTCTCTGCTGTAGCAGGGTAGAGAACACAATCCAGGTCCACACAACATGATTTTTGATTACTTGAATCCACAAACTCCCCAACCGCGTACACCACCAAGTTTGTACCCCCAACCTAGTACCCCCAGTCTGCACCCCCCATCAACGTATTTCTCCTGAATGGATTACAAGCAAAACTTTCACAGTTCAGAATCATTTTTGATCAATTTTCTGAAACATTAATTTGGCGAGTTTTGCGAAACACCGTTTTTAGATTACAGTGCGCGAGCTGGATTGTTACCGACGCATTTCATACAGCACAATTTTTTACTCGTAATTTCTCCCGATACCTTTTCTGGTTCAGTCGTTAATCTCATACGGTTTGTGCTTTTATGTAAATAAAACTGGAAATGACAATATTTGCATAGTAATTTGATATGGCATAACGGATAATATAATAGATTTCCTCTGAAGGCGTTACAAAGGGCGGCTCGAAGTTGGCAGTTTGTGGATCGATTGCGGAGAAGAATCGAAAGTTCTGTTCAGCTTGACTCTGTTTGATTCACCTTTGTTGATAGAGTCGCATACTGCAGCTGGAATTGAGGCCGAAAGGGGATCTGAAAAGTAACTGATACAATATAAACGTGGACAAATAATTTATAAAATGCAACTTTGTGTTTAATAATGCCATAGCATCATTGCAACTTTCAAGGGTGGTAGAAAAAGATCAATTATAAGCAAAAATTATTTACTTCAGAATTACTAAAAGTTGTTTTCCAGCACTGCCTCTTCTGAGGGGAACATTTTACTAAGATTAGCAATATGTGAGGAATGTTGGAAAATATTAGTTATTATTTATTTTTCATCTATTGAATAAGTTTTCCTGTAATCAGCAAGCAGTCAGCCCCAATTTGTCTTTACCTCTCGTTTACTCTAGAAGAACCCGAGAAAGTAAGTTTTGCAAAGTTGTGAACTATTGCATTTTTGACGAAAAAAGTATACAGTGTCACAATTATCGAACTGGGACAAACGGTTGCTGAATGACGTTCGCCGTCCAAAGCTTACCTTTTTCTGTTTGAGAAGTACATGCTCCAGTTGAATTTTCATCTTCTTTGTTGATTTCCTCCTCATTTTGGTCATCGGTGTGTATTCGCTTTGGCATTTCGTCTTGAGATCCAGATTCTTGCTCCGTCTCTGCCAAAGGTCTTTTGCGCTTCTGAAACACAATTAACGGTAATCAAAACGTTATGTTTAGAAGTTTGCCTTGAAATGTTCAAACGAGCAAAGTTCAGTAGGAACGATCCCCGTCTCAGCATTTTGTGCTCTGAACACAAAGGATAAAACCTATAAGTCCCACAAAATACCCTACGAAAAATCATTTGTGTCCAATGTTCCCTTGTGGGATTTATGGGTAGGAAACAGCGCGAAATACTTGATTGAAAAAATCGCTTAGAATTGGAGACGAAAAACGCGACAGTAAACGCATAAATAACTTGATTTGAAATTATTTGAAATACCAGCGCAAATGTGCCAACAAAACTATCCTTTTTTAAATTAGGAATTCACAATTGTCTTACCAAACTGGATAGCGGCACTCTCTGGTATAATTGCGCGACAGCTTCCTCAATAGAATTTTTTTCCTTAACTGCTTTCTCAATGTCCTTTTTACTCTGATCGAGGCTTTGTCGGAGTTCCTCCAGTTGCTTCGCATTCCGCTCCCCCTCCATTCTTCTCTCGTCCTCCAATTTCGCTATTTTTGTCTCACACTCCGCCAAAGTCTGCTGCAGTAGCTGAACTTTTGTCTCCGAATCTCGTTCCAGTTCGTCATGGGGATGGCTTGATCCAATCTCGCCGTTCAAATCATCCGCGACTTGCATGTTCCCATTGCTAACAATATCTTTATGTTGTTTTGCGCTGTCCAGTGACTTCTCCGTTTCCAGCATTTTCAGTTTCTTCTTATAGACGGCGCATTTTTGTTGCGACGCTTGAAGCTCTGAAAATACAAATATACATTACTCAACCTTTGCATTTGAAGAAATTATATCATTAAAACAAATTCTCCAACTACACGCCTCTTCGTTTCATATGCACTTTTTAATTTCATATAAATCTTCACATGAACGTTAAAAATTTACCTGCAGAACACTTTCCCAACTTGTCACAAATATCCATCCCAAACTCTTTCTCTTCTTTCAGTTTTTCCGCGCATTTGGCCAGCCTCTGAGCTACTTTCTGTAATGTTGCCTCTTTTTGGTTATACATCAGCGTCAAGTTATCGATATTTTTCTTGAGTTCTAGGGCGTCTTGTTCTTTTAGACCAAGTTTCCTGTGCAAGTCATCGTTCGCTGGAGACGCGACGTCTTTTCCTGTTATTTGTTTCGTAGAACAAACTGTAGTTGCCTAAAATGGACAATATTTAGACGAGCATCGATATATCACACAGCACATTATTGTCACAAATTATCAGTAAAAAACAAAGTTGCAAGCATCCTACTGATGAGTCGCTACTTGCAACTTTGTGTAATAGTCGTCTAGGTTATGGGTAAAAACGGTACCGTCAAAAACGGTATCGTCAAAAACGGTACCGACAAAAACGGCGATTTTCTTTTAAATAAATAAATTTTTTTGCATTAAAAAAATTATTTGTTTCCAAAACCATGTGGTCCCCCTATGGTTTGAAAATGGCAAAAAATCGAATTTTTCCGGATTTTCAACAAAATGTGTTTCTAAGGCTTTTTTGATGCACTGATCATGAATCTGCAATTAGTTTCTTCGTATCGCGTCAAAAAGGGGAATTTTCAAGGAAAAACAACAAAAAATTGGCAATTTCCCAACTTTCGTGCTAGGACCAAGCAAAATCTGAGCCCGGATTTAAACTCTCCGGGGTCGAATTAGGGGGTAGGTACATGTACCCTGGGTCAGTGAGACCCGGAAACGGGTTGGTACCGTTTTTGACGATACCGTTTTTGCGGTACCGTTTTTACCCATAACCGTCGTCTAGGCTCAGCGACAAAACGACTATTGTTAGAGAATATCACGTCTAGTATCAAAAAGATATTTTTACTACTCAAAAACAACTGTTAGTATTACTACATTGACATTATACAGCGTTAAAAACGCTTCATAATTAAGATTTCAATGCGTTATCTCTGAGACTGTAGTTAACATGAAAATAAAACTGATTTGATGAGTTAACATAAAAATTGGCAATACGAATAAAAGAAACTTACTTTTTCACCATTTGCTTTTTCAGTCCCGAGGGCTTTGCGCAATTCTGCCGTCAGCTTCTCTGCCTTCTTTCTTCGTCTCCTCTCTTTCTTGATCTTCTTCTCAGCCATATACTTCTCGACTTCTAGTTTTGCGATCTTCGGATCATTCTCGGAGCCGACATTCTCGAACGTTTGCTCCAGGACGAAAACTTTTCTCTCCGAAGTCGCAACTTTGTCCGCTAATTCAGAGTTTCCTCGTTTCAAAATCGCATTTAGCTCCTCTAATACTTCCGTGTCATTTTTAGAAGTGATTAGAGCTTTCTCGTAATCCTTGCATTTCTGTTCGCTGTCCTCGAATTTTTGTTGATACATCTCCAATTGCTGTTTCATCTGCTCCAGATCTAAAAGTATAAGGATCTTTTTCTTTTAATCACGGAAACATAAATTTGAGTATTCTTTGGTTTGGAAATTAAACCGACATTTAAAATTTTGCTAACGCTCAAAATTTTCGACCAAATTTCTCACAAGAGAACAGTCAACTGATGCTTCGATATTCCGCCAGATTTTCGTCCCTATAAAATTGCTCAATGTCGGACAAATTATGACCTTTCTTTAATTTCATTTCCAATCAATGTCAGAATTTAAAAATTCAAAACGGTTCGATTTTCTGATACTATTTTGCTCTTTCTGGATTTTTGGCGTTTGATTTCAAGCATAGATCCTGCGTCAAATAATAAGTATATTTCTGATTTTCCGTATACAATTTTGCATGAAATTATCATATAAAATTAACATTTGACATGAAGAACTAAAATCGGATTAGAAAAAATTGTAAAACGATTTCTTGCACAGAAAAATTTTTTCTGCAACATTGCTTTAGGCAACTTTCCTCAAAAATTTGTCATAAATTGCTCTAATACTATGATGCGGAAGATACTCCGTTCACCCTTTGAATTGGCGGGTAAATACAATGACGTTTGGCGTTGTGTGAATGAAATGAAATGAAAAGGAAGGGGCAGACAGTGGCCTGCCTCTGTGCAAAACATACGAGCAGACTCTTTGTGCTCTAAGTAGAATGAAATCATTACCCGGCTTCGTGAAACACGAAACCGGGTAATGATTTCATTCTACTTAGAGCACAAAGAGTCTGCTCGTATGTTTACCACAGAGGCAGGCCACTGTCTGCCCCTTCCTTTTCTTTCATGCAGAGAACCCAAACGCGTCAGGCCGGTTGTAAAGTGTGCCAACCCAAAGGGTGAACGGAGTATCTTCCGCATCATAGTATATACAATAATAATAGAAACTGGGGCTACGCTTTACTTTAGCTCCCGTGCCAAAAATGCCCGAAACCGGTGTCAATCGCCTCCATTTCATGAGAGAAGTCCGAAAAACACAAAATTAGGATGGAGAAATGCAACTAGAGCTTTTTATGCCCTGGGGCGTTTTTCGAAATCCATGATACCCCCCTATGGTTCCAAAAAAATTTTTTTTCGCAATTTTGCCTGAAAACGTCTAATTAGGGGTTTTCGACCATGCTGATCACGAATCCGAAGGAATTTTTAAGATTGAATCCCACGATTTCGAGATATGGCCTCAGGGCATATATCCAAGCCTAAGCCATTAGCAGTCAAAAACCGGGGACATTAGCAGGCTAAGCCTAAGCCTAAACAGCAGCCTAAGGGCCTGTTCGCCTAACGGGGGGCCTAATCCTAAGTCCCTTGGGTTGGGTTGCCCGCCTAAGGGGTTGGGTTGTTCGCCTAAGGCGTTGTTCGCCTAAGGCTCTAGTTGCATTTCTCCATCCTAATTTTGTGTTTTTCGGACTTCTCTCATGAAATGGAGGCGATTGACACCGGTTTCGGGCATTTTTGGCACGGGAGCTAAAATAAAGTGACCCCGTTTCGGGGTCACTTTACTGTGACCCTTTACAGTGACCCCGAAACTGGAACAAATTCAGCAATTTTGGCAGACATTACATTCGTAACATATCCATATATGTAGCTTGAGCGTAGGCAACCAATGTACAGTCAGACCTCGATTTAATGCGCGCCTTGGGACTGGGCTTAGACGCGCATTACATCGAGGGACGCATTAAATCGAGGTTTGACTGTACCTTTATATCGTTCCTCTAGCTGAAGATTCAAATACGTCTCCATCGCTTGCTGCTTTTCCAGTTTAATGTTGGCTTCTGATAATTTCTGCTTTGTATCATTTAAAGCTTTATCCGTCTTCGAAATATAGACCGTTAGTTGTTCGATTTTCGCCCGAATTTGTGCCTGAATTTTATTATTCTCCATTCGCTGTTCTGCGGATTGTTGCTCTTTCTGTCGACTCTCAGCTAGCGCAGCTTCGCTTTGTTGAAACTTGGACTTGATGTCTTCGAGTTCCCCTTCGATCCGTGCATTAGTTGCCTGCAAAAAGTGATGTTTATGCTTGCATATGCCAGCTTTCAAATGAAATCGGTATATGACAGTTCGAATTTTAAATGTACACTTAAATAATGTTCACCCATATTTAGGCTTAAACTATAATCTGTCAAAACTGTAATCTGCTACTAATCCCAATTGTAGTACTACTGTGCATTACTACTCGAGCAATACAAAAGTTGCCTCAATTACCATCTTTCAAATGAACTCTGAATCAGGGTTGCGCCTTAAAATTTTAAGGCGCAACCCTGCTCTGAATATGACAATCCATTAAATAATATTCACCCTAGTAATATTTACCTTGAGATTATTGATGATGGTCATGGATTCATTTTCACGTTTTTGGGCAGTGTTTTTATCAGCCGTAATTTGAGCTTGGAGCATTACAATGTTGATTCTCAAATTGTTCTCCAAGGCCTTTGACGCTTCCAAATCGTTGCTCCTTTCGCTCAAAACTTGCGGGAATTCTTTTCGAACTTGCTTGAGCGTTTGATCCGACTGAGAAATATTTTCCTGAAATATATTTACTTAGCTTCAAAAAGTTATCTCACAGTATTAATAAAGTGTTGTCACTTTTTTTAAAGTCGCCTCCGCATCTGCCTCCGCGCAATTTTCGAGCGTCGCCTCCGCCTCCGGAGGCGCCTCCGTATTATTAGTAATTAACTTCATTTATTAATAATAAATGAAGTTAATTACTACTAGCGTTTATTAGTAGTAAATAAAGTAAAAAGTTGTGAGGAATCCCGAAATAAATTTATTCGGAAAGTCTTGTGTTTTATAAGAATGAAGTTATTGTTACAATTTGTGCAATTTCTGCCAAATGTGATTAAGTGTGCATAGATTATTTAAAACGTTTAAGATCATTAAAATAAAAATTTATCAAATTTAGCAATCCCATACCACAAAAGTTGATATTGCCATAAGAGGAAACAATGCATTTTGGCGTTGTCTTCTGGAAGACCCCTTATTAACAATTTAACCAAAATAAAACCTCATTTTGCTCTCCGGGCTGCAATTCTTCTTCAGGATTGCGACTTGTGGGCCGAGCTTTGGTTCGCGGATCATTCATGAATCTATGATCATTGACCACGGATTTGCTTCTTCTCGAACAATTACTGGTCCCGTTCGTAAATTCCTGCTGCTGCCTCAATTTATTGTTTTGATCCGTGAGGCGATTCACCGCTGCGAGTTTTCTGTTTAAACGGTCCTGGGTGTATGCCAGCATTTGATCCTTCTGAGCGACTTGGCTAAGGGCTCTCTCCGCATCCATCTAAAATTGGATTGTATACTATGAACATCAAATAAAATTTTAAATATCCTTTAGTGTCATCTTTCAAATATTTGCCTAGCTTTCCTCTGAAATGCTACCGTAAGCTTCAGAATGACTTATTTTTCATTTCATCCAAATTTACATTTAAAAGAATTAACTTTACTTGCATTTAGTTTTGATGAACGCATATTACTACAAATATCGAATATACCTCCTCTGTATCCAAATGAAAGGTTATTTAAATCACTGTCTAATCGAATATTAATCGCATATATTACAACAAAATAATAGCAAAATCATGAAAATAGTAACTTGCGATAGTTTTAATCCTCATATAAATTAATCTTACTCGTCTGAATAGTTATCGTCAGTCAAAGATGCTTGCCAACGGAATGGAAGTTGTTTTATGCCATACCTTCATGCATACTGGATGTCGAAACTTGGATCGCATCGAGGGATGTCGTTCTTCAGTGAAGGCATAAAACAACTTCCAGTCGGTTGGCAAGCACCGTTGACTGTGACGGCGATTTATATGAGGATTAAAACTATCGAAAGTTTTTATTTACATGATTTTGCTATAATTTTGCTGTAATATATGTGCGATTAATATTCGATTAGACAGTGCTTTAAATAACCTTTCATTTGGATATAGAGAGTATTCAATATTTGTAGTAATATTGAGCAAAGCTTTAACCGTTATCCGCAAAACTAATTGGAACCCAAAATAGTGCATTTCTCAAAATTAGCTACTGCTGTAAAATTGCTAACAAGAATTGTTTGAAAACCCTGACAGTAATCTAATAACCCAAACTAACCTTGTGTTGTTTAACTCTTTCTTCGCAAATTTCCAGCTTTTCCTTCAATTCTGTGTTGTCGTCCACGAGAGCGTTTTTCTGTTTGCGGCATTTCTCCAGTTCAGCTCGACATTTCTCGGATTTTGTTAGCAAAACTGCGAAATGTTCGGATTCTCTGAAGATGTGATCGTCGCACTGGAATATGTCGCATTTTTATTGTTGTTGTCGTTGTAGTTGTCACATACCTGACATTCTTTAGGAGATGTGACACTCTGGTTCACCGGACTTGAGCCCATTGTTTGATCATTGTCCGCTATAGATTCCTCATTCGAGCTTTCCATAGCTGTGCAGGTGGATTCGGTTTAAATTAAATAACAATATTTTTCAATTTTCATAGGTAAAATCGATCGATAAAGGACAAATAATCGGCAAAAAAGTCACTTATGAAGGGAACCGGTCAAACCTCCCGCGGCCTTTTTTGCCATAACTTTTTACTGGAACATTCTAGAATGATGAGTAATCGCTTAAATCAAAGATAAGACGCTGGGGTACAAATCGGTATATTACCTGCCGCATCTCGATTCAAGATTCTCGAGATTTAATTATTTTTGTCTCAAAATTTCAACTTTTTGAAAATTCGAGAATTTGAGACAAAAATAATTAAATCTCGAGAATCTTGGATCGAGATGCGGCAGGTAATATATATAATCTTTGATTTAAGCGATTACTCATCCTTCTAGAATGTTCCAGTAAAAAGTTATGGCAAAAAATGACCGCGGAGGGTTTTGACCGGGGGAATGACATAGACTCACTTATAAGTGTTTCGAAGAAGTTAGGAAAGAAAATTTGCATAAATCATAAAGGCATTAATCACTTTTTCATTCGTATCAATTAATAATAAAATTCGAATATAAACTTATATCTGAATTTATTGAATAAATTAATAGATTTGGACGCAAAATCAATTAGACAAATGAATTTCATACTGACTGCGTACAATTGCCGACAGTATTTAGGTTGGAAATGTTTTGGGAAGGGGGAGAAATATGAATCGCTTCTGACAAGAAAATAAAGGACGCCTCACAGCAAAGCTCTGCTCTGCAAAAGCTTTTTATCTCCAAAACAGTTCGGCCAAACTATAGTATTGATTGCAAGGAGCGCTCTTTGCGGCCCTTTCTCCCCTTCCTCTCTCCTAATGGAATCAATTCTCCCCTATGCTTGTGCATTCTCTGATTTCTTTTCTGTTCTGTACTATTCGGCTGCCTGTTTAAACCATGTGTGAATCAGAAAACGATAGAGCTGCTAAATATAAATTACAAACAGGCAGGATCTCTATCAGCACCAGCAAAGGGTCCATATAAGCAGCAATGGAAATCCTGACAAGCTCCTAAAGAATTTCCGAGATTTTACATTGTGGAAAGGACATCTTAAATGGTGGAACGAAAGAAATTAAACTTTGAAAAGGAAACTGTGAACAAAATAATCGCTATTTCAATAATAAACGGCAATGTTAACAATTGTCACAAAATTTAGTAATGGCAAAACAATGACTCTGAATGATAAATACGAGAAATGACAAATGAGTCAGTGACCGAAAACGGATTTTATCGATCCTTCAAGTACATGAGTAAATGAAAATTGCCATATTTTTAAACCAGCAAATCTGGGACCTTATTCTTAAGCATAATTTGTCACGCGTCAAAGGTTTGATAATCTGCGACAAAACATTGACTGATGGGAGTCGATTGCTATCCATTTTGTGAACAAAAGGCAACATCTTTTGATTTATTTGCATAAATTACGAACCACGGACGTACAGAACTTTTCTTTTACAAAGTGGCTTGGCCGCTGATTGCCAGAAATTGTTTTCTGAGCTAACATTTACACCTACCTAACGACAAACTCGCGCATGCGTTTTCGGGAGTGCAGTAGAAAATGGAAAAGGAGATTTTGAATAATTATGTATACATTGTCATAACGCTAATATACAAACAAATTGGAGAAAAAATGTAGGATTGTAATATTCTTAGCAGCAATACACACGACGGAGTTACAGGTCTAACTTATTTGAGGATTTGTTTTTCTCTCACGGTAGAAGGTTGCTGTATTTAAGCTTAGCTTAAGATTAACGTTGTTTGATGATTGTTTACAGATTGAACAAGGTATGCTTTCCAGGACGTTGTGTTTTCAGCCCGTTAAATTGTTTTGCAAAAAAGCGATAAAAATATGTAAAAAGTTGGCATATATGGTCTGGAATGGCGTTTGTTTACAACGCGAGGGGTCGTTTAAACGACCGCCATACATTTCAGCCAATCAGAAAGCAGCTGAGCTGAAGAAGACGACCTCTTCAGCCGGCCTTCTTCAGCTCAGCTGCTCGATGATTGGCTGAAATGTATGGCGGTAATTTAAACGACCCCTCGCGTTGTAAACAAACGCCATTCCAGACCATAGTCATCAATGTCAGATTTATTTATTGCGATAGTGAATCCATAAATGGAAAAACAGATATCAGGAAAACTGTGAACAACTTGATGAAAACAACTTGTTCAAGATTGACTTGAAATGGTCATCGATGGGTGATTCTTTCTTCAACGAACAAATCAAAGAACAAGATTGTGTCCATTTTTTATTTTGGATATTTTCCAATTTTCACTAATGGCTATAAATCTTATTATTCTGATCCCATACCAATTTTTTTCAAGTTTACAACGCATATGTCAAACAAATTTTTAAATAAAAAGTAATTTTCATCAAATTTTATCAACCTATTGTTAGTTTAGCTTCAACAAATTCGTAAATATGAATGAGGAAAATGGTGATTGAAAAATAAAAATGTCAAAAGTTTTCTTTTGTTGAATGACGCGAAATAAAATTTTTGAGACGATGGGGAGACAAAAACTAGCAAAGTATTCTTTAAAAGAAAAAGAAATGGAAATGCTTTTTATATTTAAAAAGCAAAATTTCGATCTTGAATGGCAGATTTCCGTCACTCCGTTTCATTGTTTCAACAAAATGTTGCTGTCACTGATTCTAATATTTTGTGGATGTTTATTGTCTCCAGATCCGACTGTCTCGTTTATGAGCTTCGAAGGCTGGATCAATTCACCTTTCGCTCATTACAATGCGCCGACACAATTTGTAACTCAAAAAGTTTCGCATTTCAACGGCTCTGAAAAGAGACAATGGAAGCAGGTAAATTTCTATTCCAAAATTGTATTTGAGTGAGTCGTTACTCTCGGCGTATTCAATACAAAGCATTTCAAGTAAAAATGTTACAACTTTTCTACCATATGGACAACCTTTCAGCGTCATAAAATTTGAAGGATTCCAAAGATTGCCACAAGATATTGAACTAGACTTGTGAATTTCTCCGATTTTCCATTACCAAAACTTCGTAAGAGATAATATGAAATCCTAACACCTTATGCGAAAATGAAATTTTCTTTCCTGATTTTTATTCTGTTACTACTTTGTTTTTTGCTCCTGATATATTTTTGACATTGAGCTGAGAGCAGGCACTTACGCTTAATGTATCGAGCTAGCCTAAACTAGATGTTATGTTTTACTTGAAACTTGAGACAAATAGTAGATCCACTTATGCGGATGATGTGTCGAAATCCGCATTTCAGTATTTCTATTCAAATACTAACAACTCAAGAGACGCAAATTTGAACTTTCTCATAATGGGCGGAGAGTGGAATATCGAGTTATCCGATGTTCAGGATGGACGGAATATGATCATGAAATGGGCGCGACATTTCGGCGCTTCCGTTTACAGTTTAGGTCACCGTTTCTATGGAAAAAGTCAGCCGCTTGGGTAGGTTTTTGAAGGTTGAAGTCATCATACCTCTAAATGTTTTTAAAAACTACAGCATACTTTTACTGTTATAACAAAAAAATTATCCTAAAAGCTCAGCAGAAACGTATAAATTACAAGAGCAAGAAACGCAAAAATGCCGATTTTTGTAGGATTTTACAAATTTTCGACTAAAATTGCGTATTTTTGTGAGGATAATAATGAGGAAAATTATAGGAGATTCGTATTCAGCGCACTGTATTACCTCTAAAAAGGTTTTTCTCTGTAGTTTCTATCCGTAGTTTATCGACGTTTTTGAAAAAATCGATATTTGATTCATAAGCGGTCATGAATATCGTTCATTAAAAATTTCAGAAAATATGTTTTTAAACCTATAGAAACAATTCATTGTCAATATTTAAGGAATTTAAAAGTGGAAAGTCTGAAATACCTCACTGTCGAAGAAGCCATAGCTGATGCAGCACTGTTTATTGAAACAATAAACAGTCAGAAAAACTTGACCCATCCAAAATGGGTTGTATTCGGTATGTCCTATCCAGGTAAGCGAAATTGATTGATTCGTTATTTCTTATCCAAAAATTTAGGAGCTCTGGCTGTTTGGTTCAGACAAAAGTATCCTGATTTGACTGTCGGATGCGTTGCTAGTTCGCCGCCAGTTCGAGCCGTCGTGGATAACGATTGTAAGAATGTTTGAGTTTGTATCATTCCTCAACGATAAAATTCTCTCATAGTTCAATGATAAGTTCGAATAACTATTTTAGATCTCTTCAAAATTGTGGAAAATGATCTCAACAAATATGGCCCCGAAAATTGCACCTCAAACATTCGTCGGTATTTCTCAAAATACCAAAGTTTGTTGGCAACAGAGCAAGGAAGACGCAAAATCGGGTATTGCTTACTGAAAATTATCCAGAGTCCAACTTGAAGAATAAATCATCCTTATTGGTAGCCTTGGAAATAGAAATACGGGAATATAATAATGGAGAGTCTTGGGACCGGACAAAATCAGTGTTATCCGGGGGCGTTATCGGGGGTTCGACTGCATATAAGAGAAAATTAATTCAAATAGAAACAACTGAGAGTTTTTTTTGTAGCGATGACCCTGCGAAACCCAATGAGTTTTAATAGCATATGTCGATATAAATTACATTTATAGTGCGTGTTATGAAGGAAGTGAGAAATAATGGACTGAAAAAGACGCACAGTTATATACCGCATTGGCAGTTTTAACGGACATGAGCAAAAGTGGAATCAGTTTAGAGTTTCGGACCGGCATACTCGATGACGACTTTGAACATAAAAAGCTGAAGAAAATTTGTGCGGAGTTCAAGCGACTTGCCGATGAAATTGAAGATGTGCCTTCACGCAGCGAGACTTTAAAAGTCTGCAAACGACTTAGTTTCAAAAATTTGGCTATGCTTCTACAAAATCCACATACAGGTAAGTAATAAATTTGGATTTTAGAAAGTCCAAACATGCAAATCTGAAAGTGGTACAAAAAAAGCCAAAGTGCATCTGGTTTTGAGTCAAACTTTTCACGTCATTTGCCAAAATTCGATAAATGCAAGCGCGTAATTTGATTGCATATCTGTCTGAAAATACTTTCTAATTATAAAATACACTGTGCAGTATTAAGTGTCTGTCGTGGCATATTTCCGAGCATTCGCTTGGCAGTTGTGTACAGAATTTGGATGGTTTCCCACAATAAAAGTCGATGGCGGGGCAATAGACGACGCCGCAATTCCACTGAGGTATTGAATTTTGAGCTTTATAACAACCGTCATTTATTTATCTATACAGTCAACTCTCTTTATAACGATTGTGGAATTTGGACCCACGAAGCCAAAATGTATGGAAATGACTCTCTATATAACGATTTTGTCCGGTCGCAAGTCCGTCGTTATAAGGAGAGTTGACTATATATCTATTTACCTAAACGAGAGTTACTTTTTTCGGTTTTTCACTGACGCATGCCGAGATGTATTCGGAAATGAAATTACTGCGAGCACTATCGCTAATGCTGTCAAACGCACTAATGAGCTGTATGGTGGATCCTCAAACTACAGTGTGAGTTGTATATCACTATGTTACTTTACTAAGAAGCCAGTGTGCGCCCGTGACTGCCTGCGTCCGTCCACTGACGTTTAGACCCCTTCCAACGCTCATTTCCGGGCAAGTGATAGCTTAAAATGTTCGTACGGATGTGCTAATACAGATTTTCAAAAAATTTAGACAAAATATAGACAAAATTTTTTAGACAAAAATTTTTTTTTGAAAAATGGGGCATACTGACGGCGGGGGGGGTGACGGCGGGGGGGGGGGACGCCGCGAGAGCGGCGGCGTAGGACAGCTAATAACTTACAAGGGAACCATCTATGATGGCATCCTGGATTTTTGCGAAGAGCAGCAGCATAGTTGTATAACTCCAGGGCCTATTCGCGGAATATACAGATAATTTTTACCAGGACTGATAAAATGTCCCCCTCGTTCAAATCAAGATGAACTGGACTCTTAAAGTATAAACGCCCGAATGCAACTTTAGCATAAGTGCCTTTATAGTATTTTTAGTGTAATGATTGGAAAAGCGATAATGATAGACGTAATGCTACAAATAATACTTGGTTAAAGGTTTAGGGATATCAATTAACCCTTCATTGCCGGAGCCATAGACAAAAGGCAGAATGTCTGCATTACCATTAGCTTTCCTTTTGGTGAGCAGTCTATCAAAATCATGATGGCTGTCATTGTTTAGTTCTCTTTTCTATGTGATCTATTTACAGACAAACTCTTTGTATGAATAATGAACACTCATTCGTTTCTTTCTTTTTATGAAGTCTTTAGCAAATCAAAAACGTATCCGAACGGATACACTCGGCAATGAAGGGTTAAAGTACGACTGTCACCTTATCTTGAGTTATAGAACGTTAGATTAGGTGATGGCACGTTAAATATCGTTTTATGAATGTTACGCTTTTTTTATCTTTCATTTACTTAATCTGATAATTTCTGTGGTGTCTAACAGATTAAATAAAAGCAAAGGAGACGTCACTTTCACAAAGCAGTATTGGTATGCTATTATAAAAAATTAAAACTGATATCAACCAAATAAGGTATCGTTGTAATCTATGTGATAATCTTAGTTTCAATGCAGGCACTAATAAGGGATGTTCCCAAACTGCTCCTCAGTTTCAAATCTAGGGAACACATCTGGGGCCTAGGTGTGACATGTAACGTGACATCTTGTCATATTTCATGACATCTTGAATATTTCAAAATTCCAGGGTACAAATTTGATGATTCTGAACGGCTCTGAAGATCCAATTCACCCGCTGAGCCTTTACGACACCCCCAATGACACCGTTAAATCCATTATTGTTCCTGGTAATGAAAAAATTTTTCTTTTAATATAATTTTATTAGTTTTTACTAATGCTACATTGTTCAGACATTTCTCACACAAAGGATTTGCGTGGTGACAGCGATAGCGACCCTCAGTCCTTAAAGAACGCGCGAGAAAGAGTCAAAGCTGAAATTGAGAAATGGCTGAATGCTTCTGTTGCCAATTGAACAGTGAAAGGAAATATTGAAGATTCAAGAAATACTTTATGAGCTAGTCGTACGATTTTTATTACACATTGAGGATTAAATGCATATTCGATTACGCCTAATGTTTCCTATTAAACCAGGTATGGGATCGACTCGGCTCCAAAAATAAGAACATTTGCCCCAAAAAGTAAGATTTCGGGGTCAAAAATAAGAACATTTTTATAATTTTTTCAAACCATAGGGTCCCCCCAATGGTTTTTTGGCAAAAATTTTTTCCAAGTGTATTCTTAGGGGTGTTCAATTTTAGGCGATATACATAAAAATTTGCAGTATTCTTAAAAATAATTAGATTAGAGGAGAAATGGTATCCAAATAGCGCCGCAGGCGAAAATTTTTAGGAAAAGTTGCTTGTATTTCAAAAATTCCCATTTGGAAATGGAAATTTCGTGAAAATAAGAACAAAATAAGAACATTGGCCAAAAATAAGAACAAATCTTACAAATAAGAACATTTTTAATTTGTAAGATTGGGACCCTAAAAATAAGAACAAATCTTACAAATAAGAACAAATCCCATCCCTGTATTAAACCATTCTTGAATTTTTAAAATTGGGTAAAAATTTGAAAATTACTTTTGAAAAGTTACATTTCTGCACTTTGAATTCTCAGTTTTGTATCATAGTAAAATTGATTCTTTCTGAACAAAGTTCAATAACTTAAAAAATAACAAAATCTTATATTAAAACGAGAAATTCTAATCATAAATGATCGTTCTTTGGTTTGTCCTTTAAAGTTATTCTTGTACGTTTAAACGGAACCATAACTTTTAAAATTGGATAAGATGACATCTGACCGATGATGCTTCTCCCATAATTAGTAGGAATATGATCAGGAAATATTTATGAAATGGCAGAAAATTGCGTGATACTTTTTTCCGTGCAAAAAATGTTTGGCAAAATGTTTTGCAAAAAATAAAACGCCTTTTTGGGCCACTTCAAGTTGCCTTTTTTACCAAAAAGTGCCATTTCCATCAATTTTTCATCAAAGTGTTGAAAATTGCACTTTTTGGTCAAAAATGGCAAACTTGAAGAAAACTTATTGTGTGATTATAAACCAGACAAAAAGTTGACATAGGATGAGTAACATCAGATTTTTAGTCAACATAGTAGAAAGTGGCCCAAAAAGGCATTTTATTTTTTGAACCAAACTTTTTTTGCACGGAAAAAAGTATCACGCCAGAAAGGCGGGGAAATATTGCAACGTGACCAGCTTGTCGTTCTCATAGTTAACGGAAATTTTGATGAGAAATATATGACACGCTCCCACGAAAAAGAAAAGTGATATGTACGTGTTATATCTCAAATATCGTTCGAAATTTTCATGCCAAATTTCATGCAAATATTGCGGTTTGGTCGGTGAAATAAAATGTATTTGCTAGGTACAGTTTGTATCTCAGCAAATTAGACGTAAACAAGTTAAAAATTTCAGAGGTATCTCCAACGCATGCATATTTTGACGAGGCGGAGACTGAATGTCGTGCATTTACTATGTGTCTTGTCGTAAATTTCTCATACGTCAAAAATTTTTGCCGGGTGTTTAGGCCCAACGTGACCAACTTGGATGGGAGTTGGATATGACATTTGTTGAGAAATATACGTCTAACGTTCGAAACATACAAGGATCATGACGATACATTCCATCTCTACCTCAGCCAGATGCATCGCCTTCCCTCATTTCCTACAAATGAGTTTTCGGAAATAACTTCTTCCTTATGTAAATACATTTTCATCCTTCCTTAAAATAAATTATTCAAGCTGAAATATGCGACGGAAACAAGACATATGATTGAAAGTTTCCTAAATTTCTAGTTTCATGTGCAATAAATTTTCAAATCTCAATAAAAATAGTCAGCGTAAATTTCATCCGGCACTATATAAGACTTGGATATTGCTTAATGATTATCATTTCTCAAAAATATTCTTTACCTTGAAAAACTAATCAGTGCTATGAAATATTCGGTGTATCTGACAATTTCTTTCTGTCTTCTTCTGACGTTTTTGCCGTCTGTTTATGGTGAGTTGCAATTATATATTCAATTCGGTTTTTAATTTATCTGAACGAATCGATAAAACGGGTATTCGATACTTCAAGAATTTGAATCTGTATAACTTTGCTCAAATTAAGGTTTTACCTTTTGCTACAAAATATCCTCACAATAACTATTTTTCGAAGTAAATTGGGTTATTTTGTCACATTTTGTCATCAGAAAATACTTTATTTCGTCATATTTTTTCTGCTTTGAGCCTGGAAATGATCTCGGAAATCGCTTCGTCTGACTTACATCTCACAGCAATGCTGGCAACTAATTTTGGTCGAGGAATTCATCACCCAATACTACCGTTTTTACAGACGTCTTAACAGTCGACTGCAACTCCTGGAATGCTAGCACCCGCCTTGGCTTCAAGTTGAAGCCAAGGCGGGTGCTAGCAGCCTTCAACACCTGCTTCAACCAGGTACAACAATTTTTACCGATTTTTGGAAGAATGAGCAAAACCATCGGCTGTCTGAAAAGCAATCGATCCAAATTTTGTCCACAAATTATTCCGGAAAAGTTCTTTGCATTTTTCGAATCCAATTGGCTAGATTCGACCTAAACCAAGCAGACACGAGTCCCAGGCAGTTATATTTTGGGATGGCCTCCCGCGCTTGACATATGTTTTTGTTGATTTTTTAACACTTCCATTGCGGAGAGTACCAAAGGGCTTATTTTGTAGAGAATTTTGTGCTGATTAATAATAAAAAAAGAAAGTTTGAAAAAAAGTACTATTTGACCCCTAACGGGACTTTTTCCGAAAACCACTTTTTTCGTCAGAATTTTCGAGGTGCCTGTGTTTGAGGGCTTGTATCTTTTGTTCTGCCCGCAGGAGCCTAGCCATGTTATATATCAGTAGAAAGCCCACCACTCAGGCTACAAGAATACACCAAAACATGTTTTGGGTCCCGCCACGAAATTCGAAATTTGGCGGGAAATTCAAAATTCTGAAAAAATTTTCAAATTTTTTTCATGTAAATCTCCCATAGCCGGTTTTCGGCGTTCCAAACCGTTTCAGACCGAGATTTTTGGCCCTATAGGGTTTTCGACCACGCTGAACACGATTCTGATGTCAGTTTTGGCATTCAGCATACTGTAGTACCAGTTTCTGGCGTTCTGCCCACTTTGGCTTCTTTGGGGATTTTCGCCCGAAATTTTTCACCCTAGGGGGTTTTCGAGTGTGCTGAATTCAAATCTGAGATCAGTTTTCACGAAAAGCGCCAAAATTTGGCGTTATTCTGGCGTTCTGCCCAAAAACGCCAAAGATGGAAATCGCTAATAATCGAGGATTCCATCTTTGGCGTTTTTGGGCAGAATGCCAGAATAACGCCAAATTTTGGCGCTTTTCGTGAAAACTGATCTCAGATTTGAATTCAGCACACTCGAAAACCCCCTAGGGTGAAAAATTTCGGGCGAAAATCCCCAAAGAAGCCAAAGTGGGCAGAACGCCAGAAACTGGTACTACAGTATGCTGAATGCCAAAACTGACATCAGAATCGTGTTCAGCGTGGTCGAAAACCCTATAGGGCCAAAAATCTCGGTCTGAAACGGTTTGGAACGCCGAAAACCGGCTATGGGAGATTTACATGAAAAAAATTTGAAAATTTTTTCAGAATTTTGAATTTCCCGCAAAATTTCGAATTTCGTGGCGGGACCCAAAACATGTTTTGGTGTATTCTTGTAGCCTGAGTGGTGGGCTTTCTACTGATATATAACATGGCTAGGCTCCTGCGGGCAGAACAAAAGATACAAGCCCTCAAACACAGGCACCTCGAAAATTCTGACGAAAAAAGTGGTTTTCGGAAAAAGTCCCGTTAGGGGTCAAATAGTACTTTTTTTCAAACTTTCTTTTTTTATTATTAATCAGCACAAAATTCTCTACAAAATAAGCCCTTTGGTACTCTCCGCAATGGAAGTGTTAAGCATCCGGTTACCTCATTTGTGTATTTTGTCAGTGTATTGGAAACGTAACAAAATTGTGAAAGTATTTTAACGAGGTGAAGTTTGTTCATTCACAATTGCTTCAGGCGACAAACACAAATTAGAGATCAAAGCCAGAACAGGAGAAGGCGGTCAATTAAGCTCACTTGGCTATGCTTTTGTGAATATGGAAACAGCGCCTAAACGCAAAAACTTTTCAACTGGCCAAAAAGTTCGTCAGGCTATTGAAGCTCAGCGATTTCCTAGTTTAGCAGGCAAATCATGGACCATTCATGACAATGCGAACAAACTCGTCGAGAATCACACTGAAGTGTATATTACGCCAGCGACGTCTAACGGAGTGCCGAACTACATGACTGTTGATATCGATGAAGATTGAATGGAACTATGGAACATAATGACGATCAATAAAAAACAAGTAATCCATCTAAGTAACATATCACATAATCGACATATATTTTTTATGAGTTACCTATATAACATACTCTAAATAAAAATATTTCAAAAATATAAACCTAAAGATATACGACACTTCTTTATATACTAGCACTTTTCGTTAGCCAATACTCAGCGGCATCGAGTTGTGAAACGGTTCTTTACCACCCACGTGATCGCCTGTGATTCTATAATTTGCATAAAACGCGCAAGACAGAACCGAAAGCGCAGGTATCCCTGCATAACTTCAGGTATTATGGCCATAGATCTAAGCTCCTTTCAACCTCGCTGTCAACATTCAACGGCGCACCTGCGGGTTTCAAAAAAAATGGATTTTTACAAGGAAAATGCGAGAAAATCCGACTTCAGAGGCCGTTTTCGGGCGTTTTTGTCTATGAAAGTGCCAAAAATAACGTCATATTCCTGTTCCCCGTAATTTTTTGGGTAAGATTTTTCATAATTTTTTGAGAAACAAATTTTTTCACGTTTTTTTTTTGCTACCAGGCGAAAAAACGTGAAAAAATTTTTCTAAAAAAATTCTGAAAAGTCGCTATCTTACCCAAAAAATTACGGGGAACACGAATATGAGGTTATCTTTGTCACTTTCATAGACAAAAACGGCCGAAAACGGCCTCTGAAGTCGGATTTTATCGCATGCATCAACCTTGTCAGTTTGGTTATTGTTTAAGCACAGCAATGCCTAAAGTTATGGTTTTCGCTATAGGAGACGTGCATATTTTGTAAGTCGCTGAAAAATTAGGAAAATATGAAGATAAGTAATTTAACAAGAAAATTACCCTCTGCTATTTTTGCAAGTCGTAAAACGTTTAAGATTGTATAATCATGAGATTTGAAAATATTCACGTATGATATTTACGAATTTGTTTTGAAACATTTTTCGATGACTCATTTTGTCGTATCTTTGTCAAACATATGATGGGGGAATTCGTGTTTCCTTTCTGTACAATTTTACGTACACAAAAGTTATACGAAATGAAACTATTCATAAATGTTTCTCGGTATGAAACACCTCTAGAAATGCATTGCTTTACCTTGCGGACCTATTATTTGTAAGGAATCAAAAATCAATCCAAAAATGGAATTTGTCTCAAATTCAGGTAACACTTATGGTTTTATTCTTGAGGTATTTAGAATAGAAGCCTGAAGAATAGAACCAGACTACTATAAAACCGAATAGATTCCTGTGCCTTTTCATTATTAATTCGTTCACGGAATATCTTTTCTTTATCGAAAATGTTCAAGGTAATTCTTGCCTTCTGTGCCATTTTCCTGATCTCGGCTGCAGTGGCCAACGTTGGGCGTCAAACGGTTTTTGAATCCGGCGACCTCATTGTCAACATGACCGACGGAATCAGCATCTACAAGAAAAGTTCCGGAGCTAGCGCCCTTTGCGGTGGCTATCCACCTGTGTGCCCACCTCCGCAGGGCCAGCAATGCTTCCCTCTGCAACCGACGTGTGGTGGAATTGTTGTTCGGTGGGTTGAACTTTGAAATGAATTTTTCTTTCTTATGTTTTTGCGTAAAAGGAAACTAGAAAATAATTTCGGAAAAATGCTTCTAGAGTAGAGAAAAATAGCATCAAAATAAGGACAGTTAGCTAGAACCTTAGTAATTTGAAGAATTTACGCAATTTCCTAAATATTTTGTTTTCATTGCTTTTTCTTGATTAATTATACAATACTTCCAACACTTTATTACCTCAAAATAAATAAAAAAACTTATATTGTCTATATGTCTAGATGCTGCGTCTGATCCACCAACTCCAACAAAACTGACTGGTCGTGTACTGCAACTGATCGTGTTATTTCTTCCTACCAAACTGCCAGAAATAGAAAACGCTTTCTCGTGTTCTAATACTGCCAAATTGGTGTTATAATTTTATAAGATAACTGCTTGTTAATAAATTCTTTCTTTTTTAGCATTGCATTGATTAAAATAGAGCTGAGTAGCTACCATCGGAGATGCATCCGGCGTCCTTGCTATCCGATTTGTGCCCAAAAATCGGATAATATCAAGCACCTCTTAAGAATGTTCCTGTCGTGAATGAACGTGGATAGATTTGGGAAATTTAATCAAAAGCATGTCGGATCCAAATCCCGAAGAATTTTAGAAAAATATATGGACGTTAGTTAGAGGTAGTTGATCCATCTCAGACTACTCATCTTTTCATTTAGACGATAGCTTATATTTCGATCATTTAAGCAAATCGCCAAGAGCCAACTTTTGTCTGCGACTTTTTCATATGGTAAACATAGCATATGGTAAATGCGTGAGTTCCATATGGAATTCCAATACATTTCATAACTGTACCCAGTTTGACTGGGCTTGAATATTTGAAAATTTCATTCAAATAAATTTTACCAGGAAATTTTGAAGAGCAATGGTTCAAGAAGTCATATTCTTAACAAACCTTCAAAAATAACGAAAAATACAAAATATTTCTTTTTCTCGAATTTTGATTCTTGCGTCTAGAAAATGTGTCCAGATCCATTGTGAAAGCGTTTGTGATACAAACAAAAATTTTAATTTCAGTAATCCTTTACATAAAATAATGAACGCACAAAAAATAAAATTGACAAACAGTTTCAAATTCGTTTCATCAAAACTTGACGCTTTCCTGACTATTCTGTAGCGCAACATCCGCAGCATCCCGTGCACAATCCCTTTCGATTGAAGCAGCGCATTCCTTTATCGCACTTCGGACAGATGAAGCTGCCACCAACGATGTACTTGTAGCCGTCGGGAGCTTGAACAGTGAACGCAGGTTGTCCTGCGGAATAGAGCGACTGCTGACCCGACTGAGTGAAGGCAGAGACGATCGGTCTCAGGACATCCACTGAATGGATTGCCTTCTGAGGCGGCGAGTCTAAATTTCCAAACTCATATATAAACTTCTTTATAAAGCATGGTTATGAACACTCGTATATTGTTGGGAAGATATAGGCAGAAACCTAGGAATCCTATATTTGGCATTTTATTGCCAAAAGAAATAACTACAATACAATCTAGGGATAACTATTTGTACTTGCGAGATGCCTCATAATAGCATGAACCACCCTTAGCGCGAACTCAAAGAACTAAAAAGTACAGAATTTACCCGCTAAGATAAGAACCAGTACAAGTATAATCAGTACTAGTATGCCAATACTTAATGGGCTATCCAAACAGTCTAAACTAAATAGTGGTTAACTTTTAGAAAGTTAAAGGAAGTTAATATGAACTCCTCAAACTATGCCAAAGGATAACTCACCGGCTGATTCATTTTCCTTCTTGGTTTCGAAATTATGAGCTCCATTATTCTCGTTAATTTCTTGGCTTTCCGTGGATTCGTCAGAAACATCTTCATTTTGCACAGTGACATCTGGTCCAGTACTTTCGTTGGTCTGGTCTAAAGCAGAAGCGTAATTATTGAAACAATTCTCATTGTATAATCATCAATAAATTATATTCGAGATCTTTCTTCAAGTAACTTCTCGTTTTCTCAGTTTGAGTTATTCATCAGGTCTACAAAGACGTTCTCTTCCGCTCTGAAACCGTATTATAATTATTACTACCATTGCTTACCTTCTGACTGATCCTGTGCGACATTCGCTTGAGGCACTTCAGAAACAGACCCGGTCACTTCACTCAATTCTGAATTTTTCTTCAATTTTAGCGAACAAAATAATAAAGAAATTACAAACCATTCGGCTCAGTTTTCACCTCCGGCACCAGCATTCGACTGCTAAAAAGTTACAAATTAGAATTGCTAAAACGATAAATCCAAATGTATCATATTTCACTTCGAGATTGCGATTAACGAATGAATCGACCAAAAGGAATGGTGGAAAAGAAGGCAATTTGATTAATAGTTTAGTTTTCAGCTAAATGTAAAATGTCTTAAAGCAATACGGTAGACAAAAAGCGCACGAAGGTGCATTTACGTCGTACAATATTAGGTAAAAATAATGTCACTTTAAGTTGCCAACCAACCTTCTGGTATACACACCAGACGAAACCATTGGAGACACCTTATTTTTTCTATTTCGATCAGCGGCATTCTCGCGTGATTGATGTGAAATCGTTCTTCGAGCTTGACGCAAATCGAGCTGCTGTCCCTAAAATAATAATTGAAATCGTGAAAGACAAAAATTAAAACTGACTGGAGTGGTAGTCGACTGAAACTGTACTTGTGGTGATCCGGCTGAGATGCGCGGATGACTCTGGCCTAAATAAATTCTGAACGATTAACTCCCGAATTGTCATTTCGAGCGAGTAGACGATTCATAATATAAAAATCTTTATGAAAATCACATTATGAATCACCATCTCGAAATGTAATGAAATAAATTAATTGCCCATTGCCACTTACTAACTTTACCCTTAAAGAACCCAAAATAGTGTAGCAAATTGTGCTGAGCTAATATTTTAAATATCGTTACCTGACGGACCAGCTTGCAAACCATTACCGCCTCTGACATTACTAGTACCCGAAACCGAAGAGAGCTGGTTGGTATACATTGTCATTCGGGTCTGACGCATGGGATTGGTTCGCTTCTAAATTTATGCGTTTCAGAAAAACTCATTTAGCATAACGTAATTTGGATCTACCGGAATGCTTGCCGGCGACTTCGACACTGCTGGCATGCTTATTCCGCGCTTTTGTCCCTTACCTAAATCATGTCACGTTACGCAAGTGAAAAAATACATCGAAACTTCGAAGATAAAGTCGAACTAATAAATCAAAAATTGATTACCAATTTTCTAAGGCGCATTTGTTATTAAGAAGCTAGGAATAAAGGAATAATTCGGACATAAATTAGTGTAATCCAATTTTCACGCAAAATGAATGAAACGCTTATTTTAGCGCTTACCTGCCGAACGAAGAGTCGAATCGTTGTTGCCGCTGTGTTGAACTTCAGTGCTGGAATTCTGTCGAGCCACCGTTGTCAGTCGAGGTGCGAGACCACCGCGCTGGTATTTCTGAAATTAGCTTGAACTTTTTATCCGACAGATATGTTTAAAAGTTTGATTGGATTTTAGTCGATGCTGTGAAAATATAAATTTCTCAAGTATATGTTTTAATACTTTGGCTTTCATGTAAAATTATATTAAAGCCTGAAAAACTCAATTTCAATACAACTTCAAATTCGTACAATAGAAAGGTTTCTATTTTCTGACTAATTTATTTTGATTACCTGTTCGTAACGTTTATGGATCGAGTCTTCGGTTTCCAAGCCATTGGGCTGCCCTGGGGCTGTTGGCTCGTGATTGTGCGTTATGTGAAAGTCAAAGGGAACGTTAGCGAGATTCGTGAGAAACTTGGCATTACATTTCTTCGTCGATCCATAATTGATGCATTTCCAATAGACTTTGCCTATTTTATCATTACGTGCCGGACAACTATAAGCGAAACCTTTGTAAAAGTATCGCTGCCCTTCCTGAAAAATGGCTACAGTATAATGCTCGATTTACCTACAAAATTGAATAAATCGGGCGAAGCATTTTCCTAATTTTCGTTCAAAAATTACGTACCTGATATCCGTGCTTCGGTTTACTACGATGTCCACTACTACGACTTTGATCCATTTCAGGATCCAATTTCAGGATTGATGCTTGCGCTAAAATAAAAATATTACATCACTTTTTAAGGCAAGAAAAAGGATAAAAATTATATTAAAAAAGTGGTTTGTGCCATTTGCAGTACAATAATCGAGAACAGATCGAGTAGTTGGAATAAAATTGTCTAATTTTTGTATGGGATATTGATCCTTTTCGGATGAAGATCGGGATAGGAGATGAGATTATTTGACAACTTTGTAGATGCATTAATTTCCACCCAAACTGACAGACTAACTCTCAGATTCACACCAAAAAATGTTGACGTTATGCCCAAATAGGGGTAAACGATCCTTAGGCTCCCCAAATTAGGTTTAGGCTCTCGAGATATCGCATACCTCTAGTTGGTATCTACCCTAGAAGCATGCGGTAGAACATTTTCATATGGTCAGGTGTCCTGTGAGAAGATTGTGTGATTGACATTAACTAAATTTTTGCACGTTAATGAACCCTTCTAAACCCATTGTACTTTTAAGGATTAAATGTAGAAGAAACATGAAATGTACATTACCTAGTGGGAATTTACGTCTTCGAATAAAAATTGTAATGGGGATCAAGTTGTAAGACTACGGTATATCATTACAAGCAGAAATTGATCTAAGTCAACTCTATAACCTAATTACTTAAATAAACTAACTGCTTCATTATAAGCATAATAGGCATAGCTACTTATATGAATTTTGAAAAGTTAAAAGCGGTTTTCAGTATTTTGTGTGGAAATTATTCTCGTTCTAGATTTATTGAAAAGGAACTTTATGACTGAACTGATCCATTGCACTCATTTACGTTCTTTGTTAAACGTAAAAGTTTTATGTTTTGAAAGCGCAAAAATGGCGGCACGAAAGTTTGTATTAGCCAGCCAGTTATTAATACAGCCAGCCACTAGATTTTATCTGCGACTTTAATTCGTTACGCCTGTGAATCAGAAATTAGAAGCTGTTTTCAGCCCGGTTAATAGCAGAAATCGGCCCAAATTCCTTCAGAATGAAGTGTCTATTTCGATTCACTGCTACCATTTGGTTTTGCTTAGTGCCGGAAATAAGGCTGACGTTTTTGATGTGGAACGATTATAGAAGCATTCATTTTGTACCATCACTGATGAAAATATGAATCATAAACATGTCCTGCAAAGAAATACAAGCGTAGACATGGAAGTCGATCTCCATCGCTACAAGAGGACATAGAAAATGACGTTATCTGCAGAGATGCATCCGGATTCTGGTTATGTCGGATCAGAACAACCCAATATAAGAGTGCACATTCTCATTTTGTGTGAGCGAGAAAATTTGAGAAATCGTGGTAAAACATTCAGCGGTTTCAAAGAAAAATTACACCGAATTTGAAAAACGCAAATAAAAGCAAATCTGCCGCTGGGAATAATTTTGTGGTCATTATTGGAAAACTACGTTAAAATTAATTCAATTTAATAATAAACATAAAAAATTGTCTCTGAGAAATAAATTTATTTAAAATGTGCACTTTTATTTATATTTTCAAAACAAATTTCAATTCAAATATTTCCAAAACTTTTTGTAAGATTTTAAAGTTCTCAAACTTTGTAGCGCACATTGGAGAGCCAAAGTCTCTGGGAAGTACCTCTGTAGAAAGTTCGAACAAGGATCGGAAAGTTCACAATTTGCCTCCCGCATAATTACTCTATACATTCTGTTCTACATTCTTATGTCATTTAATTCTTTCTTTTCACTTTCGTTCAGAGTCCATTGTAACGATTGATAGAAAAGACGTTTTCGTCTATTTTCCACAGTGATTTCACTGTCTAATGCCAAGAAAATGATGGCTGATAAGAACAAAAGCAGTTGGTTCATAGTCTATTCTTTCTGAATCAATCGGTTTTCTCTGCTACCCCAATGTTCTTTTCAGCCGGTATATTTTCTTGGCATCAGATAGCGAAATCCCCTACTATGTAGTACAGTGAGATTACAGTCTTCTAAAACGAATGCGCTCTCAAATTTCTGTCACGAAATTCTGACAGACAGAGAATAAGGACTAGTAAGAATGCACATTGCTAGAAATTATGATACATTTTAGCTAAATTTTACTTAAATTTAGGTAAATTTAGACCTCAAATTCGGATTCCCCGCAAAAAGTTACCCTAAAATATTTATATTTAAAAATTAAGCATCCCTAAGAATGCACTCAAAAAAACGTGGAACGGATGCACGTGCGGACGTCAGTAAGTTACATATGTTTCCCGGTATGAAACATTTCTGGAAATGCATAGCTTTACCTACCTTTGTAAAGTTTGTTATTCTTGAGGTATTTGGCCTGAAGAATAGTACAATAATAATGTCAAACATATGATTGGAGAATTCGTGTTTCCTATACTGTTCTGTTTTTCTATACAATTTTACGTATGCAAAAGTCATACGAGATGAAAGTGGGAGAATACTTATTTGGGGGGGGGTGCAGATTGGGGGTACTAGGTTGGGGGTACAAATTTGGGGGTAGCCCAGGATGGGGTGTACCCGATTGGGCATATACTAATTTGGGGGTAGTCCATTTTGGGGGGTACCAGGTTGGACGACCCAATCTGGTACACCCCCAAGTTTGTACTATCCAACTTGGCAACCTCCCCAAACTGGTCAGTAGGTCGTGATAAAAAGGCGGGGCTTAAAAATTCTCACGAGCTCTCCCCCAAATTGGTACACCCCCAAATTTGTACCCCCAATTTGGTTTTTCCAAAAATGTTTCACACGAGCTCAACCCGCCTCCCAACCCGCCTCTCAACTCTCCCCGCCAAAAAATCCCGTCCCCAACTTGGTACGTCCCCAAATTGGTATCCCCCAACTTGGTACCCCAAAAGCGTCATGTACCAATTTGGGGGGGTTGGTTTCGAGATCTCCCTTATTTGGGCTGGTCGCGCAGGAGCTCCAATCAGAAAAGTTTCTTGAAATTCCAATCCAGGAAACTTTTCTGATGACACCTCCTGCGCGACCAGCCGAAGTAAGCGAGATCCCAATTCCGGGGCTTTTTAACCCCGGAATTGAAATGACCAAGTTGGGGGATACCAATTTGGGGACGTACCAAGTTGGGGACGGGATTTTTTGGCGGGGCGGGTTGAGAGGCGGGTTGGGAGGCGGGTTGAGCTCGTGTGAAACATTTTTGGAAAATCCAATTTGGGGGTACAAACTTGGGGGTGTACCAATTTGGGGTAGAGCTCGTGAGAATTTTTAAGCCCCGCCTCTTTATCACGACCTACTGACCAGTTTGGGGAGGTTGCCAAGTTGGATAGTACAAACTTGGGGGTGTACCCGTTTGGGGGTAGTCCATTTTGGGGGTACCAGGTTGGACGACCCAATCTGGTACACCCCCAATCGGGTACACCCCATCCTGGGCTACCCCCAAGTTTGTACCCCCAATCTGCACCCCCCCCCAAATAAGTATTTCTCCGATGAAAGTATTCATAAATGTTTCATTCATTGGAAACTATTTTTTTTGCACTTTCCAATGAGATATAATACGTCTTTTATTATAAATAATACATTCGTTAAAATTACATTTTAACTTATCGCAGATAATTTGTCGTCACTCGTTAATAAACATTTATATTGTGTTTACGCGACCGTTTTCCATCCCCCAAATATTTTGTAGATATGGGCGACCCTAGCTGAGTAGCGCTCTAGTTGCGCATAGCCAGTTTGCTTTTGCTGTTCGAATTTTTGGCGCGAATTTGAACATTGTTTTTGAATAGGAATAAAATCAAGATTTTGTCAATTTTTAAAGGCAATATAATTTTTCTGAGGTCACTTTTCCTACCTAGCTATACGGAAAATAGTATGCAAAGTACATTCAGTTTTTACAAAAAGCCCATTTTTGGCCAAAAACTGTCATTATTTGAAATTGAGGATAATTTTATGGTTAAAAAACTTATGCCAGAACGAACGATCATTTTGGATAGCAGTGCGATGAAATTTTAGTGCTCAAACATTTTCGCCAGAAAATGGTACTTAAGTTTGACTAATTTAAATTATTTATACCACTAGATGACATTTCAGCATGTCTACTATGTTTAGTATTTTATGTGTGTGCTCATTTTCCTCAAATAATCGGGAAAAGGACACTAGAAGGTCGGAGTGTAGAAAAGACAGGCCAGCAGAGAAGAAAAGCCTTCTAATGGCTCTTTTCTAGTGTTAGGCTCCGACCTTCTAATGTCCACTATGCTTAACCATTGGATGGCACGTGAAACTATTTCACATGCCATCAGGCCCTAAATCGACTCCTAACGCCTTAGGCGAACAACCCAACCCCTTAGGCGGGCAACCCAACCCAAGGGACTTAGGATTAGGCCCCCCGTTAGGCGAACAGGCCCTTAGGCTGCTGTTTAGGCTTTTCGGCCTTCTAATGTCCCCGGTTTCGGCCTTCTAATGTCCCTTTTTTTGGCGCAATTTTTGCGCGTCTCTAACCTTTTTGTGGCGAGAGTGTAGTGAGGGGAAAAAGGGAACCGCCCTTTCGACCTTCTAATGGGTAGCGCTCAAATAATCAGCACCAAAAATTCGGAGATTAGGCAAGATATGAAATAGATTGCATGTAAAAATAAGTACGAAAATAATTTGTTGTGTTTATATCAAATTAGTTGCCAAACCAAATTATATCTAGTAAAAAAGAGGTCGGTTTAAGAAAGAAGAATCTTGGAATTTAGAAGTCTTTCCTTTAGGAGATTGTCACACCTATTTGAACTCTGACCTATCCTACACTTTTTCGCTTATCATCAGTTCTATGACCTTTTATGTCTTGATTTTGCACTACTTTCCCACAATAAATTATTTCTTTAAACACTCCTTGTAATATTTAACTCGACCGGAACGAAGAATCTTATTTTCTGTTAAATTCACCTTTATGTTATTTACCTTTATGTTTACGTTTAAAATATATCCACCATTAAATTTAAAAGCAACTCCAGTACGCTGCCACCAAATAAAATGTTTCTTAAAATATAATATTACATTTCTATCCTGGCGTCTCAATTGGCCCTTCAATATCGGAGACGGCGCAGCAGAAGTGACCTTAGCTCAATAAATGTTTGCACACAACTCAGCACAGAAATTAATGCTAGCGCTTTTTTCTTAGTTTGTTATATGGATTTTATGTCAAGTTGTAAAATTCACTTTCATTTTCAGTGAATTTTAGTTCGGACAATATAACGTCACTTGTGCTTTTTTGTTGCACTTTTATGCTTAGGTTCCAGACGGATAGCAAATAAAGAGCAAAGTTCCCATTCAGTTCACTCGATATCAATTCAAACAATTGTCTGAATCAGAATTGCTCTTTGATACACTAAGTTAAATGGTACATAGTTTATCTTCAGGTAACGTTTTACAGTTTTCTAAGATTTTACCGCATGCAAAATATTTTACGGGAACGTTCGTATCTAAACGGCGCCATAAGAATATCTTTCTTTGAATTTTATGGCTGCAATATTCTGCAACATGTAATCTTTTTTGAAATATTGTTTAGTGAATTTATTTTAAGCGAGCTTAGAAAAGTTGGTTAACCCTTCATTTTCCAGTGTATCCAATTATATACGCAAACTTTGGAGTACCCCGGGAAGATTTTCAAATGAAACTGTGTATTTTGTATGGCAAGTCACCAAATTGTTGCCATTTGAAGCTTATGTTTGGATTTTACTCCAATTTACTCTCATGAACATTCGAATTGTTTCGAATTAAATCTTCACCAATTTATGTGACTCGCATTATTACGATGGACGGAAAATTGAAAAATACAGCTCTTTAAAATACAATTCTGAAAAATTTTCCGGGAAAATATCCACTCCTCCCTAAAAAATGGTCCTTGTAAAGGGAATGACTTTTAGACCCTAATAGAAGATGTGCAATTGTAACTGTAAAACCAATTGATAACGAATATATTTGACCAGGCTTAAGCGAACACTTGTGACTAGTCAATCACATAGTATAAACAAAACTCGGTTCATATACTCATCGATCCTGATATTCAACCAAATATTCCTGGGAGATGCCTTGGGATGTGGCATGTATTCAAACCGGTTGCTGAACTCCACAAATATTCTCCTATCCTTTGTTGTCCTATTTTTGCGTAGACTTTTTCTTTGCTGGTTCTGTGTGCACTTATATGTGGAGTTTGAATTAATTTCATCAATAAATTTGTTGCAGAATTTATTTACCGTAAATCCTCTAATTAATCCCCCGGCGGGGTCGTTGTTTCGTAAGGGGTTTAGTGGGCGGGATTATTTGAGGCAATTAATTAAATTGAGGGGGCGGAATTATAATTTCGGGGCCGCGGATTAATTAGAGGATTTACGGTATTTTAAACTGTTACTTATTCCTCTGTGATCAATAATAGATATGAACTGTACTTCGAAGTATACTCGTTAATCTTTTCTTTGATCATTTATATAGGCAGAAGTTTCACATATCCCAATCCGTGTCCTCAATTCGTCGATCGTTTTATTTTAGTGAAAAGGAAATACCGCCCAATTCATTATAGTTTGTGCGCAGTAAATGAGCACATGCATGGGAATGCATGTCTCAACTGCTCTCAATCAATAATTATTTAGTGAAAGCGAGAGGAATGTCAACGCCTAACATATCGATATTCGCACCGAATGGCTCGAAATTCCGGACACTTTTCTACACCACAATTATTTCGGTTCTCAGCAATTTTTACGTAAGTTCATTTTATTCGTCAGATTTAAATTGTATTCAACAAACGGACAATGTCACCAAAACACAACGGGTCAAAACATGAACACCGCTAGAAATGGGAATTATGGGTTGATTATAAAAACTATTTATCGGTAACGATTTGAGGGACTAATTTGACTTCTCCAAAAGCAAAATTATCGCAAGAGCTTTCTGTCACTTCTCTGACCATAATTAGCTGTACAAAATTATTATTTGCACATGTGATAATTGGGTCTAGTAAAATATCTTAAACCTCAATTCGCAAGCTTTGAATTTTCGCATAAAACAATAATTTTTGACATCTTTAGTATTAACGTCATATTTTTTCGAGCTTTCTTCTTTTGAGGCAAATAGATAATTTTTCCACAAATATAGATCTTTTAAGCGTATTCCTATGGGAACCTATTATGGTGAATTTTCAATCGTCTCATAAATATATGAGTAGTGTGACACGGTATTTTCCTTTTGAGGTCTTGCATTCCACTGCCAATGTTATACATTTCTCAGCAGCGGATCAACCATTTTTTAATCTGTGCATCAGCCACAATAAAAAATTATTTTCAGCAAGCCTACGCCATTTCGTACACAAACACTGCTGTGGAAAGTTTCCGAGCATTCATAAACGAGTCTTATGTGAAACGCGGCACTCCGCTCTCACCATCGGCCTCGTTATGGATTTGGAGTATGATGTTGAATTGTGTCATCATCGGAAATTTGGCTGGCACAGTGTTTTCGCCCATTATGACCGAGAAATACGGAAGAAGAAGTCAGTTGGTATTTCTGTGCTTGTGTTTTATATTTTCAGAAACTGAAAAGGTATATTTCTTGTCAAATTGGGACACTACTAATCTCAAAACAATATGATGTGATGAGGGATAAAAACTAAGGATCTATTTTTGTGTATCTGAAATGAAATCTTTAATCCTTAAACATATTAAAGAAAAATGAGGTTTGAATTTTGTAGGTTTTAAAACCCTTGAAATAGTTCGATGATAAAAATTTTATAAGCTTCCAAACAACATTTCTTGTTAATCATGTATTTTGAATAGGAGCCTATAATATAACAAAACACACACTTTACCGGCGGTGAACTAATAATCTTATAAGAATATCATTTTACACTGTCCCGCAGAAGTATGCTACCTAAAAATAGACAAAATTTGTAAGAAGGCAAAGCTCTAAGCAGGAAAGCAAAGCTTCTTCGTCGACGAGGCAATCGGTCAAGTTCATCACTGTCAGGATTTCTTCTCCAGAGGCGACTTGGTTTTGCTCCAGATACGACAAGAAAGCTTTTCCGCCGTCGATTGCGTCCTTGATTTGTGTCGGTTCCATCACGGCTTCAATGCCGTCTTGCTGTTCTTCTTCAGATTCCTCGCTTTCCGTGGAGCCGATGACAATTGCGATGATGGATTCGTCCATGAGCTGTTCGCCAGTTGGTAACGCTTCGTCGAAATCGATGAATTCGGCTCTCTACATATTCGTAGAATGCATATTCGTAGAACGGTAAATTCGTAGAACGGTAAATTCGTAGAAAATTTGGTTTTTCGCGAATAATTACATTTTTTTGTGACCTCAGACCGCGATTTCGTACCCCTTATAGGTAATCGACACCGCTGAATCCGAATCTGAAGTCAGTTTTGGCGTAGCACAACTTTATGGCGTTCTGTCCAACAAAATGCCAAAAATGGGCAGAATGCCAGAAAGTGGTACCATATTGCCTCTGATGTCAAAACTGACTTCAGATTCGGATTCAGCGGTGTCGATTACCTATAGGGGGTACGAAATCGCGGTCTGAGGTCACAAAAAAATGTAATTATTCGCGAAAAACCAAATTTTCTACGAATTTACCGTTCTACGAATTTACCGTTCTACGAATATGCATTCTACGAATATGTAGAGAGCCATGAATTCTATCGCATTCATCGGAGTTATCTGCAATAAATATTATACAAGTAAAATTACTTTAAATATTTTGAAAACTATTTTAACCCATATTCGCTTTTATGAAAAGTTTACCTCTGTGGCATGTGCCAATTCTTGCAAATCCGAGTTGCGTCCTTCACAGTAGTCGTCGGAAGCTTGTTGGCGCTCTGAGGATCACGAAGCCGCAGGCGCTTCATCGAGCTGGAACCGTTGTTGAATCTCTGTGGCGACATCTTCAGGCTTCGCAGGCGGATGCTCTCGCTTGTAGGCACAAATTGCTTTTTTCGCTGCGTCGCTGAGTTCCAGACGCTTTCGCTTAGCAGGCTTTGGGGGCAAAAATTCCATTGTTGTGAAACGAGCAAAGTAATGAATTCAGAAAATATCATCTCTTTAAATACTGTTCTTAATTTCAAATAAAATATATCTTGCAAGGATGTTAAAAATTATCAATACAACAAAAAACAGAGTTATTGAACAGAAATTTGTCTTTGTGCGGATAAACGAAAAATTTTACTCGGAAATTTCACTTTGGTTCCGCAAAAATCTGTGCGGATAATCGAATTAATCCGCACCAAATGCGGATTATCGAGAGAATTTTGTATGGGAAAAATCCGTTCCCGCCAGATTTGTGCGGATAATCGAAAATGCGGATTATCGAGGTTCGACTGTATCTGTAAATATTTTCTTTATAAACTGAATTACAAAATGTGATATTTAGAAAGCGTACTAATCGGCAACCTGGGAATGTTTGTGTCGACATTGGTTGGTATTGTTGCTGTTTTGTGCGCGCTGCCTGAACTCTTCATTGTCAGCAGAATTTTGGGAGCAGGAATGGGGTCGGTAAGGATATCGATCAATTGTGTTGTATTCTATTCCTATTTTAGATAAATTTTGGAGCTATTACTTTGATAATGATGGTTGGTACGCCCATTTCACTGTTGCGAGTCTGTTACATTGAAATATTTTGTTCAGGAATGTCCCAAAACCGAACTCCGAGGAACGTGCTATTTTATTGCAGGCACAACTTTTACAGCTACTATGGTTGTGGGAACGGTCTTAGGTGAGAAAAATCTACGTGTGTTTAGCTGTATCAAAAAGATGAAAAATTGTATCGAAATGGCCTATGAAACCCATTCGGAGCGCGACGTTTTGCCTACAGGACGTTTTGCCTACTCCTTATAAAAACGACGTTTTGCCTACTCGTTATAAAAAGGACGTTTTGCCTACCGGACGTTTTGCCTACAGGACGTTTTGCCTACCCCTTATAAAAAGGACGTTTTGCCTACTCCTTATTAAAACGACGTTTTGCCTACCGGACGTTTTGCCTACAGGACGTTTTGCCTACTCCTTGTAAAAAGGATGTTTTACTGCCCCAAATTCCTATTTTGGGTTAAAACGACCCTTATAAGGCGCCAAACAAGGGAATCGGTAAAAATCCCCCCGGTAAAAATCCTCCCCGGTAGAAATCCCCCCGGTAGAAATTCCCCCGGTAAAAATCCCCCGTTTTCAAAAAATCATATAAAAATGGCCAAAAAACATGAAAATGCCCATTTTTTTCGCTGAATTCGTATTTCACGTTAAATCGGATTAGGGTTATGCTCCCGAACTACCCTTACGTTAGGCTAAACAACCCTTATAAGGCGCCAAACAAGCCATTAGGCTTGGGGCCCCGCTGTGCACGCACAATCGGACTTAGTCTTAGGCTTGGGGCTTAGGCTGCTGTGCAGTCTTAGGCTGAACAACCCAATAAATACGAATTCAGCGAAAAAAAATGGGCATTTTCATGTTTTTTGGCCATTTTTATATGATTTTTTGAAAACGGGGGGATTTTTACCGGGGGGATTTTTACCTAGACTCGCCAAACAAGGATTTAGGCTTGGGGCCCCGCTGTGCACGCCTAAAGGGAGTTAATCTTAGGCTTAAGCTCCCGAACAACCCTTACGTTAGGCTACTGTGCACGCCTAAAGGGACTTAATCTTAGGCTTAAGCTCCCGAACAACCCTTATAAGGCGCCAAACAAGCAACTATGCTTATTTTCTGTTGTTATTAACCTTTTGAATAAAAAATATAGGTAAAATGTCCGTTTTATAAGGAGTAGGCGAAATCAATAGGCAAAACGTCGTTTTTATAAGGAGTAGGCAAAACGTCCTTTTTATAAGGGGTAGGCAAAACGTTCGGTAGGCAAAACGTCCTTTTTATAACGAGTAGGCAAAACGTCGTTTTTATAAGGAGTAGGCAAAACGTCCTGTAGGCAAAACGTCCAGTAGGCAAAACGTCCTGTAGGCAAAACGTGATATTTCCAACCCATTCTATTGTTCATCGTTATATTCACCATTTCTCCCACTAGAAGGTCAAATATTAAATCTATAGAATAAACACTCAAAATCGTCTGATTAATCGAAAGATAAATTCCATTCGTTTGTTTCCAGGAATGGATATAATTATTGGAGACAATGTCCTTCTCATTGTTGGTAAGTTTTTTTGACGTGATTATATGTCAACACTTACAACTCGCTTCAGGCATTGGTGCAATTCCAACGCTTTTATGCTGTCTTTTTATGCTTCCAACTAAAGAGACGCCAAAATATTTGTTGGTAAAAGAAAATAATCGGCAAGCGGCTATGGAGTCACTGATTTTCTATCAAGGTAAGTGGTCAGAGACAATCTCAAATCCACAAATTGAATCTATCTTCAGGTTATGAAGTTGACCATCAAAAATTTTTGGATGAAACACTCAAGGAAGAAGAAGACTCACATTGCGAAGTATCAACTCTGGTTTTGTTAAAAGAGATTTTCTACAAACCATATCTCATGAGAGCGGTGCTATTGGGAATTGCGTCCATGCAGGTAATGAAATAAATAATCTGTCAATGTTAGGGCTATCATTACATTTTTACCTCTCGCGTATTCTAAATAGGCATACTATTTATCTATTTTTGAACCATTATACGCATACATGAAATTAGAGATAATACTGCTAGAAAGTGATTAAGAAGCGTTATGATCAAGAAAGCTGGTACTTTGCCTAACCCGGTGTGGGCAATGAAAAATTATAAATGAATTTCAAAAAGCCTTAAAGATTCACCGATATTCTATACAATTAGTATTTTTTTTATTGAATCAATACAATCATTGAATTTTAAAGGAGTTTTGAAATGCGTTTCAAAATTAGGGGTTGACAGACTCAAATTTATAGGGAAAGTTTTTAAGGATTAGGAAAAGTACGATCAGCCATTCTTACACCTTCTCAGATCTCGTTTTTCTCCAAATTACATTAACACAAAAACTAAAATTAGAACAATAAAAATTTTTATGTGTAATTTTATAGAATAATAAATCAAGGATTGTTTTAGCTGATTGTCGGATTTTGGCCTATATCGACTCAACTGCTTATGGCACATTTTCCATTGGGAACAGCTCAGGTATTCAGCTCACACTTTCGTTACAGAATTTTGGAATAACTTAACTATAAAATTGTAGATGTTCTCATCAATTTTCAATGGTGTAAGTTTCCTGTCTGGAATAACGGGAGTGTTCATTATTGGCAGGTGCGCGTTAAGAAGTGTTATTAAGTTTCCGATCGGCAACTTTTTTCAGAGTCCAACGCCGAAAACTAATGGTTGGATCGAGCATAGCCAGTCTTTTCTTTTTGATGGGCTACATCATGTTCGACCGACTCGCCATCCTTGTCGCCCCAATCTTTAAGTACGGCTGTTTTGCGACAATGTTCCTATGTCACGTGTTTTTCGGGTCAGTCAAATTTTAACTAGTGCATATTTTGGATATTTTAATTTTTTATTTGCACCTGTTGCGGTTTTGCATGTTTCATGCACTCATTATTCGTATTTTCAGAGTAGGCTATGGAACCATAGCCTTCTACATCACTGGAGAACTCCTGCCTCAACTACATCGCTCTTTGGGACAATCCGTGGTATTCTTCGTGACGCTAGCAGTCAGCTTTTTCTTTTCTTTCGTCACATTACCGGCTTACGAGACGTATTCCGTGTGGGCATTTATTCCGTTATTTGTGATTCCTGGCATTGTGTGCGTTATATATTTATACCTCTATCTACCGGAAACGAGAGGAAAAGAGATTCATGAAATTGTGGAGGAAATGAAACAATCATTCAAAACGGCAACGTCGAGAGAGAGCCTGAACCCTGCTTCTGAGCCCACGAATTTTTGAACTATTTTCATATGGAAACTATGCGGGTATTGGGAAAACGATCTCAAAGCATTGTCAAATCTCCAACAATGTTTTAGAAGCTATACATGAGAGGTGTTTCCTAGGGTAAATTTGGCTAAGAAACGAGTCGAAATCTTCCCTTTATAAGTTGTTTTTTGTGTTTTACTTCAGCTTTTCATGATTTGTCATTTAGATTTAAAAGATAGAACCGCTATAAAATAAAAGTTTCTTCAAAATGATCTGTATCTTTGTGGTGGCAGGTAGAAATGCACTTTAAATTTTACCTTGTGACCAATTTTATATGAACTATACCTAGATGTTTGCACGTGGAAACTCATTTTGGGACATCTAGTGCATTTGTATTTCTAGCTCTAGAAACTTCCACGTGCGAAAGAAATAGTGCTTTTTGAAATTTCAAGGTGTGACATGTAGAGGTCCTCTTGGTCACGAGGTGCTGCAAATTTGATATCGCGCTCTTAAAATTCTTCCCGAATGCAATTACAGAACTGAAAATGCGTTTCTCTCTTGCCATCAGAGAGAAACAGAGTCACTCAAAAGGGCAAATAGGAAAGTTATCTTCGAAATAAAAAAATTTCCTACTTTATCGTTATTGTGTATATTGCGTAGAATTATTGTCTTTTTGTATCATTTTGGGAAAAATAAAATTTTCGATCATATTTTAGTTATCTCGCACATACCAGAGGTGTAGCCATGCGGTGGCGATACGAAAAATTTGGTATACCCCGGCCCATAGCCATAAAAAATTTCGGAGGTTGACCGGATTTCGAGCGCTGAACCTAAGAAAATTGATATTTTTGGGCTACTTGTCCAAATTTCCTTATATTTTTTGCCGAATTTCTGGGAAAAGTTGCCACCCAATGCCTCCCCTAGACACAGGCCCCTCGAAATGAAATACTGGGTACGTACTTTTCTACTAGTGACAACTCATGACGTGATGCTTTTTATGATTATTGGCGTTTTGTTTTATTTAGCATTGCTAATTTATTGCCAATCGAACTTGTTTTGACCAATGCAATATTGATTTTTCTAATTGCGCACCAGTTCTCTGCTCGAGCTCGCGTACGGCACAACTCGAGACATTATGCCAGACATAACTGTCCACCACGTAGAGATAGGCGTACCTAGACATCAGCCGTCATAGGTCTCGATCCTTCTAGTTGGGACGCACTCGACGTCGACATTGACTGATGACGTCTTTAGGGCGGTTGGATGTTTTGTGATTGAGCAATCTCGCTGTTGTGAAGCTTGAAAATGTAGACTTGAAATTTTGATTATGGATTGTGTATGCTTTTAACGGATATACGTGAACGGAATTATTGAATTCTTTATGCTATCAAAACTTTGGATACTGTCCTGATTTTAATGGCTTTCTAGTACAAAATTCATTGATTTGATGCCCTAATTTAGACATTTGTTAAAAAATATCCACTTCCCTGTGTCTAACCCTTTTATTTATTCACACTTAAACCGCAACACTGCCAAATAACGGCAAAAATGCAAACTTTTGTCGTACAATTTACGAATATAACCTGTGCTTTGTTATGAAATGTTTCAAGTTGGATTGTTTCAGGTAATACAGAATGGCACTCAGCTGCCCTGAGAAGTTAATATTAATGCTGGCATTCCCCACGTGGATCGTCATTGTGCTCGCTTCAAATAGCCTGGTTCCATACGTTGGTTCGGACGCCGCCAATGTTCCGCTGCCGCCACAAGATTCGACAGAAGTAAACAATTTAATGAACAACAGCGTCACTGGATCCAGCACTCCCATTGGCTCCAGTACATCCAGCAATACCGGCAACTCCAACACATCCAGCGGCACAGACAATCCCCCTAATACGAGCAGCGGTTTTGGCAAGTCTCCAAAAAGTTCATCAAAAACGAGAAGGAAGTCAGCGAGACGACCAAAACTTAGACGAACGTCACTTGCAAGACGTCGAGCACGACCAAGGTCATTCTCGCCAGGTAGAAAGGCAACACCTTCGACTCAATCGACTCCCGATCCAGCCGACAACCCACTTCAAGCCACGGCTAGCACTGTGGCGCATCCACACACAATGTTTCTGCCGGTACCAACGTCAAACGCGTGGATGGATGCGAAACCAAAGCCGCACTCTCCTCTACCACGTAGAGACCCACCAAAGGACGAGTTGCTATCCAAGAAGCCAGGTTGGTTTTCAGGGAATTGCACTTGAATAAACAAAATGAGAACTTGTATGATTTTTTGATTCGTTTTCGGGATGATAGGGCTCTTGGGGTTAAAAGTAGAATAAAAATTCGGCAACATTCCTTAAGTCTAATCTGACATAAAACTGTAAAATAAGAAAACTTAGAAAGCAATGACAATATGAAAGTTGTACTGCTTTCCCTTTTTCCCGGAAACCCCCTTTTTGGGTTTTCCAACCCTTCCCCAAAAAGGTTTTCCTAAATTTTTTGGCCAAAAAAAAAAACTTTTTTTTTTGGGGGGTTTTGGCTTTTTTTCAAAATTAAAAAATTTTCCCCCAAGGTTCAAACCCTCTTTCAAAGTTTTTTTTTTCCTAAAAATGCATGTATTCCCCTTTTTAGCATGCACTTTTTTTAAAATATGCTCCAGGCAAAATTTTGGCTCTTTTTATTCAAAATTGTTTTCCTAAACAGCAGCCTAAGGGCCTCAGCAGCCTAAGCCCCAAGCGTAAGACTAAGTCCGATTGGAGCGTGCACAGCGGGGGCCCCAAGCCTAAGTTCGGTTTAAGCCTAAGGGTCGATTTAGGGCCTGATGGCACGTGAAAGGGCAACGCATTTTTAGGGCAGAAAAATGTATTTTTAGGGTAAAAAAACGTTTTTTTAAAAAAAGGACACTTGGGGGGACATCCAGTTGGGGGGACATCATTCCCCCCAACTGGATGTCCCCCAACTATCACCCCCCCCCCCAACTATCCCCCCCCCAACTGTCATTCCCCCAACGGGGCGGTAACCGGTTGTTTAGCCTAACGTAAGGGTTGTTCGGGAGCTTAAGCCTAAGATTAAGTCCGTTTAGGCGTGCACAGCGGGCCCCAAGCCTAAATCCTTGTTTGGCGCCTTATAAGGGTTGTTTTAACCCAAAATAGGAATTTGGGGCCGTAAAACGTCCTTTTTACAAGGAGTAGGCAAAACGTCCTTTTTATAAGGAGTAGGCAAAACGTCCTTTTTATAAGGAGTAGGCAAAACGTCCTGTAGGCAAAACGTCCTGTAGGCAAAACGTCCTTTTTATAAGGAGTAGGCAAAACGTCGCGCTCCGTGAAAGTTGTACTGCTTTTCGGAACCTGTTCCACTTCTAGCTCTAAATTTTTTGCCAAAAACACTTCTCGTTTGGCTTTTCAAATAAAAAATCCCAAGTCAAATCTCGCTCCAAAGTTCTGTGTGTGAATTTTCCTAAAAAACATGTATTCGCTTTTTAGCATGCACTTTGAGTTTTAATACGCTGAGGATAAATTTTACTCTAGTTTTAGTACAAATCTGAAAATCTGCTAAAATTCCTAGACAAATCTAAAAATTTGCTTATTTTTAGATAATGAATATGTTAATAACACTCAATTATCACAAGGTGTCCACCGCTGCAAGGGCTCAGCCTGTTCTGATATGATGGAGGCGGCAACTGAGGCTGCCCCTATGGCTGACGAATTTCAAGATGCGATCGGAGGCCGGAAGTGCAAGCGACTTTTCAAGACCAAAAAGCGTGGCAAATGGATAACGGACAAAAAGGCTTGCAAAAAAGACGGTTAGAATTTTGTTTCAAAAAATTTCGGCTCATTAAAAACATTTCTAATTTCAGAGAACAATATAGCGAAGGATTGCGCGAAAACTTGCAACTTATATGGACCCAAAAGCACGGAGAAGAAGACAAAAGCCACGAAGAAAGCAGGTGCTCGATCCGAGAAAGATAACAGCTCATTATTGGCTGGAATGACCCTGAGCGGAAGTAGGTTTTAGCCTTGCAAAGTTAGTTGGCGCAAATTTCTTTTCCATAAAAATTTTAGCTTAGTTTTATTCCCATGGAAATGTAGCATTTTGGAAAATAATAAAATTGTTGAAGATCGAATCAACATAAATCATATCAAAAATTGTAGAGATTTGCCACTACTTAGATCAGAATCATATATATTCGATGTCGCTTTTCGGTAAAATCACAGGAGCACGTTAAATTTAGTATTGTAATGTACAAAAATGTTTCAAACACGTAAGCCAACGGAAATTAACCCGTGAATACATTTTAGAGGGACAGTGCCGAGACTCGGCAAAGGATTGCCCAAAAACGAACAAGCTCTTGGAACTTGCCAAATGCGACGGGAAGGTATGACTAATTTAATATAAAACTGCCATAATTTGCATAATTAATAGTTGCCTAATTTGGCTGCCGAATTTTTGAGCTACCTGTAAGCTTAGCATGATCAGAACTTTGCCTGTTGTCTTGGTTGAGAAGGAGTTTACGTAAAGGTGAGAACTCTTTGAAGTTCCCCGAATTTAATTCCAATTTTTTGTTTGCTTTCCCTAAAATGTGCGTATAAATACGATTATATATTCAAATAAATGAAACACCACTTCAATTTTTTGAACGGAGGACTCGTTTAGCATTCAGTTACCTAACTTTGCATTGTTTAATATATTTGAGCATTATCAGAATTCTTTTTAGAAAACGCGTGACTATCATCGAAGCAATTGTCAGAAAAGTTGTGCGCAATGCCTTCCGCCCAAATATAAGTGTGCCGACCACAATCGCACACGGTTGGTTTGTAGCACAATCATATTGCTCGGAATAATTGTAAGCTTTTCAGCTGCAAACGTCTCCAGAAACGTGGCTTCTGCAATCGCGATTATAGAGCTGCCAAAATTCTGTTCTGTCCCGAAACATGTAGAGTGTGTACAAAAGAGAGTGTCGCTGCGTTGAAAGGATCTTCGAAGAATGAGGGAAATGATTTACCTCCGGCAAGAATGGATCTCAAGCCCATCCTGCAAAAGAAAGGTGAAAGAGGACAGAAATCGTAGTCGAAAATGTTTGGACGATCGCAGTTTTATGCTTCTGAAAGTAAATATTTTTGAAATTGTTCACTGAATACTATATACGGTCTTAAATGTTGCTTATTAGATTTTTAGTAAATGTTTTCCGTGTTAATTGTACTTTATACTAGCGAAGTGGGGCCGCTTCGCGGCCCTCACTTCGCTAGGAAGCGGTTAGCGTGCACAGCGGGAGATTGGGTTCGTCATCGCTTCGCGCACCGCCATCAGTATGCCCTCGTCTGTATCAGTATGCCCACCGCCATCAGCGGTCAGATTGGGTTGTTCGGGAGTAGAGCAGCATGAGACTATTTCGGGCCTTCGGCCCTCAAGCAGCTGTTGTTCGGGAGTATATGTTATAAGTTCCCTCACATTCCAAGGGGGAAGGTCGGGCGCTTCGCGCCCGACCACAGGACTGGCTCGCCGCCTCCGGCGTCTCGCAATTACAGAGAAAAAGGTGTATCAAGAATGCCCTCCCAAAAAAATGGGGACAGAAACCTTACACGAAAAAGGTGTATCAAGAATGCCTGCCCCTCAAAAAACCGTTACAGAAGGACAAAAATTGGGTCTGCTCCCTCAAAAAACCGTTACAGAATGACAAAAATTGGGTCTGGCCCCTCAGAAAACCGTTACAGAATGACAAAAATTGGGTCTGGCCCCTCAGAAAACCGTTACAGAATGACAAAAATTGGGTCCGGCCCCTCAAAAAACCGTTACAGAATGACAAAAATTGGGTCTGGCCCCTCAGAAAACCGTTACAGAATGACAAAAATTGGGTCTGGCCCCTCAGAAAACCGTTACAGAATGACAAAAATTGGGTCTGGCCCCTCAGAAAACCGTTACAGAATGACAAAAATTGGGTCTGGCCCCTCAAAAAACCGTTACAGAATGACAAAAATTGGGTCTGGCCCCTCAAAAAACCGTTACAGAATGACAAAAATTGGGTCTGGCCCCTCAGAAAACCGTTACAGAATGACAAAAATTGGGTCTGGCCCCTCAGAAAACCGTTACAGAATGACAAAAATTGGGTCTGGCCCCTCAGAAAACCGTTACAGAATGACAAAAATTGGGTCCGGCCCCTCAAAAAACCGTTACAGAATGACAAAAATTGGGTCTGGCCCCTCAGAAAACCGTTACAGAATGACAAAAATTGGGTCTGGCCCCTCAAAAAACCGTTACAGAATGACAAAAATTAGGTCTGGCCCCTCAGAAAACCGTTACAGAATGACAAAAATTGGGTCTGGCCCCTCAGAAAACCGTTACAGAATGACAAAAATTGGGTCTGGCCCCTCAGAAAACCGTTACAGAATGACAAAAATTGGGTCTGGCCCCTCAGAAAACCGTTACAGAATGACAAAAATTGGGTCTGGCCCCTAACTGACTTCGTGACCGAGTCAGGAAGTAAAAGAAAAAGGGGGACAAAACCTTACATACAAAAACTTCCTGACTCGGTGTGTCACGTGACCGAGTCAGGAAGTTTTGCTCTAACTTACTGTAAGGATAGAACACATAAATTGAGAATATCTTAATGCTTCTAAACAATCAATGTGTCTACATAAAAATTTTATAACAACAAAAAGGATTTATATGAGCGAAACTATGAGTAAATGACGGGGATACACAAAATTGTTTTAGTCTTGTAAAACATAGCAATATTCTAGACTAATTATCATAGAAAGATATGAAATATATTTATATCAGAAATTGTCGCTTTAAGTAGTGCAAGACATATAATTCGGTTTCCACTTGGTTTATCTTCTGTAATTTAAAGGTTGTTTAAAACTCACTAATTTAATTAATAGTACAAACACAATTATACTAGTCTTTGACCATAATTATTATTACAATTATGTCTAGCATATGCCAATTTATAATTTTCATACCATTTTCTGTAAATTTACAAACTTTTTGGTTATTGCTTCAAATTTTGACAATGTATTGATCGTGAAATAAAGTATCGGAAAATGATTATGAACGCCGTACTAAAGAAGCGCCAACAAAATAATGGTGCTGGTTTTGTAAATAAAACATGTTGTTCAAGAACAGTGGAGAAGAAGTCGTTCGTTGGCTGAGGAAAAACGATATTGGGTCTTCCACTTCGGAATGAGGCTTGAAGTGACGAAATTCGATTTGAATATGCCTCTTTTCGCGCCTTTGGCATACAGTATATGAGGTATTTTGAGGCATTTTGAGGCTTTACAAGGACTCTTGAGTCAATATGATGAAACCCTTGGAGAGTAAATCGACCCCGCTGATCAGATTTGAATTTTGATCTTTGGTTTTTGAACTTTTCCCTTTAAAATTTGGATTTTTCTAGGATTTAAAGGGAAAAGTTCAAAGATCAAAGTTCAAATCTGATCCCGGATTCGGACTCAGCGGGGTCGATTTACTATCCAAGGGTTTCATCATATTGACTCAAGAGTCCTTGTAAAGCCTCAAAATGCCTCAAAATACCTCATGGACTGTATGCCAAAGGCGCGAAATGAGGCATATTCAAAATCGGATTGTATCAAACGACGACGATCAACCTAATCGAACCCGGATTTTCATTTTAAATTTGGATTTTTCCAGGATTTAAAGGAAAAAGTTCAAAAATCAAAGATCAAAGTTTAAATCTGATCCCGGATTCGGACTCAGCGGGGTCGATTTACTATCCAAGGGTTTCATCATATTGACTCAAGAGTCCTTGTACAATCCCTCTTCACAATTCTTTTTTACGGCAAACTCGATTTCAAATTAGCGCCAAAATATAATCGCGTGCCAAAGGGGTAAAAAGGGGCCGCTGAAAATTTTTAATGAGAGGGATTACTCGGCAGGGGTCTCCTCTAGAGATTGGTAAAAAAATTTTAGTGGGGCCTTATTAGAGTAAAAATTTTCTCAGTCAACACTTTTCCCTATTAGAGGAGGCTCTTTTCCTGATGCTCAACAGAGCCTTCTCTAATAAGGAAAAGTGTTGACTGTGAAAATTTTTACTCTAATAAGGCCCCACTAAAATTTTTTTTACCAATCTCTAGAGGAGACCCCTGCCGAGTAATCCCCCTCATTAAAAATTTTCAGCGGCCACTTTTAACCCCTTTGGCATGCAATTATGTTTTGGCGCAAATTCAAATCGCCATTTGCCTACGCGGAACTCTTATCTACGGCATTTTATTAGAAAATGCAGACTTTTTAATGAAGAATTAATATTTCCTCTCTTCCCTAACTGGGATGATATCCCCAATCATCACGACCGATTATATTATATTTTGGCGCTAATTTGAAATCGAGTTTGCCCTAAAAAAGAATTGTGAAGAGGGATTGTAAAGCCTCAAAATGCCTCAAAATACCTCATATACTGTATGCCAAAGGCGCGAAAAGAGGCATATTCAAATCGAATTTCGTCATTTCAAGCCTCATTCCGAAGTGGATGACCCAATACAACACAATACAACTGACAAATCCACAAAGGAATTAGAAAGCATGTTGTATTTTTCGATACGTTATTTTACAACCAATTTTCCAAATAGTTTTATTTTCGAAAAAGACTGAATAACCTTCAACGAAAGTTTGATCCAAATATTAAACGCTTCGTAGTTTATTACAAAAAGACCACTTCGGGATCTTGAAAGCTAAACAACAAAAGTCCCAAGGTCTTATGTAGGGAAACGATCAATATTTGAATGATTTCATTTCACAAATTTTATTTTTCAGAATTGATACATATGTTTGCCTCGTAATTAAATTAAATCGGAATTTCTTTTGGTTTATATTTCATATGAAAAGGAATATTCTTCCAAACGCAACATTCGACTGAAACTTTGTGAGTATTGTGTGCTATTCGCTGCTCTCTTCGATAGCCTCGACCATTTCCGGCTTTCGCTTTTCCAAATCCTCGATCTTTTCCTCAATACTCTCGAGCGACTTTTGTTTGTTGGCCAACTTTTCAAACGCTTCCTCGACTTTGCTCTCATACGACTCCGTTGCCTTTTCGCCCAATGATTCCTTGGCTTTTTCTTTCAATTCTTCTTCCTCTTCCAGCACTTTCTCTGTGACGTCCATCAAATTCTTGCCAACTTTATCCACGCTCTTAATTCCAAGTTTTCCGTTGATAACTTTAAACTTGTCGGCGAGAATCTTTCCCTCTTTGAAGCGCCTCAAGTTTTGCAAATCCACGTTGAAATTGTCATCCACAACTTCGACGTTGTCCACAAACTCCTCCATGGCTTCATTCAGGCGGCCAAGTTTCAGCGTCAATTCGTCCCTAGCTTCTTTGGTGGCATTCGAGATGCCTTTCGGTGAGCCCTTGCGGTATATCTAAAACGATCGATAAATTTCGCGTAGAGATGGAAAATGCAATACATTTAAGGTTCAAAAATATTAAATTTCTATGAAAAAAATTTTGGAAAACTTCAATATGTTATGACATTTAAAGTTCAAATTTTGAATGTCCAAAAATCCACAATATTACTTTTCCGTCTATTTTTTAGCTATTTAACGAAAAGAACGGTGAAATTTTATTCTAGAATGTTAATACATAGAAGTTTTAATGAAAAAGCTTACACCCAAGAGCTTGCTGAGCTTATGCAAACCGCCAGGTTCACCTTGGTATTCGAACGACTCTTGACTTTCTTCTTCGTGGTTTATTTCTGTTTCGGTCACAGTATTGTAAATTTTGGCCTCAACAAATAAAGAGGAAAAGCTGGATGCGACAATCAGCAGAGCAAAGAGTAGCACCATAATAATTAGTCGAACTTGGAAGGATAAAAGCTACAAATCCGGGAAGACAATTTTTGATATAATACGAATTGCGTACAAACCTATAGCATAAAAGGGAATACAGCTGGACGAATCAATGGAAATGACGGCCGCGTGCGTGGAAAATCAATAACGTCGCTGGGTTGGCTCTAAAGCGTGCGCGACTATTTCGAAACCAGTGCTGCTCTATCAGACGTCTGTAAAGATAACAGTTTGCGAAAAATGAAATCTAAATGAGACACTTCTCGACCAGTCTGCCATCCAGAGAATACATATGAGCAGCGGTAAATGTAACAAAAATTAGTGCCAAAGAGAACGAAATGAAAGTGGAAAAATTATAATTTCAAGAAATTACTACCGAAATTTATAGTTTTATGAAATATTAAATAAACATTTCAAATACAAGTTCCCGTACCCATGCTTAATTGTGTCACTTGAATAAATGTTTCATCTTGATATTTTCAGTTTTCGAATTAAAGTACGATTGGCATATAATAATTGAAAATAGAAGTGGTGCCAGTTTGGCTAGGCGAAACATTTATGCAGTGCCTCCGGCCCTCGCCCAGTACTACGGACCGGCGGTGTTCGTCCAGGACCTCGGGCTTGAAGGGTTTGAAATTGAAAAAAATTTGTACGCTTGGCTATCCCTCGAATGTTTTGACCCCGGATTCGGATAACCCGCAGCCAAAAACCACCGGGTGCAAATAATATATTCGGAAAAGCTATTGCAGAAAAGCAATATCGAGACTAACCAAAAAATGCCCAAAAACAGCTTTTTTGAGAAAACATGGCCACAACTCTCGAATTCACTCCTAATTCAAAAAAATTGTATTCTTACAACTCCTTGGAGTCTAATGAGCCATCACTATATAATACAATTTTTCCTTAAAAATGACTGCCATAAAAATGAAAAGTGTAAAGCAGAGATGTTCGGAATGCCCTCATGAATCGTTTGCGACCATAAAAACAACCAGTTCGTATGGTCAAAAATACGGAAAGCACGTTTATCGCTATCTGATAGCGATTTTTTGCATATGGTGGTTTTCGGATGCGCTGATTCCGAATCTCTAATCAAATTTTGGCCGAAATTTCAAATTTTGGCGTATTTTTGGCATTGTGTAAAAACACTCGTTTTCGTCAAAAGTGATGTTTTTCGAGCGATATCGAAAAACTGATTGCAGATTTGGAATCAGCGCAAAAAGTTACTTTTGAAACGATGTTTGGAGAAAAAAATTCCTTGAATTATCAAAAAATTAATTTTTTGCCCGAGAGCTAAAAAAATTGATTTTTTGATAATTCAAAGAATTTTTTTCTGCGCATAGCGTTTCCAGAGTAACTTTTTACGCTGATTCCAAATCTGCAATCAGTTTTTCGATATCGCTCGAAAAGATATCATTTTTGACAAAAATGATCGTTTGTACAGAAAGCCAAAAAAGTGCCAAAAATTCAAACTCGTGCCAAAAACCGATTACAGATTCGGAATCAGCGCATCCGAAAACCCCCATGTGCAAAAAATCGCTATCAGATAGCTCAGAAAATAAAAGAAAAATCATCATTATGTAAAATTTTTATGTTAAAAAAATAATTTTTTTTCCTAAAAATGCATTTTTTGCACTTTTTAAAAAAGCTGGCACGGTGTGTTTGGTGTGAAAACACTTCCTATTTTGTCTAGTTTATTATGCAAAAAAATCAGCTCAACATGATTGGAAAATTTTTTCAATAATTGAGATACAAATAGGGGACAAAAAATTGAGACACCCTGTATAATAAGATATACATATACATAGATAACATACATAAGATAACATATACATCTACGCGCTGAGACAGCGACATTTGAAGTGTTAGGTTTAACTTTTCAGTGATTAAATTTTATATATGTCATCGTTTTTTCATAATTTTTGTGAATTAACATTTTTGATAAATGATGCCTTCACTTTGTACTTATCGCTCGTAGGAAAAGTTTTGTAATAGGACCCAAAGCTGTTATGTAATAGGTTACTTTGGGTAATGAGTTACTTATCGTTTTACAGACGTTCTACAGGCGTTTTCTAGACAAGTACGTGAAGGACGCGAGGTTGTTTTCTGCCAAATTTTTCATCTATTCCGAGAGAAAAAGAGACAATTGCAAAGAGTCACGTGATTTTTATTTGACCATTTTCAGCGTTCTCGAACTACAGTATGTACCGCAATTGTGATGCGTACATCAATGAAAAAGACCCACATGGAAATTATAAGTGCACATTTTCAAAAAAATTGTTGTTCTTCGCTACACACGTTCGACGTGTATTGATTTGTGACGCAATCAAAACAAGACCTCATGACTTGGGCAGTCAGTGGGCTTGTTGTGAACGGTGGACGCTGAGAGAAATATTGCTTTTACATTATATTACTAATTAAGTGTTACAGTAATTTGTAAGTGCATTTGTCTCCTCCAATTTGTTAACTTTTGGCTTTTTATTGCTGATTTTGAAACCAGATATTTCATCTTTTGAATCACTTGAACTTGCAGAAAAATTTGAAATTATTTCTCTTCTTATGCAAACAAGTTATTTCACTAGCTGTGAATATGAATTAGGCCCATATTATAGGGCTTTTTGGACTTCCACCCATACAGTGATGCCCAAAAAATTTTCAGAGAAATAGTGATTAGAGACATTCTTATTCTACTTAGATTCATTCATCATTCTTGCTCAATTTTATTTTAAACAATTTTCATCGTTTAGATTTTGAGTTACGATCTCTGAAACCTTTCAATCTTGTTCATTCGATGTTTGTACTATAAGTTCATCAACGTAAACTAAACTTATTCTGGTATTTAGGTATAGTATTGTTATTGTTAATATACCTCATTCATGAATACCTCTGCCAAATTATCAACGGTTCTTACTTTTACCGCACTTATAATATCCGGATTGGATCTGATGAGTATTGGCGCGGCTGAAGCTTCACTGCTTTCAATTCCAAGACAAGAACAAAATCCAGGAAGCCCATTTGCTAAGGCAGAATCTCCCGGTTCAATATGGGACTTAGGTCTAGATCAGCTTCAAGACGACAAGTCCAAACGGTTCGTTAGAGATGTCGCTGCTGATGTCGCGCAGGACAAGAGTTTTAATTGGGAGGAGTTGTCAGCCATGGACGACTGTTTCGTTTCATATGAGCCAGGATTTGACGGATCGTCCAAAAATAACAAAAATTCAAAAAAAGGTAAGAAGATAACATAAAAATTTCGATTTGCAGTCAAAACATTGTAAAACTATGTTTTGTGGGACAAAATTGAAAAATACAATTTCGGAAAAATAAACAAAAAAGCAAAAGGGTGCAGAAATTGCCCTGGATATGTATTTTTCCGACAAAAATAACGCTAAACTTTTTTGGTCTGCGAATTGCCAGAGGCAAAATGGCCTATTTAATGTATTTCACGGAAATAACACTTAGACGCACATTCATTAACCTTGTACTAATAAAATCAAATATTTAAAGGAAAGAAGCGAATGTCCGAGAAAAAGAAGAAAAAAATCCTGAAAGAAGCGGCTGTGGATGTCGCAAAAAGGGCAAAAGACCAGAAAAAGAAAAGAAAGAAATCCGCAGCAAATAAGGCAGCCGCAACATGTCAAGATAGCATTAGTCCATCGAAATGTCGGAAACTGTTTACTCGTTTGAAAAAAGGAAAACGAATAACTGACAAGAAAGCGTGCAAAAAAGACAGTGAGTTTTGGTTCGAGATTCGATAACTATTTTGTTTGAAGCAGAAAATCGTCATACTATTTTTGGTTTGGTATCAGTCTTGCCAAAATTCCTCAAAATATCTGAGTTTCCTTTTCACTTCGCATTTTCCACTTTTTTGGCTACAACTGAGTGTATCCTCGGTAATACTAACTATGAAATGCTGACATCAAAAAATATAATTTTGGATTAGTAAAAATTATTATTTTGATGATAAAAACTGTATTATTAAAAATTATTGCAATTATTTAACATTCCAAAGAAACCTTAAATATCCCGTTAATCTGAATAGCTTGAAGCTATCACTTTTTGACTAACTTATTAATTTTTTCCAGAAAGCAAAATGGTAAAAGACTGCTTAGCGACATGTGACATGTGTTCAGGACAGAAGGCAAATTCAACTAATAAAAGTTCAATCCAGGTTGGAACAGCGAATCTCTCAAAACCGATAGCGAGTACAGTTTTTAATTCCAAATTTAATTTGAGTAACTTGGTTGGTTTTAGAAAGCGACTGCAAGAATAGTGGGAGTTCATGTCCGAAACTCTCCAAAATGCGGGAATTGATCAAATGCGACAGAAAGGTGAGTCATTACTATACTTTACACTTTTATATATGAATTTGATAATGGAGATTTAGAAAGCAGAAACGCTAAAATTCTTTTTAGAATTTGTATAATTCATTTACCCGTTGAAATTCCCTTCCATTAAATAATTAAGACATATTTTAAGAACGAAAAAGTACCTAATTTTCGGAATTGAGAAACAGACAAAATTGTTGTGAGAACAGTTTATATTGGTCTATCCATTTATGGTCAAAATCAATAATAAGTACGTTTAAAAGAGATCGTAAAAGAGAATTATTGAAAAACAAAAATTTGTAATTTTGAAACATTGTGTAATATAAAAGATTTATCTATTTATTTTTCAGAAAACGAAAGATCAGTATCAAAAGAATTGTCAAATGAGTTGCTTTCAATGTGTCAAGCCCAATTTCAAGTTCAAGGACAAGAGTAGGAAAAAGTTTGTACATTTTCTCAAATATATCGCATTAATTTCTCAAATTTTTAGATGCAAAAAGTTGCAAAAGAAGGGATTTTGCAAGAGGCCTTATCATGCAGCGATATTGGCTTTCTGCCCGGAAACTTGCAATTCTTCTCCGCGTTGAGACTTGCAAATCCCGGAAATAGGATAGTCAGCTATTACCGATTTCTACATTAATCCTGCAGCATACAAATCTTTTGTGCTGCGAAAACATTCCCTAGGTCTTTGTAAAGTTTAATTGAAATATGAAAGACGGGTATCTGAAATATTGTTGCCAATGTATAATCATGGGTCAGGTCGGATCTGCATCGGAGACGTGAAATATGTCGTGGAGGTTTGTGCCGGATAACGGATCAGTCAATGGGATCAAATGGCTGGAACCTTATTCGAGAGTGTGTTATGTTCAGGAATAAATAAAAGTGTTTCTGGTATCAATAAATTTGGAATGCGACGATTTGTGAATGCAACAACTACTTGTGACTTGAATAAAGCGTTCGCTTTTAATTTGCATATTTCAACTCAGATTTACTTTTTCCGAAGCATATGACTCAGACCAAAATCACACAACAAACATCCATACATTTACATTATTTACTACCTCCAGCAAAAATTTGGTAAGCATGTTTCGCAGTTTAAAAAAAAATTCGATTTCATTTTCGATCCGAACCTAATGCAATGTAGTCTATGAAATAATCCATGCCAGCTAATCTCTTACGTCACAGTCATATATGTTGGCAGCTTTTCGTAATCACGAAAGTTACACGTGAATTACCATATTGAGCGCGATAAAACACTCCAGAGTACTAGCTAAAAAATTAATTAATAAATGTTTCATCTTGATATTTTCAGTTTTCGAATTAAAGTACGATTGGCATATAATAATTGAAAATAGAAGTGGTGCCAGTTTGGCTAGGCGAAACATTTATGCAGTGCCTCCGGCCCTCGCCCAGTACTACGGACCGGCGGTGTTCGTCCAGGACCTCGGGCTTGAAGGGTTTGAAATTGAAAAAAATTTGTACGCTTGGCTATCCCTCGAATGTTTTGACCCCGGATTCGGATAACCCGCAGCCAAAAACCACCGGGTGCAAATAATATATTCGGAAAAGCTATTGCAGAAAAGCAATATCGAGACTAACCAAAAAATGCCCAAAAACAGCTTTTTTGAGAAAACATGGCCACAACTCTCGAATTCACACCTAATCCAAAAAAAATTGTATTCTTACAACTCCTGGGAGTCTAATGAGCCATCACTATATAAGACAATTTTTCCTTAAAAATGACTGCCATAAAAATGAAAAGTGTAAAGCAGAGATGTTCGGAATGCCCTCATGAATCGTTTGCGAACATAAAAACAACCAGTTCGTATGGTCAAAAATACGGAAAGCACGTTTATCGCTATCTGATAGCGATTTTTTGCATATGGTGGTTTTCGGATGCGCTGAATCTCTAATCAAATTTTGGCCGAAATTTCAAATTTTGGCGTATTTTTGGCATTGTGTAAAAACACTCGTTTTCGTCAAAAATGATGTTTTTTCGAGCGATATCGAAAAACTGATTGCAGATTTGGAATCAGCGCAAAAAGTTACTTTTGGAACGATGTTTGGAGAAAAAATTCCTTGAATTATCAAAAAATTAATTTTTTGCCCGAGAGCTAAAAAAATTGATTTTTTGATAATTCAAAGAATTTTTTTCTGCGCATAGCGTTTCCAGAGTAACTTTTTACGCTGATTCCAAATCTGCAATCAGTTTTTCGATATCGCTCGAAAAGATATCATTTTTGACAAAAATGATCGTTTGTACAGAAAGCCAAAAAAGTGCCAAAAACCGATTACAGATTCGGAATCAGCGCATCCGAAAACCCCCATGTGCAAAAAATCGCTATCAGATAGCTCAGAAAATAAAAGAAAAATCTTTCTCAAATATATCGCATTAATTTCTCAAATTTTTAGATGCAAAAAGTTGCAAAAGAAGGGATTTTGCAAGAGGCCTTATCATGCAGCGATATTGGCTTTCTGCCCGGAAACTTGCAATTCTTCTCCGCGTTGAGACTTGCAAATCCCGGAAATAGGATAGTCAGCTATTACCGATTTCTACATTAATCCTGCAGCATACAAATCTTTTGTGCTGCGAAAACATTCCCTAGGTCTTTGTAAAGTTTAATTGAAATATGAAAGACGGGTATCTGAAATATTGTTGCCAATGTATAATCATGGGTCAGGTCGGATCTGCATCGGAGACGTGAAATATGTCGTGGAGGTTTGTGCCGGATAACGGATCAGTCAATGGGATCAAATGGCTGGAACCTTATTCGAGAGTGTGTTATGTTCAGGAATAAATAAAAGTGTTTCTGGTATCAATAAATTTGGAATGCGACGATTTGTGAATGCAACAACTACTTGTGACTTGAATAAAGCGTTCGCTTTTAATTTGCATATTTCAACTCAGATTTACTTTTTCCGAAGCATATGACTCAGACCAAAATCACACAACAAACATCCATACATTTACATTATTTACTACCTCCAGCAAAAATTTGGTAAGCATGTTTCGCAGTTTAAAAAAAATTCGATTTCATTTTCGATCCGAACCTAATGCAATGTAGTCTATGAAATAATCCATGCCAGCTAATCTCTTACGTCACAGTCATATATGTTGGCAGCTTTTCGTAATCACGAAAGTTACACGTGAATTACCATATTGAGCGCGATAAAACACTCCAGAGTACTAGCTAAAAAATTAATTAATAAATGTTTCATCTTGATATTTTCAGTTTTCGAATTAAAGTACGATTGGCATATAATAATTGAAAATAGAAGTGGTGCCAGTTTGGCTAGGCGAAACATTTATGCAGTGCCTCCGGCCCTCGCCCAGTACTACGGACCGGCGGTGTTCGTCCAGGACCTCGGGCTTGAAGGGTTTGAAATTGAAAAAAATTTGTACGCTTGGCTATCCCTCGAATGTTTTGACCCCGGATTCGGATAACCCGCAGCCAAAAACCACCGGGTGCAAATAATATATTCGGAAAAGCTATTGCAGAAAAGCAATATCGAGACTAACCAAAAAATGCCCAAAAACAGCTTTTTTGAGAAAACATGGCCACAACTCTCGAATTCACACCTAATCCAAAAAAAATTGTATTCTTACAACTCCTGGGAGTCTAATGAGCCATCACTATATAAGACAATTTTTCCTTAAAAATGACTGCCATAAAAATGAAAAGTGTAAAGCAGAGATGTTCGGAATGCCAGTCATATATGTTGGCAGCTTTTCGTAATCACGAAAGTTACACGTGAATTACCATATTGAGCGCGATAAAACACTCCAGAGTACTAGCTAAAAAATTAATTCCAGGATTTGATGCATTTTGAATTTCAGATATCCGGGATTACCATCAGAGCAATACTGTAATGTTTTGGTCATCCTTTCTCTTTTACTAGAAAGGTTCCCTTATTAATACGCACCTTCGAATTATGCCAACTCAAAGTACTAAACAAATCATAAGAATTGTTGTCAAGCTTATGCTTACGTCAAATTCATGGGCGCTGAAGTAAGTCATATTGTTGACTTGAGGTTCCCTTCAGGTACGCTCACGTCAACCGATTGATATCGAAGTTTCTCATGGAGGTCTGGGTTTTGTTCTCACTTGACTAGACTCTCCGATATATAGAGCTACGCGCGTGATTCACAGCATACGAGTACGTACGGAGATCAATAATCCTCTAATGACCTGCCACATAACTTTCAATTATCTATGTCCAGAGGAGACTTGAGCTGCTCTATGAATTCAATGCTCTATGACAGTCTGTAAGTCCTTACTCGGCACTACGATATCTCTAAAAATACTAGGTAAAAGGATTCTCAAAGCGTCATGATACAACGCACCAAAATCCCAGGCAGGTGTGCGCGCCGCCTTCCACGTCGACGAGGAAGCATAAGTAAGTTTCGTTTATTTCGCTTTTCTCACTATTTTTTCATAATCTCATAAGATTCTGCATTTTTGCATTTATTAAATGTCTCTCAAGTAATTATCAGTATTAATTATGGTAAAACTCCCGTTTTATAATCGAATGAGGAACTTGAAAGAAGGCAGTGTAGAGCAAATTATTGACTGCAAATCCTTTGTCGGTGATATTATTTTTAAGTTTATATAAGTTTAGTGGAAATTTATTTGTGAAGAATGTGTCAAAATCATATTCCCACAAATTTCCGTTTTCATATCAAAATAATATACATTTTTGACAAAATTGTTTCATGCGCAATTTTTTGTTTTAAAATTGTTTTACCGCAATTCCTTAGCTTTAAGGAACCACGCTGCCGAAAAGTGAATTTTGTTCCAAAAAGCTTGTGAGATATTGATATTTTTGCAAAGCAAACATTCATCCTTAGCATGATTTAAACATCTTTACATTTTTCGCTTTGGTACCACTTCCTCTTTTGACTTCTGTTCCAAGCTTACACTTTACGTTAATACAATTATCTTTTCCATACTTTCCAACTATACTTTCACATAAAATTGTTGCTAATCATAAATTTTGTTTTCAGATGAACATACTGCTGACCGTGTCAGTTTCGTTAATAACATTCCTCAATGTCATGCCAAACGCCGAAGGCGGAAGTTTTGAGGCTCCCGAGTCTTTGAGAAGGAGAAGTCCGTTTGGGTCGTTGGAAAGTTTCAAACGAAAACGAGTCGGAAGCGGGGAAATGACAAAAAGGGATATGAATGCTTACAAAAATGCCTTCAATCCCAAGCCGTTTGATCCCAAGGAACATCAACATCACCACAAATCGAGTAAGAACGAGTCGAAGCCTCCCGAAGGTGAGGACCCGTCCAAAACCAAATCGAAAAATTATTCAATGGCCTTAGTGAAGCGTAGGTTTCAAGCTATAGTAGATTTTTAGATTAGTTTAGACTAGTTTGGGTGTAAATAGTTTATGGACGGATGTGCTTAAGATGACTTTCTAGATACGGGACGTGATCCCAACACATCGAGTAGTCACCGCCAACTGGACAACGGGGACAGTAACGCTGCTAGATCTCGTAGGTTTCTAGAATTATAACTGTGTTGGCTAGGACTAATTTAGGTTTTAGTAATTTATACGTTATACTGTAGATCATGGCTTTAGTACCGACATTGGCTAGTTTTGCATGTTATACCTTGTAGATTTTTTTGGATGTCCTGCTTATGGCTTATAATAAGAATTTTATTTTTCCTTTTCGATTCATAGTGTGACATCGCAAGCTGTAATCCCAATCTTTATGATAAAAAGCTTGACTCAAATACAAAATTGTTGCGTGTTTAATACATATAAGTTTGCGTCCTGATTCTTTAATAATTTAGAAAACAGCCATCAGCAAGATCAAAGTCAGTCTCAGGCTATGGTCACGGCTAACAATGATCCACCAAAGTATAATATCGATGAGAGTATTAGGCAAGGATTACATCGGCGAAATATGAGTTTAAAGGAGTACGATGAATTATTGGGTGCCTTGCGCGACCGTCAAGGAAAAACTCTACCAAAGCATTCCAAAGGAAAAAGTGGTAAAGGAATTTCCAAAGACAAACTGCGCGGAACTTCCAAAGACAAACTGCGCGTGTTATCACATGCCATTAGCGCCGCTAAGAGAAATAAGAACAGAACACATAGTAACAGAACTGGATCGCTGGGCCATAATTTGCAAGGCAAACCCGCTGCTAACAATACCAAAATTTCGAATACAGGAGGAGACAGCCCTCTTGCGAAGACCGGTGCGAAACACAAAAAGAAGGAGTCGCCTGATGAAGTTGCTCGTCTGAAGAAGAGACTCGAAAGATACAATGACAAGCAGAAGAAAAAAGGCACCTTTGAATGTAAGGATCGAAGCACTACGAAGTGAGTTAACTTGTTACTTTCGTTTTGAATTAAGTCAAATATTGGACTCTCGAATATTTTCTTGCTCATTTTTCATAACTTTTTTCATACCTTTCCTTTTAACGTTTAATAGTGAGGATGCGGAGAAGCTTTGACATTTGAATCATAAAAAAGTTGAAAGTTCCCTATTTTTGTTGTAGTTTTAAATTCTATTCATTTTGGAAAACTTACCGTTTATTCAAATTTTAACATTTAGACAAATTATTTGCTCCAAATTTCTCGATTTTGACCTAAATTTAAAATTTGGTGCAAAGTTTTTAAACATTCTGACGGATAAGTTCTCTTGTTCAGCATTTCTGTTTGGTGAGTAATGCTCTTAATCTTCAGATACAAAGCTAGCGATCGTTGTGCAAAAATTAAGAAAAAGCGGGCATGCAATCGTCCCACCAAAGCCGGCGTCTACGCTCGATATCGCTTTTGCATGGTGACATGCGGAACTTGCACTCCAGCTGATTCGGAAGGACATTCACCTAAAAAGGGAAAAGGAAAAAAGGCCTAATTTGGACAAAAGCTACAAAACTTGACCTCGAACGGACAAAGGATCGGCAAACTTTCTTTCACTCAAACTCTCAAAGTTTCAGAATGTCAAGTCAAAATTGTGAAGTTATATCTTTATTTTATGTGACCCAGGTAGTCTGTAACGACGTTACAAAATTTAGTCCCAATAAACTGTCCTTTATACATTTTATTCAATTTTTTAAAAATTGGGAATTTTTTAAGGACCGGATTGCAAGTGTTTGCTTACGTCAAATTCATGGTGTTGATCATACTTGTTGACTTGAGGGTCCCTCCAGGTATGCTTACGTCAATCGATTGATCTCGAAATTTTGACAAAGGTCTGGATTTTTTTCCTCTCTTGACTACATTCTTGTGCGACGCGCGCGAATCATAGTTCATCATAATCACCTTATAAACATATCTAGCCGACACTTGAAGTGCCCTATGAATTGCATGCTCTTTAATACTATAAATCTATACTCAATCTCATGATATCCAGCATTTCTCCAAAGCGGGAAAATATTTACGCAGTTTGCACTCTTGATATTTTAACCAGAGATAGTTCAGAATACTGGATTTTTGAATTTTGATCTATAATCATCCGGAGATATTTTATCCATTAGAGCAATTTTCGCTCAGAAATAATTATTTAACTCAGTGAATTGAGAAACTTCTAGGTAAGAAAATGAAGAAATGACTTTCGGGATGGCGTCACGATATTTGTTGTGAGTCCCACGCACCCATCCAAGATCCAGCGCTGGCTGGCGGTTTTGGCCGGGCTGGCAGTCAAGCATTCAGGCCGGCCTTATTAATATTTCATTTTTTGGACCGCCGAACACACGCTCCCACTGCTGCCGCAGGCTGCTCCTGAATAGAATAGCAAAGTGTGAAAATCGAAAAGGCAAAAATTAGTATAGCCCAACTCTGTGGTCTCTTTTCATTAAATTAATTTAGTATACATGAGGAGCACGCTGCGTACATTATACATTCTGGGTGGCACTTTAAAGATCACGAGGAATGCATTGGCCGGAATTCAAATGAAAGGAATTGGAAATTGCAATGAAAATCCTTCTTTTGAACCTTTAACCAAACTACGATTCTATAGTGCGACCGGGTATGGAATGAAAATACTTTGATTGCGCTATTTATCGCTAATCCAAATTGTCTAAAACGGAGCGAGACGTTTTTGAACTTGTTTTGGGATCCTGTGACCTTTTGTGACATCCGGTTGAGGTCAATGGTGTTCATTTTTGTTAGCCTCGATGCTCTTCCCGAATAATAAATTCAGAGTTCGGAAAAGATATCGTCTAACCTACATATTTACTCCCGACTTTGCACACTATAGACAAAGAATGCATTGTCGTGTATAGTTTGGCATTTGGACTTTTGTCCTCGTTTTCCATTAAAATTCTGGAAGTAAAGAAGACTTTTAGGTAACGGTTATGCATTTTTCATCTCTGTGAGAATTTAATGTTTTGGTCGGTTTTGTTACTTTTTGCACTTTACCATATGTATTTCTAGGTTAAATTATTTATCAAATTCCTTCTAGATTCTCAGAAAGTAGGTGAACTTTTAACGGCAGCCCGTCTTCAGGGCCCCCGGTCAAAATGCCCCATTTTCAAAAAATCATATAAAAAATGGCCAAAAAGTATGAAAATGCTCTTTTTTTTGCTGAATTCGTATTTCACATTAATTTTTGCCCAATTCTTAGGTTTTAGGCTGAACAACCCTTATAAGGGCATACTTTAGGCTTAGGTTAGGCTTAAGAGGACTTAGTCTTAGGCTTAAGCTCCCGAACATCCTTAACAATACCTTATATAGGGCTTTAGGCTTAGAAACTCTGTGCTGTACGAATTCAGCGAAAAAAAATACCCAGGAACGCATTTTTGGGTATTTTTATGAGATTTTCTGAAAATGGGAGCATTATGACCTGGATTCCAAAATAAATTTCTCCAATCCAGAATTTTCTTTTGAAATTTTTTCGAAACTATTCGCTTTTATTTTTTATAAATTCCACCAATATTTATGTTCAAGCAAGAAATGAACAGTAAACAATTTCAGTTTCAAATCCTATTAACGGGTCTAAAGGAGTGTCCCGTTTTCGGCTTTCCGCAAACTTTTGCTTGACTTGCCACCTGAACAAACAGGATATTCTCTCCTTTTATTTACAATGCCCCTTTCAGCAAAATAGACAAGTCCTTAAAAGCCTAACTCTTTGCCCGTAAATGTGTAGAGCGAGGCCAGTCAGGCAGCCCTCCACTTAGCAAATATTCGGTCTCGAAGAGACATTGACAAAATTGGCTGGCTTCTAGGCTTTCAAGAAAAAGGCACCTAGCTGTCACCAACTCAAAGCAAAGAAGCCGCTTCTTCCGCCGCTCCCTCTTACCCGAGAATTTGCCCTATGAAAGGCAAGAGTCACCTCTGGCCAATCACCTCACCAATGGCTCTGTCTTTTTAGTCAGTCTTTTCGAGTCTGCCCAGGGAGGCTACCTCGGGCATGTCTGTGTGTCCTATAGAGGTGGATCTTGTCTCTAGGTGTGTGGCTTCACTTACGGACCCATCCTCAGTCTCGTAGTCCTGAGTCGAGCGGCTGGAAAGGGCAAAAAGAGCGACTAGACGGTGCCAAAGAACCAAAGCCGTTTTGCGGCTAACTTGCGCCTATGAGGGGTACTTTTCGCCTTTCTCAATCCACAGCCCATTTACGCCTCATTCCAATTTAAGTCGAAGTTCTCGTCTTCACTCAAATGAATTTTCTTTATCTATTCGCCCTGAAAGAGCCTCATATTGTCGCCCCTTTCGATTTCTTTATTTCGCGTCCCCACATCATCGCATTCCATTATAGGCGCCGTCTTTATTGAGGATACAGGGGAGAAACGGCTAAGAGGGAAGGTTATCGCCCTTTTAAAGGTTCGAAATAAAAAAGAACGTCAGAAAGGGTTCAGCCTAATTTTTGTCATTCCCTTAGGCCATAGTCGCCTTTCGGTGTTGTTGTTGGATTCTTGCTGCTTCTTCTATTGCAAAAGCGGCGGCGTTTTTATATCTTTTCTCACTTATGTGCCAAACGACGGCCGCCGGAGGCTTCTTTTGTTATGTTATTTGACAAAGACGTCTTTTTCGCACCCATTGTCCTAATTGCTTTTTGGGCAATTTTTTCGACATACAAAAAGTTAAGCCACAAAGAAACTCGGATATAATTCCGTTACGTTTTCGATTTTTGGATATTGTTCGATAATTTTCACCTGTTGCGATAGCGAAAGATTTCATTTTAAAAATAAACCAAAAAGCTTGAAAACGACTTTTTCGGATCGATTTTTACTCGTCTAATGGATCATATCCGTTAGTTTGACGATATTGATGGCCAATTATATTTGGACTATTTGCTCACATTTTCCAATCTACGGAAGGAATGTACTTTTATACAGCACGTGTTCACGCATTGCTCTCTCGGTATTTTATTGACAAAAACGTTGAATTTCGTAACCTGTCTTTAAATCTGATGTATGATTTCCGAAGTTTGTAAACCGAAATATTTCTTAAAATCGTACCTCGGAGAAATTCGTGGCTATCAAAAGTAAATATCCCGTTTGCTTTTTGAATCTATTGTATTTGGCGAAATGTTGACGTATTTTCTGAGTTTGGGGATCAGTTATAAACCAATGATGATATAAAGCTATTAACACAAAATATTTAGCAGATTTTAAGGATTTGGGTATTAACCCTCTAATATTTCAATTTTATTAGTCTGAAAGTTTTTTTTCGGTTTTTCACAAATTAATTTAATGAACAAATGTCCAATTTACTCCAGAATAATACCAATTCGATCGATTTAATTTCTTGGGTTCGAAAATCGGTGAACAAATATTGACGGAAATTAAAAAAATCTCAAATTTCTTTCACTATTTCTTGTTTTCAACTATTTCAGACAAAAAGTTTGCTCTCTGCTATCGTTTTATTGGTCTTTGCTTTACTAATAGCAGCTCACTTTCACGGTAGTTTCACTTTTTAAGTATCACTTTCTCTCTCGCTCGACACCATAATTTTCTCGCAAGCACAAACCATGCTTACGTCCCTGTTAAATTTCGCCCTTGTGCGTAAAAATCGCCCTCAGGCCATGGGCGACGGTGGTGTTAGATTTCTTCCTGGATTCCTTCGGAGCGTGTGTGGTGGTCCAGCGAAAACCCAAAGGTCCTATCCGGGGCCTACCCACCGACCGTGACTCGGCCATAGCGGAATTGGCTCAATTTTTTGTTTGTTATGCCCCATCCCGCTGCTATTCCGGACTTGACTAAAGCAAGTCGTCATTGAAATGTCATTTGAGGAGAGCGACAAGCGATACGTCGCAGCCCCTTTTCATAACTAGCAGGAATTTGGGTAGAGGACTTTTTCGAATTACACCTGTCTTTGAGGCATTGATTTGCATTTTGCTCCATTATTGCTTTTTTTGAAAAATTGAGTTTCGATTTTCGATAAGAAATCCCGATTTTTGTGCAATAAAAAGCAATTTTGTTTAAAATTTAACGAGTTTAACGATCAAAGAACACTCATTCTTAATGTCTTAGCAGCCCAATGTAAATAATTCGTCCCAAAATTTTGAAAAGTGCCCAAATGTAAACAGGTGCAACAAACACAGACTCTAAAAACTTGTAAATTAAAATCAGCGTGACGTAAAGTGTCATTACACCCACTTTCAAGTCCTGGATTTCTTGACAAGATCACTGAAGAGGACTGACGACAGCAGCGCCTCCACCAAACCTCTTTACCTTTTTTCTTCCTTGCTAATAACGACTGTCTCAATTTCCGAAGAAAAAGTGCAAAATTTACATGCCTTTTTTGCTCGTTCATAAAATCTAATAGTAAATAATGTGTTTGCAACTTTACAAAAGCAATCGATTGCTTAAAAATGTTATCGCGTTCGGCCTTGTTTTTCACTTAATATTTTTTAATATTTTAGTATTTTCAGACAATCCGTTACTTTCTGCAACATGAGAGAGCTTACATGAGCGTTTTCTATTCGGGAACATAATCGAAGCAAAATCCATGCATTTGAAACGAAGAAAGTGGCGATCCATATTCGACCTATTCCTGAACGAAGTCGTCTTGATACAGTTGCTTCTATTCCTGCACTTCATAATTGTGATCGAAGGAGTGAAGAAGCTCAAAGAGGTTAATTTGAAAGCATTGCAACGAGTTTCAAACCTCACACGAAAGTTTTATTTCAGCAAGATATCATACAACGGATTTTGAAGGACTATGATTGGCGGGTAAGGCCGAGAGGCCTCAACGACTCCTGGCCAGGTAAGCAATCACACTTATAAAAACGACATATTTTTTATTACATTTTTATTATTAACTCAATTCCTATAGGTAGAATGATTTGCTTTGTTTACTATTTTGGACTTTGATCTGAAACCGCTTGCCAAAAATGTTTGGACTCAAATGTCACAAATGCACAAAGTTTTGCAATTTCGCAATCCCTTTTTTATTCTGGATAGTTTAGTGAAAACGGTTTTAAATTCGGATGAAATTTATTTATACATATGAAATTTTGCGACAATTTTAAAGTTGCTATATTTAGTAAAAAAATCTAGATCCGCCTTAGCGTTGTGTCATATACCAGATGGTTATGGGTAAATTCAAAACCATACCAAGACATATTAAAGCTGCAAATTTTGTATAGAAAACATTTCCAGTGCCCTTTTTAAGACTCCATTTCTTGCTGAATACCTTCATATTCTTAAAGATATATATTAAAGATTATACATAGCTCATCATAACCTCACATCCGACTGAAATCTATCGAAGTCTTTCTTCAGAATCCAAATCGATCGAAGTCTTTCTTAGTCTCTCTCTTTTTAATTTCTCTTGTAATTACCGCATAAGATCCAATTGTTCATAATTGATTTCATATTTCCTCGAGAGATCGTTTCGCTAGGCCTGTTTTGCTTTTGCTTCCTGTTATTGATTTTTCGCCCAAAAATGATTGATGTCTTTTTCGCAAAATTTCGTCTCTTCCATTTTGCTGAGACTCATTTTCAATCAAAGTGGCGCTTATTAAAAATGTTACACCGCACAAGCCTTAGAATAAACATGTGGTGCCTGTGTGGTTCTCATTTCCAAACCGCTTCACCTTCTTGCAGCCAGGGGCATTAATCAACCTGATGAATTATGGATCTTTTTCGAGAAAAGTCTAAGCCGGATGCACAAAGTAAACCACAGTAAATCCGGATTAAGAAGCCAAAATGTTGCCAAAATGAGAAAATTAATATAAAAATATTCATTATGAGATTTTCGTCCAGCTTGCCAGATTTAATTTAGTTCCGCAAAGATTTCTTGGTACCAAAATTCTATGTTTCAAAACTTTTTGCTGTTAATTTGCTAATTCGATTTCCGTGGAAAGCTTTTTCTTCCAGCAAAATCCGATAAAGCGCTTTTTCCCGGAGTAGAACGAAGGCACTTTGCACGCGCTTTCTTTCCTTTGTGTCGACAACTTTTCGAGGAAATTCTATTTTATAAAAAAGTTTGGGAAGGAAATCCATGCATTCGCCTATTAAGTGCCTGGTGGCGTGGAAATGGTCGCCTGCGGCCGAACAAACAGAGGGACTAAAACAAAAGTTTTGCTTAAAATAGAAATTGTACGGGATCGACTTTGAATAATTGCAAAAATGTGCTTTGATGAAAATGAAGTTATGATTTTTATAAACCTAGCAATTAAAATGAATATTATCAAAAATGACACTAGGATCAATTGAAGCTCTAACGGATTAACAGAACAGATGCACTAAATGTTAAGTTAAATTAATTTAAATATATCAGTGAAAAGAGAAAACAGCCAAATTTGGTCAATATTGAACCCACAAACTATTATATAACTCATGTTTTGAAATTAATGTACTGTGAATTTTGAATTGGTGTCATATCGTGCTGAGACAAGCTGGACTGGAGCAAAACATAAAAAAAAGTGTGACAAAGAAACAGAAGTATTTCACTGCAGAAAATTTAAAAATATTTCTCTCCGGATTTTATCCAAGTTTGATGAGAGAAATGAGTCACCGCTTTTAACTAATCAAATGGACTGCATTACATTTTAAAGCATTGATTAGTTTCTATGTATAAGCCAATCTTTGTCACGTAAAAATGTAATATAAAAAATTTAGATACGGGTGGACCAGTGCTGGTCGAAGTGAATATCTACCTCAGATCGATCTCTAAAATAGACGATGTCAATATGGAATACTCGGCTCAATTCACTTTTCGGGAGGAATGGAGGGACCCAAGACTGGCCTATGAGCGTTTGGCTGACGAGAACACTCAGGTTTGTGAATGTATTTTTAGGTCACAAAAAGCCGAATTTGTCCCACAAATATCATATTTTTAGTATTTTTATACTTTTATACACATTTAGGTTAGTTTTAAGTTTTTAAGAATTTCTTTTCTTAAAAATAATCTTTTCTAATTGATTTTTGATGCTCTGATCTCTATGCAAATTAATTTTTAGATCCCCAAATTTGTTGTCCTCGCGACCAACGAACAGCCAGACTTGAGTCAGCAAATATGGATGCCTGACACATTCTTCCAAAATGAAAAGTAGGTTTATTTTAGGGCCATAATTAGTGGCGAAGAGTGTTTCAAATTTCAGAGAAGCGCGCAGGCACTTAATCGACAAGCCAAATGTGTTAATTAGGATACATGCCGACGGGCGAATATTATACAGCGTTAGGTAACGGAAACTTTATTTTACTAATTGCCGCGAACCCACACAAGAGTTCCTATAAAAGCAGGCGGATGATAAATTATCGTAAATAACGGAGTTTTAGTGGGCTATTAATTCAATTTTTCAGTACCGGTATTTTGAAACTGTTTCCAAGCATAGCATCTGAGTCCGCGATAGCCCGAGAGTGGATCCCTGCGGTCTCAAATTTTGCCAATGCCTAACTTTTCCTTTTTGAGTCTTGACTTTTTTGTAAAATTAAAACTGTTTAAGAGCTCTTTTGACTCGAAATTCGGCGCGTATATGTGAAAATTTGTTGAATCCATAATTCAGGCTTTCGCTTGTTCTTTCCTGCCCAATGTCTTTGGAATACTATCCATTGGATCGCCAGACGTGTCTTATTGACTTGGCCAGTTGTATGTAGTTTATAATTTTTTTAAACTATTTTTAATGTAGTCAATATTATTCAGACGCATACACAACGGACGACATTGAGTACCAATGGAAAGTGCAGAACCCCATTCAACAAAAAGATGGCCTCAGGCAAAGTCTGCCCTCTTTTGAACTGCAGGACGTACTCACCGACTATTGCACAAGTCACACAAATACGGGTATGTGAAACGAGAACTAATTTACATTAATGAAAGTGAATGTAAATTAAATATTAGCAAATTAAGTGTTATGTATTTCAATGCTATAACGGGTGGTTACGTTCTCATAAAACCGAGAAAAATATGGCATTTATTATACAGCTTTCCATATGTATAAATAATGTGTGCTTGAAGTCGCATTTTAACGCTTTTGCCCAATCATGTGTATTCCAGGCATCTACAGCTGCCTTCGGACCAAAATGATTTTGCGTCGAGAGTTCAGTTATTACCTGCTGCAGGTGTGTGTCCTTCCTTATAATGTCTTATTAAAGCCTCCGTGATATATAATAAATGTAACATTGATTACGTCATTCAGCTGTACATTCCCTCCTGTATGTTGGTTATCGTGTCCTGGGTGTCCTTTTGGCTGGACAAGGACAGCGTCCCAGCCAGAGTGACATTGGGAGTCACTACGTATGTCTAAAATTATATGTCATCCAAATCCTAAATGTTGTGTGATATTTTCAGTTTGCTTACAATGACCACCCAGTCGTCAGGTATAAACGCTAAATTGCCTCCCGTCTCTTACACAAAGGTTTCCTGATTCAATGTTTCTAACCGTTTCTTTACCGGTGTCATTTTTAGGCTGTTGACGTATGGATTGGAGTAAGTTTTAAACTGAGAGTGAATTTTTTGTTCAATGTACATAACGAATGTTTTTGTGTTGCTTAATGCGGTATAAACTTGTTAGCACAAAACATCAGAGCTTTCTTATGGCTAAATTTTGAGAAAGTTACAAAATTTTGTTATGTGTTATTTTGCGCTGAGTCAAAACACTACAATGTTTTCAGTTTTTTGCACTTTACAGCTTTTCGTTATTTTTCGATAAGGCGAAAACGTTATTCCATTTTTTTTAATTTTCAAAAAATCACAACAATTAAGATGTTATTATGCCATAACATTCCTGCGAGCTTCTATGATACATTTTTTATTACCAGGTGTGTATGGCCTTTATTTTCGGTGCGCTTCTTGAGTTTGCTTTGGTGAATTACGCCGCGCGCAAAGACATCACTACGTCGCAGCAAAGAATGGTGTGTCATAGTTTACCAAAATTTCATAACAGTGCTTCATTGCTTTGTATGTTCAGCTCAAGATGCACTCTTCTGCCGCTGCCGCGCACACTGCTGAAACATACCACCAACAACAACAAGGAGCCGATGGCAATATGACATTCCACGGATACCAGCCGCTGGTGTTGGCTCTGAATAGCCAAGGTCAGACCACAAGACTGCAGCAAGGAGGTCACAGGAAAAAATCGTCGTGTCATTTGTTTTGCTGTGGGCTTTTCGTTAGGCGCTATAAGGAGAGGTCGAAGCGGATCGATGTGGTCAGCCGATTGGTATGCTTTGCCGTTGTCAATCCAGGATTGCATATCATTGAGGATGTTAACACGAACAAAGTGCAAAAATTAATCTTTGGGGTGGAGGTCATAAAAATAGACCACTAGTTTCTTAATACTTTCGTAACTTCCTAGGACATTTTGTAAATGAGATTTTATTCAATGTTGGAACTCATTTGTGAAAATAAGTGTCGTGTGAATTGTGTCTTATAATTGTATTTACATTTCAGGTGTTTCCCATTGGATATGCGTGCTTTAACGGTATTACCCCACACGAATATAAATGTTTGTGTGTTTTATAATTCGCTTCATTTAGTTCTTTATTGGGCTGTTTACCTTATGTGATGCCCGAGAATCAACGGACGTGTGCCTTCACTTTCATTGTTCAAAATTAATGTTCGCTTTCATTCACGCTTAATTATGTTTTCTGTGAACTCAGCCAAAAAGGTCAAAATTTTTGTTTCATGTTTGCAATAAGCTACCTAATATCACCAATAAAGTGTACTCAAACTTCTCATTTCAATACCGTTGATGAATCTCATAATGCTGAAGTACCCGCACGTAGAAAAGTCCATTTTGGGAATTTAGGTCAAATGGAAAAATATCTGTTAAAAATTCCTGAAACATTTCTCAGCAGACTGCAGCCAAGAATGAGTATTTTTTCACGTGAACACCAAAAATTCCCTTATCTTAAGAACTACTCAAATTGTTTCTGCACTATTTCGAATAAGTTCCTGAAAGTACAAGATAGTTTAAATTTTGAGTGATGGGTCCAAGGATTATTGGCCATGGATCGATCCGGTATATAAAATCATTGTCAAATTCAATGGAAAGTAAATCACATTTTCTAAAAATCCGAAAATTAGAAAACATATGGAAGTCATTAAATTTTACACTATTGCTTTTCAGGCATATATAGCTGTGCACGGGTAAAAATGATGCTCAGGAGAGAATACAGGTGAGTTCCAGAATTGCGTGTTGGGACAAAAAATAACTCACGGATTTTCAGTTATTATTTAATTCAACTCTATATTCCATGTGTTATGTTGGTATGTCGCAGTTTCTATACAATTTGTTCCTATATGATTTGAAGTAAACTAAAATTTCAGGTAGTCGTTAGTTGGGTAAGCTTCTGGCTGGACAAGGTACCTTTTTCTGGCCTCGTATAACGTTATGTAATAAAGTGATGACTTTCTAGGATGCAGTTCCTGCTAGAGTTTCTCTGGGCGTGACAACGTAAGTAATATATTTTTATATGGAAATTAAGAATGAATCCCGACAGAAAATGTATCATAAACTGGAGCGTTTCATAAACTATTGAACAAAATACTACAAAACTTCCCCCGCAAGCGGAGAAGTTAGTCATAACCTTGAAAAATATCATGCCAACATTACAATAGCGCAATGCTAGACTTAATCCTGATATGTGCGTGTGAACGGGCACACACACGCTATCCAAAGTTTTTGTGATGATTGAGTTCTTTACAGAAATGACAGTGAAATGTATCCGATATGAAGCTTTGTCACAAAAAAATGATCCTAAAATTGCCCAGACAAGCGGAAAAATCAGTCACAAGTTGTGACCGCTTGTGACCCACAACTCTGAAAAATATCCTGAGAAGACAAACAGGGCTTCGTCCTGATAGAGCTAACCAAAGTTTTTGTGATAAATGTCAATTATATGTAAACATCGAATTAACTAGCAGCAAAGCTGCTAGTTAACCGTCGGGTCAATGAATTCGTTAAACTCAATAAATTTTAACACTTTGCAGTAAAAAATTCGGCCTTAGGCCGTCTAGAACATAAAAAACACCACTTTCCCTGGCCAAAACCCTTAAAAACACGTTTTTGTGTGTTTGGCGCGAATTAAAATTTTCAAATTTTGAAAATTTTTGGTTTCCCGATCCTAACTTTTCGAGACCTGTCGATTGAGCTATCACTCGCCTCTGGCTAACGACTAGATCGCGAGATCCGGGTAGTAACAGACATCCGCACATTTGCCGTCGCTTAGGGCCATCAACTTTCTTGTTTGGGGGATGATCCCGAAATTCGACATATCGAAACATCAAAAACTTTTCTCTTCTTAACTTTCACATCGTTCTCTACGAATATTTATTTAGTATATCCACCGTTTTTATTTAGGCTTCTCACCATGACCACTCAAGCAAGTGGCATCAACTCAAAACTGCCACCTGTTAGTTATATAAAGGTATCAACAGTAATTATTTTATCTTAATCCTACAAATATATTATTGCAGGCTGTCGATGTATGGATTGGTTCATGCTTAGGTAAGATGAAACATCACCAACACAATAACTGTATCAGAAATTTAAGCGTTTATATTCTCAGCACTTCTGGAATATGCTCTGGTGAACTATTACGGCCGCAGGGAATTCATGAAAAAAGAGACGGGTATCATCGGAAAAGGAAAATCGGGCGGTCTTTTCCAGCAAAGCCCCAGCTTTCAACAGGTTTGCACTATAGTAATACAGTTATCCGTTATGCTCAAGCCCAATTTAGGAATGTCTATGCCCGCCTCCTCCTCCACCACATCCCGAAATCTATGGATTCGGGATGAACAACAATATGTTATCAAGGCCTTCGATTCGATTGGATATGAGCGGTTATGCGCCCAGGAGGAGGTCAATAGTGCCTCCTCGATTCCGAATGATTTTCACGCCGAATCTTCATTTGTCCAAGAAGGTGGATATCATTTCCCGGTTCATGTTTCCGGCTTTGTTCCTCCTCTTTCTCCGTAAGATTTCAAATTTTTAGCTTTAACGCTTTCGTAACTTTAATTAATGACACTTGCGACAATGTCGATTGTTGCGACAATGTCGCGACACTTTCGCGTTTTATTTGTATTCTCTCATGTTATACTTTCAACAGTAAATTATTTTTCGATAGACGTGAAGTTTTCTGGAAAAATGGATATCGCAAAAATAATGGTTTTTGAAAATGGGTACTGATTTGTATCCATGACCTTTTTGTCCTTAATTCCGATTTTTCATTTTCAAAATTGTTCTTGCTTTAGAGGAAATATTTTGAACTTTTCAAACATTTCCCTATATTAAAATGGTTGTAAACCATGGTGGGGAAATTCGATAAATGCAAAGGAAGGCTTCATCGAAGTTTTCTAGTAAGCGCGAATCGCCGGCCACTATTTCCTGCTGTTTCCCAGCTGCGCGCATTCGTTGTTGTCTTTCCAACGAGGGAAACGAATGCGCGCAGCTGGGAAACAGCAGGAAATAGTGGCCGGCGATTCGCGCTTACTAGAAAACTTCGATGAAGTCTTCCTTTGCATTTATCGAATTTCCCCACCATGTTGTTAACGTAAACTAAGCATGAAAAATATTGCAAATATAATTTTTAGTACAGCCGTTTTCTAAATTATAATTTTCAGTTTTCTATTACGTCGTTTATGTGCAATGAGCTTGCCCTTTGATCGATGGTCAACAGATTCCTAACTTTATATGGTTATTGAGTCGTGTACACTTCGTTGTATTATATTCCATTTATGTAAAAATCTCGTTAATAAAATATTCTAACAACTATACAAAATAGTATTGTACAATTTACAAAACATCAAATTTTTGACTCATTATACAGTGGTGACACTGAGAATTCCTCCAACGGGATGGGTGGCAGGGTCGCGCACTCCGTGCGCCAGAAACTCCTGGATTGTTGTGAACCGATCAAAAAGCTGTCGCGAATTCTTTCGTTGTTGTTTGCGTTGGGAAAGCTGCAGGATTTCCTGAAAATTGTTCGTCTATATACTGGAAGAAATGAACATTATTAGAAGAAAAACGGATATTATTAGTCAGAAATTTTAATTATGTATCTCGAAAAAATATAAAGAAATTTCGACACAATTGGTGAGAATGTTAAGTTTGATCTCAAATTTTAACTCCGGTCTGGCAAGCAGGATCTTTCGACACTTTCTTTCAATTTTACCATATTCCCAAATTTATCACCAACCTTATCTGTGGAATTGGCCTGTTCCCTCTCATTCAAAATCCGGTTATGCCGCTGCTTCCGTTCCTTGGCCCGCTCCAAATGGCGCTTTCTTTCCTCTCGACTCCAAAACTTGCCCGCTAAACATGGGTCTGGAAATTAATAATTTCTTACTTGTTGGAGTGCAATTGTTTCAGCCAGATTGTCGGGAGAAGTATACATCATATCACCAGGCCGGAAACTAAAGTTCAAATTACTTATATTTGTATCGCATTGTAAAATATAAACAAACAAATGTATATTGAAATCAATTCAATGAATGCAAATATTTATAGGCTAGCTTGCGTTTTATATTTTTTACTTTGTACATTAGCTGTGATAAAATGCATGCGGATAATTACTGTCACTTTTTATCAAGCTAGAGAGAAACTTGGGAATGCCAATTTTGAATACTGGAGCTAGAAAAGGTCAAGAAATGAATTCTGAATTGAAACGTTACTTACATGATCCCATTTTTTAACGGATCTCTTTGGTCAAATATTCCTCGCCATGGCCATATGGATTGTTCTCCTCATGCTCAATCCCACTCTCATTGGGTCAACATTGAAGGACTCACATCTGATGAATTCCAGAGGAATTCTGTCCTCGTTGCCCAGAGGAAACGCCATCGCCTAGGTTGGCAATATAAAAATTATGAGGAAAAATTATCTTTAAAGTGATAAAATTTTAATATCACACTCAGTTTGGTGCTCAATAAAAAATTCTATTCTATTTGTATACTAAATGAGCACTTACTAAGCGAGAAATATTTATTTCGTAGGATTCATTAAGATTAATAAAGACGTTTAAGTCGTCTTCTGAGAAGGCATGTGTATCCGGCACATTTGATATCCGACAACAGACTTTATCTGCTTCGCCCTCATTGTGCGATACGGGCATATCATTATTTTTGACAGTCACAGTCCTCACTTGCTGCTCGTTTTCGGGAAAATGGAGGATTAGAGGTGTGACAGTAACATTTGGAGGAGCCATTGCTACAATCAGTTTGTTTGATTACCAAAAAATGTGTTTGGAGCTCTTCCTCGAACTAAAAAACGAGAGGAAAATTCATTTTTGAGGTGAGATCAAAATTTTTATGAAGGTATCCTATCCGGTTTCATGTTTAAATAAGAGAATGTCAGTATTGAATTACAGTGATATCGCAAGTAAAGGTCACTTATGCATAGTCGGTAACATGACCACTGTACCCCGAATGGGCGGGGCATGTCCTCATGCCGCGAACCCATTTATTTAACTGTGCCGGGAATAAGGTTGTGCTTAGGAGGGCTCGCGGCGCCAAAAGCCCCGGGTTACTGAAGTTTTTGGGCGGGTTCCCCCAAGTATTCGTCGTGAATGATGAATCCACTATTGTACATGTATACTGATGCATGTCACCTTACTCTGGGCAGTCAGGGATAACATGACCTATGTCCCTGTAATCCCGCCCGTAGGGGCGGGGCAGCCGACTGCATGCCTGGGCGGCAACCGCACGTTCGCTTCCTGGGTTCATCTAATGGACAAAGAGTTTGCTTCGAGTGTGGCAAGCCCGGTCATTTCAAAAGAGACTGCCGACAAAAGCGGCAAGTCAACTGGCAAATAGATCGCCGGCCTCAACCACGTTTTGAACCCCGCGGTAATTGGTCAAACCGGGTCAATGCGCTTCAGAGAGATGACACCGACAAACGGAACGAGGAAATGGACAATTTAAGACAGCGGATTGCTCAATTGGAAACGAACGGTGGACCAAATCCTCAATTTTGTGGAACGATTAAGGTAGGCGAAACTTTTAAAAAGAGTGCTATTTCTGAAAATGTGAAACCGGAAAGTGAAAATGAACCGGTCAAGGTCAAGTTCAGCACCAAAAATTGGGAACGCTATAAAGAGAAAAATTTGAGTGAAAATTTTTTGATAATCGACATACATTGTTTCGCCCCTAATCTGAGACAATGTTTGGGTCTAGCCGTAAAGTTAGGGCTCGTCAATCAGACCTTTACGACTTTGGTGAAAAAATATGGTGAGATTTTTGTGGGAAGCAAAATGAGAAAACAATGTGAATTACTAATGTAAAATAGTCTAACTTAGTTTAAGATTTTAGTTAGCTAACTTAGGTTAAGATTTAGAGTGCATGATTTCTATATTCCTATGTTTCTGATTTCTCTAATACAAATCAATATTGCTCTTGTTCATTATTTATTGCTCTCTTACGTTTTCTCACGATGTTCATATTGCAAAATGATCACAAGAATGCCTATTATCAAAAAGTCAGATCTCGCTAGGGAATTTGTATAAGCTCCGCCTTTCTGTTCACAAAAGAAATTTAGTGTTAATATTTCATTCTTGATTTTCACAGCTGTGACTGATTTTAGAGAGCTCTCAATAAACGTTTTAAATAGTTCTTAGTGCTAATACAAAACCGTTCAACGATCTTTCACCTTTGGAAAAGAGTAGGCCACTCTTTCTTTAGTGAAAACCGAGGGAAACTTTTCTGGTAGCAGCACCTCGTTGCTACAAAAATTTTCTCTAATAAGAATGAACAAGTCGATGAAACGTAAAATTGAATACTAATCAGAGTAATCATTTCAGAAATCATATATACCGTAAACTCTCTAATTTAACCCCCTCTTGTTTTACCCCCTCTATTTTTGCCCCCCCCTAAAGGTCGATTGAATAATTATACCCCCGGGAGTTAAATTAGAGAGTTTACGGTAGATGCTTCTTATGACCACAAGAGGTATCTATGCGGGCGTAACATTGGAACCGGAAACTCTTTGTCGGGCATGTAAACCAATCCTGCCTTGACCACATGAAGAATCCTCGTGCTTGGACAAATATGATTTTAGAGCAAAACAGCGACCGCAATTAACGCATACATAACGTTTCTCACCACTTGTGTGTCTGCTCGCAGATTACTCTTGTCAGCGAATCTTCGTTCGCAATGCTTGCATGAAAATGGTTTCTCGCCAGTGTGTGTCCGACGGTGGTTTGTGAGAAGCCATAATCTGGTAAAGACCTTAGAACATTGCTCACATCGAAAACAGCCTTTTGAGGGTCTTCGGAAATTCTCGTTTCGAACGTTGCTGCTTGTTGGAGTTGAGTTATTGTCAGAATTTCGGCGTTTGAGTTTTGTGGCATTTCCTCTGGTCGATGCGTTTTCGATACGGATATCTGTTGACTTGTATGAGGGAATAGCTCCTCTGAGTTCGACCGGATTCATATTGCCGCTAGCAGTAGTCGGAGGTAACCAAGGCGGTGGAGGAAGAAGAAATGGTGTAGGGATGAAGCCAGGAATCTGGTAGTTATTTCTAATATCGAGCTCTGGATTCCGTGAACTACCACTAGAGGATTGCCCTAAACTCGACGATGACGACGAATTCAATGGCGTACATAAAGACCCATTGTAGGCAGAGAACGCCGAGAATGAACTGGAATGGATATTCCTATTACAAGACGGAGGTGTTAGTTCGTTTGCTGGAGTTGAGTTGTGAAGTAACTGCCCAGGCTTCGGAAAGGAATTTTGCTGAATTTTGGATTCTCTGCCAATTTGCGCATCCAAATTTGGAGCACCAAAGAGATGTATTGCATTCAAGAGTTGAAGCTGTTGAAGCAGGGGCGCAGCCAGGATTTTTTTTTGGGGGGGGGGCACGTTTCAGTGGAAATGGCCATTTTTTGGGGGGGCACCGTGTGGAGGGGACAACCGACTTTTGGATTTTGGGGGGGGGGTACCGGACCAAATTTTTGCCAAAAATTGCACTGATTTACACTCATTTTTTCAAATTTTCCCATTTTTGGGGGGGGGGGGGGGGTACGTACCCCCGGTACCCCCCTGGGTTTAGGATTGAACGTTGATCGGAGATGACAGATGAAACTGCGGCAGGATATTGCAGGATCGTGGCATTAGTTATAGAATCCGAAGGTTGAGCAAAGAATTGTAACTGTTTCAAACAAGGAGGTGAAAATTGTGCCATCCCGATATTCGATTTATCCCAGAGGGGCAGCCGACGCTGCAATAACGATTCCACGCTGTAGTCACTCGGAGTATTTCGGGGCTGCTCTTTCTCACCCATGTTCTCAAACTTGGGTAATTAACTAAAATTTTAGCTACTTTTGGTTCTTCAAACGTATTTGTACTATTAATTTATACCAAAATTTGCATTTATCTTTAGAATTGTAGGAAATCTTTGTCACATTTTTTACGGTTCATGGGTTTCTTTTTATGAGCAAGGGGCACACAAGCTGATAAGACTGAAGATTGAAGCAAGGCAAAACTTAGATGAGAACTTATACTCATAAACAGACAATAAATAACCGATTCAAGTTCACAGAAATATTTTAACGTATACTTTACATGATCATAGGACATAGTTTTGATTTTTTAAGTTTTGGTCTGAACGTGGGCGCAAAGTCATAATCCTCACTTTATAGGCTGCTTTTCCTTCCAAAATAAGTGTCATTCAAAATTACAGGATAATTTCATCGTTCAAAGGGGCCGTTTTTGTTCGGAAGTCAAAAAGTGTTCTGACGTAAAAATCTACGTTAACGATAACCTAGCGTTGGTGATAATCTTTCTATCATTTCACTACAGTAAACACAAAAATATCTTCTTTAAATCTCAAATATCCAACAAGAAACGCCAGACGGCCCTAGCTTTTCACCAAATTGTAAATAGCGATGAACGCTTTTCCAAATGGCCATTCGTGAGACCGAAGATGAACAGCAGAAGTAAAATCGCAAAATTATTATACCAAACAGAGACGAGACGAGCCGAACAAAGAGAAGAGGACCGCTCTTTTCGTCAACACTACCTGCGGCGATAAATTTGGCGATTGCTTTCAAATCTATTTTTAGTCAACTCAGCCGTCAAAATAATGGAGAGAAAATTCGCAAATTTTTCGGGCTTATATTTATGCAATACAATTTTATGAAGCACTTTGAGAAATAATATCCCAACAGTTATCGGATTGAAATTCGTCAAGGAAGGCCTGAAAAGTTTTACTCTGAACGTAATGGTTACTTTTACATCGATTAAACCAAGACCTATTCGTCTGAATTTGTGACAAACGCAGAGAAAAACCAAATTTTATTAGTTAAAGACATATAATCATTTTATAATCAAACAAATATTAAGCTTTGGTCGGAAAACTAACCCGAAATTCTAACAAATATTAAAGCTCAAAAAATAATTTGTAAATATCGTTGCGCACCGAATTTAGCAAAGCCTCCATCATCGCCGCTTGTTTGCTGTAGACTTCTCGATTCACAAACGGCGCGTCGTCCAATTTGTCTATCGCGGTTTGCTCGAGGGAGCTTTCTTCCAAGACCGTGATTCCGTTATCGTTGACCTCCTTCTTCCGGGTTTCTAACGTAAAGCTGACAGCAGTTTGAATCACTTTTCGTTCAGGACTGTCGGACTTATCGCTGTCAGAGCTGTCGTCTGGATATTGGAGTAAGAAAAGAGGAACATCGTCTTCATTGGCGGTTCTAAAAGAATAATTAAGAATCAAATGAAAATTGCTTTGAAAAACTATTGAGCGTTTAGAAGAAAATCCGAATTTGTATCAGTGCTTATAAATTCAAAGGGGATGTACAGATCTATAAGGGTGAAGGAAGATTCCTTTAGTTATTGCCCGAATTATCAGAATGCTGTACAATGTCAGCATACAAATCAAGATTAGTCCTCTTACAAAGCATGATCAAGTCATTTTTAATTTTCAAATCTAATAAAAAAATTTTCGACTAAAGATCATTTTTTATTATTACATAAAAACTTGGATATTAAATATAATAAAAAGGGAAAAATAAATAAAAATAAAATCCCAAAACGCAAATAACTGAAAAACTCACTCCGGCGATCTTGCCCGGCAACACGTTTTGATGGGCTGGCAGGTTATGAGTTCATGCTTGCTAGGATCGATGACTGTGATATAGTCATGGTTGATTCCGACCAGCACGTTCGTTGTATGTGAGACCAAATGCTTCACCAGAGGTCCGAAAAATGTTGACAGTAATCCATGCTTCTTCTGTCTGGTTCCAATAAAGAATGCTGCTCTAGAATAAATTACGTTATTTATTAAATTACGGTAGCTATCGAAGTAGTTCAAGAATCGTCAAATCGATTTTTAAAATTAGAGCATGGTTTTTAAAATCATTACTTGTTTGAGATATATATGTAAAGAAAACCATTGCGTGTACAGACTACTAACCTATTTGTATTTTGACGGAATATTTTTATAATCCAACTTTCTTGATTCTTTTTTAACCTAAAAGTATAGAACTGATTGATTTAGAACCTAATCTTCTTGACTCTTCGATATCCAATTAAATTATAAATTCAAATAATTTGAACTGAAGCATTGTCATACACTATAATTGTTGAGATATGTTGTCTTCGCTTGTCTTTGCTTGATATGATTACTTGTTCTTTATCACTTGTTGCATTATGACATTTAAATTGTTGACTTTATTGTATATATACCCATCGCTACAAGATGAGCAAATAAAATAAATAAATAAATTGAACTAACCCATAGAATGGAGTCTTCTGGAGAATCTCCAAGAAAGCCTTCCTTTTTTGGTTATTGTTGTCATAGGACTTCGAGACTGTTTTGTACTCATCGACCATGGCGTTTTCAAGTCCAGGCTTGCACTCTATCATCGCGAGGCCAAACAGATGGAAACTTCGAATGGTGTTGAGGCGGCACCAGTTGGCCCATATTATCGCTAAAATTAAATTATGTTATTTAAGAGTAACTTAAAGCCAAAAACTTACTGAATCAAATCGAGCGCATCTCGAGTGTTCTCGTACGATCCAAACTCGATGGCCAGTTGTAACGCTGCCAATTCCACAGCCATGCCGACGTCCACGAGATATCGGCCACTCAAGTATTGGTCTTTGGCGTCAAGGTAAAGCACCTCTGTCAGTCTTTCGTACTCTTCCAGGTACTGAAATCACAACTAACAATGAATAAACCATGTAAATATGTGTTATAATAATAATTATGTTCCTAAAAAATTAATATATAAAATTTTAATTTTGTTATTTATTTTTCTTGCTTTGAGACGTTTAAACCAAAATTGGCAATTTTAGACTCTAGACAAAATATTGGTTGTACAAAGATTACAAAGACAGATCAAAAATTGCCAAGGACATAGCCATGTCTATCAGATCAACAACAAGCGCCCTTGCTAAGCGACGGTCAATTGGTAAGAAATAACCTGTGTAGGATTTCCTCCTGGCCCGACTCAAAACAGGTTCAACGCCCAGGAACCCACCATTTTTCTGTCTATAAAAATTTTCCAGAAAATTTCTAATTTTTGTTTTTCTAATTATTAGCCTTACAATGAGCTCATTTTGCACTGTAAGTTGGAAATTCCTCCTCAGCATGAGCAGCGGTTCGTCGAGTGTAATTTCTTCCTCGGACGCAGTGGTAAACTTCCTCAGAAACACGGGCCATTTCGCATGCACTTCATAGGCTACATGATGCGGTTTTAGTTGAACTTCTGCAAATAAATTTAGTTAAAGTATAGAACAATACAGAAGAAAAGTTTACCTAATAGCAGCGATATTAACCATAAAGCAAAGGCTTCGCTTGCCACTTCGGAATCAATTTTCAAATGATCGGCCATTAGATCCAGCAGTGTCGAGGAAGGTACTTGTTGTCCATTCTCGACTGAGAATTGCACACCTAGACAATATTAATGTTTATTCATTTTGTTTCTTACGAATTAATATGTAAACTAGGTAAAAATTTTATTAGAAACACGTTTAACCCTTCATTGCCGAGTGTATCCGTTCGGATACGCTTTTGATTTGCTAAAGACTTCACAAAAAGAAAGAAGCGAAGTGAGTGTTCATTATTCATACAAAGAGTGTGTCTGTAAATAGATCACATAGAAAAGAGAAATAAACAATGGCAGACATCATGATTTTGATAAAGACAGCACACCAAAAGGAAAGCTAATGGTAATGCAGACATTCTGCCTTTTGTCTATGGCTCCGGCAATGAAGGGTTAAAGACGAATTTAGTAATGTTTATACTTTCCTTCGAGTATCTTTGCAATTTTTGAATCAAATTTGTATTTTTCGCGATAAAACTGATTGAAAAAATTAACCTGGTATTACGGTAATCAAATAATTTTATGGCATCTTTTTATTATTTTACATTTATTTTAATTCTTTTATTTTGTATTTGTCATTGATATTTTTGAATGAGCGAGTACTACAAAATAAATTTTGAGTAAATTCAGGCCCGTAGCCAGAAAAAATTTTCGGGGGGGGGGTTGAGATTTCAGGGGGGGTTGAGAAGAGAAAAAAACGCATTCTTAGGGGTGCATTTTTCAAAATTTTCTCCAAAATTTTTAAAACCATAGGGGGACCCTATTGATTTTTTTTGGCTTCCGAATTTCGGGGGGGGTTACAACCCCCCTAACCCCCCTGGCTACGGGCCTGAGTAAATTGTTATATGTATTTTATTTTAATTTTATATTTATTTCATTTTTCGTATTAAAACTATTGATAGGAAAATAAATACAAATAAACAAAGCATAAAAGTAATAATATAAATGAATGACATAAACGAGAAGCGATTACCTTTGCCATTTGGAAAGAATATCCGAATGTCCACAACATCCTGCTCGTCACTTTGTCCAATATTAAACGACTCGGAAATGGTGCTTCTGTTCAGGTCTTGTGATAGTGCATGTTCGCTGCTGTGCCTAAAATTAGAAAATATTAATAAAAAACTTATTTAACTGCATATTAGTTTCCTCTTAGTATCATCAAAAATGATCATTCCATCTCAATATCTAACATTATTAAAACTTACAAACAAGTATAAAATAATTTTTCTAATAGATCAGCTCTGTTATAAATGCCAAATAATGTGGGTATGCGAAAACAGATCTGTTAAATTCAGGAGCGTTTGCCTCACCTTTGCCCAGCATTAAAGTACACTTGAAACATTCATTTGCCCTGTCGTAATATTCTTATGGCCTATTTCACCCTTTAACCGTTAATGCAAACCTTGACGAGTGCTGTAGATCGTCGAGTCAGACAACTTTTTGACCAACATTTTCGGCTCATTGACTGTCAAAGTTGAGGACGGCTTCCACTTGATTTCAGAAGTGTTTCTGCGACTCTCTCGTGTATAAGATCGAGAATCGGATGGTTTCGTTTGGTTGACGGATGTGTTTGTAATCTCCGCAGGCTCCTAAATCACGAACTATGAGCACGATAATGTATAAAGGTTAATCTAACCGATAGTAACGGATCGAGTTCGAGATTATGGCTCTTCGGTCGATCCATTCCAATGCAATAAAGTATTTCTTATTGGAAATAATTTATGCGGAATACGTTCGCTGTTTCGGGAAGGTTCTGAAATATTTAATTGAAACAATATTGAAATGAATATTGAACTAAAAGCAAATATAATATATTTTCAACAAAGTTTCAAATAAAACTGCAACAAAGAAGATAAAATTGGCCCTTTAAGTTTGGTAAGGTAAGTAAGGCTCATTTGTGGAACTTCGTGTAAGTCAAGATTTCACTTGTTTTTGGACTTTCATTTTTTGCAGACTTTCATTTTTTTACTTTTCAAAAATTATCGGCTCGGTTTTCTATATGTATTTCTTTTTTATATCCTTATAGTAAGTTAAAGCTGTCCGGCGTTACCTGGGATGTGGCGCTACCTGCGATTTTTTGGAAGTGCATTCTTAGGGGTGCTTATTTCTTAAATATACCTAATTAGGGTAATTTTTTGCGGGGAATCCGAATTTGAGGTCTGAATTTGAGCTAAATTTACACAGACTTTAGACAAAATTTAGCTAAAATGTACCACAATTTTGGGTTTCCAATGCTTAATTATCGTGTCAGTCCTGTGGTCGGGCGCTCCGCGCCCGACCTTCTCCCTTGGAATGTGAGGGAACTTAGAACATATAAATATAGACAAATATATACATATAGACAAAATTTTTAACCAGACTCCCGTAGGGATTTCTTATATTTCTTCCATCTTCTTAGATCATTTGAAACCCGAGAGCATATAGATGAAAAGTTTTGTATCAAAATAAAAAATCACGTGAAATCAGGTGAAATAAAAGTGCGACAAAACGGGAAACATTGGAAAGGAGAACAAAACGGTATGGAAATTTCAGTGATTTAGATCATTGTGACGAAAACGTTGAAATGTTTTTTAATGATAACAAGAGATAACGGGGAATGAAATCAGCGGAAATAAAATGGCAAAACTAATGAAACACAGAAAGTTATTAAAGGAAATAACAACACAGAAACCCCTTTTATCGGCATTTATATGTTTCGGAATATCGGGATGAGTCACCGCTTTTGCTGTGAAAAGAACGGTCAGTCACTCAAGATTGACAAGCTAACAAGATAACTTGTTAATATATTGAACAATGATAATTTAAAATGCGAAGAGCTCTTGAACTCTTAGGGAACACTCGGAAATCCCTATAACTCGTGTGTAAAATTGATAGATGGGGAGAAAAAGAAGATGGAGAGCGTCACTTTCCATATTTCCTCCTTACAACAAATCAATCGATTTGGACCAAAGCGCTGGCCCGCTACTTTCAGCAAACTTTTGCGAATATATGAGAGACGCCGCCAAATTGTGTTTCTATCAAACGGCTAATTTTTCCTTCCTCACAGGCAATTATTGTTCACGTTTCATAAACTTTAGTTTTTGTGCAAATTTAGTGACCAAAAATTAGTACCAATTTTCAAAAGTTGCATTTTCTTTCTCGAAATTTTGCATGCATACAAAACTCGCATTAATTACTGCACAAAATTTGTTTGAAACGAAAATATGCTACGAAAACAGAGCAATACACATTGTTATTCTGGCCCATTAAAAATTCGTGGTTTTCTATGTGTATTATCTGTACCTGTATATCTCATGTACATCTTCAGCTGACTGCTCATCGAGATCTATGTGATCCTGTTCGGCAACTTCTTCTACCACACATACATCAAAGGCGGCGGCAAGAAATTCGAGAAAAAGAAAAAGGCCCCAGCTTAAAAGACCGAGTAGACAAAAAGATAGAGAACATACGGCGCTATCTATGATTTTTCACAATATAGGGTACCCCCTATGGTTTTTTTGCCTGTGAAATCGGGGCCCCTGATACTAGGATAGCGCCAAACATAGATGCAAGCTAGCTTATATTACCCATATTATAATATTATTTTTAGTGATATAAACGTGTCGTAATATTAGTTACAAATTAAATACTGTAACTTAGTACTTTTAAATGCATCGTGCATGCATCCAAGAATTAGGGGTAGCCGAATTTTAGGGTAATTCCGTGGAATTTCTGACAGTTTCGGTAATCGTTCAAATTCTTAACATTTTCCAAATATCAGTGGTACACGGTATATCCCACCTTCTGACCTCATTTAGGCATCATCAAAGAAGGTTAATTAACTCAACCAAAAACAAGAGAAGCAAAGAATGGAAAAATTTAAAGAAAAAATAAAAGTCCGCTTAAAACGAAAAAAATTGGGCTTACAACACTCGAGATTCCCAGGACGTCTCCGATCCAAGTACTAATCGAGCCCAGCGTTGCTTGACTTGGCAGATCGGACGGGATGCCGTATTTTCAACGCGGTATGGTCATAAGCGAAAGCAAAGGATTGCTCGGAGTATATATAGGAACTGTTTTTGGCAGCTCAGACCAATCATAGGATGGAGGGTCACCAGGACGTCAGAGAACAGTTATCTTTTCGATGTGCGGAGCACTTTCATTCGTTTGTCTTTCATTCCCCAAGCAGCGACTGGCTGGAAAAGAAATGAATAAAAGGAGACAGCGACCGTAGAATAACATTGAATAACATTATTTGTTGGAAATCAAAACAACAATCCGACCCATGTCTCGAAATTAACACGAAAATAAATTGCAGCTGTTAGCTTTGGCTGTCATTTGCATGAACATTTTGTATCGCCTGCAGAATACCTCAAAACGTTCCATACTCGCGAAAATAGGGAAATAGAACCATCAAATATCAAATCGAAAAACGGATTGTACTGTACCGGTGAGAAAACTAAAAGTCTTGGCAGAAAAGTCTGAAAAAGGTACTCCAAAATGTACGATTACGAACCAGATAAGCAAAGCTGAAGCCAAAGTTCAAATATGGAATAATTATTGTCCTTTACTGATATGTTGCAGTCCCTAATATTTATAAGAAATACGCACTGGTTCTTTTTATTTAAAAAACAATTTTATTTAAAACCAATTCAAAAATAAAAATAAACAGAGTAATAGAATATTATTGCGATAAAATATTACATGGATAGTGAATAAATTACATCACTTTCATCAAATGTTTAAAGACAACTGTTCACTGTTTCTTCTGCTCGACCTGCTTGGGCTGCTCCTGGCCATTCACCACATTCTGATCCTGGTTCTGACGAAAGCCAATCGGAATGTTGCGCTTCTGCTCGTCCTGCTCCAGGGCTTTGTTCTGCGCACGCACCTCCAAGCGGCCCTTCTCGTCGATGCTGCACTCGATGGTGTCCTTGTGAACGGTGTCCGGCAAAGCGACCATTCGCTTGAAGGTTCGATGCACGGACTGGCGCTCGTCGTTGTGCTGATGCTCGCCCTGGATCACCAACTGGTCGCCCTGAAGGTCCACCTGGAGTTCCTCGGGTCGATAGCCGGCCACATTGCACTTGAAGCTGAAGTGGTCGCCCTTTTGCGTGTCCTGAGTCAGTTGGCCCAGCTCGCGCTCGAGGCGCTGGAGTTCGCCGAAAGTGTCATTGAGCATCGACGAGAAGAGACCATCGTTGTGAATGAGAGGCACGTAGCGAGGTCGAATACGGTAGCAAGACTGAGGGTAGAAGAAATCGTCGAATGCCGAAATGAGAGCCATTTCGTTTAGAGAATCGGATAGAGAATTGACCGTTAGAGCGATAGAAGGAATACTTTGCTTTGATTGAACTTGGTTGGTCCGAGATCCCGAAGACTTTATATAGCGCTTTGGCAGGGATGCGGGAATAATGGAGAAAGTTCTGGAAAGGGCAGTTGGGCGGAGGAGAGTCAGACAGAGGGAGTGGGAAAGGGCCCGTTGTTTACCGCTGGACGCGACTCGAAAGTTCGGGAAAGTGAAAGGCCTGTGAGGTGTTAGACGAAAGGAGGAAGCGAGAGTGTGTTTATAGCTGGCTGGAAGCGCCTGGAAATTTCTCGCTGTTGAATGGGAAAGAAAGAGGAAGGAGAATCTTCCGCATTTTATGAAACTATGATCATAAAATGTTTTCCTGTGAAATATCCAAGGACTTTTTTTGTACCAAATTCAACATTTAAAGCTCCGTGAACCAACAAAAATGGGTGGTTTACCCCAGTTTTTCACTATTTTTCAACGCAACATCGATTGAGTGTCCTGCACGTTGTGAAAGCTTATTATACAAAAATCGACAGACAGCGAAATCATGACGGTTTGACATAAATGGTTTCTTTTGTTAAAATTTTTCTACCATAAAAATATTAAAAAAAACATTAAACATGCCAGAAGATTCATTACTAGAAAAAATTGTAAAGAACAACAGAAAAATATAACTGAAATAGACAAAAAAAAGATGCGTAAAATGAAAAAGAAGAACCGAAAAGCGTATGAACCGTTGCGTGGAAAGATTCACAGTGTTTCGGTCCAGTTCAGCACGGCCACATTTATGGTATCCAGTAGCATGCAATTTACGGTTTTGTCTTTTCATGTCTCTAATTAATGTTTTCGACTCTAACTAGAGATCGGCCAAACCGTTTTACCGATACCGATACCGAAACCGATACCGATACCGATATATCGGTCGAACCGATATTTTCAGAAAATTGAAGAACCGATACCGATACCGAGACCGATACCGATACCGAAACCGATACCGATATATCGGTTTTTACCGATATTTTCAGATTTTACCCAAAATTTGTCAAATTTGTCAAAAAATTTGCATTTTCGCCCTTATTTTGTCATTTTTTCGGGTTTTAGTTCATTCTTTTGCACTTTTTGGTTATTTTTTCATGTTTTTGTTCATTTTTTAGAATTTAGTCATGTTTTTGTTCATTTTTTCGCAATTTTGATCAATTTTTACTGTTTCTGTTGGGCCGGGGTTTCTAACCGGAAAATCGAGAATCCGGAAATTTGCCGATTTCACCTATATAGGGGTTTTTTGATGCGAGGAATCCGAATTTGAGGTCAGATTTTAGGGGGTCCCGCCACGAAAATTGGGAAAACCGCTATTTTCTTCAAAAAATGGCCATTTTTGGTCAAAAATGGCCAAAAAATGCCCATTTTTGGGCCCGAAACCAATTGCAGATTCGGGATCAGCGCATCAAAATATCCCTAAAAGCATGTTTTCCGAAAAATCCGAAAAAATTTGATTTTTTGACCATAGGGGGAATTCGTAGAACGGTAAATTCGTAGCACGCCATATTCGTAGAACGGTAAATTCGAACTTGAGATGAAAAACTGCAAAAAAATTCACTTTTTGACGCGTTACGTTAAAACTAACTGCAGATTCGGAATCAGCGCATCGAATTACCCCTAAAAAAAAACACTCATTGCAGAAGAATCACAAATCTGCAATTGGTGAAATGGTGAAAAATGAAAATTTTGGCCAAAATTTCACAAAATATTGACCAAAATATTAACCAAAATAGCGCCGCAGGCGAAATTTTTGTAAAAAATATGGCTAGTTTGGTAAAAATTTCAATGAAAATTCTGACTATTATCCGATAATCCCGTAAAATTTTCGAACCGATACCGATATAAAAATATCGGTATCGGTCGCCTGTTTTACCGATACCGATATATCGGTCGAACCGATATTTTCGAAAAACTGAAAAACCGATACCGATACCGATATAACCGATATTATCGGCGATATATCGGTATCGGCCGATCTCTACTATAAATACTATATATTTCTAAAAATTACGGTCCTAAAATGACTTTTTGGGCGAAATTTGATTCTAAAATGACCATTTTGGTGGGACCTAAAGGGGACCTAAAATGGCCTTTTTTGGACCTAAAATGGCCTTTTTTGGGACCTTTTTAGGATCCTAAAATGCGATTTTTGGGACCTAAAAATCCGGGCCCTAGTTATCAATGATAAGTGTTGGAATACAAAATTTGTGGTACTACAGTCGTCCCTCTCTAATCCGACCCTCTCTAATCCGTCACCCTCCCATATTCCATCGAAAAAAAGAAAAAGTAAACACGAGCCTTATTTTATGGATGACACAGGGACTGATAATACATGGACTGTAAGAATGGCGTGAATAAAACACTCAGTTGTGAGAAACGAGGTGAAATTAATTGTGGAGCTGGATTAAAATCCCATTGCGTTTCTCACTTTTTTCCATCATTACCATCAAATAAATATTCACTGTTGCGATCGATATCGTCTCTTTGTCGTTGTTGGCAGTGTAAGAGAGTGTTTGGGAGCGCAGAAAGAGAGAGAAAAGAGGAAATATCGTTCACTTGAGCAGTGCAAATGAGAGAGTGCATTGAATATTTCTCTAGCTGCACCACAGCCTGTCACTCCTTCTACCCACAACCAGCATTTAAGGCCTTCCCAACTGCACTCATAAACTTACCTGGCTGGGGGTCCTGTGCGATCAACAAGGCACAGGCCCTATGGTGAGGCTTGGCCATTGCACTTCTGGCTCAGGCTGACCCGTATGGCGGTCCCAATTCGGGATAGGCCAACAGCTAAATTTTTGCGTGTGGGGGATAGCGTTCGCGCTTCCCCTTTATAAAGAGCCGAAAATGCGAGAGTCAACCTTACAAAGACAAATAGTGCATTTGGTAAATTATGAGATTTGAAGAAAACGTGTCTGATATGATCACTCCAGACCGTTTTATATAATGAGGTTTATGTATATTTATAAAGAGCCGAGAATGCGAAAGATGTGTTTGGGTATGCCAAATGTATGTAAAAGTCGGGTATGCCAAAATTACGTGTTTTACAGAAACGATGCCTCAAATATGCATTGCGGTCGCGTGAAAGTAAATGTCGACTTCATGATTTTTTACGTTGATAATGTCTTCGGCATATTTCTTTCGTACCAATGTTTAGAATTTAGCTGGCAAATTTAATATGAAAAACTAAATATTTCGCTTCGTAGAAACGCGAAACTTTACAATTCCAGGCAATGTTGTTTGTACAATTTTTCATACTTGTTCGCGCTTTCCATTTATAATTATAAAGGAAAAACGTGTAAATGCCAAGCCATAAGCAGGTGTCACGTTCACGTAATTTGCGTCAAAATCGTATGAAGAACCGAGAATGCTGATAATTTCTGCCATTGGATCAGATCAGCCGCGAGGAATTTGAGCAAGACGCATTTTTGCACAATTTCGGACAAGGATTCATGAAATCTATGGACCAAACGTTTCAAATAGAATTTTCAGAAAGTCGGATGAGCAGAATGTTGAGTATCTGATCGGGCGCAGTATCGTTTTCAATACTTCCAATAAAATGCTTTGAAACTATGTAAAGTGTTTTCCGTGCTTATTTGTTTGCTTCTTTCTTATAAAACGAGGTTTATTTTGGATCATTTGATAATGACTCTTTATTGTATGTCGCTTAAAAATTTATTTCGCTATTTTCGAGTTTATTTTTAGACCTAGCAAGGACCCTTAAAATGTGTTCCGTCGTGATATATTTTAGCTTTCGAGAAAACTTTATGGAAATTTGTAGCATTAAGATGCGAATTGTTAATTCATTAAGTGTTGGGTGTATATGAAATTTCTCCCTGCGCCCTTGGGTGCTTCCATTTCATAAAATAATGCTTCTGCATTTTTCTCCACTTGCTTTCCTAATACGTATTTCGAAACATATTCCAGAGAAAAAAGCAAATCTTTGTGGACTCTAAAATTCGCATAATTTGCATAAAATATTTTCCGCTCTTCTTTGTTTGCTATTTTCTTTCTTCTTTGTTGGCAGTTAAAACGGAACAAAGCAATAGAATCCCACTGTGAGCTTCTCCTCTTTGTGCTTAAGGAGCCAGCTTTCGAGTCAAGGACCGTTGAATGGAAATTCGAAATAAATGCAAACCCAAACAGTACTCCGGAGCAGCGCCCATGGAGGCCGGGCCACCCTGCCCGCCGCATGTCCAACATAAAGAGCGGTGGGTGGCCGAGGATTATGGATGTATTTGCTGTTCTCCTCTCTTGACGGAGTGACCCTTTCCGGCCCGCTCTTTCATAATTTCGAATTTATTTCTCGTTGCTTTTGCTCCATTTCAAAGATTTAAATTTCATCTCGCTCAGTGCGCATTGGAGGATGAGGTTACATGATTGAGTGGGTGGTTGGCGAGGAATTCATCTCTGTCAGATTAGGCCACGGTCCATTTTAAGATTTTCAAGAGTGCGCGAAATATTATATAGGGTTGGCTCGATGCATTGGCCAAGTTTACCTTATTCAAAGAAGAGTGATTGGTAATATCTTTTTATATTATAGAATTCTGTTACATACAATTTTTTGCCGAAAATCATAATTTTAGGTTGCTTTTACAAAAATGCCTCTATTGACGAAATGTTCGGTACAGCTTGAGGCCAAAACAGTTATAAGAATTAATTATAACCGAGAAATCGAACATCTAGCTCCACTTATAAACAAGTTCTCCGAAAATGCTAGAAATATTTTCACCCGACAAGTATGTAAATATCCTCAAAATCTAGAGGAGGCCAAAAAAGTCTATCAAAAAGTATATCTAGTAAATATTCAATGACTCCACTTTGAAACCGAAACAAAATCGACTCTGTAACTTCTTAATCCTTTAATGTTTTCAAACATCATTTTGATCCGAAATTGATTCAGCTTTCAAATATAAGCGTTCTGATACTTTGCCCTTTCTTCACCTCGGAGGGTCTCAACATTGCATGCGAATCTTTGGTGCCGTTCATCCAATTCCGCATCACCGATTCCTTCCATTTTCACGCACAAAATCGTTTCCGTCAAACTTTTGGTCAGATATCCGCCAATATTGTATCTGTGATCGGAGCCATACAAAAATCCAGCCATGTGTGTACACATTTTCCTCACGGTTCGCCAGTCTCAATTAATTCATTTGCGGGCAATAGCGCCCATATGCGAGGGTGTCACCCTTGCCTGCCTATGGCCTCTCTCTCGTTTCGAACATTTATCTGCCCCATCTCTCAATCGCCCCCCCCCCAAAATCCCCATCTCATGTAGCATTTTCTCGCTCTCCGCTGCTCGATGCGCCATTTTCCACCGCGCTGCCATTTTTTCTGAGCGGCGGCCGCCTTCTGTATTTGTGCGAAGGATACTGCAAACTTGAAAAAAAAAAGCCGCCGCCTCTGTCGGCTTTGAAAAGGGATCTATGGTATGGATAGGGAATGTCGCCTTCTCATTATTTATGCATTTTCTTAATTATTTTTACATTAATAAAGCCGCTCTCCGGAGTATATTTCGTGATATGCTTTTGTTATTTTTTGACATTCACGAATTCAACCAGCCTCTGGCTGATCGAATTTGGTAATAATTACATTTTTGACTTCTGAAATTTGGTTTGAGTCAGTGAGTAAAATCACCTTTTTCTTGCCGATTATAAGGCTTCCGATTTCAAATAACAAAAAATGTCATTTTGTGATACAAATTATGGAACAGGATCCGTATATATTTCTAGAGAAAGTACCAACCTTGGTGAAATCCTTCAGAGAACAAATTACTCATAGTAGAAAATGTTTCCTTTACAAATGAATGAAACTTAGTCGCAACATTTGGTTATTCATTCGCACCTTTTTCCAATAGACTAAAAGTCTGACTCATCGGATGATTCATAAACGATACGCTTCGTTAAACCTTTAATCGGCATTAACATAATAATGTTCAGTTGCAAAAAAGTTCGAGTGTGCTATGTTGCGAAGTTTATGTTCCAGGGAAGTCATTCAGTCTTTTAAAGTTTACCGGTTTGCACAGATGTCCCATTTGGTTCCTTTTGAAATATATGTAACATGTCTAAAACGACGTTGGCTGGGTTTTTGTGTCTTTTCATGCCAGACATGTGAAAGACCAAAAAGGTCAGACACAGCCTGGCATCCGGGCTCTCAGGGTCATGCCATATGGCTCATAGGCTAAGGCATCCCTGACATGTTGCTATAAGGCAGTCCTTTTATAGACATCACCTTTAGGCTCACAGCTATTAGGTTCTAAACTTGACTACATTTATACTTTTTAAACTTTTTCGGGAATCTTTTTGAGTCTTTTCCAAGGAACTTTTCAAACTTTTTTACTGGACAACTTTTCCAAACTTTTAGCAAACTTTTTCAGCACATTTTTAGGCAATGTTATTATTAGGCTCTGACTATTTCTTCAGGCCAAACTTTTGGTTTTTTGGCCAGATATTTTTTAGCTTGTTTAGACCGAACTTTTTCAAACTTTTTTGGCTTTTCGGCCAGGGTATTTTAACTTCTTTTTTCGAAACTTTTCAAAACTTTTTGTCTTAGGTCTCAAAATTTTGATGGATCTCAAGTGTTAGGGCAAACTTTTTATGCCCTTGAGGTTTACCGCAAAATTTTTGTTCTCTGTCAGACACTCCCAGACTCACTACCATATGGCAAGGCGCCAAAATTTTGGGGGGAATGTCGTGAGCCAAGGAGAAACAATGCAAAGGAGAAGATATGCAACAAACACATAAGTAATGTCACTGAATAAGGTTCATTCATAAAATGATTTATGTAAAGATATATGGTATAGATAAAAGATAAGGAGAGTGTATATGGTAAGAGTGTAGGCCAGAGAAAAAGAAGACGTTGAGAGAATGTGTGTAATGAGTGTGCAAGGTAGAGAAAAAGGATTACGAGAAATGTGTGTAACCATAAAATTTCAGCTTTTATTTTTGAATTCTTGGGTTATTTGGCGGTAATAATTTAAATTTCCCTCCAAATTTTGAATTTCTAGCATTTATTTCAAATTTGAATTTGCGGCCACAGGACGCAAATTTTTATTCCGGTAGTATTATTGGAGGCGTTGGCAGTAAGTTATTCAGCGGTTCGGTAGAGTTAAGCGGAGGGTGCGTTAGGTTATATGGTGGGCGTAAAGTTAGGCGGTAAGAGTGTTAAAACTATGGCGTCTGTGTGTATGAGGCGGCGGTCTGTCCGTCAGACATATTCGGCTAGTTAAAAATTTTCTGAGCATTTTAAATTTTCCGTCATTTTAAAAAATTTTTCGGTCGCATGTTTAATTTCCTCTGAATATTTTATTTAGATTTTATTTGAGTCGGTCCCCAAATTTGAAATTTTATTTTGGTCGGTCCCCAAATTTGAAATTTTATTTGCAATAGTCTCTCAGAGTTGAAATTTTATTTTGTTTCTCCTTCTAGTCACTTTAATTGATTTGTGCGAAAGTCCCTTTGCTTTGGTTCCTTCCTTGGAACTGTATTTGAGCGCCTTGCATGGGCTCATTATTTATGAATGAACCTTATTCGGTGACATTACTTATGTGTTTGTTGCATATCTTCTCCTTTGCATTGTTTCTCCTTGGCTCACGACATTCCCCCCAAAATTTTGGCGCCTTGCCATATGGTAGTGAGTCTGGGAGTGTCTGACAGAGAACAAAAATTTTGCGGTAAACCTCAAGGGCATAAAAAGTTTGCCCTAACACTTGAGATCCATCACAATTTGAGACCTAAGACAAAAAGTTTTGAAAAGTTTCGAAAAAAGAAGTTAAAATACCCTGGCCGAAAAGCCTAAAAAGTTTGAAAAAGTTCGGTCTAAACAAGCTAAAAAATATCTGGCCAAAAAACCAAAAGTTTGGCCTGAAGAAATAGTCAGAGCCTAATAATAACATTGCCTAAAAATGTGCTGAAAAAGTTTGCTAAAAGTTTGGAAAAGTTGTCCAGTAAAAAAGTTTGAAAAGTTCCTTGGAAAAGACTCAAAAAGATTCCCGAAAAAGTTTAAAAAGTATAAATGTAGTCAAGTTTAGAACCTAATAGCTGTGAGCCTAAAGGTGATGTCTATAAAAGGACTGCCTTATAGCAACATGTCAGGGATGCCTTAGCCTATGAGCCATATGGCATGACCCTGAGAGCCCGGATGCCAGGCTGTGTCTGACCTTTTTGGTCTTTCACATGTCTGGCATGAAAAGACACAAAAACCCAGCCAACGTCGTTTTAGACATGTTACATATATTTTGAATCGATTCTTTAAAAGCATAATGTTGAAAGAAGCTTTCTTTTAGGATATTTTTGTAGGAAATGTCACGGTTGCGTTAAATTAGTTTGGAAGCGTTTGAAATTTTCTCAGAGTGCTTTTTGAACATTAATGAAAACAATGCAAAAAAAGTTCCCACCTTTACTTCGTATTTTTCGTTTTGTACCAAAGCCAAACGTTGGCCAACAAACTAATTTAATTTGTTTGTGTAAAATAATACGGACAGCGGGCGGAAACTTTTTGGAAGCGAATGGCCGCATTTTTTTGTTTAAAATCACCCTCATCCCAATTTAACGACTGTGACTATTTGGCGGTAAGGCGGCTCGTCGCCATTAATGCTCGGCTCTGTGTTTATGTTGCCCAGCAGAATTTTCTTTCATTTCGCCGCCCTATCAGCACTAAGCCCAGCAGCCGAATTGTTCTAATAATATTTGTCCAACACGTTCTTGTGATCTTTTTGGTTTTGGGCATATTGGCGAACATTTTTACAAAAGAGCATGGTATTGTTTGTTTTTCAGTTCAGTTTTATGGGAAAGTGCAGAAGTGCAGAAGAATAAAAATACAGAAAGAGACTTCAAGATCGCGTAAGATGTAATCATGTCTCAATTCCCTAGTTTATATGTACTTTAAACTGCCACACTTTTCCTTTTCATCCCGATGCGAATATGTCGACATGAATATTACCCAGCCGCAATTTTGCTGCTCATTGCTTCAGTCTTTGCATCCGTCGTTTTGCACTCAATCATTTCTCGTTTCCTGCCACTGAAACTCTCAATGGCCCCTCAAAGGGATACTCGCCCCAAAGATGATAATCACTTTTTAAGCTTTTCCAAATCCATGCAACCCAAAATCCCCGGGGTCCACTTGATCTTTTGCGGATGTGTTTTTGGGCCATTTCCGAGCTTTACGAGCAAAAAATCAGAGGAAGCGGCCCATTCTAAAAGACATTTGACCGCGACATTTAAGGCGACACATAAAATGCAGTTTCCGTCTTTATGGCTTTCCGATGTCATTTTAGAAAAATGTCAAATTTGGATTTTAGACCAGTGAATTATATGCCTTCGAATGAGTCGGTGCATAGCGGCAACGAGAAGACGGCATCGGCTTGTAACAATGTGGCCACACAGACCGATTGCTCGATTAATTCCTTCCTATTCTCGCTTCAAGACAGATTCCTGAGGTGTGTCGAAGAGATGGAACAAAGGGCGAGCAAAATCGAGGAAGAGGACGAAGAGGGCATTTATGAAGAGGTTATGTGGTGGGTTTAATATTACTGTTATAAAGCCACGAGATGTCTATTGAAAATTTCACTTTATACATGTGATCCGTATTAATCCCAGTAGCATATGAAATTTTTGGAGATGGTAGTGGAAATATGTTTTTATATGAGGAACTGTTTATTTTGACGCAGTATTCCTTTCTTGTAGGTTATTGAATAAGGCAGCAATAAGTGAATTTTCGGGTTAACGAGATATTTATTATAAAAAGCATACAAATAGTTCGGACTGTTCACATAAAATCATTTTCTGGAATATATTTTGGATTTGAGTAGCTTAAATATAGGATGCAAGTCTAACGGCATTATTTCGTTTTTTTCTGGAAAAATGATGTCGAAAATACCTCATTGAGACCCATTTTATTTTATCCACAGTTTAAAGTTTTACTTACTTCATATTAGTACTTCATATTACTGGATCAATATCAATTTTGGTTTGGACTGGTGAATCCAAAATGCAAAATTTTAAAACGGTGCTATTTTAGAGACTAATTTTGTTACATTTCTGTCCCACATTTTCAGCGAAAGTTCACGTTTTGAATTTTTGAACCGCAATTCTATCGAAAGTGATCAATTTCCCGACTCAATTATTCCTGCAGACTTTTTATACATTGACCTGAGCGTTGTTTTGCCAATAATTCAAGCCGGCACTAAGCTTTCTCTCTTTCTACCAGTTGATAGATATTTTTCTCACTCGAAACTCCCGAGAGGTGTTGGTCCCATTAAGTTTGCATTCGGGAATGCGTCAGTTGGTTGTTGTTATAATTGTGTTGATTGGAGGTATGGAGGATCGATAAAAATGGCTCCCCTAGCCGCTTTTATCAAACCTTTGCTTGAGACTAAACATCCGAGTATGCGCTGAATTGTCTCATTTGAATGTAATTTGTTCCAGTTCCGACTCCGAGATGCCCGCTAGCGAGTTTCTTTTTATGCCACAACCGAGCCAGGCCTTGGAATTAGAGGTGAGTCTGAATTCTACTATTTGTTTATAATAATATATATTCTAGTGGAACATTTTCAAATTTTGGTAAAATATCAAAAAATGCAAAATCTACTGTTAAATTACAAAATAACGGTTTATGTAAATCCTATGGAATTGTCAGAGTAGAAGTCGAATATTTTCATTTAAAAGCAATGTGTAAATATAGAATAGAAGCTAGTTTTTAGTTTCTGATGGTTTAATTGTTAAACAATTTGCCAAAGCGATATTCATTTTGAACGAATAAATAAACTTATATTCCAACCATTTCCAAGGATACAAACGCTTTACCTGAGAATGTTAATTTTTACTATAAATTGGAATTTTTACAGCGCATGATATCTCACCGATCTGTCCATTTCCTTCTGAATGAGCAATGAAAATAAGGTCTTACAAAGGCTATTTTGACATTTTTTCAAAAATCAATCGTTTAATTTTCTGAGTCATTTTGTACTGCAGCGAAAGTATCGAAAACATTGACTATAGTTATCGTTTTGCCGTTACGTGAACATAATTGTGAACCATAATTTTCTATTCATATTTAGGAGGTAATACTGAAAAGGACAAAGAGTTGCCGACAACTCGGTCTTACCCTCTGTTATGGCAGTGTCACCGGTGGCGATGAAAACTCCGACACTAATATATTTATTGGCAATGTGAGCGATTTATTGGGCTTGAAATTTTATAGTGACATCTTTCAGGTGGAAAGAGGCAGTGTGGCCGAGAGGGAAGGCAGAATCCACGTTGGAGACCAAATATTACAGGTACGGTTTATAGAAGAAATATTTTCGTTTACAGTCTTGCCCTGACAAGCCTTCCGAAATGTTTATGAACATTAAGTGATTCGGACAGTTGTTGAACGGTGAATTATGTGAAGTATTGAATAGTTGAAAACCATATTTTGAAAGCTGACATATTTTACTTTTGGCTTATTCGAAACTTTCGGTTTTCAGTACAAACGTCAGCAAATGAGTTTTAATTATCAAAATCGTCCGGTTTATTTACGTACCGAATATAGACCTATGGCTTTAATGGCATTTTGTTATAAATGTTTCATTCTACGTTTTCAGATTAACGGAATATCGATTCACTGCCGGAAAGACGCAATCCATGAATTCTCAAAACCTAGCGAGCAAATTGTCTTGCTTTTGGCCAGAGCTGGAAAGGTAATGTTTGTATATCGAGAGGGACAAAAACAATCCCAAACAAAAATACACTCACTTTAATGCATCCATAATATATAATCTAGCTTATGAAATTGGTATGATTCCCACTTGCCTTGCTTCCAGAACTCTTTGACTTCCAGGGATATATTAAATTTCTGTTATTGTAAGAGAAACAATCGCGTAGAAAAGGTTAACCAAAGATAAACCTTATGACATTTGTTTACCTTTGTGCCCAAACTAATGACCAGACTTAAAACGTATCATCTAAATATTTTCGATTTCAAACCGAAAATTTTAATACCATTTACATGTTCAGAATTTTGGAAAACATGGATTTTTCTTCTCGTGGTATGGTGCAGAAACCATAAAAAGCCGTGAAAATTTTCGAAGTTTTGGTACTGAGTTTTGTAAAAACCTTTGAAAAGGGCACATGCAAATTTAAGATATTTATGTTAAACATAATTTTTTTCTTTTTTGGAGAGTAAAGGATCGACTGACATTCCCTGAATTTCATTATAGAAACGATTATGGATTTTTCGCCCAAGTTATATAATATTCCCTAACTTCGTGTTATATAATCCCCAATTTTCCCTTCCCATCTCAGTCCGTTTTTCAAATCAATTGATTGAATAACTAATATTGCACGCACTCTGACGAAGGAGTCAGCTCAAGCTTTTGACCAGCGACGACACATGTTCCAGGATTTTCCCTCGGCTAAAATCCTGCCACCCACCGATACCCTTAGGCTTAGCACATCAATTATGCGATATGGGCAATTTTGACAGACACCTATCACTTGCTCCAAATGGCTGATTTTCCTCGAAAAAATGAGTAAATTTAAAGTGTTTTAAAGCTTCCTGCTTACTTTGCTCGTCTTTGTATTCCCGTCACATTCTCTCTATATTGGGCGCTTAACAGCTGTCTAAAGGTCGCTTGAAAGATCAACTTTTATTATGCATTGTGTTTGTTTGAAATGCTCCAGGAATATGCTATAAAATCAAAAATATGATTAATTCTTATTCTGCACCTCAATTATTTTCTTCTGAGTTAATAGAATATTCGTACACGGAAACGAGTGATGAAGTGAGTTCTCTAAATTGGCTTTCAATTATGGGCTTATGGACCTTCAGGAAAATGGGTGTTGGCTTGCTTTTGGCGCGTTTCCACATATTTTTAGCTTTTTCTGCATGTAATATTCGCCTGATATTAGCGCTATTTTCAAAACCGAACAATCCATTGAAATTTGCGTTTTCGGTACCCTTTATTGGTATGAAAACGCAGCTCGGAAATTATGCCTCTGAAAAGGTTTTGTTTATATAAATCAAAAATTTTGTTCTTGTGCTCAATTGGAATACAACCTAATCTGTTTTATTTCAGAACGACGACGAAGATGACGAGGAGGATGATAATGATGCAGAAGTCGACGAAGGTCTGGTCCTCACAAACCCTTCAAACGGCGGAGCTCTAAGTCCTCTGATAGAGCTTGAAGATGGGCAGTCAGCCGAAAATTCTGGAGTCGAAAAGGTATTTTTGATCCAATAGGAATATATAAATCTCGAATTTAGGATAGTGGCCTGTCTCGTGGGACGGATTCTGACGCCGAGGTCCATAACGCGGTGACACAAACGGCTGACAGGCCATCGGCAACAATGTTTATGTTTCGCGCAAGTCAGCCGCCGGCAAAGATACTCGAACAGTCTTTGGAGCATGAGTTGTCTCAGCTTCACCTGGAGATGGAGAACATTCGAATGGAATGCGACAGATTAATGAGGAGCAAAGCGCAGGTTAGGAATAGCAGAGAAAATTGAAATAGGCAAAATCAAGTGTTCACTTATACGCTTTTGAACAAAATTTGAAAGTTGATAGTCATAGAACCACAGACAAATTAATTAATATGGAAAGGATCCTGTGAGGCGTTTAGACGAAAACATAGCGTAGTTATATTATGCATTTGTCTAGAATTTGTTGTTTGAATTGGGGCAATTTTTGCTTTTTTAATTAGATTCATTAATGACTCATATGTAATATTGTCGCGAGCAGACGCGGCCAACTGCCCGCAATTTGCATGCTTATATGCGAGTCGTCAATGAATCATCAAAAATTAAAAAAATGGCCAGTTTGAGCAACACCAAATCATAGGCAGTGATGCGTAATCCATCACCGTACTATTCTCTGTATTTAAGACGGATATCGTAAAATTCTCTGGTTTGTGTATTAAATAATTAGAATACAATTGTTCGACTTACTCTGGAGGGGTATGTATATACTCTCTGTACGGAAATTTAGTATTATCTAATTATTCGACCTCTCTCCAAAGAGATCCATAACTATAGGTCCTCTGAAATTTGAGAATATACGAAATCTGTATTTTACAAAAACTTATTAATCTAAGTATTATTATTGTTGCGAAATTTTTTCATATGTTGTCGTGTAAATTCGCGGTGGTAATGTTGGTATCAAATAGGCTCAATAGTATCAAATAGGCTCATAAAAATAACTGTTTCAGACCGCTCAGCCCATTACACTTCCACCAAAAAGCCAAGTAAAAGAGAATCAGCAGCCTCAATTCGGTGCTTTCCTCAGACAGCAGCAACCACCACCGACAAATCCACAACCAGTCAATAAACAATGGGCCATGAAATCGCCTCCTGTGGAGAGAAAATTTGTGCCCCCGCCGCCACTTACGAATCGAGGATTATGGGTTGGTGGAAGGCGGCAACCTTCGGATGAGGTTCAGGAGGCATCCTCGAGTGCCTACAATACCGGAGGAGACAGCTGCAGATCAACGCCAATGAAGGGTGACTTTGCATCGCAATACAACAACAGCATCAGCACCAATGGATATGGAATTCCTCATTTTCCTCCAAGGTAAATCAGTTGACTAAATATTATGATGAGAAAAAATTTCTGAGATACCAATAGCTTAGAATTAATTAAAATGCCTAATTTGAGATATTTACCGCAAGCGTTGGGTTAAGAAATATATTTCCGTGGGCTATATAGATGTTATGTAGTCATTCAAGTACTTTACCCCGATGGTAAAAAATATCCAATATAAACGTTCGTGAACCTCCAAAAGAGTTATGTATAGAGATTTCTCGGAGATATAATTGTAGAGTAAAGAACTTGTAACTGTATAGAATTTAGTACTGTTTTGTGCTCTATTTAAATTTGCTTAGAATTTTTTTCATATGGAAAACAATAAACGGTGGAAAAGGAAACAATTATATCGTATCTCTTACGACTCTTTTGGCATTTATAAAATAGCAACTTCTCGTGAGAAACTTCTCCCAGCATAAGTAAATTTAAATAACTAAAAAGCTCCCAGCAGTAAGTCTCCCAGCTAAAGTTAATTTTTTGCTAAAATATAATTTATAAATACAAGAGATGAACTTGAAAATGCATTTTCAGGCGTCCTCTTCGCCTCACTACCGCCGAAAAACGAATCAATGTTCAGAACGTGCCACCACCACACACTATTTATTCTCCAACTGAAAATCCCTATCACACAATTGAGACTCCAACGTCCGTCGCGCCCAATCAGAGTCAACAGCAGCCAGTTCAATTCAGGTACCTTTGAACTGGCGTATGTAAAATGTTATAGGATTATGATAAAGTTAATTCAGGCTACCGAAATTGTTAGTGAATTTCAACCCTGCAGAAAACCAACTGCACCAACCATCCCGGATGATGATGCAAAGGAATAGTCACACAGGCATTCCGGCACAACCGGCGCCCAAAGAAGCAAACACGAGGCATACGATGTCCAAAAATGGGATCATGTAAGTAACCGTAAAACAAACGTTTGACGTTTTCTCTAAGTGCAGTTGAATTCATTTCTTGACCTTTTCTAGCCCCAGTATTCAAAATTGGCATTCCCAAGTTTCTCTCTAGCTTGATAAAAAGTGACAGTATTTATCCGCATGCATTTTGTCACAGCTAATGTACAAAGTAAAAAATATAAAACGGAAGCTAGCCTATAAATATTTGCATTCATTGAATTGATTTCAATATACATTTGTTTGTTTATATTTTACAATGCGATACAAATATAAGTAATTTGAACTTTAGTTTCCGGCCTGGTGATATGATGTATACTTCCCCTGACAATCTGGCCGAAACAATTGCACTCCAACAAGTAAGAAATTATTAATTGCCATATTAATGCTAAAAATGTCGTATTATCCAACCTTATTTCTGATAAGCTTAGGATAATTTGACAGTTGGTTTTAAGGAACCTAAAAGGATCTTTTTTCGTGAATTATTGTCCGAGATTATTTTGTATATAAATATATTCTTCTTAATTTATGTTACTGCTTTAGCGTCTTCTTCGCCAAACAATGATCGAGCAGGCCAATATAATCGGCGCTGCAGCAGCAGCCTCTGGCGTGGACAACTTGCGGGTTCAATCTGGCAAACATTCCTCTACTCAGCAAAAGAGAAATGAAAATGTTCGCGCAAAGCATTGCGCTTTTGAAACACAGAGCAACTCTCAAAATGGAAACAACAAAGGAGATTTGGATCAGTACGAGTGGAAGGTATATTTTACTATGTGATTAGTTTGAACTTCAAATAATTTACACCCATGGGGATTAGCATTTGTCTTATCGGGAATCTCGATACATCGAGTGTCCATTCAAGATGATGATAAAATTGATTGCTTGCCTTTACATTTTGGAGAATACATAAAAATTCAGAACTGAAAGCGATACAATATTTATTTTAAAAGGTTACAGGTAAAAAGACGGGCCGATGGCACTCGCTATATTACGCGACGGCCACTTAAAAGCCGAATACTCAAAGCACGCGAAGAGCAAGTCAACAAAGAGCGATTGGGAGTGAGCACCGACGACGATGCTGCGAGCGAACTGAAAGCGGGCAAGTTTTGGAGTCGAGAGGAAAGAAAGCGTCATTTGGAGCGGGCCAAGGAACGGAAGCAGCGGCATAATCGAATTTTGAATGAGAGAGAACAGGCCAACTCCACAGATAAGGTTGGTGATAAGTTAGTGATAAAATTGAGAAAAGGGTCAAAAGATCCTGCTTGAATCGGTCGATTGGATTGTGTCGAAATTTATTTATAAGTTTTTTCGAGGTACATAATTAAACTTTCTGACTAATAATGTCCGTTTTTCTTCTAGTAATGTTCATTTCTTCCAGTATATTGACAAATAATCTTCAGGAAATCCTGCAGCTGTCCCAACGCAAACAACAACGAAAGAATTCGCGACAACTTTTTGATCGGTTCACAACAATCCAGGAGTTTCTGGCGCACGGAGTGCGCGACCCAACCACCCATCCCGTTGGCGGAATTCTCAGTGTCACCACTGTATAATGAGTCAAAATTTGATGTTTTGTAAATTGTACGATAATATTTTGCATAGTTGTTAGAATATTTTATTAACGAGATTTTTACATAAATGGAATATATAATACAATGATGTGTAGAGTCGCTCAGAGTCGACTGTATTACGAAATTGTTGACAGCAGAGCGGACAGAGAATGAGACCAGAGAGGTAGACACCGAAATTGGAAAATCGCGCAAGAGGGCATCTCGAGCAGAGGTACCAAGAGCAAAGTTCCTTATAATGTCGAGATAAATAACTTTGCTCCTGGAACCACTGCGCGAGATTCCAATAAATGTTTTTTTGACTTTTGCGTCGTTGGCCCACAACGAAGTTCGTTTAGATTTTTCACTCAGTCAGAAGGAACTGGGAATATGCCAACACAAGAGTGTTGGGACCGTCTGGCCTCAAGATCAAATCTGTGACATAATTATCTGTTAAGTTTTAATTTGAAACTAAATTTTGAACGATCAGAAACCTTAACCGATAATTTGCGTAATACAGTTTATAATCAGAACCGAACTTTGAAGAAGCAATGGCCCATTGCGTGGAGAACATGTGTGGGAAAATGAGAACAGCACAACCAAGGAGCTGTGCTAACGAATTATTCCCTCTGTGCCAAATCAACTCTTCTGTGAAAATGTGGAAGGATGGGGCTTGAAAATCATTTGGTAAGCAAAATTCGCGACGAAAGATACAATCATATCGTTTTGCTAGCAAGAAAAGTTGTGAACGCATTGCCATGATATAAACCGAAGCGAAGTGAACACTCTAGAATTACTTTGTGCCAGGCATCGCTTTGCTTTCACAAAATCATGCCGGACAATATATTCATCATTACATTTCTTGTTCTTTTTAGAGTCAGCTAATTTCCGTATCATTCTTCCTGTTTCAATATTATTGGCCCATATCAAGAGAAATTGCGTTTTCCTATTTGTCATCATTTTCAATTTGCGAGTTAAACAGGTTGGGTCCCGACGCGATCTTCCTGAATTTACAATATATGCATCTAAATCGAAAGTATTGACTAGGAAAAAACTTTTTTGAGACTCAACAAAAAACTAGCTTCAAATTCGTGCTCAGCGCATCGAAATTGACCAGAAAAAGTGTTTTTCAGGCTTCTAAAAATTTCGGAATTAAAATCCATGATACCCCTATAGTTTTTTGAAAATTTCGAAACCATAGGGAGGGTATCATGGATTTGAATTCCGAAATTTTTGAAATCCTGAAAAATACTTTTTCTGACCAAGTTCGATGCGCTGAGCACGAATCTGAAGTTAGTTTTTTTGTTGAGTCTCATAAAAAGTTTTTCCTTGTCAATACATTGGATTTAGATGCATATACTGTAAATTCAGGGAGATCGCGTCGGGACCCAATCTGTTTAACTCGCAAGTTGAAAATGATGACAAATAAGAAAACGCAATTTCAATTGATATGGCCCAATAACACTCTTGTTTACAGAAATGGAAGATGCCGACGTGACATATGACTATCGACCGACAAGCAAGCCAGCAATAGAACTCAAATGCCACCTGTACGAAAATCAATTGAATAATCGGTTCGTACAAAGCCTGGATTATTCTCGTTTCTCTCAAGAACGTATAGCCGCTGGCTACGACCATGACCCAAGTTCCCCGCTTTCGCCGCCTGGAATTATAGCATTATGGAATCTGAACTGCGAAACAGTCCCGGAGTAAGTAATTGTAATACATTGTCTTTTTCAAGTGACTAATCTTATAAAAACTACAGCATCGCCTGCTTAGTAATTTGTAACTGTGAAAACAGCATTTCCTACCCACAGTTACTTATTAGAGTTTCGGCATTCGTATTATTCCAGACATCGAATTAATTGAAAAAAATTGTGAGAAAAAAGCAAAACTTGGCACACTTTTGGTTCCTCCAACGCTTTGCTCATAATAATTGCTAATAACTGTGCCGCAACAATCAAAAGTCGGTTGCGCATTTCATCGCTAAGATTACAGTTAGAATTTTGGTGTTTTAACCATGACCGGTTTAGAAACATTTTACACGCTCCATCTCGGCTAACCAGTATGGTTCTGGACTCGCAAGAACCAAACGTGATTTTCGGTGGCTGCTACTCAGGCCAAATATGTTTATGGGATATTCGAATAAACCAAAGGAATCCAGTTTGCAAGGTACTTGACTTTTATTCCGATATTTATTGATTTCAGTTGAAGATTTTGAGGTTCACTTTGGATGTTCCGATTTCTTAGTAAATTTCTAATAAAACTTTTACTGGAAGCTGTGATGTGAACCAGTGGTAGGACAAACTATGATAAATAATGCCAAATAACGGACTCTCTCTAATTCGTACGATGGTTTTATGGCGCAAAATAAACCCAGTTTTCAGATTACAAAACCAATTCTACAATGTAAAAAGTTACACAAAACATTTTTCTTTAAACCCTATTGAATTTTTATTACGCCTAATGACTTTTCAGACAAAATCCAACAAGAATATGCACGTACAGCCGATTTGCTTCATGATGCAAAATCCGATCAACAACATGGAGCTGGTTACTCTCTCACGAGACGGTCTTATGTGCTCGTGGTCAATAGATAGTGGGTTTCGGGTGCCGTTGCAATCAATTCAATTGACTTACAACCCCAATACTGAGGCTTCGTCGACAGTTAACGATAGAATGGTATGGTCTCGACAGAAAACTTCCAATGGGAATTTTAATTTTTACTTTTTTTTCTAAAATGGAAAAATGGTTTCATTCATTTTGAAGCATCAATGTGCCTTTAAATGTTTGAGAGGTATTAAATTTTTCATCTTGAAATTCCCAAAAACCAACGGCCATCGTTATTAGAGTTGCACTGTCCACAATTTTATATTTGGTACTTGTTTCACTCAAGAAAGCATAATTACGCAATTAATTTCAACGATAAGGTTTAAACACCATATTCATTATCTACAGGTGCATGCTTTTCACCTCAATGGACCATTTTTGCTTAAATATTACCTATTGTCGAAATTTTACAAATTTTCTATTTCCCATTTTGAAAAATACTTTCTTTATATATTTCAGAAATTTGTTATTATACCATTTTTATCACAAATTTTATCCCACAAAAATAGACAATAAATATTTTAGTTACAAGCGATCAGTATGTCCGTTTGTCCGTCGACTCCGAGCAAAATGGTGGTGGGATCCGAAAATTCAATTTACATCGGTGATAGACATTCCAACGGCGAAATGGATCGACACTTTTATGGTATGAATCTTTTTTCTATATTCGCATTATCCTATACTTTTAATGTTTAGCACATGATTTACCGATATCGGCCGTACACGTTAGTGAAATATTGAACTCCTCAGGCTTGACATCGATCTGCCTCTCATCATCTTTCGACTTCACTGTAAAATTATGGAATTTGAATGTAAATGACTTGAAATTTTACAAATCATAAATTTTACTATAGCATAAACACTTATGTGTAGTGATCAGAAACCGGAATTCTTAATAAGAATCTTGTTTCATCGAAATATCTTTACCTCAATCCGCTCGGTCTTTATTGGTATCTGGACCAAAAACTGTTCCCTTTTTTAGAATATCAAAGTATTTACTCGAAAAATCTTCCTCCAACAATTATGTTTCATAACCGATAACACGTTTCATAGCTGTTTATTCCCAGAAAGAAAATTCGTCTGAACCTTTGCGAACTTTCCACCACAAGCACTTTGTTGTCGATGTCAAATGGTCCCCAAGTCAAGCGGAAGTATTCAGCTCAGCATGCGCCGATGGAACCGTGAGTGATTTGTCACATTGTTACCTTATTAGGTAGTTTTCTTTTAGTTGAACCTATGGAACCTCAAACTTAATGAAAACGAACCAGTATCTGTTATCGCCATGGATAACGCTCTTGCCAAAATGATGTGGACGAGGACAGGTAAATTTAATGATAACTTATCTTGATCGCGGCTTTCGAGTCTTAAGTGCTGACCTATAACCAATACTTTTCTAGGAAAACGTTTTCCGTACTGCTTTTAACTCATTTCTAGTCAAGCATGCATCCATACTGGTTTTATCTTGTGTAGACTGAGAAATTAAAAAAATTGCTTAAACTAGACCGAGATTAGTTTCAATCAGAACCTTTAAGACTTAAGGCAGAACTTTCATAACTCTATCTCAATTGTTATCTCGATATTGAGACACGCATTTGGCCTTGTCGCCTTATATGTAGTAGTCTTGGTTAAGGTATTAAAATTTATGAGGAGATTTAACTCATCTAATGCTGAAAATTTAAAGACTTTCAGGAAACCAGATTTGCGTCGGCGATATTAACGGCAGTGTTAGAATTTACGACGTTCAGAACAGCCTTTGCTGCTACGCTCCATTTCATTTCGGTTCTGACGATTTGGCTAGCACTTTGTTCAATGCTATGTAATTTTTATCATTGTTAATTTGATGACAGTGAAGGGACTTTGTGTAATAAATTTCTCGATTATGACAATACATGCCTACTGTTGCGTTGTATGCGATTTTATATCAAAGCTTTTACGGCATCGAACATACAAATTGAGTGCTTGCTTTTACACTTATTCATAAGTGACCGTTTTTAATCTTTGAACAAGTGCCCCCAAGTGTCGTTTCCTTTTAGAATTGATTGCTGAAAGATTGCCTTCTTTAATATTCTTGTCGCAAAACTCGTCTGCAAATCCCCTTTCCTATGTCTCGGTACGTTTCTCATTACTTTTTTACTTTCTGTGAATTAAAACAATTTTTAAGAAATAAAATGATTTCGAAAGAACAGACAGACGAAGTTTTCGGTTGCCGAAAAGCATAGATTCAATCCTTTGTTCATTTGGAATCTCTTTGTTTAAGTTGGTTCTCCGTCATATTTCCAATGTACGCCTGAGTATCGTTTTTTTGAGTTGTACTAATTAATCTTTGCCAATCTTTTCCCAAACCAAAAATTTTCCTTCTCTAAACATTCGAAATGACTACTAGAATTTTCGGTAACTTGGATCAATTTCGTGTCTCTTTACTCTAGTAAAGTGACATGAAAGTGTCACGAAAGTGTTCCTCAAGACAATTTTTGTTCAGCATTAGGTTTGCCGTCACATTTTCAGAGTATAGTACACAGTGCACTATACACGGTGTACGTGAGTGTCTTTCGTTTGATCATAAAAAGTTTTGCTGTAACCTCTTTTGTTCCCAAAACTAACTTGTAAATCCAACTCACCCCAAATACGACATTGTTTCGTTTGTAGTTTGCATGTTTGAGTTTCATGTCTTGTATGTGACGTTGCGGTGAATTTTGGCTTGATGAATTTCAATTGTCATGAAACTAGTGGAGGCTATACAGCGGCGCCGCAGAGTTGGTGGGGTAAACCTATCGGGTGGCCAATAAGTTCTGATGCCACTTTTCAATTACGCATATTTCTTTAAGAATGAATGGATGACTATGAGTGTTTGGTATTATTTGATTGCCCATTTTGTCTGCTTTAATCTGGTATATAGCTTTTATATATCACGTCATAAAATATTTAAAATCTCACACAAAGTTTTTTATACACCCCTGTATAAATTTTTTGAAGATATTTTCCATATTTTGCTAATTTTTGTTTACAATTTTAATTACTCCGAAAAACGGTTTTAGCAGTCTTATTCTACAGTTTGTGGACTACAAAGTAGTGTTTACAGAATAGTCTCTCGTTTGATTCTCGGCGAAATATGAGCATTTTCGGACACCATGCTTTTGAAGAAAATTAAGAAAAGTTTTTGCTAGGGTTCAAAATTAAAATTTTGAAAAACTGATTGATAGAAACGTAATACGCCCAATAGATAAAATAACTGCAACTTTTGTCTAGTTTTCAACTATATATATCTTTTATATTTTACCTCATGAAATGTTCGATATTTTACACAATGTTTACAACAACCTCAAAATTCATTTTTGGTTTTCATATATTTTTTGTTTTTTTGCACATGATTTTTACCTATCGAGAAAATCTGTTTCACTAGTCTTATTCTACATTCTGTGCTCTACCACACACTTTTTAGAGATTTGTATTTCGTTGGATTATCGCTGAGTTATGAGCGTTTTTAGACACCATATTTGCCCTAAATTTATACACCCCTCAAAATTTTATACAGGGGGTGTATAACAAACTTTGTGTGTTATTTTAAATATTTTGTGAAGTGATAAATAAAAGCTATATACCAGATGAACGCAGACAAAATGGGCAATCAAATAATACCAAACACTCATAGTCATCCATTCATTCTTAAAGAAATATGCGTAATTGAAAAGTGGCATCAGAACTTATTGGCCACCCGATATAATAGGGGTAAACCTTTAATAGGGTTTAGCCCCATGTCAGTATGCATAAGTCTGTATCAAGGTCAGTGGGTCAAACCCGCCCTTCGGGCGGGTTACGGCTCGCTCGACGTATCCTCGCTCGCCGCGAGCAACCTATAATAGAGCTTAGCCCCATATCAGTATGCATTTTCCTATACAGGGGTCCTCGGGTTCCGGGTTTCTTGGCGGGCGGCCTTCGGCCGCCCCCCAAGAAACCCAGGGCAAGCCGCGGCGGCTTCGCCGCCGCGGCATGCATCCTGCCCCGCCCCTACGGGGCGGGGCATGTAAGGTGACATAGGGTCATGTTACCTTACATGACATGACCCTATGTCATGTAAGGTGACATGACATCACGTGATGTCATGTAACAATAGTGACATGATTCATAAATTACGAAATACTTGGGGGAACCCCCTGCGAAAAATTCAGTAAGCTTTTGAGCCCCAACCCTACTAAATGGCACAATCACTTTATTCCAGGCACAGTTAAATAAATGGGTTACAGACGGACGGACTGACGGACACGCCTCCGCGCCATTGGGGTAAGGGTATATGACGGGATTCTCATTAGCCTGACATAAGTGACTGCATGCATAAACTTGATTTCCTTTATTTTTAGTTGAGAGATGCTTCGCACGCCTCGCGTCTATGCACCCGTGCACAGGTTGGATGAATACTTTCGTCGAATCCTGAACGTCGTCCAGAGCATTATTACCGGTGCTTCGATGAACAAACGTGAATGGCAATCCTGTTTTAAGTTAGTTAATTGTTTCATTTGATATGAATTCAATATCGAAATTTTAGCGACATTCAAGCCGTTATGGACTGTGAGGAAGGACTGCTTCTTTACGACAGAATTGAGCGATTGATCGAATATCACATCAGCAAAGTGAGCAATCAATGTTTTAACACAATAACTTGTAGCGGAATGAAGAGGATGTTAATTTAGTTATCGGGAAAAAGCGGAAAAGCAAAAAATATAGGAGCGGTTTTTAGTGATAAAGAATAACTGCCGCACTTTCGACGCTACTCACAGTCACGATTTTGTAGCTTACTCTACTTAATAGATCAAACTAGCTTAGATGTTAAGATCAAAAAGTTTAGATGTTCAGCGACCTACGAACATTGTCTTACCTTGACTGTCGTATCAACGTGTTATCCGGTGCCCTTCTAAAGTACACTGGGGATTGGCTGATATTCAGCAAAGCTTGTCAGCATCTCCATCAGCTGTTAATGTATATTTTTTCCTTTTTGACATATTTTTATAAAAATACTATATTTAGTTGCCTTAACAAGCAATTGGATGGACAAATGCCACTTGCAAACGTATGTTTTAGACCCATCTTGAAATGACGTCAATCGGTGGGATGGCGCTGGAGTTCCGTGCAATAAAAATTTAAACACAAAATGATATTTCTTTATTTTTAAGGGAAATTCCTGTCAGAATCCCAGATTTGAATTAGTCGTTCCGGCACATATTTAGCTGACGTCGTATCAGGGCTCTATTATGAATCCTATGTTTTTATATATTTCAGCGCGCATATTCTATATGGAAAGAACGACTACAGAAAGGACTTTCTATGCGTCTTAGCGATATCGCAATCCAAATTATTACTAAAAATCGCAAAGGAATGCAGCAGTCGGACATGCAACTATGCAAAGATTATATCAATTCTTTAGTGATGGTAAGTGTTTCTTTTCGGTGTCAGCACTAAATATATCATCATTGGGATAGTTAGTTAAATAATAATCAGTTGTAATTCATCAATGTAATAATCAGTTATATTTTCGTTCTAAATCTTTTGAAACAAACATCTACTCAGGTATAAATTGCGTTACACAAACTATCACCGAGCAATTTTCAAATAGAAATTTAATCTGAAAATAATACTTAATCCACTCTTTTATCATTAAAAATTTTTCATTTGGCTATATTACTATACTCCGTAGTAATACAATACGCCTTTATTTTAGCTTGATCAACAATTTCCGGAAATGTTGATGCAAAATCATGCAGTGGAAGGTCTGACTCACAAACGCAAAGTTGTAGAATCGCCTGTTATTGAAGTAAACAATCATTTTTATAAATTTGTTTTACTTTTCTTGCTTTCAGCTCTACGTGAAAAACTTTGAAAGGCCTTTCCTCAAACAGTCGCTACAACATTTTAAGTCCCTTGTCCGGAACAATTTTACGCGTTTTGATTGCAGCGCTTATATGGAGAGGGTATGTTTATGATTCCTTATGCAGATTTTATATAGAGGTCTTAATGGTATTAGAAATAAAGCATTCATTTGAGAGTTTTTCGTAACTGTTATGTCATGACATATTTTATTTTGGAAATTTTATTTTGTAATTTTCTTGTTTTGAATATAGGCTTAATTTCAATCAATAGGTGCTTTACGTTTTGCTTGTGCACAGTTATGACAAAAAATTAACTTGTATAAGATAGCCGTTTTCTTAGTTGCTATACAAAATAAGGTTTAAGGTATTGGCTAAAATTGGTTACGAATCAGACCTGGCCTTGAAGTGGCTTCATCGGACAACAGAACCTAAAATTATGCGCTTGTGCTACGATGTATTCGCTAGAAGCCAATTAAGTATCTTCAACTCGGTCTGTCGTGATTACATATGTAATGATTCATGCCACCAACAAGGTATTAATACACCCAATGTATAAGATAGAAAGTCCCTATTTTCTATTTATATTTGAATGGAAAATTCGCTCAAATTTCATGCCTGGAGGAAATTTCCTAATCCTTTTACCATAGAAAGTGAGCATATATTTCGGACGGATACTTCTGCCGTAGATCATTTGCTATTATCATTTCCGTTAGTTAAATTAGCTGGACCATTCTAGCATATGGTCACTCTGGTCAGCCATTAGAGAATCGTTCTTGATTTTGCGTTAAAGTGTTTCATGGATCAACTCAAAATAACCTCCGAAATTTTTAGACCTTCATCATATGTACTTCTTGCTGCAAAAGGTTAACGGCTTGGATAAGTTACTCGAAGAATTCGGTGCATTCGTGAAAAAACGGGCTTTTGATGGAATGTCGTCGATTACTGCGTCTCGCGGAAATTTACTTTCGGATCCAACTGAATTTGTTCGTGTAATCGTGGATCTATATAAGGAATACACAGAAAAGATTGCCAAGGTGTTTGGGTCAGACCAAAACTTTACTGCAATTTTTGATCAGGTACGCTTTGAAGGTACGATTTAAATGGAGTAAAAGTGACGACACGCCCACTGACGTGAAAGGTACAGCCGCATTCTTGGGCGAGTTTCTGATATAAAGCTTGTAATGAATGCCTTGCCTAATGTATTTAAAAATATGTTTTAGATACAAAATACAAATTAAATTTTAAAAGGTTAACCTATTTAACTTTTATAGTCACTGCAAGCAGTGGTCAATCATCGTGAACCTCCTTCGCAAACTATCAGGGCTCCAGAAATACTCAATCGATACATTGACACGCTCATGCGAAAGGGTTCGAAACTAACGGATGAAGAAGTGGAATCGGCAGTGGAAAGCTCAATGATAGTTTTCCGTTATATTGAGGACAAAGATTTATTCAAAATGGTAGGCTAATATTTTCCGAGTTCTAACGCAAAAATGTTACTTTCATATGGAATGAATTAGAGTTGCACGGAAACTTTTGGGAAAACGGATACGAATTATCATATGGTATGAATACTGGTATTACTTTAAATGGTTGAAATGCTGTAGATTTCGAAATAGAAAATGCTTTTCAAAATAAAAAACACTTAACATATAAAACTCAAGCCAGACTTAAAACACCTCTCTAGAATAGCTCTCCTGTAAGAGTTTGGTAATTGTCAAGTATTTTATTTTTCAGCAATACGAAAAGATGCTGTCTTATCGCTTAATCGGAAGTCTGTCGTACGCCCTGCAATTAGAAGAACAAATGATCATAAGGATGAAGGTGAGATGAATTCCTATCATATTTTTTAACCGAAACTGTTTAGGAAGCCTGTGGTCACGATTTTGTGCAAAAACTATCAAGAATGTATTCGGATATCGGAACAAGCGCGACATTGACTACGCAGTTTTCCGAGGTTTGTAGCTTTGAAATGTTAGCTAATGAACACTGTCGCCTGAGGTTGTGTCACCATTTGGGCGTTTGGAAATAGATTCATTTCTTATTTTTAACATTTTTACTGGAAATATGCTCTAACGTTTGTAGTTTTCGGTCACAGGTTTAGGACCATTAAAGTATTGAAAGTATATATGCTAGGATCTACTTTGAGAGGCAGATAATTTCTGTGAAATAGACCCAAAAATTATGAGGCTTTTTTTAATTTTCTATAATGTTGTAAACGTATACTTTAAACTAGAACAATAATACCCGTAACCATAATGGCTCTCCACAAAAATGATTAGTTTTCTATAAGGTTGAGAATCTCCAGCTATGTTCATTTGCAATCTCATGTGATTTGATGACGTGTTCATTGTTTCAATAACCATGTTTAGGATAAAAGCAAGCGCTCCGCCAAACAATCGATCATATTCAATGCGATGATTCTGCAATCAGGAGCGTGGCCCTTTTCAAGCCCTCGTTTACTTGCTAGCGATCAGCTGCAAAATACATATGAACCTCCGCCTATTTTGAATTGTCTTCTGCTGGAATTTGAAAAATTCTACAGCAGAAATCACGTTGGTCGCAAAATTGACTGGCTTTTCAACCACTCAACAGGTTAGAAGTTTCGTCTAAAAATATCAGCATGACTAGGATTAATTTTTCAGTGGATGTTCGTTTGAAGTACCTTGCAAAACAGTACACTGTGACAATGAATGTGATTCAGGTATGTTTTGATCTATGCTTATATTCTATACAATATACGGTTAGGTTGCATTTTTTGTCCCCTACCAAAAATATTTGAAAAATTATACAAGCATCCATAAAAACATACTTAACCCATCCGAAAATTTTCTGACCGCTTGGGAATTTTTACGAACGATACATTTTATATGTTAACTTCTGTATAACATTTCCGACTTAGGCACCAAGTTGTCTGATACTGTTTGAAAATTTCGATCAATTTAACGCAACCGGGGAAATATTTGTATACAATATATTATACTTTTCAGTTTTCCATTCTTCTGGCATTCGCTAATCGAGACAACATCACAATCGCCGAGTTGGGAACTACGCTGAAAATCACCTCGCAAACGACAATTAAACTTCTTCAAGGATTCGTTGATTCCAAAATCTTGCTTTCCAATTATGTATATTTTTACATAACAAAATCAAATACTGTTTATTCTTTTTATGCTTTCTTTCAGAATTCGCTGAATGACGCAGCAGTGATTCGTTTAAACACAAATTTTTCTTCGCAAAAGTCGCGTTTTAAGATAATAGTGCAGCAGTCGACCAAAAACCAGGAACAAGGACCTGCAGGCGACACTAAAAATTTACTTCAGCAAGACAGGAAGCATCTCATGGAATGTGCTCTTGTACGAATTATGAAAGCACGCAAATTGATGAAACATAACGAGCTCATCGATGAGGTAAATATTTTTATTTATATAGGTAGATCAATAGTATCCAAGAGTTAGCACGCTTGGAATCGAGGAATCGTGACAAATGTAAAAATAACTGTTAGATACTTACAGGGTTCTGGTTGGTGGTGTAACTAGCTAAGAATAACATGATACTTGTAACGATTATATCTTACACGTCTCTCAAGGATTCATTCGAATTCAATACTCGAAATTTGATTTCTCTCTTTTGAATAGGCGAACCTGCATCGTTAGAATTTTTTTGATGCAATATTCTTTCTTGGAAGTATTTTCTCCTCATTTAAATTTATGGAATTACGTCAGTGACGATGCATTTGTTTCCTTTATTGTAGGCAATCGGCCAAATGAAGCGGCACTTCCGCCCCGATGTGACATTCATCAAAAAAACAATCGAGAGCCTGATCGAGAAACAATTTATCCGACGTACAGATGTTAACAGCCAATATGAATATATTGTATAAACCATAATTCACTGCAACTTTGACCATTTTGTAAAGCACATAAGTATAAATTAATGTTAATCCACATTCTTCAATTTCTTTTCTTTTCTTCTTCCGATTTTGGATGATGAAACATAATGAACGACTTAAATTCGGCACTATTTTTAATATAACTTTTTAGTCTGTCTCGTCAGTCACTTTCTATCATAAAGACAAGAGAGTGCACTGTGTATCGGATACAGGTACAAATTTAGTTCCCCCCATTCGATGGGGGGGGACTAAATATTTTATAAGGCGATTTTATTTAGTTCCCCCATCCTACACTTTTCGACAAAAATCAATAGGGTCCCCCTAATGATTTTTTTCACAAATTTTTCAGAAAATGATTTTTTCAATCCATAGGTCCCCCATGGATTTTTGGCAAAAAATTTTTTAGAAAAATTTTTCCGGAAAAAAAATTTTGCTAACCTATGGTTTGCTAACCTATTTTGCCACCCTATGGATTGAAAAATCATTTTTCTGAAAAATTCGTGAAAAAATCAATAGGGGGACCCTATGGATTTAAGTCTGCGGAGTTTTAATTTTTACTGTCTACATCACACAAAGAAGTTTTCATTTAAAAGTTTTTAAATAAAGAAATTCTTTGTTTGATGTAGACAGTGAAATTTAATAATGCAATCGTGTAGGACGGGGGAGGGAACTAAATAAAATCGCCTTATAAAATATTTAGTCCCCCCCCCGTCGGACGGGGGGGAACTAAATTTGTACCCGGATACAGTGTATCCGACTCATACAGTATATGAGTCAACTCATTTTGTAGCTAACTGCCATTTCATTAAAAATGATTAGCCCAAATGCACTGCTCAAATAGTGAAGCAAAATTTCAGAAATCCGATCTACGTAAAATGATATTATCTCAAGTAAAGAATTGAGTTTTGACCAAGGTGTAAAAGTGCACTTTTTCGAGAATATTTATAGGGTTTTTATATATTTTATCATTATTGTTATTTGTTACTATTTATTGGTGACTCTCGTGAATTGTGGCATAAGGGCATTGTTTGCATTTGTGACGCTTTGGCGCGATTACAGGTATATCGCCTTCCACGTTTACAAAATTACGTCATCTTAGTACACTTACATTCCTGAATTGTTTGATGGTCAAACTGCAAATTGCAGTGCAAAATGAAAATCGAAAGAAAGATTACCGTTATAAAACTATAACAGTACTGATGTGAATTTACAGGGTTCTACATGATTTACTAGCAAGAAGTTCGAAAGTATAAAATGCGCCAATTTGAAAATGTCGCGACTTTGTAGACGTGACAGTGCTTATTTAAACTTGAGCACTAAGACTAGCATTAACCTGATCGCTTTTCCTACGGTGCAACACTCAAATTTTGCTCTTGATCTTATGTAGACTGCTCTAGACCAAAGTTAAAATCAAGTCAGAGAAAAAACTCTAAAGGAAACAACGTGATATCGCGCTAAATTGACGTTCGCCATACCAAACACATACAATTTTAAAATATGACACTTTGGATAAAACTGTCCCTTTCCTACCCCTATATTTCCAGTATGGTGTTCTAGGAAAACTGCGCTCAGAAAAGCAATATCGGCCCAAAAAACGCGAGTTTAGGGGGCCCGCGACTTATTGAACAACCCAATATATTTATGTTTTATTCCAATATTATGACATTCAAATGATCAATTTACTTTGTTTCGGAAAAAATGAACATTGTACAAACAAAATCGCATTTACAGTTATCGAGATTTCGACTTGAATTTTATGCTATCTGTACATCATCCTCGAACTCCATCCATACACGAACCTGAGTTGAAATGAGTTTTTTTTAAGTGTAGAGTACTGGCTAATCGCCCGTTGGTAAATTCTGATATTCTTTCTCCTGCTTTGCCGACAAGCATTTGCTCAACTTTATTATACTTTTCAAATTGAATTATTAATGCACTATTAATTTCAGTAAAATTTAAAAGTTGCATGAAAGTATAGCATGACTTAAACTCATAAAAGTTTCATATTTATGGGGTATTGGAGGACGTCGGTCGGGAACAATGGTGATCCATCCGATGGTTAAAAAGGCTTGGATTAACCAAATACGACATCAACCCAACTGGGGAGTAAACGTCTGCAGTGCTAAACAACACTCGCCACATGTCTTTGCGCCAGCGACGCAGAGGATTTGTATGGTAAGCATGAGAAAGAGAGTGTTCTAGCCGCCTCGGCCCAGTAAAAAGATCTTTTACTGGCTGTAGCCAGTGAAGAGCTCTTTTTACTGGCTGGAGCCAGTAAATTTATTTAATTATGGGTTGGAGGGAAGCGAGTGCATTAGAGATACACACTCTCTCGCAAATTGAGCATCAGCTCAAAATGTTGCGATTTTCCAGCTAGAACACTCTCTTTCTCATGCTTACCATACAAATCCTCTGCGTCGCTGGTGCAAAGACATGTGGCGAGTGTTGTTTAGCACTGCAGACGTTTACCCCCCAGTTGGGTGGTAACCACCAAATACCTGTAAGAAATTATGCGGAATAATCAATATATTTATTACTCTGTTGTCCTTTCATTCCTCGATTTATTTCGCTGAACACCAGAAATAAGAGCAGGTTCACAGCTTTCCCTAAGATTTCCCGCTCTTTCCCTGTGGCCATCTGATCCGGATGCCTCAAAAGAAACTGCGAATATTTGAAATTAATGCACCAGACATAACGAATTGTCGTTTCTCACCCGGATCAGACAAGCGATCCAGGCAGACTAGCCAGCTATCCTAATTTCTTGAGCCACATCTCTGGCGAAAGAACGGATCGATTTTAGCCGGCAGCTCGTTCAATGTTCAGCTCAATTCCGATGTGAATCTCGCTCTTTGCCTTGCTTCTTCCGGACTGGAATATGTGTATGCTTTTGCTGGGATTGTCACAATTTTGCGTGCTTTCTTGATCACTCTGGCCTCCCACTCACAGACAGAGACACATAATGAACGGTTAGCATTTGTTGTTTTCGCAGACTTCGAGAGTCAATTGTTGTCAATAGCCAGCCTGGATTAGCTCAATATTTAGCGTCATTGATCCGGGAGAGTTTCAGGAGATTAGCCGATTTTTGGCAATTTTTTGGCATACTTCTGTGAAGAAAAATGTCTAGTATTGTGCGCCAAAGCAAATTCAGACATGTCTTTTGCAAGGTGGGATTTTGATTGGAAAATTCGTCTGAAATGTAAGGAAACATTTTATTTCAGCCGGTGAAACATGAATCTTGCATGTCAGAGATCAAAATTACGGAAATCACCTGGGATTCTCTGTTCTGCGATGTCAATCCAAAATTTATTGGTAACTAGTTTTATAGTTATAATCCTTGTAGTATTTACAATTTAAAATATACCTTTGCAGCTATTATCAATAAAGGATCGGGTATGTTTCAATATTTTCTAATACTTTTACGCCATGTCCTTAGGTGGTCCGTTTCTCGTCATTCCGGTCAATAAGGTAAGAAAGATCAATCCAGAGAATTGATTGACCTAACTTACCTGAAAATTTTAGGTCGGCAGAATTGACAAGGACTATCCATTCGTTGACGCTCACAAGTATGTCTTTTCTGTACTATTAGGTAAATATAAATTGCATTATTTATTCGAGTTTAGCCTTGAGTTAATTAAAATTCATTCTAGAATCTAGATATTCGAGCTCTGCTAGTTTAAAATTTAAACACTTATAACGGTTTCATGGCAGAGAAAATCTCTGAAAGTGCAATATGAAATGCCAAAACAGAAATGGCGCCATTATTTCGTTTTCAAATATGGAAACCAAAATTTATCAGCTTGTGAATCTAAAACAAATAAAGAAGCAGCTTGTTAGCATGTAGCAGAAAGTTTTAATAATTATGTGTTCCATCCTAGAGCTCCTTGTCTTGAAGTGAGATTCTCGCCTTTCAACGACAATGTCATTGCGAGTTGTTCTGAAGACACAACAACCAAGGTTACATTCCTATTGAGTATAATACAGCATTCCTTGTATTATTACGTTATTTTCAGGTGTGGCTGATTCCCGACAAAGGTCTTATCAAGAACCTCACTGATCCGGTAGTTGAGCTCTGCGGGCACCAGAAGCGAGTAAATACGCTGGCATGGCATCCCACAGCTAACAATATCCTTTTGACTGCTGGAGGCGAAAATAAGGTGCACTTTATTTTTATTTACGGTTATGTCTCGGTAGGCAGCAGTAATTCCGACTTTGCTAACCTGAGATTTGGCCATATGAAAATTGTGGCTTCCTCAAAATTTAATATACATTTTATCTCTGTAATTCTGAACCAATTTATGTATTCTGTATTTCAAAAACTGAAACGTTCTATCTAGATAAACCAATTTTCTACAAATAATTCCATTCACGAATAATCCATTTATAAGGAAGACGGTTTATGTAAACTTTAGTCATGAGAAATTTTTTTAATGTGAAGTGACAAATATTTTCGTCGCATTTTTATTAAGAAATGCTTTGAATCATATTTTCTATGTTTTGATCATTTCATTAAAAAAATTTAGCTTGGAAGATGATGAAATCTAATTAAGCGATTATTGTTATAATTTTCGCTACATAAAATTATTTATATAATAATAAATAAATTTGTATAATAATCCAACTTGGTAAATGGAATCATACCGTTAATTGTATATATTACATATCCTGAAGTTCTGGACCAGAATAATGTCATTACTGAGAATAGCTCATTAGATATCAATTTCAGCTACTGATGTGGAATGTCGGGACTGGAGAAGCCTTGCTGGAAATTGCCGGACATCCAGATCAGATTTGGTAATTTTGCTGCATGAAATTTCAATGACTTAAAATATTTCCTTTCAGGAGCATTGCGTTCAATTATGATGGAAGTCAGTTTGTTACCACTTGTAAAGATCGAATGATACGAATCATCGACTCACACACCGGAGATGTTGGTTTTTATTATTTAGGGATCAAACTTCAATTTACGCAATTTTAATCCTACAAACAAGAAAATTACAAACCCTAACCGACGGACTTTTATATATATGTTACGGCCAATGTGCGAAATCGGCCAATATGCATATTGGCCGGCCAAAGTGCGTAATTCGCACATTGGCCGATTTTCGCGGCCAATGTGCGAAATTCGAGCTTTGGCCGGCCAATATGCATATTGGCCGGCATAGTTGGCCAATGTACGGAAATTGTTTCTTGAATTATAAAATAATTTATTTAAAATGGGGAAACATAAAATTTTATTGACTTTTCAAAAAATGAACAATTATTCATGTTTGTTATCACATGGCATTGAGCTGTGCCATTTGCTATTGCACTTCATATTGGATTTAATACACTTGCAGCGGGTCGAGTTGCATTTTTTCTTCCATCCGCACTTGAAAGGTCCTTGGCAGGTTCCGATCGCAGAGGAATTTGCAGCTGTGCGCAGACTGACCGCCTTGTCAGGAACGTTTTCCACTGACAGGAAAGCTTCGCGGCAGGGTGTAATGCAGGATAATACAAGTGCAGGACAATACAAGTTGCTCAGAACGCCATGTTGATAGAGTATAATTTAAATTTTTTATATAATACCGGAAAATCATATTGGAAGCCGCTATCAGGCAAATTTTTTTAGCCCAAATAGCGCATTTTTTTGAATAATTACGCCGTTTGCGAAAAATTGACATTGAAAATTTTGTATATTCTCGAAAATTATCAAAAATTTAATGTGAAAAGTAATAAAAATTAGAATGATTTAAAAAATTCGCGGAAAAAATAGCGCCGCAGGCGGAAATTTTAGAAAAATTGGCTTACTCATTTAAAATTGACTGAAATAAATCATTGAAACTAACAGTCAGGATTGGGACTTTGGACAAAAATTTAACATCCTTCCGCCATTGGCTGACAAAAATTTGTGAAATTTTCAATAAATATTCAAAAATTTCAATGTTATACAATGTTTATTTCAATGATAGATTTTAGTCAATTTTTAGGAGAAAAGCCAAGAATTGGAAAAAACTTCAAAAATTATACTGATTTATTGAAAAATTGACTAAAATCTATCATTGAAATAAAGTATAACATCAAACTTTTTGAATATTTATTGAAAATTTCACAAATTTGTCGGCCCAAAATTTTGCATGTCGATGAGGTCATTGAAATGGTTACTAAAAACAAACAAACACCCATATTAAATAAATTATTTTATAATTCAAGAAACAATTTCCGTACATTGGCCAACTATGCCGGCCAATATGCATATTGGCCGGCCAAAGTGCGTAATTACGCACTTTGGCCGAATCTGCCGGCCAAAGCTCGAATTTCGCACATTGGCCGCGAAAATCGGCCAATGTGCGAATTACGCACTTTGGCCGGCCAATATGCATATTGGCCGATTTCGCACATTGGCCGTAACATATATATTATACCCTTTAAAATCTATACCGTTTTCTAGACGGCCGAAGGCCGAGTTCTTTTCGCGTAGCGAATACTAAAACTGTTATTCATATTGACCCAGTTAAAATTTATTGACCAACGAATTTAATCTAAACCACAAATATAGACTCCCGACAGCTAGCCGAGCTCTGCTCGGCTAGTTTAGTAATTAAATTTAGTAATTTTAGTTAATTTTTTTCGCTATACATAAGTATTATCTGTAAATGGGTTTTAAAAAGTCACAAAATATTACTACATATCAAGACATTTCTGGACTTCAACACAGAATCGTATTGCAATTCTTTAAAATTTTAAATAAAAGTGATGAAAATTTTTTCCATTTGCAATATTCAACTTTTCGTTCATTACCCAATAACCCTACGTGTTCAGGTTGTCCATGAAGGCATGGGACATGAAGGCGTGAAGCCACAGCGAGCCATTTTCACCCAAGATGGCCGAATTATCTCAACTGGCTTTTCAAAGCGCTCCGAAAGACATTACGCCCTCCGACCCGCGGTCCGTGATTATCTTTGATCCGAAAATTAAAGAAACAAATTTTAGGAAAACCTAAGCGAACCGATAATGCAAGGTAATATTTTCTCTGGTATTATTCCATCATTAACAAACCCATTTTAGACGAACTGGACACAAGTAACGCAGGTTAGAATTTCGCTTAATGAAAGCGTCGCGTAATGATTAATTAATAAGCTTTAATTGTTACATGTTTTGATTAGAATAGTCAATATTTGCGGTCATGGGTATGTAGCTAAGAGGATTTTTGGATATATTACTTTCTTTGTAACGAGGAAAAAATTAGTTATTGAATGAATGCAATTTTACCTTGTCGATATAAAACGGGTTTTTAAGGAAGACGAAAATACAAAATTTGTCTCTACAAGTATTGAAAATTGACGAAGCTGTTTTGACTTAGTCCAGAAATTAGTTGCAGCTGTTTTAAAAATTACCTATTATGAAACTTTACACTTGCTTGTTTTTATTTCTACGTTGAGTATATATCTGAAAAATGTAAAACCTTGAAAATGCTCTGGATTTTTATTCCAGAACCAAGTTAAATAAACTTGCCAAGCCATTTTACCAACATGAAGATCAATTAAAATCAGAAAAGTTCCTAAACATTGTTCTCTATCTGCCCGTTGCTTTATGTCTAACGAATGCTCATTTTAGTCTTGGTTCCACTTTACGACGAGGACAGTGGATTGCTGTATATGGCCGGAAAGGTTATTTTGCTCTCGGTATATTGCGTTTCTATTAACTTATCTCGTAATTTAGGGCGACTGTGCCATTCGATACTACGAGATCAACAATGATTATCCATTCGTCCACTACGTGAGTGACGTCTCTCTAATGTATAGCATTCAATGCATCTGTTCTAGATCAATACTTACACCACATCTGAACCGCAAAGAGCGTTGGCGTTTATGCCCAAACGAGGATTGAATTCCATCGAAAACGAAATCAATAGGTAAATTAAATCCCTCGTTACCTTTGTTCGATCATTCGAATTTTTTCAGAATATACAAAGTGACTACTAAAGGGGTCGTGGTGAGTACTTTGCACCATTTAAGAATGTCAGCAGAAACTTTCTTAGTAATGGCTTATGAAAACCTTTTGTGAAAACCACCTCAGAAAACTTCGTACGATGGGCGATATTGAGTGAGCATAAGCCAAAAGAACAAAATGATAAAGTCTTGAATTAAAAAATTATTGCTCCAATAATTTTATATCTATATTTTTGTCACCTTGTATAACCTTTCAATCAACTTGTTATGTTGTAATGTAGCTATATGTTTTGATCCACTTTTCGAAAAAACATAGTAACTTTTTTTCTATTTAGGATATTTTGCAATTCTTCGTTCCTCGAAAGAGTGATTTATGGTAAATTTCTTATCCAACAGTGCGAGAACTCACATTGCAAATTTTAGGCAAGCCGACTTATATCCAGATACTCGAAGCAGTGAGTTCTATCATAATAAAAATACTTGTATTAGGCGTGTGAAGTTTTAAATGGTATAATATATATATTTAAGCAATGCCTGCGTTGAGCGCTGAGGAATTTATTGAGGGCAAGAACGCTCCGCCGAAACTAATGCCAGTAAATCCAGGAGCAGCTCAGGCAAAACCGAAAATACAAGTCGCGAAAAAGGCCAATATTCTGGCCCAAATGCAACCAACGTACGAATCTGAAATTTTGTTATATTATAAATAATAATGCTGAACATATTTAGGGCCCAAGAGCCTGCGCAATCCAGAGAGCCTCCGCCTAGTAGAGCGGCCGAACCTCCAAGAGCGGTCCAACAGCCAGGGCCGATGCAAAGTCGAAGGCAGGCGGATGATGAGGATTTGGGAATTGTGAGACCCGATCGAGCCAGTGCCAGGCAGGAGAGACCACGTCGAGACCCGACACCGCCAGAGGCACCCAACCCTATGATACCAAAGCAACAGGTAGTAAAAACTAGGCATCGGCGAGTCCGAGTCCAAAACGGACTCGGACTCGGTGTGAATGGAAATCTGACGAGTCCGAGTCCGGACTCGGACTCGGTAAAAGGGGGTCCGAGTCCGAGTCCGACGGACTCGGACTCGGTTATTTTCGGCCGTGCCCATTGGGCGCGGCCGAGCGAAATTTTTGAACTTTTTTGAAGAATATACAAAATTTTCAATGTCCTTTTTTGCAGACAGCCTTATTTTTCTAAAAATTTTCGCCTGCGGCGCTCTTTTTTCTTCCATTTTTCATTATAAGTGGCCATTTTTCCCAAAATTTCGGCCTACGGATTTCTATGCCTATTTATTTGTCTTCATAATTTTCTGATCACTTTTTTTAATGCGACCAAATATATATGGTATAGTAGAGCTACAGCAAGCATTCCGCAATCCGCAATCTTTATGCACCCCCTAAGAATGCCCTCGGCCGTGCCCGACAGGGCGCGGCCGAGGAAAAAATTTTGAAACTTTTGCCTGAACATTGAAAAATTTGAAAGAAAATTTTCTCTAACCTCACACATTTTTTCAAAATTTTCGCCTGCGGCGCTATTTTTTCTATGATTTTTCTCTTATATCGTACATTTTTCAAATTTTTTTCGCCTGTGGCGCGATTTTATCCCGGCGAAATTTTAGATGCGCCTATTTTTCATAGAAATTTTGTTAGAAAAACTGCCGAAGAAGTACAAATATGGCACCCATCTATAACGCTTAGTCAGGAACTAAATAGTCGACCTAAACCGGTTATATTCATATTAAAAATTTTTGGAAAAATACAGGTAAAATTTGAATTTGCATGTAAAATTTCTTCAAAAATCTAAAAAATCGCTAAAAAATAGACCAAACCGTCTAAATTTTGTCTATTTATAGTAAAAATACGAAATACTAGCTAAAAAACAGTAAAAACACAAGTTTTTGACAACAACAAAAAATTGGCGGGAAAAATAAAATTCAAACGGACTCGGCGAGTCCGGACTCGACTCGGACTCGGTGTCCACTACCGAGTCCGAGTCCGGACTCGGACTCGTCAACTGATATTGGAACCCTACCGAGTCCGAGTCCGGACTCGGAATCGCTCGGACTCGGACTCGGTGTAAAATTCCGATCCCTAGTAAAAACCATTTAACGTAAAATTTGCGCCTGATAATGGACGTGAGGGTTTTCGATGTCACAGAAGTGGTTCTTTTCTGTCACAGATTTTCGAAATTTCCCGCCAAATTCAAACAATAATTATGGATTTACCCCTGAAAAGGGGGTCTCAGCCTAAACCTAAAGTCTAAGCCTAATGCCTAAGACTAAGGCTATGCCTAAGCCTAAAGCCTGAGCCTAAAGTATGTCCTTTTAAGGATTTTTACACAACGCCACATGCCAAATCTGTAACAAAAAAGAACCACTTCTGTGACACGAAAAACCTTTACGTGATAATGGGAGGACATTCATTTATTGAGAATTTTTGGTAAAGAACTGAACAGAGTGGTCCAAAACCGTTATTTTAATGAGATACATATTTTCTGACTTTACCCAATCAAAAATACGATACGATAATCGTTATTCTTGACAGAAAGAAAACCAATTTAAGAATTCCTTATCCAGTGTTTGAAAAATTTTATCAGATCCAGTTACCACTAAATTGGTTACTCACTAATAATACCTTTATATAAAAAATGCGAGAAACCAATGATTCAAGAATTTTTAAATGAAAGTCAATGTTTGTATCCCCGCGTGAGACCGACAAAATTAAAAGGTCGAGACTTTGGACATTCCAATTTTAGGGTCAGGATTTTATGAGGTCTGTGAGCTTTAAATTTTCAAACTGTTTCAGCTATTCCAAAGCTAGAACCGCTTCTAGCAAACTATCGTTCTTTTCTTTGAAAATCACCGGTCCTGAAAATTTTCGACCGGATCACCAATCAAAATGACTTGAGTTTTTTTGCTTTTTTACATGTCCCAAAATCCACTAAATGTATTATTGTGATTAAAAGCACTAAACTAGTAAATAAATTTTCAGGTGAACCTTCGATCGCGGGGAGAGCGCGATGTTGGCTCGCTGACTCCAGGGCAGCAAAGAGCCGCAAGAGAATTGGACAGAATCAAGAGGGAGCAAGGCAGAACCGCCGAAGATGACGTACCACCTCCCAGCACTACTAGTTCTCGAAGACATAGCACCCAAAGCACCGCATCTACAGTGGGTGGCGCAGGTCAAATGCCAGCAGAGGTTTGTTTACTATGAATAACTGTGACTAATTTTCGCCATAAAGAGCTAATTTTAGCAGAATATTTGTTAAAATGCTATAACTTGGTTAAAGTGTATTATATTTACTAAAAAGCATTCATATAGTGAACTTTCAGATGGGTTCAGCGGAGGAAATGTTCAATGATATTCAGAAGATGAAAGCGATTCTCAGACAGGTATTGCTTTAAACTAATTTCAATTTGGACCAATAAAAGAACCAATTTAGCATGAGAGAAGAATCCGATTATTGGAAGAGCAATTGGCAGACGCAAATATGGCTAGCGCTTACGGGATTTAAACTTCTCTGCAACAAAAACAAATAGAACTGACGCTAGTCAATTATACTTAATGTGAAACAATTTGTGCGAATTATTCAGTAATAAAATGTTAATTTCAAACGCACAACAAAATTGCTCTACTTTCATAAACTTGTTTTTAGTTATGATAAATCAGGACCAAAAGTAAGAACGAGAATATGGTCATGGTGATAAATGCTGGCAATGATTTCATAATCGACCTATGGATTCAATTTTGAGCGATGAAAGAAAAATCAGACTGTTATAAGCAATTATTTCTGATTTTAATATAAGCAAGTAATATTTTAAAATGCATTTGCATGCATGAATCGTTGGTGGTCAAAAAAATTAACCCATGTTAGGCTGTTGTTATACCTAACAGGTTAGGTTGTTCAACCTTCGATCGAGGCTGTCTCCTTTCGTTCCCACTCTTTTTCACTACCAACATCGGCAAAGAGGCAGTCTGTTGTTTCCTTCCCAATCGGCTGCTACTTAGGGGAATGAAAGACAACCGAATGAAAGTGCTCCACACTAGAGATCGGCCGATACCGATATATCGCCGATAATATCGGTTGTATCGGTATCGGTTTTTCAATTTTCTGAAAATATCGGTTCGACCGATATATCGGTATCGGTATCGGTAAAACAGGCCACCGATACCGATATTTTTATATCGGTATCGGTTCGAAAATTTTACGAGAATATCGGAAAATAGTCAGAATTTTCATTGAAATTTTTACCAAACTAGCCATATTTTTTACCAAAATTTCGCCTGCGGCGCTATTTTGGTTAATATTTTGGTCAATATTTTGTGAAATTTTGGCCAAAATTTTCATTTTTCACCATTTCACCAATTGCAGATTTGTGATTAGTGCATCGAAGTAACCCCAAAAACAGTTAGACGCGGAAAATATTTGCGACTAAAAAATGGCCGAAACCGAGACCGAATTTTATAAGAGAAAAAAACACACAAACATCAAAAAATTGTTCCACATTTTCAAAAAATCAATTTTTTGGCAAAACCATGTGGTCCCCCCTATGGTCAAAAAAATCAAATTTTTTCGGATTTTTCGCAAAGCGTGTTTTTAGGGGTATTTTGATGTGCTGATTCCGAATCTGCTATTGGTTTTTTCGTATCGCGCCAAAAATGACTATTTTTGGGCCATTTTTGACCAAAAATGGCCATTTTTTGAAGAAAATAGCGGTTTTCTCAATTTTCGTGGCGGGACCACCTAAAATCTGACCTCATATTCGGATTCCCCGCATCGAAAAACCCCTATATAGGTGAAATCGGCAAATTTCCGAACGCCGGCCCAACAGAAACAGTAAAAATTGATCAAAATTGCGAAAAAATGAACAAAAACATGACTAAACTCTAAAAAATGAACAAAAACATGAAAAAATAACCTAAAAGTGCAAAAGAATGAACCAAAACCCGAAAAAATGACAAAATTAGGGCAAAAATGAAAATTTTTGACAAATTTGACTCATTTTTGGTAAAATTGAAAATATCGGTAAAAACCGATCCCCCAAGTAAGCGAAAGCTGTCAGTCCGGCGTGCGTGACCTGGGTTTGAATTCCCGCCTTTTGGCATTCTGTATTCTCTCTGTCCAAAATTTTCGGAAAGTCGATTCTTACCAGTGCAAATTCTCTGTCTGTCCAAAATTTTTATCTGTTATCTTATCTTTTTGTTGCCGAGGGCATACTGATACACCCTGGAGTCCTGTGGTCGGGCGCGGAGCGCCCGACCCTCCCCCTTGGAATGTGAGGGAACTTAGAGCACAAAAAGGTATAACCCAATCCTGCCCCAAACATTACGAGCCACCGCAGGTGGCGAGCCAGTCCTGTGGTCGGGCGCGGAGCGCCCGACCCTCTCCCTTGGAATGAGAGGGAACTTAGAACATATACTCCCGAACAACCCTTACTCCCGAACAACCCTTACACCCGAACAACCCAATCTGACCGCTGGGCATACTGATACAGACGAGGGCATACTGATGGCGGTGCGCGAAGCGATGACGAACCCAATCTCCCGCTGTGCACGCTAACCGCTTCCTAGCGAAGTGAGGGCCGCGAAGCGGCCCCACTTCGCTAGTACCGATATATCGGTATCGGTAAAACGGTTTGGCCGATCTCTCCTCCACACATCGAAAAGATAACTGTTCTTAACTGCTTTAACACTTGAATGATACTGTAAAAATAGATCATCAAAATGATGAACCGGTGTGCTTTCTTAGTAATACCGTTTCCCAAATTCACTTACGTTTCCCTCAGCAGAGTTATAAGTTATGCACAATGGGTCGATCAATGTTAGTATAGAAGCCTTCGTTTAAACTGTTTTAGAGGCGTTTGAGTTATTTATTTTTGAAGAAATCATAAAAGCTAAATTATAAGATCCTCATCATTACAATTCTATTCGATCAAAAGCATCGGCAGAGGTCTTTCATTTTCTGCCTACCTCTCTTGCACTGCCAAAGAGGCAAACTTTTGTTTCCTTCCCAGTCGACAGCTGGTTGGGGAATGAAAGACAAACGAATGAAAGTGCTCCGCACATCGAAAATATAACTGTTCTCTAACGTCCTGGCGACCCTCCATCCTATGATTCGTCTGAGCTGCCAAAAACAGTTCCTATATATACTCCGAGCAATCCTTTGCTTTCGCTTACGACCATACCGCGTTGAAAATACGGCATCCCGTCCGATCTGCCAAGTCAAGCAACGCTGGGCTCGATTAGTACTTGGATCGGAGACGTCCTGGGAATCTCGAGTGTTGTAAGCCCAAACTTTTTGTCTATTTCAGTTATATTTTTCTGTTGTTCTTTACAATTTTTTCTAGGAATGAATCTTCTGGCATGTTTAATGTTTCTTCCTAGAAGCAGAATTTAACTTTGGCATGTTAAATGTTTCTTTTTAAATTTATATTTTTATGGTAGAAAATTTTAACGAAAGAAATCAATTATGTCAAACCGTCATGACCCTCACGGTCTGTCGGTTTTTGTACAACCATTGTGGTGAAAAATAAATTCACAAGCTGGAAACAAGCTTTCACTGGAAACAAAGATTGAGTCCATAAAATCGCACAAAGAAATAATAATGCTGGTTGTCTACGAATCTATCAGTAATATAGTAATTGCAGTTAATCTTAAAATTATGACTTCAACTAGTTTATCTTGACATGATGTAAATCTTGACATGTTTAGCACACAATTCCAAGTTTTGAGCAAATTTATTGAATTATCAACTTTGTGCCTGTGCTTGTTTTCGGTAAGCAACAAGCTTTTGGTAAAACCTAGTAAACTTATATTTCTCATAAGCTATATTTACATGAAAAACAATGTGTAAAATAAATTATTTTATTATAGTTGAATTCAACGTTAACTCATTTTCAAGATTAACTGCAACATATGGAATTATGCGCGTGAGTTCATCGAACAGTATCAAATTCTGCAAACCAATTCGTTTCAAAACATGGACATCAGGGGTGGGCGAGACACGAATCTCGCGAGTCTCGACATTTTTGGCGTCTCGAATCTTGAATCTCGAAAAAGAGGCAAAAAAAGTCGAGATTCGAGACAGGCACCCCTAAGAATGCAGTCAGCGCCGCAGGCGAAAATTTTTGAAAATTTCGTGGAATGTACAAAATTTTCAATGTCAATTTTTACATACAGCGTAATTTTTCAAAAATTTTCGCCTGCGGCGCTATTTAGTTACCTTTTCTCCTCCAAGTATTTTTGAAAATAGCGAAAATTTTTATATTGAAAAATTTCCTCCTGGGGCACTGTTTTTTCATTATTGTTGTCCATTTTTTCAACACTTTTAGACACCTTATTTACCCGTTGTATGCTGTTTTTGACGCGAATTTTAGCCAATTTTTAACAAACATTTTTCTAGCTTCTATCCTTTTCTCCTACTCTTCTTAGGTTTTTCATTTTTGTTGATTGTGTTATATTTTGTCCCTGCTACAAAAAATTGTTCTCTCCGATGAGTGTTCAATTATGTGTTTCATAGTCGCTACATATTTTTTGCTAACATTTGAGATTGGGTGAGCGTAGTACAATTTGAATTGTGCTATGCATAATGAATACGAATTTTTCGTTGTAATACATATTCGAGAAATATAAAAAATTGCTCTGACATGATTGGTAAAATTTTAGGTAAGAAAAAATAAGGCAACAAAATTTTTTGTATGCATACAATCTCAATGCAAGCACAAACTAATTTATGAGGCAACGCTGGCAATGTGTAGTGAATAACTTTTCCTATGCCCATTCAATGAATATGCTTGAAAATGCATGCCAAAATTTCGTTGGCACATTTTGCGTCGATTTCAAACAAAGGACCTGAGAAAAAAACTGAGAAAAAAAGTAGCAAATAAAATTAAAGTTTATTAGCATTGTTAAAAATATGGAACAGATCTGATCGTTTTTCTTTACAGCCTCACAGATCATTGCGCGATGGCAAACGAGAAGCGAAACAAGAAAGCGGAAAGAGTCTCTCGTCGGAACAAAGTGATCCCGGACAAGATTCACGCAGCGAAGACGCGTTTACATACTGCTATAAGTGGGTGATGTTTTTTTATACTCTCGAATAATTTACGATAGTCATGTCAATATTGTGATCTGTAAATTTAGCAGTCTCTGTTATCCACCAAACTTTTTGCGTTTTACGGTAAAACAAAAAGAAGAACAAACGTATGTAGGTAAAACGCGTAGAAGAGTAGTAAGTAGGCAAATTTTTACCTACATACATTCTTTTATTCTGTTATAATGCAACAGTTGAAAATTGTTTTAATAACTTTTTCTAATAATTCGCAAACAAATTATAATTTTAAATGTTAATGTACTCTAGATGATGACGATAGAACTCAAGTCGAGAAAAGGACTCCAGTAAGAGCATCAAAAACAAGATCACTCAAGCTAAAGAAGCGTGGACTCGGATGCGACGACCCAGAATCTCGAAACCTGCTTCGCGAGTTTTGCCTCCAAGCGATTCACACCGGTGTTGAAGGTCTCAGGGCTGAATTCAACCAGCTCAAAGCAGAAACTATGGCTCCGCCGTCAAATATCGCTCAGCAGGCAAATAAGGACAAGAACCGATATCAAGGTTTGTAATTTTTCGTGTACGTATAAAACGATAGATTAAAACTGCACATTACCGCATACATTTCATATGAGATCAATGAAACATCGCAAACGTTATCTTAACTTTTTATAAATACCATTAAAATCTTGATTGATCATAGATTATTTTTTTCTTTTAGACGTCTTTTGTACCGACGAGACTCGTGTCAAACTGAAGTGGCCAGCTCTATGCAATGACTACGTACATGCTAATTGGGTAGACTTCAAAGGTAACTATTACATTTCCAAACACCTTTAAAATAAAATGATTGTGACGAAATTTATGGGAAGAATTTACAATTAATGAAAGTTTTTCAGGCGGAAAAAATTTATCTGCACGCAAGGGCCGATAGAAGCAACCGTGCCTGATATCTGGCGTCTCGTTTGGCAAGAGAAATGCAGAGCGATCATTATGCTGTGCGAATTCGAAGAACTTGGAAAGAAAAAAGTGCGAGTGTTACTGGCCGATAAAAGAACGCGAATCGATGCCCTCCGGACTAATGACAATCAAGAACCTGGGCATTGAGACGAAAGAGAAGATGCTGACAATAACGAAGCTCTCAATTTTGCCGAATGATGAAAAGAGTGCAACTCCGCTCGAAGGGATGCATATCAAGTGGAATCATTGGCCAGATCGGTCGCACTGGAACAATTGTTGGATTGTACATGGCGCTCCAAGTGCTAAACAGCAAGGAACCGCTTTCTATGCCGATGGTCATACGAGAACTAAGATCGCGTCGACATGGATCCGTGCAAACTGACATGCAGTACGTCTTCATGCACCGAGCGATCATCAATTTCGCCGAAAATAAGAATGTGAGTTATTTTGCTTGACGACAACATTAACTTAACCTTAATGCTTGACATTTTCAGTTACTCAAAGAAGAAGAGGTCGCTCAATTCAACGAGAAGTACGAAGAATACGTGAAGCCCTTCGGAAACTAACCGCTAATCCAGGACCGAAACGACAAAGTATAACTCTGACCTGACAATGAGCTTGTTTACGCTCTAATTGATTTCGTTGTAATAAAATCATTTCTCTTTTTGGCCTAATTTTGTAAATAGTTTATAACTGTCAGTCGTTTTGATCACATTGTTTTGCTCTGACAAATAAACTCGCATAGTGAAGAATTCAATCATAAATAATATGCAATGAACAGAATTACATTTATAATCGATGGAAATATTTTTTAAAACATTTCATACTGAAGAGATACGATAATGAAGACGTCAAGATCATGAAGATGATCAAAGCAATCATAAAAAATATTCAATAATTCAAGATCAGAATTGCATTTATAATCGATGGAAATATTTTAACAATAAAATGAATGCATTAACATTCATTTTTGTTGTCAGTTGAGAAGAATTTTAATCCACAGCGTTGGTAAACTTTTTATCGTGCCGCCAGTCATAGTTCAGAAGAATATCTGTTGATAGCATCGAGGTACATAAAATGCACTGTTCCATTCACCTTTTTGAAATATCCTGGATATTCTTTTTTAAATATTATTATATTTAACTATTCATGCCAGCCAACCTTTCTTGAATCCTGACTTGTGCTTGTGCTCTCCAATCTTTCTTGAATCCTAGCGGTGACACGATACAGCGTCGAGACACCTTGACACCACAGGATTCGCTGGAAGAATCCAACTCTAAAAACTCTAAGCGTTTGACTGAGAATCCACAAGCGCTACCTGGCCCGCAATATTCCTCGATTGATTGGCACGTTCACGTTATCGGTAATAATCCAGGAAAGCCAGAGATAGTCTAATATTCAAATGGTAAAAACAATGTTCATTGGCAATCCGTTGAAAAATATAGTTTCTGGAATCACCAAATGTCCCAATTTCTCTAACGGAAAACCGTCCGTAAGATTCTCACATTTCAGCGCACCTCAAATGCAACGGCTCTCCAATTTCCGGACAACTGGTCGAGCTCCGAAAAAAGGACAAACCCAACGACAACGTATTGGATCGAAAGGACACAAATGGCGAAGGAATGGCAGACCTCGGAGGCCACGACGATGAAGACGGCGGTATTGAGACTTATGTTTCTATTAAACACACTTGCCATCCGAGACCTTCTTGTGTCTATTGCACATCAAAGTTCAGAGTACCCCAGAACCACACTTGTAAAGGTCCATGCCCGGAGGATAAATTCTGGGGAATCGGCATTGAGCTGACCGCCTACGAATGTCACTGCTATGAGCCACGTAAAGCTGCCAAATACTGGGAGGACTGAAACGAAAGTAACTTGAAATCATAGTTGCGATTTGGTGCTGAACGCACATTTCTTTCTGCGAACATAAACGATAACACGTTTGAAAATGATTCTCATAATGATAGAAAAATGTCAAAAACATTACCAGTTTTTAATGATAGAAACTTTGTTTTCTAAGAAAGGTTTCTGATCAGTTACATAAACTGAAATATTCGATTTTTATTATACCAATCAAAATACAAACAAATACTGCCTATTGGAAAGCCAAAAGTCCTTTCTTCTCACCGATTTCTTGCAAAATGATATTTGGCCAATCGATCCAATCATAGTCGGACGGCTTCGGTAATAATTTCGGTTGAATATCTGAAAATGAAAAAAATTCATAATGCTCTAGAAAAATCCGTTTGCAATGAATGTCGAAAAGGAGCCTTAAATACATTTCCCAACATCTTTAATTAATACCAGAGTAACATTTTCCGTGAGCGTTTTCGATGATATACAAACTATGGCGGCTTTTTTTAGGTGGGCGGGAATAATTATAAGTTTTATCACTTAAACTCTAAATTTATAACCGTATGGCTCATATGGTATTCTCCTTAAATTAGCCCTCTGTAAATTAACCCCCTCCCAATTATGCTTCGGTTACAATCAGCGTTGCAACGCGCTGCGTATTTCGTCTGGCGTCTCTTCAAAGAGACAACGACTGCCGTCTCTCTCTCATTTCAACGGGGCATTGAAATTTCAACGCTGCGTTGAAAAAATGGCGATAAAAATATTTTGATCTCCAGTTGCAACGCGGAAGAATTTTGGATGGAAAAAATGTTGAAATATGCAAACAAACAGTTGGCATAGGAAGGCCAATATCAGATTTTATAAAAATCCTATAAAATTAGGCGAAAAATTATGGTAAACATTGCTATAAATCAACGCGTTGCAACGCTGATTGTAAATTTGTGTTGTATTGGTTGATATGAGCCACGTAAAGCGGCACTTGTGTAGTTTGTCCCACACCTCCGATTTTTCATAAAAGCTTTATAAGATTTTTAAGATTTTATATCAAATAGTTATATTATGCCTCCCAATATTCCCTGAAATGAAAATTTTCAAAAATCACTTGGCGGGAATTCAAATTTTTGTTTATCTAAAATGCCCAATTTTTCTATGAAAATCACTGTTTTTGACCAAAAATGGCTGTTTTATGGCCATTTTTTCAAGAGAAAGTGCCAAAATAAAGCTGAAAATCAAATTCCCCGCAAAATTCTGCCTATATTAGGCATTTTCGACAAATGTTTTGGAAAAATAAATTTTTTCGTGGAAATTCCGGGACAAAATTGACCTACGACAATGCTGAAATTTACACGAAAAAAATATTTTTCAACATTTTTGTGGAAAATGCCTAATATAGGCAGAATTTTGCGGGGAATTTGATTTTCAGCTTTATTTTGTGACATTTTCTACAAAATATGGCCTGAAATTAGCCACTTTGGGTCAAAAACAGTGATTTTCATAGAAAAATTTTAGATAAACAAAAATTTGAATTCCCGCCAAATTATTTTTGAAAATTTTCATTTCAGGGAACATTGGGAGGCATAATATAAAAAGAAATAAAGTATTTGTGAGTTTTTTATAAAGCTTTTATGAAAAATCGGAGGTGTGGGACAAACTACACAAGTGGCCACATTTCTTTCTCCGGAAATAACCGACAACATGTTTGAAAATGATTCTCTTAAGCTAGCCTTACAATCAGGGGCGATTCTGATGTGTGATGAAATTTCATCACACATCAGATTTCCCCTGATTGTACGCACGCCCATGCCCTCTTACAATCAGGAAATATGTGATGAAAATAATTTTCATCGGATTTCCGATGCGTGATTCTGATGAAATTTCATCACACATCACCTGCTTACAATAGCGAAAAATTTGATGAAATATTTCAGTGTTCAATATTGAGTTATTTTATCTACATATTTTATTTCCATTTTTGGAGCGTTTTTCGCGATGTTAGTCATAAATATGATGTTACTCATTCATTATCGACTTTTTGTCTAGATTTCAACGCGTTTTTCAAAATTTTTCTAACTCTTATTTCATAATCAATAGGGTCCCCCTATTGATATATAGCAAAAAATAGCTATATAAAAATGTATGAAAATTTCCCCCTCCGATAACCGGTTTCCCCTCCCCCTCCCGATAGCACCAATAAATCGTCTCTTAAAAGTCAAACAATATCGTAAACACACGAGCGGACACTACAAACCGCAAAAGAATTGTGAAATTAATCTCCAAATTTCACTTTTTGTGCCGAAGAACAAAAAAAATTTCCACAAAAACACAATATACTAGCGAAGTGGGGCCGTTTCGCGGCCCTCACTTCGCTAGGAAGCGGTTAGCGTGCACAGCGGGAGATTGGGTTCGTCATCGCTTCGCGCACCGCCATCAGTATGCCCTCGTCTGTATCAGTATGCCCACCGCCATCAGCGGTCAGATTGGGTTGCTCGGGAGTAAGGGTTGTTCGGGTGTAACGGTTGTTCGGGAGTAGAGCAGCATGAGACTATTTCGGGCCTTCGGCCCTCAAGCAGCTGTTGTTCGGGAGTAACGGTTGTTCGGGAGTAGAGCAGCATGAGACTATTTCGGGCCTTCGGCCCTCAAGCAGCTGTTGTTCGGGAGTAACGGTTGTTCGGGAGTAGAGCAGCATGAGACTATTTCGGGCCTTCGGCCCTCAAGCAGCTGTTGTTCGGGAGTAAGGGTTGTTCGGGAGTATATGTTCTAAATTCCCTCACATTCCAAGGGAGAAGGTCGGGCGCTCCGCGCCCGACCACAGGACTGGCTCGCCGCCTCCGGCGCCTCGCTTATAAGGTTAGGGTGAGGTCGACAGTCGCGGCCTTCGGCCGCTCCTTCTGACTAATCTGTTGTCTCTGACTGATTAGTGTCTCTGACTAATTCATACTGGAAAAAATGCCCCTCCTAAAACTTGGGACACTTTTCTCAGCCAGAATTTACAATTTGTTCGGGAGTAGAGCAGCATGAGACTATTTCGGGCCTTCGGCCCTCAAGCAGCTGTTGTTCGGGAGTAACGGTTGTTCGGGAGTAGAGCAGCATGAGACTATTTCGGGCCTTCGGCCCTCAAGCAGCTGTTGTTCGGGAGTAACGGTTGTTCGGGAGTAGAGCAGCATGAGACTATTTCGGGCCTTCGGCCCTCAAGCAGCTGTTGTTCGGGAGTATATGTTCTAAATTCCCTCACATTCCAAGGGAGAAGGTCGGGCGCTCCGCGCCCGACCACAGGACTGGCTCGCCGCCTCCGGCGCCTCGCTTATAAGGTTAGGGTGAGGTCGACAGTCGCGGCCTTCGGCCGCTCCTTCTGACTAATCTGTTGTCTCTGACTGATTAGTGTCTCTGACTAATTCATACTGGAAAAAATGCCCCTCCTAAAACTTGGGACACTTTTCTCAGCCAGAATTTACACTGGATAAAATGCCCCTCCTAAAACTTGGGACAGTTTTCTCAGCGAGAATTTACACTGGATAAAATGCCCCTCCTAAAACTTGGGACACTTTTCTCAGCCAGAATTTACACTGGATAAAATGCCCCTCCTAAAACTTGGGACACTTTTCTCAGCGAGAATAAGCACTGGATAAAATGCCCCTCCTAAAACTTGGGACACTTTTCTCAGCGAGAATAAGCACTGGATAAAATGCCCCTCCTAAAACTTGGGACACTTTTCTCAGCGAGAATAAGCACTGCTAACTATACGCTTCGCCAACCAATATTTTTGAAACAGAATTTAGAAATAGGAACAGAAAATGAAAGAATGGCCCTTCCAAAAATTCGGGACAGAGAAAAAACGCACTGGATAAAATGACCCTTCCAAAAATTCGGGACAGAGAAAAAACGCACTGGTAAGAATGGCCCTTCCAAAAATTCGGGACAGAGAAAAAACGCACTGGATAAAATGGCCCTTCCAAAAATTCGGGACAGAGAAAAAACGCATTGGTAAGAATGACCCTTCCAAAAATTCGGGACAGAGAAAAAACGCACTGGATAAAATGACCCTTCCAAAAATTTTGGTTCATTTTAGCTATGTTTTGTCTAAAAATTTGTCTAAATTTAGGTACATTTTAGCTAAATTTTGACCTCAAATTCGGATTCCCCGCTAAAAATTACCCTAATAAGGTACATGTCTAAAATTAAGCACCCCTAAGAATGCTACTATCCCTATATCACAAATGACGCCATATCCAGAAATGACGCCTCACAGCTTTAACTTACTATAAGGATTTACAAGACATATGATATCCACAATGAAAAGGTCGAAAAATACACCCAAAATCTGATGAAAATTAGAGTGGTTGGAAAAAATGGATTTTTGAGTGAAAAAATGAAAAGTTAGTAAAATTCTGAAAAACGCGTTGAAATCTAGACAAAAAGTCGATAATGAATGAGTAACATCATATTTATGACCAACATAGCGAAAAACGCTCTATCTCGTTACTATTAATAATAGTACCTTATGAGAAACATTTACTTAGAAAACAAAGTTTCTATCATTAAAGCTAGCCTTACAATAGCGAAATATCTGATGTGTGATGAAATTTCATCACACATCACCCGTTTACAATAGCGAAAATTCTGATGAAAAATCTGATGAAATTTCATCGGGCGATGAAATTTTCATAGGGTGTTTACAATAGCGAAATATCTGATGTGTGATGAAAAATCTGATGCGTGATTCTGATCAAACAAAAGTTTGATCAGATTTGTGGGTTTCATTTCCATTTTTAGAGCGTTTTTCGCTATGTTGGTCATAAATATGATGTTACTCATTCATTATCGACTTTTTGTCTAGATTTCAACGCGTTTTTCAGAATTTTACTAACTTTTCATTTTTTCACTCAAAAATCCATTTTTTCCAACCACTCTAATTTTCATCAGATTTTGGGTGTATTTTTCGACCTTTTCATTGTGGATATCATATGTCTTGTAAATCCTTATAGTAAGTTAAAGCTGTGAGGCGTCATTTCTGGATATGGCGTCATTTGTGATATAGGGATAGTAGCATTCTTAGGGGTGCTTAATTTTAGACATGTACCTTATTAGGGTCCGTATAACTTGTGGGACTTCTGACGTAGTGTAGCAAAATTCGTAATTCAAGTCTGTTTAGATGCTAGGGTCTGGCCGGAAAGTTTATACAGGGTGGTCCAGAATAAAAGCAACTTCGTGTGGGAAAGTAGCATTGGGGTTTTATTTGAATTTTTACGAACGCCAATTTTTTCATTATAACGATACAAATTGGGATTTTTCCATATTTTAAAGAGAAAAGTTCAAAGATCAAAGTTTAAATCTGATCCCGGATTTGAGAATTCAAACGTCAGAACTCATTCCTTTCTTATAATAGGAAGAGAGATCTTTCCAGGATCTTATAAAATCCAAGAAATGGGAAGAAGTTTCCAAATGCGCAATATTGTCGCCCTACAATGTAGAAACTGAAATGCATAATGCCGAAGTGCTAAAAATGCTTCCCGGTAAAGAAGAAATATACGAGAGTCGAGACTCTCAGAATAAGGATGCGCCGCAATTATTGGCCCCTGAAGACCTCAGGAGTTTTAATAAAGCAAATTTTCCGCCATCGACATTGGCACTGAAAATAAATGCTATAATTATTTTGTTAAGAAATTTAATGTTGCAGAAAAGACTTTGCAATGGAACACGGTTGCGAGTCAAAACAATGAGTAAAAACATTATTCAATGTACCATTGTCTCGAACAACGTGAAAGATAGAAAAACGGTATTGCTTCCACGAATAACGGTGGTGGATGACAAAAACAGATTTGGATGTCATCTGTATAGACAGCAATTCCCAGTAAAGTTAGCATTTGCTATGACGATAAACAAGGCCCAAGGCCAAACGTTAGACAAAGTCGGACTTGATTTGACCAGACCAGTGTTTAGTCATGGCCAGCTATACGTTGGAGTTTCACGTGTACGGTCTTGGCAACATATAAAAATCAAGCTGTCTGCAAAACAAATTGAAAAGGGCGACTACAAAGTACCAAATATTGTGTACAAGGAAGTTCTATAAATATAACTTATGAAGTAATAAAGGCATGAGGTTGAAATCCCCGGGGCGCCAAAGACCCCTTAAATCCCGATCTTTAGCCATAGAAAGTATCATAGAATTGGTCTTTCTTTGGCTATATCTGAGGAGCGTTGACGTCGCGATCGGGCTTACCACCAGTGATTCCAAAAGTGATAGTGGTAGTGATAATAATACCACTATCACTGGTTAAAGTGATAGTAATACCACTATCACTATCACCTATCACTGTGGTATTACTTTAACTTAGACAAAGGAGAAGCAGCTCCTCGTTGCTGCAATCATAGAGATTTCTCTGCTGCGCGCTTTTATGTGCAGACATCAAAGAAATACTGTGTGCCTAATTGGTTTTCTATGGTGAAGGCAATCAGACAATTCTTTGCTAGTCTCACAAAGGGAAACAAAACTCTCTTTAGATGAAATGAAATATTTGGGTAGTATTACTGAAGTTATCGTGGTATTACAATAACTTCAGTAATACCACTTTTATTATCGTGGTATCACGATAACTTCAGTAATACTACTCAAATATTACATTTCATTTACAAAACAAAGCGACCATTTTGTTCTCTGTCTGTATACATGAAATGAAGCAGTGATGTTTGAGTAGTATTACAGAAACAAGTGTGGTATTACTGATTCAGTAATACCACACTTGTTTCTGTATTAGTTAATAGTTAATTATTAACTTATAATTAATAATAATTAATATAATTAATAATATAATATATATATATATATATATAATATATATATAAATATATATATAAATATATATAATAATAATAATATAAATATAAATATATAAATAAATATATAAATATAAATTGCATAGCTTTACAGTAATTATCTACTTCATATCAGATCTTAAAATCTGTAGTACTTTTCAAGAAACTTGTATGGATATTATAAACTTTAGAACTTTTCAGAAACTTGTCTGGATCTTCAAATCTTTAGAACTTTTCAAGAAACTTGTCTGGTTCTAAAAATCTTTAGAACTTTTCCAGAAACTTGTCTGGATCTTCAAATCTTTAGAAATTTTCAAGAAACTTGTCTGGATCTTAAAATACTTATATTACTTACTCACCTACCCACTTACTCACTTACTTACTCACTTACCCACTTACCCACTTACTCACTTACCCACTTACTCACTTACTCACTTACCCACTTACCCACTTACTCACTTATTCACTTACTTACTTACTCACTTACCCACTTACTCACTTACCCACTTACTCACTTACCCACTTACTCACTTACCCACTTACTCACTTACCCACTTACTCACTTACCCACTTACTCACTTACTCACTTACTTACTTACTCACTTACCCACTTACTCACTTATTCACTTACTTTCTTACCCACTTACTCACTTACTCACTTACCCACTTACTCACTTACCCACTTACTCACTTATTCACTTACTTACTTACCCACTTACTCACTTACCCACTTACTCACTTACCCATTTACTCACTTATTCACTTACTTTCTTACCCACTTACTCACTTACTCACTTACCCACTTACTCACTTATTCACTTACTTACTTACCCACTTACTCACTTACCCACTTACTCACTTACCCACTTACTCACTTATTCACTTACTTACTTACCCACTTACTCACTTACTCACTTACCCACTTACTCACTTATTCACTTACTCACTTACTCACTTACTCACTTACTCACTTACTCACTTACCCACTTACTCACTTACCCACTTACTCACTTACTCACTTACCCACTTACTCACTTACCCACTTACTCACTTACTCACTTACTCACTTACCCACTTACTCACTTACCCACTTACTCACTTACTCACTTACCCACTTACTCACTTACCCACTTACTCACTTATTCACTTACTCACTTACCCACTTACTCACTTACCCACCTACTCACTTATTCACTTACTCACTTACCCACTTACTCACTTACCCACTTACCCACCTACTCACTTATTCACTTACTTACTTACCCATTTACTCACTTTCCCACTTATTCACTTACTTACTCACTTATTCATTTACCCACTTACCCACTTACTCACTTATTCACTTACTTACTTACTCACTTATTCACTTACTTACTTACTCACTTATTCACTTACTCACTTACTCACTTTCTCACTTACCCACTTACTCACTATGCCCTTTTAAGGGTTGTTCGGGAGCTTAAGCCTAAACCTAAGTCCCTTTGGCCCCAAGTTGTTCGAGCCGCAAGCCTAAGGCTTGTTTGGCGCCTTTTAAGGGTTGTTCGGGAACTTAAGCCTCAGACCAAGTCCCTTAGGTGCCTTGGATACTTCTTCAGAAACTTGCCTGGATCTCAAAACCTTGAACACTTTTCAAGAAACTTGCCTTAATCTTAAAATCCTGAATACTTCTCCAGAAACTTTCCTGGATCTTAAAATCTTGGATACTTCTTCAGAAACTTGCCTAGATCTTAAAATAATGAATACTTCTCACAAACCTTGACTTGATCTCAAAATCTTGATTACTTCTTCCGAACCTTCACTTGATCTCAAAATCTTGAACACTTTTCCAGAAACTTGAATTTATCTTAAAATCTTGAATACTTCTCATGAACCTTGACTTGATCTCAAAATCTTGAACACTTTTCAAAAACCGAAATTCAAAAATTCCAAAAGCAGTAATACTCTAAATCACCTATATTTACGATCTAAAACAAAAAAGAACAAACATTCACTTATAAAACCCCTTAAAAAACGTTTTTACATTTTGGCGCGAATTCAAATTTCAATTCGGATTTCAAATTCGGATTCAGCATATCCGAAAACCCCTGTATGCAAATTTTCAGCAACTTTTACCGTCAGAACCACAAAACCCATTTTTTCACCAAAAAATGACCAAAAATTCATAAAAATTTGTACAGAAAACGAAATCCAAAAATTTAAAAAACAGAAATATTCTAAATAACCTAGAATTACGATCTAAATCAAAAAATCACTAACATACAATCATAAAAACCCTTAAAAACACGTTTTTCCATTTTGGCGCGAATTCAAATTTTCAAATTTCCGATCTGACAATTTTATGCCACCTACCAGACCATTACCTACAAAATGAGCTATTACTCATCAAAATCTAACGACAGGATCCCGAGATCTAAACCTCGCAGACAAGCATTCATTCAAACAGAATTCTGCAAAATAATATAGTAAAATATATATATTATATAATAATTTAATAATTTAATAATTAATAATATTAAGTTAATTATTCTCTATTATTAGTAACTACTTCAGTAATACTGAAGTTATCGTGGTATTACGATAACAAATGCGATATTATTGAAGTTATCGTGATACCACGATAACAAATGTGATATTACTGAAGTTATCGTGGTATTACGATAACAAATGCGATATTATTGAAGTTATCGTGATACCACGATAACAAATGTGATATTACTGAAGTTATCGTGGTATTACGATAACAAATGCGATATTATTGAAGTTATCGTGATACCACGATAACAAATGTGATATTATTGAAGTTATCGTGGTATTACGATAACAAATGCGATATTATTGAAGTTATCGTGATACCACGATAACAAATGTGATATTACTGAAGTTATCGTGGTATTTTCGATACTACCGAGATGTTACATAAGCTAAGACATAGAAACGGTTACCGGAATGTAATGTCTGAGCTATAGAAGAACTGTAAATGTGACTTACTTGTACGATGGTAAATACTTTCACAACTGCAACAGAATTGTATCAGAAGGCGAGACTAAGGCTTCTTGTTGTGGTATTTGACAAATGTGATACAAAAACAAAATGTTACCTTGTGAACAATGCCCGCGAAATGTAACTTCAGTTTCAGCCCAAGAATCTTCTTCAATACTGGATGAGATCTTGTTTAAATTAACAGAGGAGCAAAAGCAGAACCGGGATAATAACAGTCTGTTGGCATCGCGAAAGAAACCATGGGTGCTTAATTGCCTGCATATGACTCAGAACATTTCTCGAGGAATTGACCCTATCAAATATTGGAACGGATATCGGTCAACCGAATGGCATATCATCGCAACATTCGCATTGGATATATTATCGATTTCTGGAAGTGGGGCTCCAATTGAAGCAGTATACACACACACTTGTGCGTCTCTCCTTTCCAAAAAAGATTGCCAAATAACTGTAGAGTGTCCGATTAATTGACAAATTTTTATTTCACAAATGAATTGATAGTGTATTGATAAAAAACATGCACATAAGCACACACTTTATTCAGAGGCGTCCATTTTCAGCGTGATGAACCGAGGAGCTGCTTCTCCTTTGTCTAAGTTAAAGTAATACCACAGTGATAGGTGATAGTGATAGTGGTATTACTATCACTATCACTTTTGGAATCACTGCTTACCACTAATACCTCAGACAATTACAACGGAATTCAGTACATATCGACCCAAGGCATACTGATACGGGGGCGCCGCCAAGAGGCGGAGCCGCGGGTGCGTCCTATGGAATAAGTTACTATTATAAGAAAGGAATGAGTTCTGACGTTTGAATTCTCAAATCCGGGATCAGATTTGAACTTTGATCTTTGAACTTTGATCTTTAAAATATGGAAAAATCCCAATTTGTATCGTTATAATGAAAAAATTGGCGTTCGTAAAAATTCAAATAAAACCCCCAATGCAACTTTCCCACACGAAGTTGCTTTTATTCTGGACCACCCTGTATAAACTTTCCGGCCAGACTCTAGCATCTGCTTGCTGCATTGGAAAGAAGAGACACATACTTGTGCGTCTCTCCTTTCCAAAAAAGATTGCCAAATAACTGTAGAGTGTCCGATTAATTGACAAATTTTTATTTCACAAATGAATTGATAGTGTATTGATAAAAAAACATGCACATAAACACACACTTTATTCAGAGGCGTCCATTTTCAGCGTGATGAACCGAAAGCATGCCTCTTGCTTTTCATTCAACTGCAAACGAATTGCAGATTTGGAAACACCGCATTTTAAATAATTATAACATTTTCAAAAATGGCACTTTGTACGATAAAAAAATGCGGATTTGGGTTAAGATGTCGTTTCAGAAAAACGCCATTTCTCCAACCCGCTATTCCTGATTCGATATTATAAAAGTTGAGCAAAGTTTTGGTTCACCACTAGGGATGTGCAAAGTGAACCTTGTGAACCCTATGTGAACCCTGGTTCACATAGGCTCACATTGTTGACCTTATTGAATTGGCCGATCGATTTAGCCCATTTTTTGGCTAGATAACTAAAATCTGACGTATACGGCCTTATGTCAGTTTTTCGTGTAGATTCTGAATACGTTATTTGTTTCTCCACTTGATTAGTAATTTTGCTTGGAAAATACTCATTTAACCAAAGGTTCACATGTGAACCTTTTGGGGTTCACATGTGAACCTTGGTTACAATTGCCATTATAAAGCAAAATTACTAATTAAGTGAAGAAACAAATAACATATTCAGAATCTACACGAAAACTGACATAAGACCGTGTACATCAGATTTTAGTTATCTAGCCAAAAAATAGGCTAAATTCATGGTTTTTGTCGAGAACAGGGTTGGATTGAAAATAGGGTTCACAAGGTTCACATCCCTATTCACTACTCAGAAACGGACCTTTCTAGCAAACAATAATCTCTAGTTTTCTTTAATTTGATGAGTTCGCATGTGACTTCGAAGACCATTGCTATTTGCGTTAGCATAGGAACATAGCATGCACTTGTATGGTTTCTCTCCAGTGTGAGTTCGCATGTGGCACTGAATCGATTGGCGGACGGCGCTAGCGTACGAACACAAGTTACATTTAAATGGCTTTTCGTTATTGTGCGTGCGCATGTGCGTTTTCAAAGAGCCGTGGAAAGCACAAGCGTAGGAACATTGCGGGCATTTGTATGGCTTTTCACCGGTATGAGTTCGTATATGAGTATTGAGATAGCTAGCATATGCAGTAGTGTAGGAACAAACATTGCATTTGTGTGGCTTTTCACCGGTATGAGTTCGCATATGTGTTTTCAATTGGCCAGATCGAGTGCAAGTGTAAGAACAGTGAAAGCATTTGTAGGGTTTCTCGCCGGTATGAGTGCGCATATGTGTGGTCAAAGAGTTACCTCGAGTGCATGCGTATGAACAATGAACACATTTGTAGGGCTTTTCTCCATTATGAATACGCACATGAATTTTCAAGCTGTATTTGTCGTTGACTGAGTATGGACAGAAATGGCATTTATGTCTGAAAATGAAAATTCTTTTATCCGAAGCATTTCCGAGCAAAAGTTAAAAATTTAAAAAGTTGAAAATACTGACGCTCAGTTAATACAAACGCTAAGGAGTTATTATTGATAAATTTGGTTATTTTGTTTCATTTTTCGAACTTTTTGAGCATTTTTCACCATATTGACTATAAATCTGATGTTACTCCCTCTATATCAACTTTTTGTCCTGATTCCAATACATATTTCAGAAATTTTAGGGGTTCGATTTTTGCATCAAAAAATTACGGTTTTCATTACTATGGCGCCTTATAAGGGTTGTTCGGGAGCTTAAGAATAAGATTAAGTCGGTATTGGGCGTGCACAGCGGTGCCCCAAGCCTAAGTCCTTGTTTGGTGCCTTATAAGGGTTGTTTTAGTCTGCTTGTAGCAGAGAATCAGTTCCCTGGCCTGCTGCAATCAGGCTAAAACAACCCTTATAAGGCACCATACAAGATATTATATACTAGCGCGCTAACGCGCGCTAGCGCGCGGGGAGTCTATATCAGTATGCCTTCTCTATATCAGTATGCCTTTTCTATATCAGTATGCCTTTTCTGTTCTAACTTCACTCACATTCCATGGGGAATCACATTCCATGGTCGGGCGCTCCGCGCCCGACCACAGGAATGGCTCGCCACCTGCGGTGGCTCGCAAACTCAGACTCAGTCTGAGTTTGCCTCAGTCTAAGTTTGGCTAAAATTGTCACACATTTGTGACCGAGAATTTGCACTGGTAAGAATGACCCTTCCAAAAATTGTCACACATTTGTGACCGAGAATTTGCACTGGTAAGAATGACCCTTCCAAAAATTGTCACACATTTGTGACCGAGAATTTGCACTGGTAAGAATGACCCTTCCAAAAATTGTCACACATTTGTGACCGAGAATTTGCACTGGTAAGAATGACCCTTCCAAAAATTGTCACACATTTGTGACCGAGAATTTGCACTGGTAAGAATGACCCTTCCAAAAATTGTCACACATTTGTGACCGAGAATTTGCACTGGTAAGAATGACCCTTCCAGGCGCGCGCTGCGCGCGCGCCTGCACGCGCGCGCGGTCGAATCCGACCTCAGATTCGGACTCAGCGCGAAAAACTACCTATATAACATGTCCCGCGCGCAAAAACTGGGAAAAAAGCCTCGCGCGCGCGCTGCGCGCGCGCCTGCACGGATTCCCCGTAGTCGAAAACCCCCGGGTCCGAAAATTTCGACCTGAACTGGCGAAAAACCACGAACAACAAAATTTGTAGTTTGTAGTCAAAAATTGTCACACTTTTGTGACCGAGAAAATAAGGGATCAAAGATCAACGTGCGGCGGACGGACGCACGGAGGATCATCACTAACTTATTATAAGGATACAAACTAGTTAGCGTCAGTATTAACTGCAACATATATATACTATACTATACGATAAATTTAGGCATCTTAAAATTCTTTCTTAAAAATTATTCTTAATAATACCTTTCTATTACAAAATAGATGATTGGCAAGTCTGATTTCACTAAACAATTTCTACATTAGAATATTTTTTTGGACCATCATATCATAGAACTAGTCTACGAACCATATGATACCGAAGCATTTGTGCTCTAATTCTGTAGGATTTTCAGAAAGTTACTTACATGGTATTCCGCTCGTTTGTAACAGAATTGTTTACACTTTTGCCATTCGAAATGCCGCCAATTTGAATTCCCCAATGCTCACTCACAGCCAAACACAATTGGTCAAAGTCATATGCTGCTTCTGCACCTGAAATTTCTATAGAATGATCTGTTGCAGTGTCACGGCAAGGAATTTTGATCCTCATGAAACTTATGACATATTTTCAGGGACCAGAAGAATGAGAGATCTTAACTAGAGCAAGTTCCTAACAGACGTACTATGTGAAAAAAGTGAAAACATAAGTATTGTATTGTGAAACTCACTGCTTTCAAAATAAGAAAATTCTGTAAAATCCTACGCATTGAGTTTAATATTCGAAGCCAGACAGGGAAAGATACACCTTTCTGTCGAAAGCGGGATAAAATGAACTTCGTGTCAATAAATTTAACTTCACTTTTCAAGATTTACTCCTGTATTCGAACGGTACCTCCGCTTTGAATGAAATGTTAGCTTTCTAATAGCTCAACAGTTGTTAGAGCTATAAATGGAAGAAAAAGAAACAACAAACGAAACGAAATATTTTGCGCGGATTTCAGTAATTTGTTCACTTCACTCCCTCATCAGGACATAATCCAAAGCATCATGTTTCTTACTGAAAAAGCTTTCAATAACAAACATACAATCTTTTGTAATGAATATACCAGTTTCTTTAGTGACGAACATTACGACATGTATAACGAGTATACTCTGCTTGAAGTTTACCAATTAATATCTTTCCTAGTCAAAAACAGTTACGTGCAATTTGCTAAATGCAACTTTCTTCAAATCAAGGGGATACCCCAAGGCGGTAACGCTAGTCCACTGTTAGCAGACCTCACGTTGACAGCGTTTGAATTTAAATTTATGTCTCAATGCAAACTTAAAAATTTAAAAAGAGAATTGTCAATATCATTCAGATACATTGACGACATATTCAGCTACAGCAAATATCTGGAAAAACACTCCAAAAAAATCTACGGCAATACTCTAAAACTCAATAAAACTAGCAATGGTTCACAAACTGCATTCCTAGATCTCAATATAAAAATAGAAAAACACAAAGCAATAATTTGTACCTATGATAAAACTAGAGACTTCAACTTCAAAGTTATTAAATATCCCAAGTATAATTCATGTATTCCTTCTAGTATGTTTAATAACATACTTATTACTGAAATAATCCGTTTTAGTAACACAAACTAGGGGGAGCGCCACAGCGGCTACGCCGTTCAGTATGCCCAAAAAGTGCCAAAAATGACACATTTTGGCCAAAAAAGCCACTTTTTATGATCTGCGCCGGATTTTTTTCCCGGGTTCTGTCTCAGCATCTCCGGGGGAGCATTTTCACGTATCGTGCGTCCAGAAAGGAGCGACTCCCAGCTCTGGACGCTGCGGAGCCAGCCAGCCAGCTTCACTTGCCGTTTAGGGTGATTAGATAATAATATTGATGGACTTAAACACAACTTAACTTTACTCTTTAATACATTCATCAATAACGGATGCCCTGAGGAGACACTTATAAAACAAATAAATCGTATTATAATTAACAAAAAACATATGCTTAACTTAATTAACAACGATACTATCAAATTACTACAGTCCTTCAGGGCAAATAATTGTTTCAAGTAATTTTTATCAGACCACTCTAACCAGTTATTGCTAAAAACAGCAATAACGCATTGTTAAAAACACTACATTGTCATAAAACTAACCATAAAACTCCTTTCAAATTCAAAACATATTTGTCTCAGAACGAATTACAAAATCTCTTATCTTATTTCTATTGATCCACAAAAATGAATCATTTCTTCAAACATTCATATGAACACAGCAGGTATCGTCACTGTCTTACTATTTCACTCGTACAATAATAATTAATCCCTACCAATATGAAATTACACACAGTTAAGGTCGGGTACTCACCAGAGGCCGTGCCGGGTCCAAGTTTGGTGTCAAACGATTCCCCTGGATGAGTAGGTCCCGAAAAACCTAACCCTAAGTTCGTATCGGTTGAGCGTCGAGAGTTATGACTCATCAAAGTTGCCAGAGGGCAAAAAACGTAAATCACGATTCCGACGTCAGACATAGGCGAGTGATAGCTCAAATGATAGCTCTTGAAAAGTTAGGAATTTAGCAAATTTTAGATCCAAGATTTGAAAATTTGAATTCGCGCCAAAACCGAAAAACGTGTTTTTTGAGTATATTACACACAATTACTGTCGTGCACTCACCAGAGGCCGTGCCGGGTCCAAATTTTGTGTCAAACGACGCGCACGGATGTGTAGGTGACGAAAAACCTAACCTTGAGTTCGTATCGGTTGAGCGTCGAGAGTTATGACTCATCCAAGTTGCCAGAGGGCAAAAAACGTAAATCACGATTCCGACGTCAGACATAGGCGAGTGATAGCTCAAATGATAGCTCTTGAAAAGTTAGGAATTTAGCAATTTTTAGATCCAAGATTTGAATATTTGAATTCGCGCCAAAACCGAAAAACGTGTTTTTAAGGTTTTTGGTCATATAAAGTTGTGTTTTTTGTGTTCCCAATCGATTTGCGAAACAATTTTGGACCACTTTGCTTTTTACACTTTTAAGTTTGGCGCATTTTTGAAAATTTTATGGAAAAAGGCCACTTTTTGGGCAAAAAATGGGATTTTTTGACGCAAAGTGTCTGGAGCGCTAATTTTTTGCGCCCGGGGGTTTTCAGGGGTGCTGAGTCCGAATCCGCTGTCAGATTCGAGATCGGACCACACACATCGATGTTATATGCGCTAAGGGTATTTAGCGGTTTTGGCCAATCTCGGCTATCTCCTGTGGTCGAGCGCGGTGCGCCCTCCCCCTTGCCATGGGAGGGAACTAAGAGCACTAAGTAGAGAGAGATTTTTCTTTTTGTCTCTGTAAATCCTCCACTTTATCCCTAAATTAGACTACGCAGATGATAAAGGGCTTAAGCTTAAGCTTAGGCTTAGGCTTAGGCTTTAATGTCAAATTTTACATTAATCATTTGGACTGACCCTCCCCCTGGAATGTGAGTGGAACTTAGGGCACAAATGGTATAACTCAATCCTACCCCATAAACAATACGAGCCACCGCAGGTGGCGAGACAGTCCTGTGGTCGGGCGCGGAGCGCCCGACCTTCCCCCTTGGAATGTGAGGGTACTTTGAACATAGGTATATCTGTATTATACTCTTTAAAATCTATGCCGTTTTCTAGACGGCCGAAGGCCGAGTTCTTTTCGCGTAGCGAATAAGAAAACTTCACCTCCCCATTTAACACATACTATTAGTATAGACTCCCGATTTTGAATCTAAACCATATATAGACTCCACCATAGTATAGACTCCACCGAATCTAGCCGGCGTTAGCCGGCTAGTTGTAGATAAACTATATTTGTTGTTTAACAAACTGTGTATTTTATGTAACCTGAATGCTTTAACCAAATCTATCATTAAAACATACAATATTTTTTATTCAGGTATATTCCTATATTTTCTACTCTACGGAATTGACAGCTCGCGAGACATGTCGACTCACTCAAAACAGCGACATTACGGATGCGCCGCTTCAGACTAATGAAGAAGTCAGCAAGAAGCAAGACCATAACGTACCGAATAAGCGAACCTCTTCTTGAGCTTACACAAATGGAAAGGACTCGAAGGTAAAAATTCCTTTATATGGATATGTTAAAATGACAATAGGAAAAACATATGATTAGGCTGTGAGCGTCTTACTGAAGATGCCTCTACTCATAGCCTAAAGTTTAATAGCCGTCTAAGACTGAGAGGCGAAACGGCTATTATTGTTTAACTAATATTATTATATCAAAATTTTTCCTTTTTCTGCGTTTCTAGAAACGTTATATTATTTCTAAGCTGAAGTGCATTTTTTAGTTAACTGGGAAACTCTTGGATCAGGGCAGGGAGAGACCAGATATTTCTTTCGTTGTCGTACCTTTTCTTGCGTGAGACTATTGGATGAATTTCCTCCATCTGTCCTTTACCCCTTTCTTTCAAACTCCAAACGATCAACATTACCTTGTTCGAAACGATTCTCGACTATTCCAACGCTATTCAAACGCTTACGCAGATTACTGACGAGAGCATTTCTGAAGGAAGCCATCAAAGAGTGCAAATACTTTGCGTCCACAGTCGAATGAATGACATCGTCGGGGTCAAATTTCGAATCACCGTAAACGATTTGCTGCAAATATTGCCTGATTGTGTCGACTCTAGCCGGCAGAAGATGACATTCTTGGAGGACATCATCAATTGCCGCTTTAATTTCGCCCGATGAGAATTCGAAAGACTTCATTGTGATAAGCGTTTGCCTAAAGTTTGTTTAAGTAGTTAATAGTGAATTTAGCAAAATCGGGCATTGTGTCCGCTAAGAAATCCAGGAGTTGTGCCCTTGCTCAATATATAGCGTATAGTTGGCAACTGTGATGCAAAAATATACAGGTTTTTGGCTAGGATTTATGTCCAGACTCAAGCCTTGATGTTCAAATTTAAAGGAATATATCCAATTATTCCACCAAACGACTCGGAAAATTGATTACATTATGAAATTGAATGAATAAATAGCCCAGAATCGGCAGTAAAAGAGGCCGACATACAAGTCTTTTTCATCAGACAAAGCAAATCTGGTCCATTCACAGTTTTAGTTGTGGCTGAGCCACTCTCCACTGCCGACCGAAAAGACTGAATTTATTAAATTTTGGACCGTCTATCTAAAATTAAACCGTCCACCAGGTATCGTAAATGCGTATTTTTTATTTTAGCGATACTTCATTCTCTTTAATGACCTTTTCACTTACTGGTCAGGGTTATCGTTCATTAATTTTTTGCGCCAGTTCCTCAAACTAAGAGAATACTCAAATCCGAGAACACTCAAAAACATCGCTTTAATTATTTTAAGTTACCTGGCACGTTTCTCGATCATAGACACGCTCCTTTTTGGTGAAACATTTCAGGATATTGGCGTTGGAAGAAGTCGTGATCCGGTTTTTGGTCGAGGCTTCCATAGTGAAGAATCCTTGGAATGTTTCGGAAAAATATAGCAATATAAAGGATTACGAGAAATATATTTTAAATAGAATATAATCGCTTGAAGTGAATAAATGTAAAGAACACTGGCGTCGTCTATGGATTATGTCTGAACAGCAACCATTATATAATAATTATAGTCACAGCTGAAAACATACTTTTAATGGAACATTCTAGAACTCAATTAGAACAATTCAAGACAATTGTTAATTCAATACAAATTTTGTGGTAGTTCTTTTAATTATGAGCGAGTCTGAAATAAGATACCAGAATCGTTTGGCCGGAACTACATTAGCGAAATATCTGATGATATCGGGATAAAACAGGTACTTTTTGGCTGGAATTCAAAAAACTGACTATGCCATTATAAAGTAGAGAAAAAGTTGACTTATAATGACTAATATCAGATTTATGGCCAAGAAAAGTGGCCCAAAAAAGTCGATTTCATCACCTTGTTTCATCAGTTGAGCTTGCTTTGCTTGAAATTCAAAAAATAATGTTCAAGTTCGCGCCAAAAATTTGAACCATCAATCAAAATGGCAAAACGATTCTGCTATCTTATTTCAGACTCGCCCATAGTATGAAAGCTTAAAAGAACTATGGGCGAAAATATTCGTTTGTACCCAAACATTTGCAGATTTTTGTCCCACAACGCTTTGGCAAGTACAGTAATTTGAAATCCGCTTTGAATTCGCCATTGCGCCAAACCTTTTTAAAAGGGGGCTAGTTCAAATCTGATATTGGTAACCCCCTCTAGAATCGTATTTTAGAGGGGGTTACCAATATCAGATTTGAGTTAGGCCCCTTCTATAGCTCCCTTCTGAATAAATAAATGTTTCCAAAATGTTCATTCAAATTCGCGCCTTGCCGCATTTGATGTGCAGGGCTTGATTTCAGCAAATGTTTGGGTACAAACGAATATTTTCGACCATACTATAATCAGAAAGTAACCATTGTGGCCTTTTGAATTCGCGGGTTGTTAGAGCAGTTTGTTACTACTGCGCATGCTCTAACAACCCGCGAATCCAAAAGGCCTCAATGGTTACTTTCTGATTATAAAAGAATGGCTGCCCTGATCATTTTTTAAAAAACAATATCAATCGTATCATTGGCAATAAAAAAGAATTTTTAAACCATATAAATAAAGATACTATATCATGTCTCCAAAGTTTCAGGGCAAAATTTTCCATAACTCCTTAACAACAAAATAACAAACTATAATCAATATCCTGTCTTACTCCAAAAACGATTAATTACTCTCATTTCAATACGAATATATCCTACCACGACTTAATATTTCAAATAAGAATTGTCCCGAAAGGATATTCAAAAGCATTTTCACTCAAAAGTCTAATTCTACTTGATTCAATCTCTCTTACAAAATCGACTGATTCTCATCATTAATCAACAAAATCAATGAATTGATGGAATAAATACACTTATTTAACAAATTGCTTGTATTTACTGTATGTACTAATAAAATTTAAAAAACTATCTTAATTTTAAATCTATTTGATTACAGGTTCACTCTCCACGACATCCTACCCTCAATGCAAGTTGAGCGAATTATGAACGGCATCTTTGCAACCCATGACAAGAGTCCCGGCGGGCCGAGCGCAAACCGGACTCCGACTACCAATTCAACAATCGTGGAAAATGGATAAAAGCGCAAATGAGAAAAGACAGGTAAATAGTTTTAATATTCGATCTGACACTCTAGTAAGAGTAAAATAGTGTCAGACAGGTTCTCAAAATACCCCTTAAGGGTGATAAAACTTGTTAATCTGCGTAGGCATCTACTGATGAGACCAGACCTACGTAGTATTAGAATAGTTCTAACCGTCTAGGTTAATGGTCGAAACGGTTAGATAATCATTTACTTTTTACATCACTCTTTCGTACTCTCCCAAAATAGTTTTGTTCACTAGTAACAAAATGTAAAATTAATACAAAAATATATATACAGTCGTCCCTCTCTAATCCGACCCTATCCGTTTTGGCCGAAAAGGGTCGGATTAGAGAGGGTGACGGATTAGAGAGGGTCGGATTAGAGAGGGAATTTCCATACAAATAAATCCATCTCGTCCAAAATGGGTCGGATTAGAGAGGGTGATTTTTCGCCAAAAAATCCATAGGGGGACCCTATGGATTTTCTTCAAATTTTCAGAAAATGATTTTTCAATCAATAGGGTCCCCTCTATGGATTTTTTGGCGAAAAATGTAGGATGGGGGGGGACTAAAGAAAAATGCCTTATAAGCGTGAATAAGCATAAAAATTCTCCTGTATAACTTTTTATGTTTTTTTGGTCTATGTTTTTTTAATTTTAAGCAAATTTCTGGTAAAATAAGTAAGTAGCCCAACTAGATCGACTATTTAAATCGTGAATAAGCGTTCTAGATGGGTCCCATTTTAACTAAAAATTTCCCAAAAAATAAAAAATTTGCTTAAATCCATAAATGGAAATTTTTTAAAGTTAAAATAGGACCCATCTAGAACGTTTATTCACGACTTAGATAGTCGATTTAGCTAAAAAAAATTCTCTCAAAAATTTTAAGTTTAGAAGGTTTAAGCTTATGCTTATAATTTATTCTTACTAAAAAGTTTTCCAAAAAAGGGTCCAAAAATGAAAATTTTTGTAGTTAAAAAACACTTTGCAAAAATGGTCAAAAACACACCAGTTGCATATAAATAAGCCTCTAATCCGGCACCATTTGGCCGGAGCGGAGAAGTAGGAGAGGATGAAACTCAAAAATAATGCAAAAAGGGTCAAAAACACACAAAATATGCTTGCCAAATTTTGAAGAAAATTTTTAATTTAGATAAAGTTTTACTTGAAAATTTGAATTTTGGAAGTGAAATTCAAAAATTTTCTCCGGCCGCCGCCAATGGCGGCGGCCGGAGAAAATTTCTGAAAAACAAAAGGGGGGACCCTTTTGTCTTTTTTCTGCCCTGACCCCCAAAATGGGTCGGATTAGAGAGGGAATTTCCATACAAAAAAATCCGTCTCGGCCAAAATGGGTCGGATTAGGGAGGGTGACGGATTAGAGAGGGTCGGATTAGAGAGGGACGACTGTAGTACCACAAATTTTGTATTCCAACACTTATCATTGATAACTAGGGCCCGGATTTTTAGGTCCCAAAAATCGCATTTTAGGATCCTAAAAAGGTCCCAAAAAAGGCCATTTTAGGTCCAAAAAAGGCCATTTTAGGTCCCCTTTAGGTCCCACCAAAATGGTCATTTTAGAATCAAATTTCGCCCAAAAAGTCATTTTAGGACCGTAATTTTTAGAAATATATAGTATTTATAGTAGAGATCGGCCGATACCGATATATCGCCGATAATATCGGTTATATCGGTATCGGTATCGGTTTTTCAGTTTTTCGAAAATATCGGTTCGACCGATATATCGGTATCGGTAAAACAGGCCACCGATACCGATATTTTTATATCGGTATCGGTTCGAAAATTTTACGAGAATATCGGAAAATAGTCAGAATTTTCATTGAAATTTTTACCAAACTAGCCATATTTTTTACAAAAATTTCGCCTGCGGCGCTATTTTGGTTAATATTTTGGTCAATATTTTGTGAAATTTTGGCCAAAATTTTCATTTTTCACCATTTCACCAATTGCAGATTTGTGATTAGTGCATCGAAGTAACCCCAAAAACAGTTAGACGCGGAAAATATTTGCGACTAAAAAATGGTCGAAACCGAGACCGAAGTTTAAAAGAGAAAAAACACACAAACATCAAAAAAGCCATTGTTCAAAAATCGATTTTTTTGGCAAAACCATGTGGTCCCCCCTATGGAAAAAAACCAAATTTTTTCACATTTTTCGCAAAACATGTTTTTAGGGGTATTTTGATGCGCTGATTCCGAATCTGCAATTGATTTTTTCGTATCGCGCCAAAAATGACCATTTTTGGGCCATTTTTGACCAAAAATGGCCATTTTTTGAAGAAAATAGCGGTTTTCTCAATTTTCGTGGCGGGACCACCTAAAATCTGACCTCATATTCGGATTCCCCGCATCGAAAAACCCCTATATAGGTGAAATCGGCAAATTTCCGGATTTGCCGATCCGGAAATTTTACCCCGGCCCAACAGAAACAGTAAAAATTGATCAAAATTGCGAAAAAATGGGTACTTCCGGGTTATCTGCCTTCCAAAAGTCAAAATTTCAAAATAGCCTAGTCAAATGATTGTAAAAGTGATGAGTCATTGCTTTATAGTGGCTGTAATTTGTAAGATAGAGGAATAAAAGCAATGACTCATCACTTTTACCTAAATAGGTGAAATCGGCAAATTTCCGGATTTGCCGATCCGGAAATTTTACCGGGTACTTCCGGGTTATCTGCCTTCCAAAAGTCAAAATTTCAAAATAGCCTAGTCAGTGCCTTCAAAATGATTGTAAAAGTGATGAGTCATTGCTTTTATTCCTCTATCTTACAAATTACAGCCACTATAAAGCAATGACTCATCACTTTTACAATCATTTTGAAGGCACTGACTAGGCTATTTTGAAATTTTGACTTTTGGAAGGCAGATAACCCGGAAGTACCAAAAATGAACAAAAACATGAAAAAATAAATAAAAAATGAACAAAAACATGAAAAAATAACCTAAAAGTGCAAAAGAATGAACTAAAACCCGAAAAAATGACAAAATAAGGGCAAAAATGCAAATTTTTTGACAAATTTGACTCATTTTTGGTAAAATTTGAAAATATCGGTAAAAACCGATACCGATATATCGGTATCGGTATCGGTTCTTCAATTTTCTGAAAATATCGGTCCGACCGATATATCGGTATCGGTAAAACGGTTTGGCCGATCTCTAATTTATAGCATAGCTATTAAAAATTTACACATTTTTAACCATGTTCACTTTAATTGGCGAAATTTTTCGAATATTCCGGTTCAAATTTCCGAATTTGGCGCATTTTGACTTTGGGCGCTAAAATTTGGATTCAAATGAAAAAATTTTTATGTTACACAAAAAATGCCAAAAAGTAAAAATTTTCACAGAAAAGCCTCAAAAGTAAAAAATTTCCACAAAAATTGGAAAAAGGACCAATTTTTTTGAAAATTTTGTAAAAATCTGAGAAAATGCCGGTTTTAGGAACATAAAATGATGATTTTATGCAAAATAGGATCGATCCTAAAATTTCCCAAAAAAGGCCAAAATAGGTCTTTTTAGGTTTTTTAGGTTTTTTTAGGTTCGAACCTAAAAATCCGGGCCCTATTGATAACTATCGAAATAAACAACTTTTGTGATTATTCTTTTCAAGTTGTTGTTGCAAACTATGTACCATAATTGTCATTGTGAATTTGTAATTTCATCCTGGTCTACAATTGTAATTTCAGAAAACAACGTACTAGCGAATATTTTGAAGTTGCGTCATTTTGCTGAGGTCTAATTTCGGCTACTTCTCACTTCGGAATTATCTCTGCAATTGAAAATCCATGATATCGATTCAAATTTGCCAACGTTCGTTTGGAATTGACTTTCATTGAGCCGCTATCGAACTTCTTTCTTGTTTTGCAAACGATTTTATTTTCCGACAAATTGATGTAATAAATTTCAGTTATTCAGGTATGTCAAAATTACCATTTCATGGCGAAATTCACATTTCACTGACTTCTTTGACTTGGTTTTTGCGTTGCCTTCATAGATTATGAAGGCCATATCATAGTCCTTATCGCTAACAACACAGCTTAGATGGTTCTGTTACCGATCCCAAGTTTCAACTTTAGCTTTTTGGCATATCTTCAGTGTTGCCGCTATTGATTCGCTCTTTTTCTCTTTTATATTTATGAAAAATAAATAAATGTAAAATTAAATGAGCTTCCTATTTACAGTTGTTCCTGTAAATATAAGAGAGTTTGTTGAAGGTGATACAGTCGAACCTGCCCCGATAACGCGGGTCTCGGGACAAAATCAGCGTTATCCGGGGTTTGACTGTAATTCCATATGAGCGCGAATTACTTTCTGTTTGGATTTATTTTTAAAAGTAGCAAACAAAGAGGAATTGAATGAAAAGAAACTCTTTGTTCTCTCAGTAGACAGAATTGATAATGGGCAATAAATAATTCGACAATTGATAAACTTATTTTAGGGTTTTTCGATTGCAGAAAAGACATTTTTGTCTAAAGAATAGCGCTTTTCGTATCATCCGGATATGGGATCCCAGTTGGACTTCGCTCTTGCCCGAAACGATTATTATACAGGTAAGTAAAGCTCGCATTCACATTTTAAATTTGTAGGGAATAAAAATGGACCGCAAAAATTTATTCCCTGGTCAAAAGCCCGACCAAAAGTTCAGGTTGGGCTTCAAAATTTTATTAGGTTGATCGTCGTCGTTTGACACAATCCGATTTTGAATATGCCTCTTTTCGCGCCTTTGGCATACAGTATATGAGGTATTTTGAGGCTTTACAAGGACTCTTGAGTCAATATGATGAAACCCTTGGATAGTAAATCGACCCCGCTGAGTCCGAATCCGGGATCAGATTTAAACTTTGATCTTTGATTTTTGAACTTTTTCCTTTAAATCCTGGAAAAATCCAAATTTAAAATGAAAATCCAGGTTCAATTAGGTTGATCGTCGTCGTTTGACACAATCCGATTTTGAATATGCCTCTTTTCGCGCCTTTGGCATATAGTATATGAGGTATTTTGAGGCTTTACAAGGACTCTTGAGTCAATATGATGAAACCCTTGTATAGTAAATCAACCCCGCTGAGTCCAAATCCGGGATCAGATTTAAATTTGATTTTTGAACTTTTTCCTTTAAATCCTGGAAAAATCCAAAGTTTAAAAGGAAAAGATCAAAGTTCAAATCTGATCCCGGATTCGGACTCAGCGGGGTCGATTTACTATCCAAGGGTTTCATCATATTGACTCAAGAGTCCTTGTAAAGCCTCAAAATGCCTCATATACTGTATGCCAAAGGCGCGAAAAGAGGCATATTCAAAACCGGATTGTGTCAAACGACGACGATCAACATAAGCTTAGCTTCCATAGTCTCCTTTTTAGGCAATATAAAGCGTCGCTGTGATGGACTCTGTAGGCAATTTTATGAAACCGAAGAGCTAGAGACATTCTCCGAATGTTTGCACACGATCTGCAAAAACTGCGCAATAAAAGGAAAAATGGGAGCTGCTTTTGGTATGATTTCATTATATTTATTCATCGAATTTGAAATTTTACAGCTTATCCTTGTGGGAACATTGATTGTTTTATGCAAAGAAAAATTTCGGCGCTATCGGATACAAAAGAACGAGCCAACCTTCGAGACACTCTCTTTCAACCAGCCGTTGATTACAATGCCCTCTTTCAACGGCTCATCGCAGCGGTCAAGCGAGAAGCAAATTTCGTCAATTCAAGTATTTCGCAGAATTCGGCTACAAAGTGAGTCCGCTTTAATGTACGAGAATGTTTTCAAGAGTAATAGCAAATGTTTAACCTTTATACATGGTTTGAAAAATGAGTTAAGTTTAGTTGCAACCATAAGCCGATTCCGTTATTTATGTTTAAAATAAAAACTGAAGTGGTTGATATTTGCACTTTTGTCCTCAATTAAATGCAATTGATTCATCCACTTCGTGAAAAGGATTTTCTAATGATGCCAATCATTTCAAGCATTCACTTCCGAAAGTATTTTTATTTTATGTATTGTGCAGCGTATTCAAAAGTACCAAATCGGTACTCCAGTGGCACCTTGATACTTTTTGTGTTAAACTTTACCTACCTATATCTGGCAATCCCGAGCAGCTTTGGAGCTGCGTAATGCTAGGTCTACGCGCCCATATGGATTGCTCTGTGGGTTTTCGAGTTCGACTATTTCGACCTATGTTGGGCATATTTTTGACCACTATGTCTGTCGTTTCAGGGTCGATTTAGTCCCCAAGATTTTTTTAATTTTTGAAAAAGGTGCGATTTTCGCGAAAATACGTAACATACATCATTTTGGAGTCCTGGCTCAAAGCGTTCTTATAAGCTAATACGCAGCTCCAGAGCTACTCTCGATCGCCAGGTATAAGCAGGTATTTTTACCATACAATGTAATAATTTTTGCAGTACCGATTTGGTGCGTTTAAAAACGCTGGTGTTGAGAATAATGTCTGTTGGCTTCTTGAATGTAAACAATCTCATAGGATTAAGCATGTAAAGTGTATATGAGATCATTTAACGTGTTACAGGACAATGTCGTCGTCTACTGGGAAATGCCACTCGCCTGGTGTCTGTTCCTCTCTTTTTGCGCACACACCAAAGATAACGACGTCAGCTTGCCATAGTGTTGCCAGCAGCACTATCGGCGAATTCATGGACAGGAGCGTGGATTCAAAGAAGAATGTCCGAGAGCAGCGATCATCCGCGATTGGGAAAGGATGTCGTCGATGTAATGTCTCATAAGTAAAAGTTATTGCTAATTTTGAAACTTATTGTTCTATAATTGCATTTTTGTCTTATTTCTATGTATGTGATAAAATAGAGTAAACATAATTTGGTGCCAAAATGCCTGAGAACGTTATGTCACGCTTATGTAAAGATGTTGAGCTTTTGAAATAAAGTTAATTTAATCCAATTTTCTGTACAACAAAATGTATTTAATGTAAAAATGGCAGACAGGTGAATAATTTGGTTTAACTCTTCATTGCCGGAGCCATAGACAAAAGACAGAATGTCTGCATTACCATTAGCTTTCCTTTTGGTGAGCTGTCTTTATCAAAATCATGATGTCCACCATTGTTTATTTCTCTTTTCTATGTGATCTTTTAACAGACACACTCTTTGTATGAATAATGAACACTCATTCGTTTCTTTCTTTTTGTGAAGTCTTTAGCAAATCAACATCGTATCCGAAAGGATACACTCGGCAATGAAGGGTTAAGAGAGTAGAGGTTGGCCTATATATTCACACTGCTCGATGCTACCAAAGTTCGAATTCAATTTGTTCAACTCAAATCATGTCATATTCGATTTTCGTGACGGCATTCGTCGTTAGCGTTCATAACATATAGCATTCATTCGTCGTTAGCGGCAAACTGGGACCCGGAACTTTTCCTCATTTTTTATATCTAAGTTACAAATAACTGTATAAATCTGTTTTTTAGCTGAGAAACTACAATATTAGACAACTAGACATTCAACTAGGCTGATATTCAATCGAAATTAACGATTTTACGTAAATTGGACAAAAACGGTGGCTCTAGTGGTTGGGTGAAAACGCCGAGTTATGAAAAATCTACTTTCAAAATCTACTCTCAATTTACGTAAAATCGTTAATTTCTATTGAATATCAGCCTAGTTGAATGTTTAGTCCTTATAGTAAGTTAGTGACATAATTTCTCCGTGTGTCCGCGGACACACGGAGAAATTTTTGTCCGTAAGGTTTTGTCACGCTTTCACTGGAAGGCATGTTTAGGGGTGCTTATTTTTGAAATGTACCTATTTTAGGGTAACTTTTAGTGGGGAATCCAAATTTGAGGTCAAAAATTAGCTAAAATGTAGACTAATTTAGACTAATTTTAGCTAAAATGTACCTAAATTTTCGTTTTCCACTGTATACAGTCATTATTTTTCGTGTCTGTCACGGTTCTTATTTTTGTATGTAACGTTTTGTCCCCCTTTTTTCTGGGATGCTTTTTCAGGGGTGCTTATTTTTGTATGTAACGTTTTGTCCCCCTTTTTTCTGGGATGCATTTTCAGGGGTGCTTATTTTTGTATGTAACGTTTTGTCCCCCTTTTTTCTGGGATGCTTTTTCAGGGGTGCTTATTTTTGTATGTAACGTTTTGTCCCCCTTTTTTCTGGGATGCATTTTTAGGGGTGTCTGTTTTCGTATGTAAGGTTTTGTCACGCTTTCACTGGGATGCATTTTGAGCCAATTTGATGCCATTTTGAGCCAAACTTAGACTGAGCCAACCTTAGACTGAGCCAACCTTAGACTGAGCCATACTCAGACTGAGCCAAACTCAGACTGAGCCAAACTTAGACTGAACCTAAGTTCGCGAGCCACCGAAGGTGGCGAGCCAATCCTGTGGTCGGGCGCGGAGCGCCCGACCTTCTCCTCTGGAATGTGAGTGAAGTTGGAACAGAAAAGGCATACTGATATAGAAAAGGCATACTGATATAGACTCCCCGCGCTAGCGCGCGTTAGCGCGCTAGTTGTCTAATATTGTACTTTCTCAGCTAAAAAACAGATTTGTACAGTTATTTGTAAAAATGAGGAAAAAGTTCCGGGTCCCAGTTTTCCGCACCCCTTCATAAAAGTAACCATTTTTCGGTATGAAAAGTAAGCATAAATTAATGCTGGCCTTACAATAGCGAAATATCTGATGTGTGATGAAATTTCATCACACATCACCCGCTTACAATAGCGAAAAATCTGATGAAAATTCTGATGAAAAATCTGATGAAATTTCATCGGGCGATGAAATTTTCATCGGGTGCTTACAATAGCGAAATATCTGATGTGTGATGAAAAATCTGATGCGTGATTCTGATCAAACAAAAGTTTGATCAGATTTGTGGGGAGATTTTTTTCATCAGATTTCATTTCCATTTTTGGAGCGTTTTTCGCTATGTTGGTCATAAATCTGATGTTACTCACTCTATGTCAACTTTTTGTCTAGATTTCAACGCGTTTTTCAGAATTTTTCTAACTTCATTTTTTCACTCAAAAATGCACTTTTTTCAACCACCCTAATTTTCATCAGATTTTGGGTGCATTTTTCGAGCTTTTTCATTGTGGTTATCATATGTCTTGTAAATATATTGTGTTTTTGTGTAAAATTTTTTTGTTCTTTGGTACAAAAGTGAAAAACCGAAAGAAAATACTTTTGGCATTATGGCTGCGAAATTCCGAATTTTGCTGCGCCCAATCGAAACGAGCCATGAAGTGTCAGACGCAATCGTGAAGGCCATTCTTTGCCTTCACAACTTTCTCCTGGAAGACATCCGAGGGCAATGGCCGATTACGGATTACGAAACGAGGACAATGGTCAATGGCGCCGCGATATCCAGCCGCAACAGCAAGCTACAGCAGTAATTCGACGACGTGGAGGCGACGTTAGAGGCAATTCGCAAGAAATCCGAAACAAATTGACCGAATATTTCAGTGGAATTGGAGCCGTTGGATGGCAAGATAATTATTTGTGATCACATTTATGTACACTTGTGAATTTTGAATAAAATATTGAAAACTGCGAATAAATCTTTAAAAACTTATTGTAACGTTTTGCATGGAATCTTCGATCTTTCAAATAAAACAAATTGTTAAAATTATGTTTACCTCTTGCGGAAATCACTGTAAACAATATTTGACAAAACATGGCATAATTTTGAAAAAATCGTGATATTTTGCGTAATATAGCCATAACATCCATAAAAAGTGAATTTTTGAGTGAAAAAATGAAAAGTCAGAAAAATTCTGAAAAACGCGTTGAAATCTAGACAAAAAGTTGATATAGTGTGAGTAACATCAGATTTATAACGAACATAGCGAAACACGGTCCAAAAATGGAAATAAAATATGTAGATAAAATAACTGCTATATTTGACACTGGAATATTTCATCAAATTTTTCGCTATTGTAAGCGGGTGATGTGTGATGAAATTTCATCGGAATTTTCATCGGAAAATCTGATGAAAATTAATTTCATCAGATTTCCTGATTGTAAGAGGGCATGGGCGTGCGTACAATCAGGGGAAATCTGATGTGTGATGAAATTTCATCACACATCAGAATCGCCCCTGATTGTAAGGCTAGCATAAAAGCAAAGGTGTGAAAACTTTTTGAATTGGCACAATTTTTCAATCGCTTCCAATGCGTGCTACAGCTTCGAATTATCTGCTACGAATGCATTGCAGTTTGTATGTAAAAATACGTGAACCTTTCCATGTCAGTACCAGTGTAACAACGCCAGTGCCATATCAGTAACAAAAAAAGGGTGCATCAGTCACACCCATAAGGTTTTCGTGTAAAATGCATTTTTAAATGCCCATGCCCTTCTATAATAGCGCCATTTTCCGCGCGTACGAAATTTTTTTTCCCACTCACCACCAAAGTAACTTGGGGAAGTTGTTTATTAGGGTCGACTTATATGACGAAAAAAACTTAGCCTCTGAGTCACCTCCATCCTATTCAAAGTTACGGGCCCTGAGGGCATTCTCCAGAACCATGATACCCCCTCATGGATTTTTTGGCCCTGTGATTGCGTAATCGTAAACAACCTTGCCTCTCTCTTTTGTAAACATGTTTACATAAACAGCGTGTTTAATGGAGAGGGGGACGCGGCGCAGGGGCCCACTGATTCAGACTTCCTCGGCGCCGCCGACAGGCGGCGCACGCTCCACTAGTATATTGATTAAACGATGATGTATGAGGATATGTAACCTTGGAGTAGGTTATCCCAGCATTCAATACTTGATAGTTTCGGAGCGAAATGCTTGCTAGAAAGGCAACTCAAACCACGAAACCTTCGCATTAACCGGAGTGGGGCACTACGACTGAGCTAAACCAGGAGCTGGTCTATATCAAATGACCTGATGTCATCAGGTCATTTGATATGGACCAGCTCCTGACTTGTCATCAGGCTGATGACAAGTCAAATACTTTAAAAATAATTTAGCAATCAAAAACATTTAAATGGCATTAAAAATGGGCATTTTCAATCGCAGTCATTTTTCACTGTATTTACCAAGGTCTCTCGAGCAGTGCCTTGAAAGTAACTTCGAAAAGGATAGGACTTGTAAAATGATTTAGGCCAAAAAATATCCAGATACGCGAGAAAATTTAAGAACTATTTCACGAAAAAAGACTGAGATCAAAATCCGACGATATTTTGGGCAAACGTTATGTCCACTCTAACCTATTTCGCAGGATGGATGTCGGTCGGGGGGGGGGGGGTCCTATGGCCAACTTTTCGAGTTCACGCGCTACAGAGACGCATGATAGCTTAAAATGCTCCCCAGACAATTCTAAGAACGAATCCGGAAAAATTTTTTTGGGGAGATGTCAAAAAGTGGCTTTTTTTGCCAAAAAGTGTCATTTTTTGCCAAAAATGGCCATTTTGAACCAAAGCATCTGGGGAGCTAATTTTTTGCACCAGGGGGTTTTTTGGGGTGCTGAATCCGAATCCGGGGTCGAAAAAATTATCGGGGTACCCCCGGGGTACGGAAAAAAATTTTTTATCAAAAATTTTTTTCGAAATTTTTTTAAAAATCAGAACCCCGTTCGAGCGGCCGAAGGCCGCGAGTCTCTCTGACAAAATGGCAAGTGATGCGCGAAGCGCCGCGGATGCACGCTAACCGCGGAAAAAAAACAAGAGAACCCGCCGACTCGAGGCGGTAATCCGCCGAGAGTCGGCGGGTTCTCTTGTTTTAAATTACTATAACCCTGCTCGAGTTGTATTGCTTAATATCACTCTCATATTGTCTAACGAATCCATTTCTGTTAAGCAAAAACGCTATGATTTAGATTATATCGCTCATAATGAAGCCGGCCAGCGTCTGGAGCGGTGATCTGCCTAAGCCAAACTACAAAATGCCGCGTTTCTCCGCCAAAATCTTCGTCGGTGGCGTGCCTTGGAATGTAGAAGAGTGCACTCTCTTGAACGCGTTTCGCTATTACGGACCGTGTCATGTGGAATGGCCGACGCGAAGCTCTCGTAGTAAGCAACTTATCGACGAAGGAAAGCCAACGGGATATGTGTGAGTTTTTTATTCCAAATGCTAAGCTTAAACTATGATTTGGGAATGGCATCTTTAAAACGGCAGCTACACATTTTCCGCACAAATCCAATTTCCGCATGGATTTTTCAAAATTTCTCATTACCCCTCGACTTTTGCGTGCATAAAGTACTCTTTCGCTTTTTGTTGTGGACATTTTCCGCATAGCGGCAGATTCCGGTTTTACGGCCTTAGCAGCCTAAAACTGCACTAATGCCTAAGCCCCAAGCCTAACCTAAGTCTTGCCTAAGGCGAAAGCCTAAGCTTAAGCTAAGTTTTAGCCTTAAATACGATTTTGGGGGGCGTGCGGAAAAAGCCAGGGACACCTTGAAGCGTATGGGCGCGACCCCGAAGCGACCTCCAAAATAATTGCGGTACCTAAAAAGGCCGTGCTGAAAATGTCAAGACATTCTCAGCACATAGTTAAGGTATAGCCTGTGTCTAACCCTCGTTCTCTGACTGAAGCTCGTGCGGAAAATGTCTAGTGAAAAAGCGTGCGCAAATTGTTTACGTGCGGAAATTGGATTCCTGCCCTTTAAAACTTACGCTCATGTTTGACTACTTGAAAATTTCAAGTAGTCGTACAAGCACGTAATTTCAAGTTGAAATTTCGTGCTCGGAAACGGAAATGCATTGGTTTGATTATGCTCGTATGTGAGAAAATAGTCTGTTGGAACAAATAAATTGTGCAGTTTGAATTAACACTAAGCAATTGAATTTCATATTTTTGTTTAGGTATATTGCCTTTAAAAACGAGATGTCGGTGAGCTTGCTGCTGCTGGATTGCATTCAGACTTGTGCTACAAATCTTGGTGAATACTTCTTTTCTATGCGCACCGGAAAATTCGATGGAGCGTGTCGCAAGGTTTCTTTTTACAAGCATTGAGGTTCAATTTAAGAAATGTTAATATAAAATGTTAGTATAATGTATTAATTTTTAATCAATGGTTATTTGGAAAAGTTAAGGATTTGCGCAAAGTTATCACAACGCAGAAAGAAGATTCTCGATGCAGAAAAATTTAGGGTGTTTATGTGGACTTTGCTTTATAATATCCTTTTTAACGATAATTTTATATTAAAATTCTTCTAACAGAGAATCTGTTTAGGTTGAAATCATTCCATGGATTTTCTCGGACACTGTCTATTCGTTACCATATTCACATGGACTTCGCTACGATTCATGGCACGAAGACTCCAATACGGTTTTTGTCGGAGCCTTGCATGGATTGATTACGTATCATTTTCTTATCCCATTCTAAGTGAATACAAAGATTCAATTTTAAGGGCTAGTGCGCTTGCGACAATCATGGAGGAAACATTTGGTGGAATAATTATGCGAGTAACTATCAACACGGATAAATACAACTATCCGATAGGTTCGTGTTTTAGCCTTTATCTGAGTTAGCTTGTGAGTATATAATCTAGGTGACAAATTTAACGTTTTCATGAATGTAATTCTTGTGATGAATCTTAAAATTTGGCTAGAACTAAATATGTTTTACGTAATATATTTGCGTATTACTTCAAAAATAGACTACCATTCCTTATGGTTATCTATCGTGTGTAATTATAATTTTTAATTGAACGTGGGATACAAAGCCAATTTTCTCTGATAAAATAATTTGTTCTATATGCAGATGGCTAGGAACTAATGATTTGTAAAAATGTTAGTCCAGTAGGATTAAAAAATTTGCTGAACTCTTCGGAATTTGTAGTGATGAAAGTTATGTGCTGGAATAGTGCATATGCTGTGAGCTTGCTGAAAGTTAGAGAAATTTATTTAGGGAGTGGTCACGTCACCTTCGCGGACAACGCCAGCTACAATCGCGCCATCAAAGCTCGCTTTCTCGTAATCCGCACGTCTAAATTCGTGAAGAAAATTCAGGTATACCGTAAATCCTCTAATAAGTCCCTCCCCTCAATTAAGTCCCTCCCCTCAAATAAGTCCCCCCTCAAACAGAATGCCAAACGTACTTGCGGGTTCGCCCGACCAAAATTAAGTGCATATTCGTGTAGATCTCGTCGAGTTGCGTAAGAAAAACCCTAATGGCAAAACTTTGTCATTGAAAATATCGGAGAAAAATGACTTTGAAATTTGAAAATTTTTTTGAAAACCCTTACGAAACAATAAGTCCCCCGGGGGACTTATTAGAGGATTTACGGTATACATTTGTTTAGAAATGATACAATTAATCCGTTAAATAAAAGAAAACACGTTTGATAAATAAGTTAGTTAAACAAACGCTATATACTATATGAAATGGAATAATCAGACCCTAGTATTTTTGTTTACAAATTCCTATAATTATTTTTCACATTTCGCTTCTTTTTCCCTCCCAAAGGTGATTTGGGTTATTACGTTATCGAGTTATCTTTTATTACTTGATGCTCGGCATCTTTGCTCAGTATCGGCATCTAGTTCCAAAAATTACTATTTCAGATTGATCCGTACAAGGTTCCGGAGAAGCAGCTTTGCGAGCAATGTTGCCAATGTAGCTGTCACGAAATCAGCAAGAAGTTTATCAACTTCTTTTCGAATTGCTGAAAGAACTGCTTTAATATAATGTTATACTTTTGATGTTATTTTGTTTAAGATAGAACGTTGTGCATTTATCTTGTGTTATTTGCTTACATTGTATTGATGTATTATGTTTGTTTAAGTTGTTCAAGTAAAATGATTGTTTCAATTATTTTATCCATTATTACTTTTACTACGGAAAAAAGAGAACATGGCATAATTATGAATTCCAACCATGAAGATGTGTGATATAAGCATTACACACAATTGGCCATTGCATAGAGTTTCTTCGTAGAATTTATCATTTTGACGTTTTTATCTTCTTCCCTAAATACTAAGCGGCGTCGTGTACGTCTGTGACGCCCAAATTAGACTAAAAGTTAGGCACCTTTCCGTGGACAGACCGGGCGAGTGATAGCTCATTTGAAAGCCCTGAGGCTACTGATACCGAATAAAATATCAGACCCAAAATTTGAATATTTGAATTCGCGCCAAAACCGAAAAACGTGTTTTTAAGGGTTTTGACCTGGGGAGGTGATGTTTTTTATGTTCCCAATCGATTTCTGAGGCGATTGGGAGGCGAGTTTTTTGATGAAATGTGTCTACGGGTCTGATTTTTGGCATCCGGGGGTTTTAGGATGTGTTGATCACGAATCTGACGTCAGATTCGAGATGTGTTCTCACGAGGTCGTGTTATTCTCACCAGGTCTCCTACGAGGTCAGAACTTTGTTTCAGGGGCATACTGAGCGGCGTAGCCGCTGTGGCGCTTCCTCGCGCGGCGAGTTTAACTAGACGCGAAGCGTCTACAATCACTCTCCACAATTCTTTTTTAGGGCAAACTCGATTTCAAATTAGCGCCAAAACATAATTGCATGCCAAAGGGGTTAAAAGGGCCGCTTAAAATTTTTAATGAGGAGGATTATTCGGCAGGGTCTCCTCTAGAGATTGGTAAAAAAATTTGAGTGGGGCCTTATTAGAGAAAAAATTTTCACAGTCAACACTTTTCCCTATTAGAGGAGGCTCTGTTCAGCACCAGGAAAAGAGCCTCCTCTAATAGGGAAAAGTGTTGACTGTGAAAATTTTTTACTCTAATAAGGCCCCACTCAAATTTTTTTACCAATCTCTAGAGGAGACCCCTGCCGAGTAATCCCCCTCATTAAAAATTTTCAGCGGCCCTTTTTAACCCCTTTGGCATGCAATTATGTTTTGGCGCTAATTTGAAATCGAGTTTGCCCTAAAAAAGAATTGTGGAGAGGAATTGTAGTTAATTTATTATTATTACGCTAATATCATGTCAAATTCAAGGACGCACTTAACTATGATGCGTACATTAATTCGAATATATCGTGTTCCGAGAGGAAGTCGTGTTTCAATAAAACAATACATTCACGTGTGTTTGTGTAAGCACAAGCACATAAACCTTTGTTCTCCACGGAGTATATTCTCCGATCGGAAAGATAGAAACTTTCCACTGTTTTCAACACTTCATTTCAGCGATCTTTAGTGATGTATAATTTTGATCGTATTTATTATTTTGATCGTAATTAAATTCGGATTTAGCGCCCCGAATTACCCCTAAAACCGTTTTTCTCTGTGGTGTATCGACGTTTTTGAAATAATCGATATTTAGGACCACATAGGCCTTGAAAAATGGTCAAAACTTTTTTGCACAAAAATGTCTGAAAATCATTTTTTTGGAAAGGATTCGGTCCACTCTCAAGTTTTGACTTTTGTGAAGGACTTTCAGGGTGGTCTTTTTTACACAGCTACAGAGCTCTCTAGAGCACAGTTCTCTAACATATTCAAGGAGGCAATCGATAATGACGAGGCCGAATAAGCTTGAGCGATGGGTCACTTCTGTGTGCGATGATCAACAGGTCAGTTAATCTTTTCGTTTCGTGAGAGAACCAAAACTAATATAAATGCAGCAAAATGTATCATGGAAAATTATGCCACTATGAATAAAATTCATCCCTATTATGCACTATTCCTTGAGATATTTAATATCTGTAAAATACCTATCAGAAATAATAAGAACATACTTAAAATGCCTATTCCCGAGATGAATTAAAGCCGTATAACAAAACAATTTCACATTTCCTCAATTAAGGTATTCGCTCGAATAGAAGAACTACATTTCTTTGCCAACGGAGTCTTCAGCAATGTATACAAGGGCCGATTAGTCAGCGCGAACAATCAAACCATCGTTCTGAAAAAGACTTGGACTAAAGGTAAAATCGATATTGCATAGCAGATGGTATTACCGTATCCCTGTAATTACCACCCCGGGAAGGGTTTAATTCGTCGAAATCTATATTTTACCCTTTTTTGGCCACATTTGCATAGCAGGTGGTATTACATGGTGTACAACGCTTACATCTTTGTAACGCGTCTTATAACCCACCTTATAAAGAGAAGGCTCGATTGTACTACTATACTACATTGATTTTTATACAAATTTGTATGTCTTATATAAAAATATTGTCTTCCTCTGTCTGTTAGCTGCTAGATGAATTAAAAAGATTGAAGAATGCTAATATCAACCGTCTAGAAAACATTTCTAGCACTATGTCCTTTGCTCACACATAAAAATTTATTAAGATGATGGAAAACACATCCACAATTGCTTTCAGACAGTTATATTGAATTAATTTTCTTATTATATTTTAGGACCTGTGTCGTTAAAAGAGGTCGTAATTCTGTCGGAACTTAGCAAGTTCAATCATCCAAATATAATTCAGGTATGGTAGCAGTTTCGTTATATAAAAGACCTTCTAAAATCGTCAGTCTTTAGCTTTTCTTCAATTTTTAAAATATTTCCTATGGATCCAATAAAACCAGGAGAGAACAAAATATGATATTTATATATAAGAGAAATTAGCCAGGCATCACCTAATTGAGCGACTGAGTTTCAAAACCTCTCCTCATGTTGATATTTGCAACTATCTTTACCATTTTCGGTACCCGAAATAGGGAGGTACACCTAAAATAGGCATTGTTCTTAAATTATTTACTTGAGATCACTGCTCATATATTTTATTTGACTTAAAAATTATCGTGGATGTTTATTGTCAGTAATGAATACAATTTAGTTGCTCTACTTATTCAAGTCAACGAATCACCCAGACAATCGAGTTTGTTACGGTCTGATCTTCGAATACATGCCGATAACTCTGTATAAGCACATGCGACAATTTCGGACGCAAGGTCGAACGCTGAACCTAATCGATGTCAAACTCTATGCATGGCAACTTTTTCGTGCACAGGCTCACCTGGCAAGGGTTTGTTTGTTGATCATAATTAAAGATAAGTTATGTGGAATGTATTTCGTGTGAAACGTAAAGTGTTTGACAGCATTTTAGTATTATAGATTTAGTATAATAGATTTATATCTATTACCTAAGAACGAAACGGTGCCAAAACGTTTTTTCTTAACCATAGTAAAATAAGAACTGCCAAGTAATTCTTTTTTAGAGTACACTGATGAACAGGCTGCGGATTTTCCGGACATTTCCGGAAGTGTCCGATTTTGCGACTTCTATCAAAATTTTCGGACATGAAAATCAATAGAGTCCCCCCTATTGATTTTTTTGGCAAAAATTTTTTTCCGAAAATTATTTTTCAAACCATAGGGTCCCCCCTATGGTTTACTTGTCCGAAACTGTCCGGAAATGTCCGATTTTGTGTCCGAAAATGGCTTTTTTCATGTCCGGAAAATCCGCAGCCTGCTGATGAAACATTGTTAGAAACATCCTAACTTGATTATCTAGAAATATATATTGTAATATCGTTACTGTGAGGTAGAATGGCTTTAATTTAGCACAACGTTTGCCATCGAGATATTAAGCCCCAGAATATTCTCGTGAATCCGGATAACGGTCTCCTCAAATTGGCTGATTTTGGCTCATCGAAGGCAGGATTTTATTTGCTTTTATTTTGTTTTAGTAACCATTATTTCAGATTATTGAACCGGGCGCAAGAAACAATTGTTATCAGATCACTCGCTACTATCGTCCACCCGAACTTCTACTTCGTGCCACCAAGTATGGAACGGAAGCAGGTGAATGCTTACAGTTATAAAACCTAAAAGAAGAAGAGATATAGAACCTAAAAGATTCCCGTTTTCTCAAGATTTGTAAGAGCATGTGACAAGAAACCTGTAGCAAATTATAAAAAATAACCTCCAGATGTTTGGTCTTGCGGCTGCGTATTCGGAGAACTCTTGCGAGGAAGATCGTTTTTGCATGGTCAAACATCTTCTCATCAGCTAGAGGTAGCGTCACTTATTAATATGATGTAATAACTTTGTAAATTTAGTTGATCGTTTGCGAACTAGGAATGCCAACCGATCTCGATTATCGAGCCATGCGATGTCCAAATAGAGTACATGAATTTGAGGATGTAAGTTTTATGTAAAACTGAATCTAGGCTAATCTCTAAAATTTCACGTATATTTTGCTACATAAAATAGAGTCACAAATTTATGCAAAGAATTAAAGGTTGTGGACTGTGGTTCACATAAGCCTGACATAAATGAATGATACTGTTTAGATGCCGATTTTTCCTGGAAAATTCCGCAACCTTTTACCGCAAGCGCCTGAGGAAGCGTTGCATTTGCTCAGCAGAATCCTGATCTATAATCCGTCAAATCGTCTTTATGGAAGTGAACTGCTCGCGGACAGATTCTTTGATGACATTTTCACTCCGGGAGCTACTCGTACCAATGGGCAGGCTGTAACCATCTTATCTCGTGAGGTTAGATATTTTACCTTTCTAATATATATTTCGATTATTCTCATCTTAGGATCGACAAAGGGCACTCGGTCGTGAGGTCGCTGTCGCCGAAATTAATAATTGAAGGCCGAAGAATATAGTTTATGTATAAATAAAATAATAATCATTTTGTATGCGTACCTGTGATTGGACGTGTAATTAAATAATGTCTATTTTGACCACTTCCGAGCATCAGAAAATTGAATATTATTATTAGTAATTTCAAGCAATTGAAAAAACACGAACAGTCGAAAAAGCTGTTTTCAATGAAATGGAAAGATTCTATTTCTCGCTCATATTTATGCTTTCAAGTCAAATTAATGTATTGTACTGAGCGGGGTGCGCCCAAAACGACTAAACCCAAAACGCCTAACCCAAAACGACTAAACCCAAAACGACTAAACCCAAAACGACTAAACCCAAAACGCCTAACCCAAAACGACTAAACCCAAAACGCCTAACCCAAAACGACTAAACCCAAAACGACTAAACCCAAAACGCCTAACCCAAAACGACTAAACCCAAAACGACTAAACCCAAAACGACTAAAACAAAACGACTAAACCCAAAACGACTAAACCCAAAACGACTAAAACAAAACGACTAAACCCAAAACGACTAAAGTATACCATGGAAATAAATTAACTTTTGTGTAAAAATGAGGATTTTCGTTGCAAAAATACTACATAAGGGTAAAAAATTACGGGGAATTCAAATTTTTTGTCCGTTTATTGATAAAATCGCAATTTTTTCTCGATTTTCGTCATTTATTCTTGGTTATCGCTCTCGATCAAGATATATCAGTGTTAGGGTGCATCTGCGGCGATTCGCGCACCGTCATCAGCGGTCAGACCCTTCAAATTGCACTTTCCAGTGATTCAACCACCAAAAAACCCTGCAAAATGTTGTCGATATTTCGCCAACTCGCTTTAAAAAGAATACCTTACATTAGGCGCCTTATAAGGGCTGCGCGAGTTTCACTGTTCCAATTGGCTAACGCCCATTGCACCCCTCAATTATGAGGGGTTTTACCTAGGGGTCGGTGAGTCCGAGTCCAAAACGAACTCGGACTCGGTGAGAACGGAATTCTGACGAGTCCGAGTCCGGAATCTTACCGAGTCCGGACTCGAGATGTTCCACATTAGAGGCCAAAAATTGTGATTTTGGCTTCTAATGTCACCTCATTTTCACTTATCAAAAATTGGCTTCTAATGTCGTCCCTTATAAGGGTTGTTCGGGTGTTGCAGGCTTGGCCGAAAAATTGGGGTTTACCAAAAATTTAGCCTGCAAAATGCTTTTCTGTGGGAGCGATAACCCGAAAAATCAATAGGTCCCAATAGGTTCAAAGGGGTGAGTAATAAGCGCAGAGAACGCTGAGCGCTGTGTGTATCGGGTCCCTCTATCGGGTCCCTCTAAGTCGCAAGGTGTCTTTCCTTCCCCCCAATAGAATCTCCCACTTTTTGGGGGTCCCGGACCCCAAACTCGCGAGTACCCCCCAAAACCCATGATTTTAGGGGGGGTTTGCAATGTCAGAATTGGGGTGGTCCCGCCACGAAAATCGAGAAAACGTCCTTTTTTCAGGATTTGGGGGGTTTTCACAAAGGAAACTTTCCAGTCGCAGCTCGGTTCCGGGCGTGTGATACGTCAATCGCTTCCTCTCGGTGAGAGCTGTCGATTGGTACCGGTCTCGCCGACAAAGATTGCTTCTACCGGGATTTACGGCTTCCGGAAATCCGGAAAATCCTGGATTTGGGGCGGGGCTAACTTCCCAGTCGCAGCTCGGTTCCGGGCGTGTGATATGTCAATCGCTTCCTCGCGGTGAGAGCTGTCGATTGGTACCGGTCTCGCCGACAAAGATTGCTTCTACCGGGATTTACGGCTTCCGGAAGTCCGGAAAATCCTGGATTTTCCCACGGTCAAAAATGAGAAGGGGGCCGCCGTGCGGCGAAGCCGCTGGGGCTCCTATGGAATTATAATGCTAATTTTATATGCAAACGACTCCTTTTAACAGTTGCGGCTTTTATTTTCGGTAAAGCAAACAATAAAGTAAATAGACGGAGGTTTACAAGAAAATGGTGAAATTTCGTATTGCGATACAAAATTCGAGAATGAGCTATTAGGATAAAATTGAGACAATTGATAGTTCAATGGTCGAAAGCAGTGACTTGAGCTTTTTAGCGGGGCCGGGGATAGAGAAAGCCGAAAATCTGTGGATTTTCGATAACAAATGCGAGAAGTGACTTGGTTGGGACGCCCAGACCAAAATCACAAGGGAAAGTTAAAAGGCAAGAGCTAGGGCTCAGAACTGATTTGGTTGAGACACTCAGACCAAAATCAGACGGAAAAGTTAAAAGACAAGAGCTGTGGCTCAGAGATTGGAAAACAGAGCTGAGGCTCAAGTTGAAACACCCGAATTCCTTTTAGGGAATTCTGTGAGGACCGGTTGGGACGCCCAGACGCGGTCAAAGAGGGGAGGCTGATAAGCAAATGCGAGAAGTAACTTGGTTGAGACGCTCAGACCAAAATTACTGAAAGGCTGAAAAGCAAGAACTGTAGGCTGCGAAAAGAACTAGCGCTGTGGCTCAGAGAATTGCGAGTTCACCAAGCGGAATTAGGATGAACTAAACTGGGACGCCCAGAGGTGTAGTTGAACTTGGGCTGAACTGATTGGGAACAGCAACAGAAAGGCACGTTATTCTGAGCCGCGAGTTGAACTGGTGAACTGAACTCAACGACTGATTGCCTCGAACTTTTTGGGGAGGAAAGCTGATTTTTAAGGCCCGTCAGCATATGCTAATTTGGGAGGGAAATTTCGTAAGGCAGGCGGGCGCGGTCCAAGTGGACAAAGGGATTGTGGTGACGAAATTTCTCAGCCTGACCAAATCAAATTTCACATGGTACAAGGCGCGGGCATGGGCCACTTCCGGTGTTTGTTTTTGCCACCAGAAGAAGGATTTGATTACAAAAGTTTTAGTTAGGTGGGAAAATGATTTCAAAACTCAAAGACACTGTTTTCAAAAATGAGAGGAAAGATTTGAATTACACATACATTAGAGAATATTATAAGAAAATGATATCAAACATAAAGATTGTTTAAATTAATTCTATTGATAATTATTTTTCTTAATGAAAATGAACTCGCGCACGCGACACGGAAGCTTAAGCCTAAGGCTAAGCTCGCTAAAATTTGGAATTTCACTGTTCCAATTGTCGAATTTGGTCATTTGGAAGTGAGAAATAGCCTTTATGGCCTTCTAATACACGGGTCTGGAAGGGTAGGTTACATACATCTGCGCCGCAGATGCACTCTAACACTGATATATACCTCTAACACCGATAACCGAGAAAAATGGCATAAAATCCAGAAAAATTGATATTCGGAGCAGTATAAATAATAATATAATAACGTTTATGCATTTGAATGCGACTACAGTAAATGTCAATTGACGACTGTGAAGTAGGCGAAATGTCCGTTTTAAAGGGAATAGGCGAAGTGTGAAAGCGATAATCGAGAAAAAATTGCGATTTTATCAATAAACGGACAAAAAATTTGAATTCCCCGTAATTTTTTACCCTTATGTAGTATTTTTGCAACGAAAATCCTCATTTTTACACAAAAGTTAATTTATTTCCACGGTATACTTTAGTCGTTTTGGGTTTAGGCGTTTTGGGTTTAGTCGTTTTGGGTTAGGCGTTTTGGGTTTAGTCGTTTTGGGCGTGTCCCGTACTGAGCTATGGAGTAGCTATGGTAAAATTGAGAAGCGTTAAGAACACAAGAGAGAAAATAATTGGAATTTAAGACGATTTCCATAGGACAAACATTGTTTTTTGGGACAATGTTTGACAAGGCATATTTGAGTCGTAAAGTTTGGACTCGAATGCTCTCGGCGTATAATCTTCTGCATACAACAAAAAATTATCTGGTTGGTCGTAAGCCTCAGATTAGAAGTAGGATGGCACGGGGACGGGGAATTTGCGTTCGGGGGCGCCCCCGAAAGTCGGGAATAATTTTTTCGGGGATCGGGGATTTTCCCCGACTTTCAGTCGGGGCCCCGGGCCCCCCCCCGGGGATTTCAAAATTTTTTAAAAAAATGCTATTTTTGCATAAAAATCGCCAAAATTTTCAAAAAAGGGGTTATTTTTGTTAAAAACTCAATTTTTATTATAAATTCTAACTAATATCGATCATTTTCCTTCAAAAATTAGATTATTAAAAAATTTTCGCCTCGGGCGAAAATTTTTCATTTTTTTGCGGTTTTCATATAAAAATTTGCACTATTTTAAAAAATACTTGAAGGAGAAGCGGTAATCAAATTGCGCCGCAGGCGAAAATTTTTTAATTTTGGAATGGTGGTTCATTAAAATTTTCTAAAATTTTTCCCGGCCAAAAAACCGATCCGATCCTCAAAAAGGATATTTCCGTTTCGATCAGACCCGATCTCCCAGCCCTGATCTGAAGATGTAATTTATAGTTAATATATTGAAATATAGTTGTTGTCTCGGGGCTATAGCCCCGAGACGGTGGCGAATTTTTATATTTCGAATCGGTTTGCATTGAAAATTTTCCATATTTCTCGAAAAAGTTCAAAATTTTTCGCTCGGCGGCGCCCTACCGGGCGCCGCCGAGGCCATTCTTAGGGGTGCTTAATTTCCCCCGGGGCCCCGGGGATTTCATTTCGGGGATTTGTCCCCCGGGTTTTTTTCGGGGGGGGGGATCCCCGTCCCCGAAAATCGAAAAATCGTCGGGGATCCCCCCCGTCCCCGGGGGGGGGGGGGGGGGGGGCCACCCTAATTAGAAGTCCAAATTGAATAAAAACGAAGAAGTCCATTAAACCAAAAACATAAGATCATCATTTCTCTGGCAGATACAAATAGTCAAATTTATTTACATACAAAAAAGATAATCAAACATATGACAATCATAAAGATAACATGAAGCTGGAGCGAATTATTGAGGATCCCATTTATTCAAGCAGGGTTATTGGACTTGGCTGAGATACATCACTGGAGCCGCTAGTGAGCCACGGGTGCAGCGCCAACTTTGTCATCGATTGTCACATCTTCATATTGTTGATCATCCTGAAAGTGTAATTAGGTTAGGTATTAGAGATAAATGCATAAGTTCGGCTAGATAATCTTCGGATCACGAAGTATGGAATGAGGATTGGATATCGAAGCGTAGCAATAATCTCGCCTTGCGACGCAAGACGCCGTCTATAGTGAATCTCTTGAAATTCCTATGAACCCTACTTAAAACTATGATCTAGAGACCACTTCCAGATATCCATTACCATATCCATAGAAAATATATGAGCATTAGTCTACCACGTCTAACATTATAAAAGTAAAAGTTACTTCTGCAATAGTCGTTTTCTGAGCAGCTGGAGAAGGCATTACAGGAGTGGCACCTGGAGGAGCGGCTGGAGGCACGTTTTTCTTGGATCCACTAGGAGCGGTCACAGAAGCAGGCAGTCCAGCGGGATCGTCTATAAAAATGGAGCGAAATATTTAAGTTCGAGTGAGTTTACAGGAAGAAGCTGAGTACATTAGCAGCTAAATATGGCCATGAGATTCCAGGGAGACTCTTTTAGTTATAATCCAGTCTTTGCCAATAAAAACTAACCTTTCTTAGCAGCTGCTGGCGGAACAGGCTTAGCTTTGTCGCGTTTCGCTTTTTTGTTCCTGTGGCATCCAATCAATAGTGCACTCATTATTCTAGATGAATATGACTTAGTAAATATTTTGCATGGAAGAAATGTAAGAGCTGAATAGTATTCTCAGGTTAACTATATAGGGGCGGCGGACAACCCACACCGGACAACTCACATCGGACAACTCACATCTCAGACATGTCACACTCATTAAAAATGCGAGAAAGTAAAGTAAGAAAAGTAAGCTCAATTAATTTTAGCAATCTAACAACCCGTCAATTCAAACGCTTGTGCATGCCCCATACGCATAATAGTATTAGCTGTATAGTATTTCTGAAATGTTAGGAAACATAAATTTGTAAATTTTCAGTGAAATTCTGCACAAGAAACGTTTAGCCTACTGCTTAGGCTACAACAAGGCTGTACAAGCTGACTATTGTCTAGCAGAATTAATTTCTTTATTGCGTAGGTTGATAATTATGTTCGTTGCTTGTCAGAAAAGTTATGCCTACACTAAAGACGGTCTTTGTTTTCGATAACAAAACCAGTTTGATGAAAATAAGCTTTAAACCTAGACTACAATGAGAACAACTTTAATTCACATTTTCAACCAGAGTAGTCTCTAACATACAATGTTAGACAGGCAATTGCGCAGAAATATTTTACTAACCCAATTAATGCCAAAAAGGACAACTAGAGGAGGAAAAAATAAATGTAACTGAGAACAGTTTGCAAAGGCGAAAATTTGGATTTTGTAGCAATAATTTTTAAACAGTTTATAAAACAAACTCGATATAACGTAAAAGCGAACAAGTTTTACTAGTGAAACGAAGCAAATTTTTGGTGCTTGATCTGAAAACAAAAACATTAAAAGAATGCTTTGCTGATTTTTTATTGAAATCAGTTGACAGTTCAACAGAATCGGAAGCTTTCCTTGATTTGATTGAGACTTAGGCTAGACAAGGAGGGAGAACCCGCGGCTATCGCCACGGACGCATGCGTGCTTTTCGGGATTTCAGGAAGCCATATCTTCCGGTGGTCGTCGAATTCGGGCTTGAAACCGGTACCAATCGTTTTCGCTCGCCGAGAGGAAGCGATTGACATATCACATGCCCAAATCCGAGCGCCGACGCGATGAGTCTGATTCCATGGCGGTCATGACTCGAGTGCTGCGGTTTAGGTAAGAGTGGATCTTTGAGATATGCATAATCCGGAAATAAGCCAAGATAAACAACATCCCCCAAGAGATCTCACGGCCGGTAGATGGAAACGTCTTTGATAATAGAAATATAAGGGACCTTCTCAATGCTTAAAATTAATAAGAGAATTGAATACCTTGTCAAGACCAGGGGCCGATCCTTATCAAGTGCCAAGTCTGCCAAGTTTGCCAAGTTACTTGGCATATATTCTCTGGTATTTGTCGCTGCTCTCTCTGTCTCTAACATCAAGGCGGCCGGCCGGCCGGCTGAGTCAGAGAACAAAAGGGATGAAAGGAAAGCTTGGTACCAAGTCTGCCAAGCCGAAATAGTACATGGTACAGTGCCAAGTTGTGGAAAAGTGCATATGAACTTGATAAATACAATAAAGTTATATATATAATAATATTCTTGACATTGAGGTTGTTACATTGAAAAAATAAAAAATTTGCAATTTTAAAAGTGCATTTTTATGTGCAAAAATCACAAAATTTCAAAAATCTGAAAATACTAGCTGAAACTAGACAAAAAACTGCTATAGAGACAGTAATATCAAATTTCACAAAAAGTACCAAAAACAAGCACTTATGACATTACTTGGCACTATACCAAGTTTTCCCTTTACTTGGCACCAAGTTTTCCCTTTTGTTCTCTGACTCAGTCGGCCGGCCGGCCGCCTTGATGTTAGAGACAGAGAGAGCAGCGACAAATACCAGAGAATATATGCCAAGTAACTTGGCAAACTTGGCAGACTTGGCACTTGATAAGGATCGGCCCCAGAGTGTCGTTGATGCCAGCGCTATATTCTAGCATATGCGTAGAGAAAAACGATGCCCCAAATGTCATCGCGGGGTATTAGCCGACAACCCCCGTGATGTGGACTACTTTAGTCCACAAGAAGACCACTTTAGTTTTCCAGTCTAACAAGGAAACCTCACTTGGGGTCACACCGACCTGGGAAAACTGACTGGATAGGATTGTAGTACTCGATGAGAGGAATCGAACGGTACCAAACTTTTTCACAACTGCAACCGAAAAAAGTTCACAAATACCTGAAAATGGCCATTTTTGGTTTAAAATGGCTGTTTTTGGCCGAAAAATGGCATATTCAGATTCGTGTTCAGCGCATCGAATTACCCCTAAAAACGCTCAATGCGAAAACGTTTTTCACATTTTCAAAAATCGTTTTTTTTTCGAGCACCTTTTGCTCCAAAAATCGAGATTTTCAAGATTTTCAGAATTTTCTGGGAAATGTGTTTTTAGGGATAATTCGATGCGCTGATCACGAATCGGGATACGGACGATTCATCACCTGGACGATTCATCACCTGGGACGATTCATCACCAAGGACGGTGCGCAAGTATGGGTTATGAAACGTACAATTCTCAAAACATTAATCATCAAATGCAGACATGTTGTATAGCTGTCATTGAGTAAAGAAAAGATAATAAATAACCAAATATGCCTTTAAACGCAATATTTTGGACAAAATTGGCCTTTTTTCTCTATGGGTGATGAATCGTCCCGTACCCTCACGAATCGGCTATTAGTTTTTTTTTGTAACGCCTCAAAATATCCCATTTTTTGTCAAAATGGCCATTTTCAGGTATTTGTGAACTTTTTTTTCGGTTGCAGTAGGAAAAAAGTTTGGTACCGTTCGATTCCTCTCATCGAGTACTACAATCCTATCCAGTCAGTTTTCCCAGGTCGGTGTGACCCCAAGTGAGGTTTCCTTGTAAGGCATGAAACCCCGGAGCTGGGCTCAACGAGCGACAGTAACAATGCACAGAATCCCTCCGACACAACTCTCCCGTAATAAACACAAGTAGGGATAAGAGAAGAAGCCTATAGCTATGAGAAGCATATATATGGGGAATATAATTTAAGGCTACCAAGCAGCAAGACTCCTCTCAAGGTTCAAATTATGGAGCGACTTTCGAGAATCACTGAGAGAGTGTTGAGATATTTGCGAGAGCGATCAAAGTGGAGTTTTTAAAACGTTTGGCATGTATCAATAGAGCGGAACATGAGCTTTTGGAGCAGAGTTGGAGTGGAGCACGAGCTTTTGGCATAGACTTGGTGGTAGGATTCAAGACTGTAGCGGAAGCATATGGTGAGACAAGGCCTGCTCACAATAGCGGGACCGAGACCGAGACCGACGGACCGACCGATGTGCTCACAATGGGGACCGAGACCGAGACCGATACCGAGTCCGAGACCGAGACCGACGTGCTCACAATCAACGACCGAGACCGAGACCGATGGCGCGACCGAGACCGAGACCGAGTCCGAGACCGATGAAAATTGACCTTCGCCAAAAAATCGCATTTTTCCACAAATTCTTTCAGATATGGCCATAGTGCGACCAATACAAAACTTGTAGGGGAGACCCTTACGGTTCTTATAGAAAAGACCATTTTGCTGAATATCAACAATTAAATGTCGAGAGTGCGGATGTGAAAAAAATGCTGATTTTTTTCACAAAAATTCAAATCCATTTGAAATCATTTTACAAGCGTCGGTACTCCGGTACTTTTTTGACGCGATCCGACCAAACGGTTTTTTGCATATGGTCGCACATGTCCTGGGCTCCATTTTATGAAATAACATCGCAGTCGTCGAGTTTTTAAAAAATGTCGAGAATTTCGATTTTCAATTTGCTAATTTCGTCGGTCTCGGTGTCGGTCTCGCCCATTTTCAGCTATTTCCAAATTGAGAGGAAATATGTGGTGGAAAAGTGTCAAAGACTGCTATTAGGGTTATCGGCCACGGGGAATTCAGATTTTCTGTCAGATTTGACACCAAAGTTAAATTTTTGGCGCTTTTTGGCATTATGCCCAAATATGGTCATTTTTCGGGATTTTTAGTTAAATCGAAGAAGTCGCCGCAGAAAATATGCTTCTAGGGGTAATTTTTTGTGCTGAATCCGAATATGACATTATATTTTCACAAATTATCACATTTTTGGCGTTTTTTTGGCATTCTGCCCAAATGCAGAAAACGCACATATTTACCCTATTATTTGACCATAATTCGAGATTTTATATCTAAGGATCCTGTCAGCCGTTTTTTTATGAGTAATTGCTCATTTGAAAGCCCGTGAGCTACAGAAACGGGAAAATTTTATATTTTCATTATTTAAAATTTGAATTCGCGCCAAATCTTAAAAACGTCTTTTTATGTGTTTTGATCAGGAAAAATATATTGATTCATGATTTATATTGTAAATATCGGTCATTTAGAATGTTGCTGCTTTTATATTTACGAAGTCGCCTTTTTGCTAGAAGTATTTGGTAATTTTTAATATTTTCGGCCCAAACGCCGATATTTTGTTATTTGACCACCTAAAGAGGTGAGAATTTGTCAGAAAACTTTGCCGATTTCACCAATATAGGGTTTTTCGATGCGGGGAATCCGAATTTGAGGTCAGATTTTAGTTGGTCCCGCCACGAAAATATGGAAAACCCCTATTTTCTTCAAAAAATGGCCATTTTTGGTCAAAAATGGCCCAAACATGGCGATTTTTAACGCATTACGAAAAACCAATTGCTGATTCGGAATCAGCGCATCAAAATACCCTAAAAACACAATTTGCGACAAATCTCAAAAATTTTGATTTTTTGCCATTTTCAGACCATAGGGGGGACCACATGGTTTTTCGAAAAAAATCGATTTTTTTGAAAATGTGTAGCAGTATGTGTGTTTTTAGGGGTATTTCGATGCGCTGATTCCGAATCTGCAATTAGTTTCTTCATATTGCGTCAATAATTACAATTTTTGGGTGAATTTGGACCAAAAAAGCCCATTTTTTGAAGAAAATACCGGTTTTTCGTCTTTTCGTGTCGGGACGAACTAAAATCTGACGTCAAATTCGGATTCCCCGCATCAAAAAACCCTATATAGGTGAAAGCGGCAAAATTTCGGAATCTCGATGTTCCTCAAACCAGCTTATATTCGCTTAATCCCACACAAAATCAGCTCAAAACCACACATAACCGGCTCAAAACCGCTTAATCCCACTCAGAACAAGCTAAAACCGCACAAATTCCAGTGAAAACCAGCTCAAATCCGCTTAATCCAGTGAAAACCAGCTAAAAACCACGTAATCCAGCTGAAAACCAGCTCAAATCCGCTTTATCTCGCTTAAAAACAACTCAAATCCACTTAATCTCGCTGAAAACCAGCTCAAATGCCCTTAATCACACTGAAAACCAGCACAAAACCACTTCATCCGGGCCAAATCCAGCTGAAAACCAGCTCAAAACCGCTTAATCCAGCTCAAAACCATCTTAATCTGCTTCTAAATTTCATCAAATCTGCGTCATATGAATAAAATATAGCTTAAATCCACTCAAAATCAGCTCAAATCCGCTTAATCCGGCTCAAGAAATGGTTTTTAAGGTATTCTAGAGCATTCTAGAATAACTTACCACACAAAATTCTGAAAAAGTTGATTGTGAGCACATCGGTATCGGTCTCGGTAAAGCATTTTCTGAGAAAACCCAAAAACTCCATATTTTGTTATAAAAAACGATTTTTTAGACGCTATAGAGCATTCTAAAACATTCTAGAATACTTTTTCAGACATTAGTACAAAAAATTTGAAAAAATGTGCAAAAATTTGAAAAAGTTGATTGTGAGCACGTCGGTCTCGGTCTCGGACTCGGTATCGGTCTCGGTATTTGATTGTGAGCACGTCGGTCCGTCGGTCTCGGTCTCGGTATCGGTCTCGGTCTCGGTACCGTGATTGTGAGCACCGGGACAAAGGCAGCTAAGGAAGCCTGAACGATTTACCAGGTTTCAAAATTTTCAAAAAAATTTCGAATTTTTTAAAGCCTAACAAGCACTTTTCTGGTCAATTTCGATGCGCTTAGCTCAAATCTGAAATTAATTTTTGCGTTGAATCTCAAAAAAATTTTTTTAATTTTTTCTCTAATTTTTCGAGAGTGTATCTCGAGAAAAATCGCAAAAAAATTTTTGAGCTAAAACTCAAAAACTAATTCTATATCCTTATTCAGGACAAAAAGTTGACTCTATAAGAGTAAAGTCAGATTTGTGCTAGGAGGCCAAAAAATTCCCCAAAAAATTACTCCAAAGTTGTTGTGCGTTTTCGCAACGCTGGCCCCAAAAGGGGGCCCACATTTCCGTTGCATTTTGGATAACACTGGGAATATAAATAAGGATACTTAACAGGATGTACAATACAAATAGTTACAAAGTCACATTTCCCAATAGGACTCCTCATACAGCGAGACATTAGCTGACTCGCAGCATAACCCCTCTACTAACACCCCAACTGACTGGCATCCCAATTGACTGACACCCCAACTGACTTGTAGCGCGAGTATTTATACTAGCTGAAGCCGGCTCAATCCAGACAGGAAAGTTCCCAGTGCCTCTGATTCCTCTCATGGTCCCATGCTAGCTCCAGACGATCACCACCTCTTATGTTATGATAGAGCCCTGAAGTTTCTGGTAAAGTGGCCATTAGAGTTAATGACAGGGGCGCACCCAGGATTTTTTTTTTTGGGGGGGGGTACGTTTTAGTGGAAATGGCCATTTTGGGGGGCGAGTACCGAGTGGAGGGGACAACCGACTTTTGGATTTTTTTTGGGGGGGGGGGTACCGGACCAAATTTTTGGCCAAATTTGCACTGATTTACACTCATTTTTTCAAATTTTCCCATTTTGGGGGGGGGGGGTACGTACCCCCGGTACCCCCTCCTGGGTGCGCCACTGGTTAATGATCACTGAGAACTTTTGCACAGTGAGCGTTCTTTGCTCAGCTGCAAACTCCGGCTCATACAAGAGACCCCTATTTGGCTCAACCCAAAACTTCCAGCTTTAACACTATATAGTATTTGAGTGCTGTGCAGTGATTCCAAAAGTGATAGTGATAGTGGTAGTGATAGTAATACCACTATCACTGGTTAAAGTGATAGTAATACCACTATCACTATCACCTATCACTGTGGTATTACTTTAACTTTAACTTAGACAAAGGAGAAGCAGCTCCTTGTTGCTGCAATCATAGAGATTTCTCTGCTGCGCGCTTTTATGTGCAGACATCAAAGAAATACTGTGTGCCTAATTGGTTTTCTATGGTGAAGGCAATCAGACAATTCTTTGCTAGTCTCACAAAGGGAAACAAAACTCTCTTTAGATGAAATGAAATATTTGGGTAGTATTACTGAAGTTATCGTGGTATTACAATAACTTCAGTAGTACCACTTTTATTATCGTGGTATTACAATAACTTCAGTAATACCACTTTTATTATCGTGGTATCACGATAATACATGAAATGAAGCAGTGATGTTTGAGTAGTATTACAGAAACAAGTGTGATATTACTGAAGTTATCGTGGTATTACGATAACAAATGCGATATTATTGAAGTTATCGTCATACCACGATAACAAATGTGATATTACTGAAGTTATCGTGGTATTACGATAACAAATGCGATATTATTGAAGTTATCGTGATACCACGATAACAAATGTGATATTACTGAAGTTATCGTGGTATTACGATAACAAATGCGATATTATTGAAGTTATCGTGATACCACGATAACAAATGTGATATTACTGAAGTTATCGTGGTATTTTCGATACTACCGAGATGTTACATAAGCTAAGACATAGAAACGGTTACCGGAATGTAATGTCTGAGCTATAGAAGAACTGTAAATGTGACTTACTTGTACGATGGTAAATACTTTCACAACTGCAACAGAATTGTATCAGAAGGCGAGACTAAGGCTTCTTGTTGTGGTATTTGACAAATGTGATATTACTGAAGTTATCGTGGTATTTTCGATACTACCGAGATGTTACATAAGCTAAGACATAGAAACGGTTACCGGAATGTAATGTCTGAGCTATAGAAGAACTGTAAATGTGACTTACTTGTACGATGGTAAATACTTTCACAACTGCAACAGAATTGTATCAGAAGGCGAGACTAAGGCTTCTTGTTGTGGTATTTTGCCTTTGAAGCCGCAATTAAGGCTTTTAACGTCAGAATTAAAACATTATAGTCTCTGAGTAGGGGTTTTAATACCGGGATTTTGCAATATGTTACGTGTTATATAAACAAGAGGTCAATATTTCCCATCGAAAGCATCCTGCTTTTTCATGCACTTTTGTGTTGAATTTGCAATTCGTTTCAAATGATCGTGGTGTAGCATACACTAAGGTAAAAAGGTAAACTGAACGGCTATAAAATTGTGAGTTTGTAAGTGGATCGTAAATCCGTTTCCAAAGCATGATAATTAGATTAACGATTCCAAGGCAAGGAGCTAGGCGTTTATGGCAGGGATTAAGGCGTTTGATTCCTGGATTAGGGGTTTTAAGGAGAGGATTTTGATATATATTATGCAAAACGCGCGCAAGTGCAATAAGCGTATTACTGTAGTTATTGTAATACCACGATAATAAAAGTGGTACTACTGAAGTTATTGTAATACCACGATAACTTCAGTAATACTACCCAAATATTTCATTTCATCTAAAGAGAGTTTTGTTTCCCTTTGTGAGACTAGCAAAGAATTGTCTGATTGCCTTCACCATAGAAAACCAATTAGGCACACAGTATTTCTTTGATGTCTGCACATAAAAGCGCGCAGCAGAGAAATCTCTATGATTGCAGCAACAAGGAGCTGCTTCTCCTTTGTCTAAGTTAAAGTTAAAGTAATACCACAGTGATAGGTGATAGTGATAGTGGTATTACTATCACTTTAACCAGTGATAGTGGTATTACTATCACTACCACTATCACTATCACTTCTGGAATCACTGGTGCTGTGTGTCTGTCCATTCAGACCGAAATTTTTTGCCGGTTCGCTAGTCGATGCAATAGTCAAAAATTTAAATTTTTGGCCCAAAAGTGGCTTTTGGCAAAAATGCCATTTTTCGATGACGCTGAATCCGAAGCTGACGTCAGATTCGAGATTTGGTTCACGTTGCGTTATTCTCATGAGGTCCCTTGGGGTGACCGAAGGCCGCGACGGCCGTACAACCCAACCGTAACCATAAGTGTCCTTTCCGAAAAATTGAGTCCCGAAGGGACTCATCCTTAGCTAGTAGTAAATAACCTAACGTATACTTAACGTATTTGTTATAGAGAATAAAATCTGTTCTCAATCTAAATTTTAATTTCATTCATTTTTCAGTAAAACCCGAAAGACAGATAAATGACTGCCATATTAAGTTTAGCCCTTTTCATTTTTGGCAGCGCTTTGGCAATTTGTGACAAAGACAAACGATGAGAGGACATCCACTCTTACCTAAACCGCAGTGTAAGAGTCACGGGCCCCTTGAGGCCGAAATCGAGTTCCCTCGATACAGGGACGCATGATAGCTCAAAATGCTCCACTGGAAATTCTAAGAACAATGGCACTTAAATTTTTGGGGGAGATCCGAAAAAGTGGCTTTTTTGGCCAAAAAATGTCATTTTTCAGGTTTTTCTGGAAATGGCGAGAACTTTTCGAGTTCCCTCGATACAGGGCTAATTGATAGCTCATTTTGTAGGTCTCGAAAAGTTGATGAGGGAATCCGCTGGAATTTTTTGGGGCTGATCCGAAAAAGTAGTATATCTTCGAAAAACATTATAGCTGGGCACGATAAATACATGCTCACGTTGACGGTGAAAGCCTCGGGTTAGCTTCCCCATCTACAAAGGAAAGTTTCCGGAAATCTGTTTTGTTCTGATTTACGCTTAGGAACAACCCAACTCTGACCGCTGATGGCGGTGCGCGAAGCGATGAAGATGCACACTCCTGAACAACTTACGCTCCACCATTTTTACAAGTGATTGCGGCGAAGCCGTAATCACTTGTATATATCATTTCTATTCTGCTTGTATTTTGAAAAGTTTTTAATTTCCATTATTTTTGATAGCCGGAAAACCGATTTCTATTTCTTACAATCATCAGTCTCTGTTTTTAAATTGATGACTAAAGCATTTTGTGAAAACGCTTCTTCTCAAATTTTGATCTTGCACCCAAATCAAGCGGCGCGTTTTGTAAGTATCCGAATTTGTCTTTGAAAAATGTTTGTATTTTACTTAATATATTCCTAAACATTTCCTCCAGAAAACGGTCAACCGGAAGATGCTGCTCACGTGCAAGTTGACTATTGTTTAGAGAAGCTTCGGTATTTCTTCATTGACAGAAAACTCGGAACCGCTAGCGCGTTCAGTGTGTCTATTCCTGTATCAAATACTGAAGCCATAACAACTTCCAATGTAAGTGAGATATAAAATATCAAAATGATCTGATTGGCAGCTTTTTCAACTGGGTTGTACACACAATTCCCGTAATACCTCCAATATACCTAGATACTGGCCTGCAAATTTAATAGAACTGAAATATAAAGCTTCTCTCAAGAATCCATGCTTTACAACACAAGAATAAATTCCAGGAACAAAATATTTGCCAATTAGACAATGTCACATTTTTGTAGACGCAGGTGATAGTGCTCATTTAAAGAGATCAGAAAAGCGGCATCTCTGTCTGATGTTTGCTTTGAAAAAATATTGCAAAATATTTCGCTCAAAATCGTAAAGACACTTATATTTTGTAACAAAAGTGATTTTTCTGAAGCATGAAAAAATATCGAAAAATTTACTTTACCTTACTTTAAATGCCTGTTTAGGCTGTCTCCTTAGCCATGAGAAGGCGGCCAGCCGGCCATATGCAGAACAATCATTGCTCCACTCGTAATTCGATGCGGAATGTCTCTCACAGATTCCTATCTTTACCAAATGCAGTCTCACAAGCGCTTTCAGGTTTCTGTTTTGTTAATCCTAGATGTATATTACTTTAAACTTTTCTTAATTCATATAATTTACGTAGTGGATGTATATACTGGTACAACATTGAGGTTTTTTACCGAAAGGAAATTGAAAAATAGAAATCTTCAATAACGGTTTCCACTAAATTATGCAAATTGTTATTAAATAGCTGGTAGAAAGTTAATAGGATTTTGAATTAGAGGTGAATTCCATAGGACTGCCCAGCGGCTTCGCCGCACGGCGGCGCCCCATAACTCCCGCTCGCCGGCCTGTATCCAGCCAAATGATACGTCATTCGTCTTGTCTCATCGAGAGCTACAAAATGACGTATCACTCGCCCGGAACTAAGCCGTCTGGAGAAAGTTCCAGGTGCGCGAAAATGTTGCATTCTCGGGATTGCCCCAGGCCATATCTCCCGCTCGCCGGCCTGTATCCAGGTGATTGATACGTCATTCGTCTTGTCTCATCGAGACCTACAAAATGACGTATCACTCGCCCGGAAATAAGCCGTCTAGAGAAAGTTCCAGGTGCGCGAAAATGTTGCATTCTCGGGATTGCCCCAGGCCATATCTCCCGCTCGCCGGCCAGTATCCAGGTGATTGATACGTCATTCGTCTTGTCTCATCGAGACCTACAAAATGACGTATCACTCGCCCGGAACTAAGCCGTCTGGAGAAAGTTCCAGGTGCGCGAAAATGTTGCATTCTCGGGATTGCCCCAGGCCATATCTCCCGCTCGCCGGCCTGTATCCAGGTGATTGATACGTCATTCGTCTTGTCTCATCGAGAGCTACAAAATGACGTATCACTCGCCCGGAACTAAGCCGTCTGGAGAAAGTTCCAGGTGCGCGAAAATGTTGCATTCTCGGGATTGCCCCAGGCCATATCTCCCGCTCGCCGGCCTGTATCCAGGTGATTGATACGTCATTCGTCTTGTCTCATCGAGAGCTACAAAATGACGTATCACTCGCCCGGAACTAAACCGTCTGGAGAAAGTTGCCCTTTTACGTGACACACGTGACACACGGATGTCACGTTTTCACGTATGTCAACCCCAAATCTGACATTGATAACCCCCCTAAAATCATGGGTTTTTGGGTGGTACTCGCGAGTTTGGGGTCCGGGACCCCCAAAAAGTGGGTTATTCTATTGGGGGGGGA